>PVKZ01000263.1:58553-658553 GCA_004027375.1 Macroglossus sobrinus | reverse complement strand
AAGGCCAGAAGTTGATTCCAGAAGAGTATAGCAGACCTTAACTATACAATTTCTCACATTGCTAATGAGCAAGAGCAGGTTTTTCTTCTCTATTCCTAAACCCCAAGGTTTCTTACATTTCCTAGAACTTTGCCAAGGTGTGGATATTCATGTTGGTGTCAAGTAGCAGGAACATATACCAGAAGCCAATATGGTAGGCCCCAGGAAAAACTGTGAGATGCTTTCCCACACTTCAGCACCTCCTCAACACCCTTTTCCTTTCTTCAGGTTTCCGTTTCCTCCAAAAGTATCTCGTGTTCTGGGGATCCTGATACAGGCTTATGGCAGGAATGGTAAATATATGATGTGTATGCCCCTATTCTTTGCCTATTGTACGTATGCCAAACACTGCTAATCATGATTCTTTCCCCCTTATACATGGCCTTCCAGTTTATCTCAATACAGAATTCCAAACAATTATTCCTAATCACACGTAATACACAAGATAAAATCTGTTTACCATCCCTGGCTTAATGTAATCTCACAATCCAAAAGAATTGGACCAGAGGGAAACTCTTAAGTCCCAAAGGTCTCCAATGACTCAATGAACTTAGACAATACTATGTAAAATAACAACATACCATTTTAATAAAGACGCAGTCTATGTTTACTAAGACAAAATTAGGAAGACTGAAAATACTGTACCCTAGGTCTAAGGACTCTTTCACAATCAGATTTAACACTTGGAGTCTCTAAGGCACAACAGCTTCACCATGCATTCCCGTAACACAGTAGCTCTCAAACTTTAGCAGCCATCAGAATTACCAGAGGGCTTGGTAAAATACAGATTGCTGGGTCCATACTAGATTTTCTGATTCAGTTGGTTTTAGGTGGAGCCAAAGAATTTGCAGAAATAAGTTTTCAAGTGATGATGACACCACCGGTCCAGAGACCATACTTTGAGAACCACTGCTATCATCTGTTGTACTGGAGATTCTATCCTTACCCGTATCCCTGACCCTGCTCACCTGAAACCATATTCCTAAGGTCTCAGAGGTCTAAAAAAAGCAACTCCAATTCTCTTCTCCCCATCTCTGTTCTCCCTGGCCTCTAAGCAATATTTCATTTTGAGACCTATTCTTTTTAGCTTTCTTAGTTCTGAACCACCCAGAGTTTCCCCTTAAATATGTTATTGAATAAATCTTCAATATCTCCTTAAGTCTATAGAAACCTAAAATTTGGTCTTTAGATCTCTCTTTCTGAATATGATTTACCTAACCTACTTTGATAAATGCCTTTAGTAACCACATTAATTCCAATTAAATCTCCATCTCCCAAATACATGTCTTCATTTCTGACTTTTTCTATCTTCATATCTTCCATTCAAAATGATCCACAAGACAGTGAAATCTACCTTTCTAGTCTTGCCTTAAACCACTCCCCCAAATGAATTGTGTACTGACAGTTGTATTTTCTAAAAGTTTTGCTTCCAAACTTATGTGTTTCATTTATCCAGTGCTTCCATCTGAAAGGCCCTTATATCTATAGCTCCTCATTCAAATCCTATACAACCACCAAAGTCTAATTATGTGCTAACGCCTTTATGGAGTCTTCCCTGATTATCCCAACTGGACAAGCTCTCTACCTTCATGAACACCTCTTGTAAGCACCAATTATATTTAGCCTCTATAATTCTCCTAGGTGTAATCCCTCTTCCTCCTATTCTGAGGTAAGTGCCCTAACTACAAGGCATATCTTAGTGACCACATGGTCTCCTATTTTCTAAAACAATCCTGATTGCACGTATCGTGTCCAATTATCCTCATCAGTCTTCTCATACTTGTCATACCATGTGTTCTAATTTTTGGTCCAGAGCATACATTTTCCAAAATAAATAACCCATGATTTATTCTGGGACATTATCATACTTCTCTTGATATAAGAGCCACCCAGAAATATTACAAATATATCCTTGATAATAATCTAATGCTTCCTGCACTAGCACTAACTTTCTATGTCACAAAAACCTTTTATTACCTCCAAGAAAAGAGTACCTGCTCCAACTTCATCCAGCTAAATGTGTTAAAGATTTAATCTACATGTTCAGCCCTAGCTAGACCCTGAGAAAGTTCTAACCTCTCAGCATAGTGGTCTATCAACAGTTTCACTCCCACCAATAAGTAGGGACTGGGACTAAATTTACTGTTACAGGCATAATATCACGTTTCTCTGAAGGAAGCCACTAGGGCCCACAAGTCTGCTGACTACAGATTAAAACTCTACCTTACTAAAACTCTACCCAATCTCTATGATTTTGCTTTCTTCCCCAGTTCCAAGTTTGGATTCTAGTTCTTCCTGCTCTGAGTCACATTCTTAATTGGTTGCCTACAGCTGACCTAGTCCTCACCAGGTACCTCTCCACAAGGACCTGGATGCTGTCACTATTCTTTAGGCCTCCAGACAACCAGCCCTTCCTGACTTGACAAGGGTGCTCGTTTCTTACTATGAGTACTGCTGCTTCCCAGGTATCTCTGCTATTGACCTCTACTCACCAAATTAGAGCCTACCCAGCATTTCTGAGGACTCCTGAGATGTAATGATTTGGGCAGTCTCATGATCACACCATTGTGGCTAATGACAGTGGTCCACATTACATCATCCTTCTACATCAAGGTCTGGATGGCTGCCATCAACTCACTTCTGATGGCATCCCCTGGCAAAGGGTCTCTCTTTGCATGGAGTTGAGAAAGGCCCCACTGGTGGTACTACTGGCTGCCATGTATTTTTCCCATGGATTACATGAGTTTAAGCCTTAACCATCACTAACCCATTCCTCACTGTGTGAGGAATAACATACCACACCAGTCACAGAGGGCAAGCTCTCCTTAAGAGTTCCTCCTGCCCAGGTGCTTATCCTCTGATTAAGATGATGTTGTTCTCCCTGTGACCCTACTTTCCTCCCAACTAGCTTCAGAATAATTAGAAGGATTAGATTATGGAAGAGGGAAAAATCTTTGTCCCACCTTCTTGGGATATCTCAAAATCTGAAAATTCTTGCCTTGAAATTTTTACCCACCCTCTGGATACCAAATATTGAATACCCAATGACCATCAAGAAGCTCCACTGCCTAGGGTTGGCCCAGATGTCTGAACAGTTATAGGGAAGGTAGATTGTGTCTTCAGCTCAAACATTGGATTTGTATGGTTTTCGGATTGCTTTGGAGGCAACTTCAATAGCTCCTCAAAATACTGGAACTCCTAATGCAAGCTTAGCCCACATAGGAAACAAAGACACACTTGTCCTATAATAACCAGAATTGACATTCAAATTTAACATGGATTTGAAGGCTACTGCATAACAGAGGCTGCTTCAGATGCTGCAGCAATCAATAATAGTACAGGATTTGAGAATTTACAAAGCACCTTTCTCATGCTTCATCTCATGTAATTATAGATACCTAATTACCATATAGATTAGATCAGAAAAAAGCTAGTAGTCATCTTTCTTAACTTCCTTCTACCCAGCAAGCCATTCTAGATGATCCCTGTCAAGCTGGCTTTTTATCAGTTTATATAACCAATTATCTAACTGCTCTATTTGTCTCAATACAGCCCCCAAGGCTTCTACCCCTATGCCACCACCTCCCCACAAAAAAACAAATTAATGCACTAAAATTTCTCCCAAGTAACAATGCCTTAAATCATGACTATCACTAAGCTTGGGGGCTAACTCTAATGTTGACATTAAACTAAATAAATAGAGTAGAATTTTATTTGAATACTCTCATGATTTGGACTATTAGTCATGAGTAACTCATACAAACAACTTTACAAATTGACCTTTTTTTACTCCTGCCACTTCCATGTAAGTCATCCATGACTTCGGTCATCTCGGGTACTTTGTACTGACAAACATTTAATATGCAAATGGAGATGGGGTGACTTAGGTAATTTTTTATTTGAGGAACAATATGTTTGTTAAGTGCTCTCTGTTTAAGTTAACAACCAAAGTTAAATCCACAAGTTGAAAAAAAAAGTTTTGTTCACAAAAAAAGAGAGAGAGAGAAAGAGAGAAATTCTTGTTCACATCATTCTTCTACAATGCATCTGAATAATAGCTGGGCTATAAATAGAAGATGCAAGAATGACTAATTCTGTTTTGATTCCATCTCTTCGATGACAAAGGAAATCCCTCTGTACAAACATTAAGCTAAATCATAACAGCTGGACTTGAAGAATTTTATCTAGAACATCTACATCAAACAGTTAAGAATGCCAACCCTGAAGATGGACAAATAACTCCCACAGGAATACAGTTTTATAACTATCTACTCAGGGAATTTGTGTTTTAAATACAGCCTTGCTTTAAGAGAATACTCACTTGAAATCATCACTGCTAATAAAATGCAAGAGAAATTCACCCCCAATTACTTTATCTTGGAAAAATCCTGTCTTTTGAGACTGAGAGAGAGAATGTATGCATCATTTATACTTAGAATATTTCTTTTAAAAATGTAGTTATATCTTCAGAAATTTGTCAGCTAAATTAAGTCCCTAGCCATATAGAGAGAAGTGTGCTGGCACTGCACTGGGAAGGGAATGAATGAAAAGCTGGATTGAATTTTCCATGGAAGCCGACAATTAAAATTGTTTTCTTTGGTATATCCCTTTCTGTCAGTTGTTTTTGAGCTCTCCAAGAGAAGAAAAAGTTAAGAAGCCTGATTCAGTCATTTCCAAATCTCACTTCCAGTTTCCATCTTATTAAAGACATGACTTAACTTTAATGTGTGTAGCATAAACAAAATCATAAAAGGGAAAGAATTAGAACAGTCTGGAAGAGTCGGTGTCTAAGGCAGGAAAATGCCACAGCTGATTTGCTCTTTTTATTGTTGTTGTCCTTTTGTATTGTTTACTGCAGGGAGAAATTCTCTGTTCCTCTGCTGCTGATTCCTCGCCCTCCATTACAATCACTGGGAATTCCAATTTCACAAAGTTATTACAATACAGCCACAAATAATCCATCTTGTCAAGTCCATCTTCAGGACTGAAGATAAAGTTGGAGCTGAGTTGCTACACACATCTGGAGAAGGTTCGTTACTTGTAATCGTGAGCCGCTCTGTTAATGCACCCCTGAGAAAGGGGCTGACAGGCTGCATATTTCTGCAAACTGTTCCCAGAAAGAACCAATTTCCTGACTTCATGTGGTGTCAATAATGGAGGCATGAGATGGAGCAGTGCTTATGAAATATTGAATCTGCTTACAGAACCAGCTAGAAGCAAATTCAGACCACCTGTGAGAGGAAGCCTTGCCGTGGGTACTCATAATTTGGCACACTCATGGCACATGTGAATGATAGGCTCTAATCCCTGTATTTGGGTTTATTTGCCACAAAAGTTCCTGATGGTAGTAGTATGAGAAAGAAAGAGGGACAGGGGGGAGAGATATGCAATAAAACACATTTCTGCACATTTAGAATTGAAACAGTTCAAATCACTGACATTATTAAATTTACTATCATAAGCAGCCAAAGTTCATCTTATTCATCAGGAAAAAAGTGACTGATGTTTCATGGCATTAGTATTAGATCATTTTGGTTCTTGCCAATAAAAACAAAGCATTAGTGTTTCAATGTTTTAATATCATGATTTAATTCTCTCAATGATATTAGAACCAAGAAGCTCAACCAACGTGAAGACCCCATCAAAATTCTTGAGTCAAAACTATGGTTCTAAAATGAGTTCACCATTCTGACCTCCCATTTCACAGCATATATTTTATGCTTGTGACTTTACAAATATGGGTTCTTAACATTGAAAATGTAAAGTTTTATATCACTAACTTGTGTTTCAAGGGTTTGCCTAAGTAAATAGAAAAACATCTGGGCTCTTTTTACTGGCAAAAGCAAGAGATATTTGACCTAAGATCAGATTCTGAGACTTGAACGTTAACTTGGTCTTTCCACAGAATGTCTCTAATTTTCCACAACTCTCTACTGAGAGGGTTCAGCCCAATACTTTTAGGGGAAGGACAGGACAAAGCATGTATCCCAGTAAGACATATGTCCCAGTTGGCTTCCTTTACCCCCAAACTTTACCACAGGTCTAAACCATTTAAAAACAAACCTTTGAGGTCTCGAATAGCCTGAGAGCATTTAGCTCAAGGTCTCTCCAGACCGGAGTGTGCGGTATACTGCTTCTGCTATGAGTCTGTCAGAGCTTTTAGTCTCTCCCATCAGCAATTGAAGGGCATCATTGGCAATTCTAGTCTGAAATTTTCTGTGCCTCAAACATGCTCTCTTCCGAGGACTCCCTAGAGTCTGCAGAGTGACATCCTGGGCCTTAGCTCCATTTCCTACTCGGCACTGTCCTCTGTAAGCAGAACAGACCCCACCTTCAGGGCAGAGTATGGATGACCCAGACTCAGGAAACAACAGCCACTTGTTACAACACAGCTCAAGACAGCACCATTCCCATTATATCCCATGTGATTGGCACACCCAGACACAAAACTCCAGTGAAAGGATGCCCCCTGCAGTTGTGCAGTATGACAACATCTAACTGTTCCTGAAATTTTAATTAAAATTCAAGAATGACAAACTTAATTCCTGAACTGCTTTTGACTAAGTATTTTATTAAAATAAACTTTCTTCATTTTTCTTTCTTAACTGAAAAGTTAAATTTATATGATAGATATAAATAACTATACTTCTTCTAAATATCCTGGCAAAAATATAGTTATTACTACAGGACAAGACCCAAGCCTGTTATAATAGTCATCCTCCTCACAAGTTCAATGTTTCTTAGAATTTTAGGCTTTTAAAAATGGAAGATTATATGTTAATATGTTTACATAAGGACATACATAAATGTTTATAGTCGCATTATTCACAATAGCCAAAAACTAGAAACAAACCAAATGTTCACCAACTGGTAAATGGACAGACAATATGTGGTATGCCTATACAATGCACTACTATTCAACAATAAAAGGAAACAGAAGTACTGATCCACACCTTAACATGGAGGCACCTCAAAAACATTACCTCAATGAAAGAAGCCAGACACAAAAGACTGCATACTGTATGACTCTACTATATAAAATGTTTACAAAAGACAAATATATAGAAACAGAAAGTAGGTTCACAGTTGCCTGAGGATTGAAAGGGAACAGGATATGATTACAAATAGGCATATCTTTTTGAGGTGATGAAAATATTCCAAATTTGGATTTGAGTAATATTGCCCAACTCTGTAAATTTACTTTAAAAACCACTGAATTGCACAGTTTAAGAAAAATATTATATGAAAACAATAATGCCTAACATGTATTAAGCATTTACTCTATATTCAAGAGCTCCAATAAAGAATTTATGTACATTCTCTTATTTAATCTTCACAACAACCCTTTTGGATAGGTACTATTATTCCCATTTTACAAATGAGAAAACTGAGGCTTAGAATTATTAAACCATTCTCTTAAAGTCACATGTCTAATAAATGATGGAATGAAGACTCTAGTTCAGACTGTCTGACTCAAGAATTTAACCATTATGCCAGAGCTTCCCTAAAGGTGTTCTCTAGTGTACTGTATAATCAGTCAGAATCTAGAGCAAACAGAACCCCCAAGCCAATCTCTTCAAGACACAAGTAGCCCCAGAAGTTTACCCTAAGTGCCATGTAAATGTGTTTATTTTGCATATGTGCTATAACTCAAATTTCTACTCCAGTACTCACATTGTCATATATTGTAACTATTCACTCTTTCTGCAAGGAGATGATTGACCAGGGTCACACTTGGGGTTTGCGGTAGACCTGTACCTGTCATCCTAGCCAATGTTCTTTCCTTCACACATGGTGACTTCTGTGTGATGATAGAATGTTTGACACCAATTGCCCTTGAAGGCAAAATAATTTCAGATTTAAAAAACTTTATTTTCAAGAACATGGAAACATATAATACAAGAACCCTGTGCTTCATTCTGTATTACTCTCTCTCCCACACACCTAAACTGATAATCAAGTTACAGCCCTTCAATCCTCTAAATACCTTTCAATTTCATTCATTTCTCTATATCTGCATGGCTATTACCCATCATCTTCTATCTGGATCACCTCAGTGGTGATACAATGATCTCCATGCAACCAGTATTGCTCTAACCATTGATTTCCTATGCTTTACCCTAGTGGTTTTTCTGAAGGATAAATCATGTCATATCACTCCCCTCCTTAAAACATTTCAGTGGCTCCTCAGTGACTCACTCTGATCACAGAGTGAAGTTTATTTCTCTAATATGAATCCCTTTCACCTTCATACTCTTCCTACAGCCAGAATAGATTACCTTCAGCACCCTAAACCATAGTGTGCAGCCAGTGGGTCTTCACACATGCTGTTATTACAGCCTTACTTAAGGTTCAGAGGTTTGCTTAAATATTTTTTTTTTAAAAATCTGAACTTAGTTTTTTGGCAAATCAAGTCTTTTAAAGAAATGCCATAAAACTCTTCTCCCCTCTTCACCTGGTGAACTCTTACTCAACCTGCAGAGATCAGCTTAGAACATCTCCCAGGATGCCACTTTCTACCTCCCCCCATCCCCAGCCCCAAGCCTGGGTTAAATGTTTCACCCCACTGTGGCCCTCTGTGTCTCGTTATCACCTGTCTCACTGTCTAGTCTGCAACTTGGTCTGCTTTGCACTTGAATATATCCCCAGTGTGTGGCCCACAACATATGAAGGAACTCCACACATTTTGAATAGATAAAATAATGACAAAAATAAAAACCACAATAATGCAGAGCTGAATAAATTTTTTCTCCAGTTAATACATCACACCTATACCCATTGATGAGCTTTTGTCCTCCAACTGCCCTTTTAGTAGAAAAACAGTGGGATTCAAACATGTAGACAGTTTGTCTGCCAAGTTGGCACACCAACAGCTCTGGCTTCTTGGTAGGATGAAAGAGGAAAACTGTATTTTTTAACCAGCATACAATTTATTTGACTAGATTCTATTGTGTTCATTGAAAAAAAATGGCAAAATGCAAAAATTGAGCCATTCTGAAAATAGCTCTGTAAATAATATGTTTATGTATGAATGGTAAGAATGAACTGACAGAAAATGGAAAAATGAACACAGTTGCTCTGTCAGAGTGATAGGACCACAGATAATTTTTAACCTTTTGTTATTTTATCTTTATTGTTATCATACTATTGTTTGTGATTATTCATATATATTTTTCACATTAGGCAGTTGATGTCTATATATTAAATTAAATATTGGATCTGATGGCAAATCAATAAACATAATAAATGAAGTTGATTGCTCTATTTGATTTCCAATGCGTAGATAGAGCTCCCATAAGACCAATGTGAATTTCTTGTGAACTTAAAATAATCTTAATAATACAGGCAACATGTATTGATCATTTAGTACCTCTATATCCTTTTATTTAAGCTTTATCTTATTATCACCATTTACAAAAGAAAAAAATGTTTAAAGAGATTAAGTAAACTTGTTAGTAAGTTAAAAACTAGAGTGATGTTGATTTTATGTGTCAGTTTAGCTAGACTGTGGCAACCAGTTATTTAGTCAAACACTAGTCTGGATGTTGCTGTAAAGTTTTTTTTTTTTTTAATGTGATTAACATTTATAATCAGTTGACTTTAAAGCAGATTACACCTCCATAATATGTTTGGGCCTCATTCAATCAGCGGAAGACCTTCAGGGCAAAAACTGAAAATTTCCAAAGAAAAAAGAATTCTGCCTCTAGACTAAAACTCAGAAATTCTGTCTACATTTCCAGCCTTCAGACTCATGACTGCAGCATCAACTCTTACCTGAATCTCCAGCCTGTCAACTTACCCAATAGATTTTAAACTTGCCAGTCCCCACAATTACATGAGTCAATTTCTCAAAATAAATTGATTGATTTGTCAATTCATAGATAGATGATAGATAGATAGATAGATAGATAGATAGATAGATAGATAGATAGATAATTGAGACAGAAAGAGAGAGGGGGGAGATTGAGAGAGAGAGAGAGAGAGAGAGAGAGAGAGAGAGAGAGAGAATGTAGGTCAGGGCAAATTCCCCCAAATGGGGGAGGAGGAACTCAAGCCCTGCACTGAGAGAGAAGAGGGCTGGTGGCAGTGCATTAGAAAGCATTCAAACACACACCAAAGTTATAGCCTAAAAGAAAATTTATTAGAGAAGGAGTAACACTTCATAGACAGAGCATAGTGTCCTCTCAGAGGCAGAGTGAGGGCCCAAGAAAGACTCAGAGGGACAGAGACAATAGAAAGAAAGGAGGACAGCGAGAAGAGACAGAGTAAAGGCACTGAGAGGGACCCTGAGTGTTCAGGGAATTCAGTTTATATATCATTCTTTAGTTCCTATGAATTACAGTCTAAAAGACTTTGTTAACCCATTTCCTTAGACATAGACATAGAGTAAGGAAGAAAAGTATGTAGTGTGAAAAGGTAAGAATATGTAGTGTGAAAGGCCTGCTGGAATTTTTGAGACTTTGGTCCATAGGTTCTCCATGGTTTTAGCCATACAGAATGAATGATTTTATTTTCTGTAGGGTGCCACTTAAAGACTTTCTCCTGTCTTCTCTCCAGGGTGTGGAGAAATGGGTTGTTAGCAATCCCAGCAGAAATCTTCCTTTGTTCTTCAGCTTTCCTCATGGTCTGGGTACAGGGCTGACCAGCATATTGAAGTCTCTGAATGTAGTTAGATTTAATATTTTAGTTCTCTTGCCTCCTCCCTACGTTAAATATATAGATTGTATTCTGATTAGGTATGGATATAGAGATAGAGATAAAGATAACCTACTGGTTTTGTTTCTCTAAGAAAGCCTAATACACCTAATAATTAATGTTACCAAGATTTGAATTCTGTAAAGCCACTGCTCATAATCATTACAAAAACAAGATAAATTACTAAGCTGTATGTATCTAAGAGTTTGTCTACAGAGCAGCCATCTGGTAAAAAAAAAAAAAAAAAAAAACGGACAGGCCAGCATGCCATG
Source organism: Macroglossus sobrinus (assembly GCA_004027375.1). NCBI lineage: Eukaryota > Metazoa > Chordata > Mammalia > Chiroptera > Pteropodidae > Macroglossus > Macroglossus sobrinus. Next base: position 647,547 of record PVKZ01000263.1, on the reverse strand, counting down.
GGCATTTCTGAACAGCAGAAAACTCAGCATAGCCTCCCCTGTGCTTCCCTCGGCACAACAGTGCTTCCTTGTGGCTTTACCCTGGGATCCTAATCCCTTTCCCGTGCCCTGTTTTACAAGGAATACAGACTAAGTGGCACTTTCTGCATGTCGTTTCCCAGAGACACCAGTCATCCCCATTTTTCTCTCTTGCGCTCTCCATATAGCTGCCCTTACTCAAAAGTCCCAGGTCTCAATTGCAGCAGTGAAATACACACACACTACCCACGTCTCTGGGAAAACGTATGCCATTAAGAGAAAAGAGGAAAGAGAATTAAAGTGTAGCAGAAAAGATTTAGATTCTTCTCATAAAGAGGAGTTTGAGAAGAAAAAAGTATTACAGAGTAAAATCATGAATGTTCTTATCCTGAAAAAAAAAAAAGTAAGAACAGAGCTGTTTTTTTTAATGGCTTTCTGGGACATTTTAGGTGTGGCTCACCACAACAGCACAAGATGTAGTTGATGTCTTTGCAAGGTTCATTTCGGCCCTACCGCTCTGCTAGTGGAGCAGGCGCCATGGTAGAGCCAGAGCATGCACAAGCCTTCATGGCCATCTCCCAGCTTAAGTAGGTACCGGCAGGCCGGGGTAAGGGGAGCATGCCAGGCTGAGAGTATGTCCTCCCTCCATTTCTGAGCAGCACTCACAGTTTGAGAGTCCTGGCAGCTCAGCAAGCTTCCTGCTGAGCTGTAAAGTCATTCCAGACAAATCTCTGTGTTTACAGAGATTCCAGAGCAGCAGGGAACATCTCAAAATACCAGTCTGGAAGTAGAAATTGGTGTATCTGCGCTAAACCACTCTCCACACCTGCCATCGCCCTCAGTTCCCCCTTCCTTCCATACCCCCTCCTCTGCTTCCTTCTCTGCATTTGCTGTGGTTTTCTTCACACTGAGTCATTCTGGAATGTAATAGTAAAGTCCTTTAAAAATCAAGTTAAGCCAGAGGGAGTGAAGTGGAAAGAAAGCTATTACTTGAGAAATAAATGAAAGAGAGGCGAGAAAGAAGAAAAAGAGCAAGTGGAAAAAAGAGAAGAAGTTTTGGTAGAAGCTGTAGTCTGGTATCACTAAGTATCACCGAGATACTTTTCTTTAGTGTCTTATAAAAACAGTTAGATATGACCTATTATAATAAACTGGTGGGTCTCTAGACCATGTAGGCAACTCACGCATATTACATGTTTGATTCACTTATGTACCCTTAACTTGAACTCAGACTTTTTTTAACCAGACATAGAGGATTGAATTTAGAGTCAAAAGTCAGATTTGAGACCTGATTTCACACTTTCCAGGCATTTAAGTTCTCTAGGCTTCAGTTTTCCAAATCCTTAAAAGGGGGATTATAACACTGTTCTGTATAACTCTAGGGCTGATATGAGCATAAAATGAGATAGTGTATATGCCTTTGAGCTTACCCAAATATAAGGTGTGCTTATTCAATTCTATAAACAGCAATTATTTCTTATTCATTGTTCTTTCTGCTTTCCAACCCCTAAAACATCTTTAGTAGAAAAACCACCTTCCTGCCAGAATAACTGGTTTTTGTTTTGTTTTGTTTTTTGTTTTTGTTTTTTGGTGAGGCAACCCTTGGTTGACCTCACAGATTGCAAAGACCTTGTCAGCTTACAATCCCTTATTTTTTTTTACACCTATAGTACCTGGTCTTCCTAAGTGGTTTCCCATCCAAGTACTAACCAGGCCCAACCCTGCTTAGCTTCCAAGATCAGACAGGATCGAGCTTGTTCAGGGTTGCTTGGCTGTACCCAAAATTGGGTTATTTTTAAGGCTCATACAAAAGCTAAAAAATGGAAAAGAAAAGCTAAAACTTGCCATTTACTGGAGTTTCCAAGATAATACTCAGCAATCCAAAGTCATTCTAGAAGTTCTGTTCAGATATACCAATAATAGCCACTCTTTTTAGAGTTGGGATATATAAAATTCATATGTGGCAGGTAGTTTTTCTAATACTCTCTAATATTTTTTATTTAGAGAGATCAGAGGAAATTTTCACCACACTTACTATTCTTCATATCTCAGCCAGTTCTCCTTGACTCCAACTTTTTCTTCTTAAATTTTTGTGAATGTATAAACTGTTCTCAATAACTGGCTTTAGACAACATATCAGTGAAACCTTATATAACCAGATAACTAAGGATGAGGCTAGACTCAAGGTTTCAGAACCTTGATGAGAAGAAACTGAAAAGAAAGTTTCTAGAACTATTGATATTTCACATGTGGTATTATTTAAGACCAAATAACCTGGACTTTGGGGAATGTGTTTATGTCAAACTATTATAGTCAGACCACACTCCTGAGGGTGGGGATGGGGTTTCCTCCAAAGAGAATGGATGTTTCCACTGTCAGTCATTCTGGAGAAGGGTGAATCCTAGGTCAGGAGATGAGGATTTGAGAAGTAGTCCTAAGAATGAAGTCAGGAAAAACTTTCTTCTTCCTCTGCATCCAGAAGTTGGTTTGATCACAACTCTGGGGCAGGGAGTTGCCTGAAGCTGTTCCAGGAATAGGCATCCAGCCATCACAGGTCATACTAGAGGCAGACCAAGAGAGAGGCAGTAGGGTTCAATGATATTCTAATATCCCCAAATCAACAGGTTTTGCTAGAGGTTACCATTTGGACCCTACTGATCTACTTTGCACCTGTGGAATGACTTAGATTAGAAAGAGATGTGATATTGTCCCAGATTTTCATCTGATAGTGATGCAACTGTCACCAACAGAAGTCAGCTATGGTGCATAGACAATGATCTCTGGAGGATCCTCAGACATGATGATGGCAGCAACTACAATCAGCACCTAGACCTGGATATGACATAAGATTCACTTGAGGATCTTATTAAGTGGCAGGTTCTGATTGAGCAGGTCTAGGGCAGTGTCCAAGATTCTGTACTCCTAGCAAGCTCCCGGTGGATACCAATGCTGCTAGTATCCACATCATACCTATAAGTAACAAAGGTCTAGCCTTTTCACCTTGAGGCACAAGTCTGAGAAACTGCTCCATCAGCAAGCAGGACAACCAAGACTAAAAATAAGCCACCAGTAAGCACACCCAAGACTATTATTTATATCTAGAGATGAAGGCCCAATGGGAAGACTAGCTAGGGTCCTTATATATTAAGAAAACAATTAACTTGAACTTGCTATACTTTAGAGAACAAACAGTATGGTGAGAAGTAGTCAACCTCAAGCTAGTGAACAATGGGCATATCTAACCATCTCAAAAGCAGAGAAGAGTATGAAAATGATCATCTTATAATGCTCAATTGCTAGACTGTGGCAAGGTTTGTTTGGGAAAAACTCACTCGGTTTTTTTTTACATACACTACTACCATACTCACAACACTCTGACACCAGATATGTAGGTTTTCCACAGTAATCAATACTGACACTACTGCCTGGAGTTAGTGCAGACCCTACAGGTTAAGGGCTCAATCCCAAATGAATAAACCTTTAAAGTCATTCCAAGCAAAGGATGCAGCAAGTTTAAAAGTCCCAAGGAAAGAAAGGCTCTGATCTGTTTGAGAAATACGGGCAAGGGTGATTGAAGAAGTAGACAGAAGCCAGATCATTTATGGCCTGGAATCTTTTGAGTTGTGCTTGGAAGAGGTGATGATAGATTAGGCAAACTTTTTTCTGTAAAGGACCAAGAGGCAAAATCAAGAATTATTAAGTAGATACTTATTTAACAAGAGAGAAAAGTTCCACAAATTTTGTATTGATGAAATTCAAAATATAAAAATAATTCATAATAATTTTTATAATATAGGTCTAATGAGAATAACAGTATTTGGGGGGAAGATAAGATTTTGTTTAATTGGAGTTCAAAATTGTGTTCCTTTTCAAAATCAGTTGAAATGTTTATGTTCACCTGTAAAAAGATTTCATGTATTTCATCTTTGAAAATGTCTTTTACAAAGATAGATACTGACAAATACTGACATCAATTCATGAGCATATGATTTTCATTGAGCATATTCATCACTCGAAAGGCATTTATGGAATTTTATTCCGTATTTGTTTTTTGGCATGTCATTGCATTTTAGATTAATCACTTCCAATTGAAGGTTAGGTGGAAGCTACTCAATTGCACAGTTAAGTGGATATCAGAATACAGAAATTTCCTTCACATTTACATTGAGGTCTGAAAAATGCTGCTAGAACTGCAGTTTGAGTTCAGAAAATGTATCTCCTGAAAATGTATATAAAAATGGAGACTTTGCTTCTTGTTTTAGCATTTGACAATATGGAAAGTGTATTTGAGTTTGATATTACTTGTGATTCAAACAACATTAGTCGTCATCAGAATGACTATTCTGCATATAAATTTCACATGTAAGTGCTGTTTTATATTGTAATTTTAGGTTGAATTAATTAACAAACATTATTGTGTCCACAAAGAAATTTCCAAAGCCATTTAATGTTCAATAATAATTGAAGACACTTCTTCTCATGCAGAAAAATTTCAACTGCTATTTGAAAAATCATGATAAAACTATGCCACTGCTATGCCATCAAACTGCTATGTGGCAGGGCAAGTTAGGACGCTCAGCTTCCATTGCTAACAGAAATTCAGAGAACCAACATCCAAGGTGATGCCCCAAAGCACTCCAATATTTAGTCATTAGGTTGAGAAAGAGAAGCCAAAAAATAGAGGAGCAGCCAGAGGCGAGAGGAAAACCAGAAAAGAGAAGAGTGCTAGAGAAAGTTAAAAATTGCTGAAACGTCAGATAAGCTGCCTAAAAGTATCCATCCACTGGTTTGGAAGTCACTGGTAATGACCTTGCAAGTACAGTTTCCATCTAATGGTAGGAAAGAAGCCAGATTAGAGTGAGTGGCGGTGAGTGGAAAATTGGAAGGGCAGAAAATCTCAGTCAAGTTGTTTTTCCGTAAAGGGAAAAATAGAATGGAGCCACAGAGAGAGAGGTCATTGTGATGTTAATTAATGATTTTTACTTCCAGTCAAAGAATTCCCTTTAGCATTTCGTGTTGGGCATATTTGTGGTAATGAACACCCTCAACTTTTGTTTGTTTAGGAAAGTATTTACATGTCTTTCGTTTTTGAAGGATAGATTCACCAGTTATGAATTCTTAGTTAATAGGGTTTTTTTCAAAATTTTGAATATGTTGTCCCATTTTCCCCGGCCTAAAAAGTTTCTTTGAGAAATCCACTGATAATCTTATGGGGGTTCACTTGCATGTAACTTCTCTCTTCTCTTACTGCTCTTCAAATTCTTTCTTTGTCTTTGACTGTGACAATTTAATTATAATGTGTGCAGCCCTATTTAGGTTCAACCTATTTGGGTCTTATGGGCCTCATGTATCTGTATGTCCATTTCTCTCCCCAGGCAGGAAGTTTTCATCCATTGTTGCTTTAAACATATTTTCTCTTCCTGTCACTTTCACTTCTGCTTCTGGAATACCCATAATGCAATTTTTTTATTGTGTCCCATAATTCAGAGAGGCTTTCTTCACCCTTTTTCATTCTTTTTTCTCTTTTGCTCCCCTGAATGGGTAATTTCTAATGTCCTATCCGCCAAGTCACTGATTTTTTTGCATTGTTGAATCTCCTTTTAAAATTCTCCTTTGAAGTCATTGGTTCAGTTATTTTAATTTTCAACTATAGGATTTCTGCTTGGGTTTTTTTAATAGTTGCTATTTCCTTGTTGAAGTCATTTTATTTGTGCATTGTTTTTCTAATTTTGTTTAGTTGTCTATTTGTATTTTCTTGCAGTTCACTAAACTTTCTTAAGAGGATTATTTGGAATTCTTTGATAGTTCCTAGATCTCTATTTTTCTAGGGTCAATTATTGGAGCTTTATTCTTTTTTTTTGGTGGTGTCATATATATCCTATTTTTTGTGATTCTTGATTCCTTACATTGCTACCTATGCATTCGAGTAACTGGGCTCTTTTTCTAGACTTTACATGTTTGCTTTGGTACAGATTGATCTTCACCAGGCAGCTCAGTTGGGGTTTGTTTGCTGGTCATGTCCTTGGGCTGATGGTACCTGCTATTATGGTCTATTTTGGGGTGAGGCAACTGTTCAGGCTCTGAGGAGGGGGGAATGCCTCTGGCTAAGAACAGTTGGATAATATTGATGACTTGTTTCCTTATACAAGTGAGGCAGCAGGATAAACTTTGCAGTTGTCTGGATTCTCTGGTGGTAAGGACTGAATACTATGCTCAGTAATAAATAAAGATATGAATTAACTTCCCTGCCCTGGCAAGGCAGCAGGACAGGAAACAGGTCTTGTACAGAATATTGTTTTATGACCCAAATCAGGCCAGAGTGTGCACTGAATTCCCTGGTCAGGTGAGGGCACTGGTTTTGCTCTGCACAGGCTATACTCTCTGTTCAAGTGACATTGTACATAGGGCTGTTAAATGGGCTACACAGCTTCCTATATATTCTGGTTAGGTTTCCCAGTTAGACAAGCTGAAGGCTGTATTCAACAATGAATGAAGCTACAAATTAGATTTCCTGCACCTGGCACAGCTGGAGAAGCAACTCTAAAGCTGGTAAAGACCTTTATTGTCTTAACTTAAACTAACCCACACCCCAAGTTCCCTGGCCAAACAAGGCACTGGCTTGGCTTTGCAAACTATCAGCTTTTCTTGTCCTTCCCTAGACTCAAGCAAAACTGGGCTGTACAACTTCCTGGGGTTGTCACCAGCTCATCTGGTCAGATGGGGCCAGAAGATACTCTCCACAGTGGATGGGGCTGTGATCCCATTTCTTACCTGGTTATGGACAAACTGGGCTCTCAGGCCAGCAAAACTACTCTTTTGGGGATCAGAATCAGGCAGATCTGCAAGCCACCAAGTTCCTTAGCCAGAATACACCCCTGGCTTGGTTCTGCAGGTGAGTAAATCTGCCCATCAGGAGAACTACTTGCACACTGCAGATGTAAACTTGGTCTGCCAACATTGTATGATGATTGTTGCAAGCCCCTCTGCTCTTCTTCATCACAATCAGATTTCCAGTGGTTGAGCCCCACAGATGTTCCCGCAATCTCTGTGATGCTAGATCAGAGTAGAGGCCCCCACAAAGCAACTCTAATGCTGGGGTGGGGGCGCTGTCATTTCTGGGTTCTCTTTTCCCTCTGGAGGAACCAGGGGCTCAGGGGAGACCTCGCCGTGCAGTGCAGTGCTGGCCTGGAGGAGAGGTAATGCAGTCAACATGTAACCACTTCTCTTATCCTTCTGACATGGTCTGTCTTGATCTCATGGTGCAGAGGGAGCTGCAGCCTCACCTCTGCATTCTAAGATTCTCTCAGAGGTGTCTTAGTCTTGAGCAATTGTTAATTATTCTTCTTGTCGTGGGGAGCACAGTCAGGAATGACCTAGAATAACCTATTTGCCATCTTGGGGACCTCCAGTTTGGTTTTTATGATCTCCATCCTTTAACAATAAATCACAAAGCCTCACAACAAACCAGACTACTTAAAATATGAAAACAATCATAGTAAGCCTTAATGACCAGGCATCCATGAAACATGAAGTATTCCACATATATGGCTTTGCCAGACAATTTATCCTATTAAGCATCAAATCTATTTTTTTACGCATTTTTGTGTAACTCGTTCTAAAATACACTAACCAATTCTCTACTTGCTAAATTATATTGTAGAGTGCAGTTATATTCTGGACTACATAATGTAATGATGTCCTCTCAAGGACTATCAAAGTGGGTATGAATATTTGCTACTACACAAGATGATCCCCAGGTAACTAGAGATTGTTAATTTGCTTCTCCCTCGCTTTAAGATTACCAGATGTCTCTCATAGTCAAAAATGTGAGAGAACACTTGGCATAGTGAATCTTAACCTGGCTGTATAATACAATTACAGGGGGTGGGAAGATGGGGGGGGTGGTAAAAATACTACTGCCAATACGCCAGAGATTCTGATCTAATTAGTGTGGGTAGGGCCTGCACATTAGTGTTAAGTTCTGCTGGTGGTTCTAATGTGCAACCAGGATTGAAACTATTGATATGGCCCAAATTCTTCTATTTAAGATGAGGAAAGAGAGATCCAAAGAGGTTGGATGAATTAAAATCACTCAATTTCCAGTAGTCAGCTTACCGTGCCTCTTTAAAAGACCCCGGTCTCCAACTTTTAAACAGGCTAAGAAATGACTTCATTCACTGGAACATTTTCGGGTTCTTGGTGTGTGCTAGAATCTAATCAAGACACCTTAGAGACAAAGGTGAATAAGACACAGCATTTAGCAGTGGGTAGTTCAGAGCCTATTGGGTTAAAACTGCAAAAATAAAATTACAGTTAAATATGCGATAACAATTATTTATACAGTGAAGTACAGATAAGTGAATGACTAAAGAATGTCTAAAATAAAAGAAAATTAGTTCTGGGAGAGAGCCTGAATAAAGAGGATGAGCTTTAGTGAGAACACATAATTCCTAGAGAAACCACAGCATAATAGGCAATAATCAACCTGTTTCTTTGCATAATAACCCATCCTGAACTAGACTTGCCTAAATCAACTCATCCCTTTTTCTTGCGAAATGTTCAGGGTTTGGCTTTTTTATAAACCCTGTCTTTGTCTTTGTTCAAAGAGACAGCATTCACAGAGACTGTTGTTCTGCCTTGTACACAGCAGCAAATCTCCAGTGCCTTAACCAGTTGTCTCAGTTATTCATTGATTGACCCATCTTTTTTATATGTGAACATGATTCTTATTTCAAGGTCTTCACTTATGTGCTTTACACTCATAGTCACTACAGAAGTAACTTTTGGATGAGATAGCAGCAGCTAAGAAAGAATACTGAACTTAAAACTTATAGTGTATTTAATGTGTGCCAGAAATATTCTAAGTGCTTTTTATGTAATAATTTATTTATTTCTTTAAGCACCTCAATGAGGCAGGTATTATTATTATATCCCCATTTTATAGAAAAGAAAACTGAAGGAAGCAAGGTTAAGCAACCTTCCCAGTCTCATATTTGGTCAGAGAAGCCAGGCTTCAAATCCAGGCATTTGACATCAGAGCCCACATGATTTTTCATGTACTTGTGCTGCTTTGATACTGGACACCTGACAAGAAATGCATTCATGTGGAGAATGAGTAGCCAAAAGAGCAATAATGTGGTATTTAACACTAATATTCTAGAAACTAAGGATAAACTGGGACAGAAAATCTGGCAATAAGCAATAAAAATTGCCTGAAGTAGCCAAAATATTGGAAACACTAAACTATGTCATAGAAGAGATAACTTAATCTTAAGTCAGTAACCAAAAAAAAATTCTATTTATGCTGAGTCACCTTATACCCTTTATAAGATTTGCTTCTAATAGATTGTTTTTCATGTTTGTCACTTACTTTTTAATATTTGTCATTTTTACAATTTCAAAAATAGAATCTTCTCATTGTAAAAAATTAAATCATACTCAAATATTTTAGTACAAAGTGAAGCTCCCACATAATGCCCTCAGAGAAAATCACCAAGACGTTTATGTATTTTTTTATTGTTTTTCTATATTATACAAATAATGTACTTTATTATACTTATTGTAATTTCATAAAAATAACTATAAAACTGTTATATAATTTTCTGTTTAACTTAACAATGCTTCATGGACATCTTTTCATATCAACACAAAGCAGTTACATCTTGAAAGGAATCAGAATATGCCACCCCAAAATATGCCACTTTGGAATAAGGATAATTTTGGTCTAAAGGCATTTAAGAAATTGCAAGCAAAGGAGACGCTTTCTGCCCTCCCTCTATCTACCTACAAGCAGGGCATAAATTTCCCTTTGTAAAAGTAACATAAATTTCCCTGTGAAGGCGTCCTTTCTCATACCAAAAGGATAGAGATGGCACTGAGATATGTCTGTATAAACAAGCATTACTAAAGAATCCTTATCTATCATCAGTTTCCATCACATACTTACCTTCTCACAATGTACTACCTCTAGGAGCCCAAAACCCTTTTCCTTTGCCCAGTAACTTCTCCACAATGTATTACTCTTTGTTAAAATAAACCCTGAAATCAAACCGCCTCTTTGGGTTTCACTTTTCTGTGGCAACTTGTGCATGTAAAAATTTTTTTAATCTTTGGTAATTTTTCTCCTGTTAATCTGTTTTGTGTGTGTGTGTGTCGGTTTAATTCACAGGCCTCAGTCATTGAACTTAAGAGGGTAGAAGAAAATATTTTTTTCTTCTCTTGCAACTTCGTTCCTTTAAATGGTCACATGGCATTATGCATTTTGAAGTTTCAAAGAGAGGTGAGATTGATTTATGCCCACTTAATTTTTTAATAAAATGTTTAAGTGTGTTTATTCCTAGTATTCGAGTTTGCACATACTATCTGTGCTTAATGTAATTTAATGAGGCATTACTAATTGTCTGGTGGAAGCTTCCAGCAGTAAAGACAAAGCACTTAAGGGAAACCTTAAAGTTTTTGGAATGCTCAGCCTTCTTTTGGATATTAGATTTGGATATTAGATACATATGTCTCAACAATAAGAGAAATTATACTTTTTCATGGTGGAAATTGACCAGGTAAAACAATGAAAACAGAAAAACCAAGCCACTCAAGAATAAACGTGTTTAAAATTTCAAGACTTTTGTTCCCACAAGGAATAATAACCACCACCACACATTGATCATCTATTAAATGCCAGGTGTATTAAATGGGTTACCTCATTTAATCACCACAATAACCCCATGAGACTACTGTTACTATCCCTAAAATGTGGAATTTCTTAGCTCTGATATCTTTCCCATTCAACATACCACATTCTTAAAATACTAAAGGCTGATCAGCCTTGCTTTCCCTCATGGAATATTTTTCAACAGAGGTCTGGAATTTATATCTAAATCTCCTCTGAAGTCAACAAGGATATACAAAATTAACAAAGAATATCTTCAACTAAAAGAACAACTTTTACAGACTTCTTACAGAACTGCATCTTTCAAGGCAGACTTTTTAATAGTTTTCTTGATGACACAAAAGAATTTGATTTCTGAAAAATAGGAATGCCTTTCTGTGGGGACTGCACATATCATTAGAAGTGCCCAGCTTCCTCTTCCAAGTTAATATTCCCCCTCCTTTGGTCTATGCTCAGGAAAATAGCAGGCAGGATGGGAGAGAAAGTGCAATCCTTAGCCAGGTGATCCCTGACACAAGGGCAGTTAATCCATGGAGATGTTCATGAGTGTTCTCTGACTTCTCCTGGCACACAAGATGAGACAATTTCCCTCTCTTAACCTAATACTGAAATATTTAGGCTTTTAGCAAGAGAAGATGAAGCTAAATATTAATGTGTAACAGAGAGCCTAGATGATCCAGTAGGATCATGAAAAAGCCTAAGAAAGTGGCAGCATGAAATTAAAAAGAATAGAGCTTTAGCACAAAGAACATACTCAAAGTCCTGGGCTCCTATCCATCTCCTACCCCCTGGACTATGAGGGGATCAGAATATACCCCGAAATACCCCAAAATGTGCCTCTTTGGCAAGGGGATTATTTTGAACTGAGGGCAGTTGAGATACAGCAGATACACACACACACACACACACACACACAGCACTCTGCTCTTCCCTCTCTAGTACTCTTAGTCATGGGAGAGTCTAGACTCTTATCCACCCAGAGACAGCACTGAGAGGAATACATAATAAACCTTAGGAAAATCTTCCATTAGTTTCCCCACATATTTACATTCCCATAATCTGCCTCCCGTGAGAGCCTAAATCCCCATTCCTTTGTCTTATCACTTCTCCACAATTTTATTGCTTTCTGTTAAACTGGTATATGCCCCCACAGGAGTCTAACCACCCCTACTGGATTACTCATCACTGAGTTTCTCCCACCTGTATGCATGCTGCACATGTAAATAAATCCTTTTCTTTTCTCATGTTGATCTGTCTTTTGTCAGTTTAACATGCAGGGCCCCAGCCACCGAACCTAAAAGGATAGAGGAAAAGATTTTTTTTCCTTCCCTTTAGCTGCAGTCTGAGGCATCCTGGGCCTCAGTACAGTGAAACAGCATTGGCACCCTAATACTGAATTCTGTGAGAGGAACTAAGGAGCACTGCAGGGTCTCTTTTCCTTTTTTTTTTTTTTTTTGGTTAGTTCATTAAATTTTTTTAAAATATATATTACTTGCATTTTTTTAACTTTTTTTTTTTTTTGGTGACATTGGTAAACAAAACCCAGTAAGTTTCAGGTCTATAATTTAATAGTAAGGTGTGTTTGTGTGTGTGTGTGTGTGTGTGTGTGTGTGCGTGTGTATGTGTGTGTGCGTGTGTATGTGTGTGTGTATACATATATATATACATATATATTGTGTATATATACATATATATATTGTGTGTATATATATATGTGTGTGTGTGTGTATATATACATATATATATACATATATATATTGCATTGTGTGTTCACCTCCCATAATTAGATTTCTTTCTGTCACCACATATTTGACCCCTTTTATCCCATCTACCTTACTCTCCCTCCTTCCTTCTCCCACCCTCTAGTAACCACTAGTCTGTTATCCATGCCCATGAGTCTCTGTTTGTTTGTCCTGTCCATCTGTTGCTTTTAGGTTTATATCCCACATATCAGCACACTAATCCCATTCACAAGGGCTCTGCCATCATGACCCAATCACCTCCCAAAAGCCCCACCTCCTAATACTATCACTTTTGCCCTTAGGTTTCAACATAGGAATAGTTGAGGGGAGGGGCATAAATATTTAGTTTATAGCCATGAGGGAACCAGCAAGTCTAGACAGAAGGAGATGAACTATAAGGCAGTCACAGCAAAAATCTCAGCCAATCCCATACTGAGCTCCGGAGCTGGGGTGGCCTCTTTGAACTGGCCGTAAATTGAAACAAGGGGCCAGAATTTTGTACCAGAGACATGTTACAAGATGCAGACTGCCTCTGGGGAGGGAGTTTAATCTTAAGTAAGTGGGTCCCTTATGGCAGCATTTCTTAACCTCAGCACTACTGACATTTTGGACTAGTTAATTCTTTATTATAGGACACTTTCCTGTGCACAGTAGAATATTTAGCAGCATCCCTGGCCACTACTTACTAGGTGCCAGTAGCACCCTAGCCCTCAAAAATGTCTCCAGACATTGCCAAATGTCTCTGTAGGGCAAAATCACCTCCATTAAGGACCACTAGCTTCGGCAAAGGGTGATACAGATGGGTTCAGCTGTAAGCCATCAACATCCAATACTCCCAATAGTTGAGGGAATAGAGCCTCAGTTATGGGGGATTTTTTGGTGGGGGACAGTTTGTAGGGGGGTGTCTGGGTAATACACCACAGCTTCCACTACAAGTGATTACAAGATCACACAACTGGGGACAATGCCAGAGCTCATATCTTCCAGTTCAGTGTTCTTTTCTCAGGAAGGTTATTTATAATTTACACATTTGAAAAGCAAGAATAATGGATTGGGTTGGACTATGATGATGACCTTAGAAAGGAGCCAGAGAAGAGGGCTTGGAGACACTAAACTGCTATTAAAACTCATCAGCCAAGGGGAAATTAAAAAAAGGCACAAGGACTTGCATTTCCAGAAATAGATGTGAGAGGAGGAACAGGGAGTAAGAGAAGACCTGTTGAAATGCAGCCGCATTCTGCCTAGTAAAGCTCCAGGGCTGACTCTTTACCATGTTACTCTTGTCAGTTCTTTCCTGAAAGAAGTGCTCCCCTAGGCACATGAGTAGCCTAGCCTTTCACCCACTTCTCCAACAAAATCCTGAGGCCTCATCACTCACTTCCCTTCACCTTGATTCTCATACCAGCCTTCTCAACCTTGTCTCACCTACTAGTTCCTGCCTTCAGCTTCTCAGGCTTCCTGAGCACCCCAATTCCTGGAAGCTCTTACGGCCTGCAGCCACATTCCTCCAGGGCAGTCATGGGATAAGATAATATATAATTGGGAGGAGAGGGAGATGTACACAGAGCCTTGAGAAGGCTCTCTTTCCCTGGAGAAGCAGCTGGCTTCTCACTAAGAACAGTATTGAATGAACTAGCCTGACACTACCACTCCATCCACCTCTCCAACCTCACCCCACCCCCCACAAAAGAACATGTGATGAAATCAAAATAATTGCAGCAAGATTTTTTTTTTAATTATTAGTGGAAAAACATGAGGGAGGGGGAGGAGAGAAAAAACAGGTTGATGTGAAGCATTCCCCTAAAGCCTCCTGACAGCTTTTCCCAGCAATGAGGGAGGAGTGGTTGTAACTACACTTTTAATGTGCTGTCCTATCCAAGGATCCTGCTTCTTCCGGGAACTCTGAAGCAAAAGTCTGCATCTTACACTTGGACCTATTCCTTCAGGACCTTATTGCTAACTGGTTTCTTCAAACTACTGTTGCTAGGCAAAATTCAGTCTTAGCAGGCACTGGTGAAAATATGAGTAAACAATTCACAACCAACAAGAAGACTATGTTTCTCTTCTTAGACACTCCAATCTTCAGACATTTTCTTTAATAACTATAGCTAAATTCTATTGAGCACCTACTGTGAATCGCTTCTGATGCTATGTCCTTGACATGCATTATCTTGTCCATGTCCATAAAAGCAAAACCCTTTGGCCCTATTGCAATGGACTGAATGTTTGCATCCCCCAGAAATCTGTATGTTGAAATCTTACCCCTCAATGTGGTGGTATTAGGAGATGGAGTCTTAGAAAAGTAATTCAGTCATGAAAGTGGAGTCTTCAAGAATGGGATCAGTATCCTTATAAAAGGGACTCCTGAGAACGCTCTCACCCTCTTTCTATCATGTGAGGGTACAACAGGAAGATGGCAATCCGCAGCCCGAAGGAGGGTCCTCACCAATACCTGACCCTGATATTAGGGCTTCTAGTCTCTAGAACTGTGAGAAATAAATTTCCATTGATTATAAGCTACCCAGTCTATGGTACTTTGTTATAGCCACCTAAACTAAGACACCCATTTTACAGATGAGGAAAGTAAGCATAAGGTCCAAGGTCACTTACCAGAGCCTGATGTAGATGGGACTTGAACCTGGAGCTCTTCTAACCATTGTGCAGTCCAACCCACCTTGGTTCCTTTCCTCGCAGCTGTATTTCCTGATACACCAAAGAGAATGGAGGTAAATGGGATGTGGGGTACTGACAGAAAAACTGGCCTTAACCTCCCAGCAAGGGTCAGTCCCAAGAGCTAACCACACAGACGCTTTCTTGCCAGTCAAATTCTTGCCAAACACCAAGCAATTTTGTGCATCAGACTCAGAAGGCAACAAGCCCAGTGAGATAATCTATAAAATTTGCTTTTAAAAGGACTGGAACTGGAGCAGAAGGGTTTTGCTCTCCTGAATATCCCACAGAGTGATCCAGCACCATGGGAATTTTCCCAATTTGAATGATTCCTTTTGAAATAGGAATGTAAAACTACCTTCAGTTTGCTCTTTTGCCAGGCCAAAATTACTTCCTTTCTATAAACACTCTAAAAATATTGACTGTCTGCCCCATAACCAAGTTAATGTTTGCTTTAATTTATGGTATTCCAAGTTGAAAGAGTACTGAAGTCAGAGTCAGAAAATCTGACTTTGACAAATCCTGGCAGTTTGAACCTGAGCTACTCTTGTCAACTTGCTGGATCCCGAAAGCTTCATCTGCAAGTGGTGATGAAGCAGTGTGTGAAACAAAAGGCCACATGGCAGCCTGGTGAAGAGCACGGGCCTAACAGTCAACCTAAGGCTTGATTCCTGACTTAACCATCTACCAGGATGCAATACTTAACAATTCTTCAACATCCCTACCCCTAACATTCTCATTTTTGAAATATAGATAATTACAGTGGCAGTCTCTAAGACATTGTCATAATTAACTAAAATATACATGTAAAGCTCTTAACCCAGAGCCTGGAACACAGATAGCACTCAAAAACCTTCGCCGTTATTTTTTACAACTATTATTAGTGCCACGTAACTCTCCGGAATTACCATGAGATTAAATAAAATAAGGAACAGAAAAATGCTTTAAAATTATAAAGCACTATAGAAATAAAAGTCATTTTTCTGTTCACTAGTTTTCACTCTTAAATTCTACCACTCAATACCACACAGCTTTTCTTTGAAATAATTAAAAGTTTCAATGCTTGTTTTCCAAGGAAAAAAAATGAAGATGACTCTTGGTTTTTGTGTTTTGGGTTTTTTGACTGTGATTTCTAAAATTTGCCTTATATTCATCTAAAAATGAACTATTTTCAACTTGTCTGTTTTGCAACCAAATTTTCCATTGTTTAGGAAACTAACATAAACCTTTATAATTTCAACTGTGCAAGATAGTCTTTTTTATTAGTGAGAATAGCCCTAGCTGCTGTAAGAGGCAAACCCAGAAATCTCAGTGGTTTAATACATTTGTTTATTTATGTGAGTTTGTTTTATGTATAAAACAAATCAGGTATTCCTGTTCAGTGCTCAAGGGTATGTATAGAGTGGGAAGAGGTGGGAAGGGAGTCTTTGCTCTATGGTTTTTCGGGAACTTGAGCTCCAGAAGTTTTCTTATTTTAAACACAGGGCTCCAAAGTCAGCCTTGGCATCAAGATCCAGCTGGCAAATAGGAAGAAGAAAGGCAGATGGGAAGAGACAGGGTAAAGAAAATACATAAGCTTTTAACCACATCAATCCAAAAGTAACACATGTCATTTACAGTCATGTTCTATTGGGCACATGGCCCCAACCAGACACAGAACGGCCTAGGAAATGTAGCTGGACTCTGGCTGAACAGCTGCTCCCAGCAACTGTGGACAGCTAGCCATCTTTGCTCCACCCATTCAATGGTAGTTGTGGTCATACATTCAGATGTTTCATTTCTTGCCCTCTGTAAAATGATTTTACCACACAAATAAGTCATAAGCCTTGGAGTTCAAGTCTCTTGGGAAATACAGTTGATAACCTCATATTTAAATAATTCAAGACCTGATGCTTAATCTCATTGATCAGCCCATTTTCTTCATGTGCTAACCAATGGAGAAAAGACCCTATATGAATCCAAAGTTTGTCCTCAATTACTATTCAACATGTCCACATCTTAATAGCCAAATATCTTATGTAAGAAAAACATGTAAAACACTTTTTAGAACAGTGTCCAATGAATGTTAAACACTCCATAAAAAGTAGTTATTATTTTTCTCTAGTCACCAGTGAAAATTTGAAGTGTAAAAGCCTATAGGAGAGTGAAGAGTAGGAGCCAGTAACCATAACCCTCTGAGACCACAAATTTCTCACTCTCTTGCAGAGTGAATCTAACTCCTTCCAACTAAGCATGACCTTGCTCACCGTGGACTTGCGCTTACCACCCCTTCCTCACAGACCCGGACACTGAGGCACATGAAAGCCCTCACTGTTTTCCCCTCTGTACAACACTGCTATGAATTTTATGGTATGTAGTAAAATTCAGAATTTTTCATGCATTCTGTATTTTTCCTTTGAGTTATATCACAGATTGTGACCTTACTCCCTCTGCCTCTTAAGCTTTTCCAATGAAAAGTTTAGTTGATTTTTTTTTTCTTTTATGGTTTAATACATGACTACACGGAACAGCCTTTGGAGTACAAATCATTATTTGCTTTATTGTCATGGTATTTACCTTTCCTTCATAAACACTCTGAATCATAATGTCTGCTCCAGGACAACAAAGTTCCCCGCTCTGTCTTAAAGCCTTCACCATCTTTTTTTATCTGATATGTCCTTTATCTTCTTCAAAATGATTTCAACTATTAAAATTAAAGCTTTCAAGGAAAATGAGCTCATATTCATTGAAACCAGATTGGAAAGAAGGCTTGGATTTGCCAAGAAACAAACAGGACAGAAATTTGAAAATCTATTTATCGCTTTTTTATTAATCTCAAATGTATAATTTAAGTATCAGGTCTACTACAACTTCTCCCAGTAATAGTGCCTACTTTATTTAGAGATTAAGCCTACAGTATTTTAATGATTAATTCAAAAACAAATCCTTAAGAAGTATTTTCATTGTAAGCCTGGGAGGGAAAGACTCTGTAATAATTTCTCCTTAAATTTTTCTATGTCTTTCATTTACACTTAGGCAGTCGATTTGATGGGAAAGCAGAACTGAGTTTTCTTAAGTATAGGGCAAAATTCACCTCTCCGGTTTTTTTCTTATTGTTAGACATTCCTAATGTATTAGACTTTCAGTTATTACAAAATCCCTGCTCTCTGTGACTTTGGGAATGGTAAGAAAATGTCCACAGAATTTATCAAGATGCTCATAGTAAGGGCATTCTTTACAAACCACCAAAAAATGGATGGTACCACCCCTGGAGGGATGGTTCAGATTCTGTGCATGTAAATTGCCATTGTAGGAACAACCAGAAAGGAACAAAAACTTTCACCTGTAATAGAAAAAGTTCCCTGGTATGTAAAACAGATTTACTAGCAACCCCGATGTCAAATTCATCTCAAAAACTGTAAAGCAATGTAGTACAAAACACCCGCCAGCACCACAGGAATATGCAGCATACTGTTAGAATTATATCAGTTTATTTGAATGTCAAGAGCCACACATCATCATCACAGAGAACTGCAAGAAATTTCCTTAAATTAGAAAAAGATACAGAATCCTCATTACCACAGGTACTGCAACAATCTGCAAATTGAAGGCTATGTTTGCCAGACACGCATTCCCTACAAGAATCATCTCTTTGACAATGGATCATCCTCTCCTAAGTAATTTGCTGAATCAACAAAAGCCAAGCCAAAAAATTTCAATTGGTACACTTAAGCATATGGTTCCAGCACAGAACAACATGGTGTCCATATGGCCCTCACCACCTGAGGCAGCTCCTGGGGTAAGGAGCTGTTTAGCAATGTGTCATGATCCAAAGGTACATATCACAACTAAAATGGTCCTTTCTTTATCTTCTATTACCAATCTCAAAGTGCTCCTGCAATTCCATTCCCTGCTTCCTCAAGGATGAGGGTGGAGTGGTGCTGCTGTTGAAGATAGGAGATAGCAAAGAGGAAATTATTTTTTTATTTTTATTTTTTTAATTAAGTTTATTGAGGTAACATTGATTAATACAATTATATAATTTTCAGGTGTACATTATAATTTGACATCTGTATATTCTATTGTGTGTTTACTACCCAAAGCCCAGTTTCCTTCAGCTACCATATATTTGATCCTCTTTACCCACTTCACCCTCCCCTCACCCCTCTATATTTGACCCTCTTTATCCTGTCTACCTCTCCCCTCGTTCCCCATCTCCTACCCTCTGATAACCACTAGTCTATATAGTCCATGTTCATGAGTCTCTGTTTGATGGTCCTTTTCATTTGTTGCTTTTAAGTTTATGCCCCACATATAAGTGAGATCATGTGTTCTTTAACTTTTTCCGTCTGGCTTATTTCACCTAGTATGATTATTTCAAGATCCATCCATGTTGTTACAAATGGCAATATTTCATCTCTTCTTATGGCTGAGTAATATTCCATTGTGTATATGTACCAAAAGTTCTTTAGCCAATCATCTATCATAGGACATTTTGGTCGCTTCCATGTCCTGGCCACTGTGAATAATGCTGCTATGAACATCGGCATGCAATTATCTTTTTGGGAATGAGTTTTCGAGTCTTTGGAGTAAATACCCAGTAGAGGGATTGCTGAATCATATGGCAAATCAATTCTTAGTTTTTTGAGGAACCTCCATACTGTTTTCCATAGTGGCTGTACCAATTTGCAGTCCCACCAGCAGTGTATGAGGGTTCCTTTTTCTCCACATCTTCTCCAATAAGTATTACATGTCCTGTTGATTAGAGCTATCCTAACAAGTGTGAGATGGTATCTCATTGTAGTTTTAATTTGCATTTCCCTAATAGCTAGCGATGTTGAGCATCTTTTCATATATTTATTGGCCATTTGTATGTCTTCTAGGTAGAAGTGTCTGTTCAAGTCAAAGAGAGGATTTTAAAATTACCCATTAAAGAAACAAACTTTTCTCATTTAAAGGACCCTGGTCAACTTAATCCTTTTTAGCCCAATGGCCTTTCCAAGCCTAACCCCCCTAACAGAGTAGATTCTCTGTGCCTTAAAAGGATTTCCCTCGGCCTGTCCCATTCACACCTAGATGATATCTTGGAACAGGGCTAAGCTTAAACATCCTCATTGTGCTGGTTAAAGGATCCTTGATATACACACTATCCTCTCAGTGTTCAAAGTAGTTTAGCCCAAATGTCTCTGAGCCTAGGTCTCTGTCTGCACTCTTGTCCCTGTGCAGATAGCCCCAGCTGGTGTCATTCGGGACCTGGACTCTCAACAGAGGCAGTAAGTGGTGATTGCTCATAGGGTGCCTATAGGCCCGCTCTCAGCTCTACCTGGTGCCATGGCATCCCTGAGACATGGCTGTCACTCTCACTTAGTCCCCTCCCTAGGAAGGCCACATGCTATCCTCATCTGCACAGTCCATGCTTCTTTTGTTTCAGCCCTCCAGTTGGCAAGGTTACCAGCAATGTGAGAGAACATAAGAACATCTGTACCCTTCCGTGCCACACACAAGCCATGGGGAACATGGGGCTCAATCTCAGGTCTCCTGCGTAAGCATGCCATGTCACCATTATTGTTCTGCAGCACTTGCCAATGAAGATGCAAGGGAACCCTAAAATGCAGTCTCCTCTTAGAGTTATAAATGGGAAGCAGGGCACAGTTCGCCTCTGCTTCTAGCTATTCTCTCAACTATCTGATGCTTCTGCTTTCTTGCTCACTACCCTCACACCAGGCTATGGCATATCCTCCCCATTCCTCATCCTTTTATGACTCCTTCCTTCCTACAGAAGAGAGCTTTCTGTTTTCTCCGTTTGGCAGGAGCATCCCTTATATATCAGCTGTCTCTTCTACACTTTGACATAGTCCACCAAGCCGGGATCAATATTTTAAGAGAGTACTTAGAATTTAGAAAACATTCTCTCTTGGTAAAGCCCAGGTTTTATGACTTGTGTTATTCAAAACTTTTTATGTTGGAAGTTAAATCTGAACTTTGTGTCTTTGCAATCCTGTTTTAACAATGTAAAATCTCTCTAAGGCAATGGATGCCTCTGGTTGAATAAGAGTGAGACCAAACACAAGGAAGTGTGAAAAAAGAAAATAACCTTAAAATTTTCAAAACTAACATCTTTCCTTTCCTCCCCATTCTCTTTTCCCTTCCATCCTTTCTTCCCATAACATTAATCATTTCTCCTCCTTCCCTTCTGTGTGCAAAGATTTCAGCATCCAAGGAAGAGGCATTGAGGAGCAGCAGCTTGCCCAAGCCTAAGAAGCAAGACAATGAGGAGGAGATGGCAAGTGGAGGTGGATGGAGTGTGCAGAGATTGCTCATACTGAGGAGATAGCTTATATTGAGAATGCTTCTGTGAAGAAATTTTGCAAATGTGATTAAAGTTCCTAGTCAGTTGACGTTAAGTTCATCATAAAGGAGATTATGCTAGGAGGACCTGACTTAATCATTTGGAAGGCTCTTAAATGAGGGTTTAGAATAGTACTAAGTGAAAGAAGCCAAGCTGAAAAGGTTACATACTGTATGATTCCATCTATCGCCATGCACCACTTAACAATAGGGATACATTCTGAGAAATGCATTGTTAGGCAATTTTGTAATTTTGTGAACACCATAGCATGCACTTACACAAACCTAGCTGGTATAGCTGATTACACTCCTAGGCTATATGAGATAGACAACCTACTGCTCCTGGTTTATAAGTCTATATAGCATGTTACTATAAAAATAATGTGAGATTAAATCAAGCAGAAGAGAAAATGATGCAATCAAAAAGACTCAATAAACACAAAATGTTTGAGGCCACTGCTTGTATAACATGGCATACCATTTCGCAGCAAACTTTTTTTTTTCAAGTAGTTAAAAGTACACTCTAAAGTAATGATAAAAAGTAATGATAAAAAGCTAATATATAAACCAGTAAAATAGTTTATTATCAAGCATTATGTACTGTATAAGTTGTATGTGTTATACTTTTACATGACTGGCAGAGCAGTAGGTTTGTTTACACCAGCATCACCACAAACATGTGAATAATGTGTTGTGCCACGATATCATGACAGCTATGACATCACGAGGCCGTAGAAGATTTTTGGCACCATTATAATCTTATGGGACCACTGTATATGCGGCCCATTGTTGACCAAAACATCATTATAAGGTGTATGACTATATATGACATTCTGGAAAAGACAAAATTATGGCAACAGTAAAAGGATCAGTGGTTTTCATGAGTAGGGGTGGGGGTTGGAGAGAGATGAGTAGGCAGAGCACAGAGAATTTTTAGGGCAGTAAAACTATTGTATACAATATTATGATGATGTATATATGTTATACATTTGTCCAAACCTATAGCATATACAAGAACAAGAGTGAACGTTAATGTAAACTATGAGCTTGGGTTTATAATGATGTACAGATGTCGAGTCATCAGCTGTAACAGATGAACCACTCTAACGCCGGATGTTGATAGTAGGGGTTGTCCATGTATGGAGCCAGGAAACATGGAAACTCTGTACCTTCTGCACAATATTGCTGAGAACCTAAAAATACTCTAAAAAACAAAGTTTATTAATTAAAAAAAAAGAGAGAGGGCTCAGGCTTCCCTTGATAAAAACAGCACCTGCCCTATAATGTCCACCCTTTCCACTGGATCTTCCTTCCTGACTGCAGCCTGTGGACACAAAGCTTCAGTTCATGTCCACTGGTGTCCATCCTGCTTCTCACATTTCCTTTCCAACTGGTTGCCCATCAGAATGGCCCTTCACACTTTCTTGCCCAGCTCCCAAAGTTGCATAAGGCAATTCCGTGTGTGTGTGTGTGTGTGTGTGTGTGTGTGTGTGTGTGTGTGTGTGAAATTAAGTAAGACATGAAGACTTTGGTGAGTTCTTCAAAGATAAGCAAGATGCTATTCTTTTTTTAAAGTATATTATTGTTTTTGTTATGTCACAAAGTGTAGTATTAGCAGTGAAATGACATATGCCCTATATGAATCAAATGCTAATTTTTCAGACTTTAAAAAAAAGGTATGCTAATAATAAAGTGTACTAGTTTTCTAGTGCTGTGTAAAAATTACCACAAACTTATTGGCTTAAAACAACATTTATTATCTTACAGTTTCTATAAATCAAAGATCTGGGCAGTGTATAAATGGAGTCTCTGCTCAGAATTTCAGGAGGCTGAATTCAAGGTGTAACTGTATCTACATTCTCTTCTGGAGTTCGAAGTCCTCTTTCAAGCTTATCTAGGCTGTTGGTAGGAAGTTCCCCATTTTCTTGCTGGCTGCTGGCCAGGAATCACTCTCAGGTCCTAGAGGCTGCTCTCTAGGTCGTCGTCTAGGTCCTAACCATGCGGCCTTCCACAGGTAGTTCATAATCTGCTTTTTGATGCTTTATCCTCCTTTAAGGGTACATCTGATTAGGTCAGACCCACACAGGATAATCTCCTTTTTGATTAACTCAAAACCAACTGATTAGAAGCCCAGTCACAAGGGTGATATCCCATCATGCTCACAGGTCTCTCTCACACTCAAGGGGAGGGTGTTATGCCAGGTGGAGGTCATTAGTGGTCATCTTAGCATTTTGCATTCCACACAGAACCAGCTACCCTGACTGCTTAGATCTGCCAGTCTGTGAGTTTCACACTGAGTTGATATGACTTACTAGAGGAAAGAAATCCAAAGCAGTACCATTTTGTTCTTGTTATTCAACCATGACACAAAACAGCATTCCAGAGACTTGTACTTCTGGTTATTTCCCAAATAGACCCCAGTACTTTTACCTTCTTCCTGGTCATGTAAATAAAATGAGATGGCTATAATTGTTTTCTAGAAGGAGTAAAAGGGGTTTTCTTCCTCACCATCTTCACTCCGAGTACATAAGTAAAGCCTACATTCACAGTGACCTCAAGAAAAGATGATCAATAAGAGAAATGGGTTCTAAAAGAGTTTTCTTCTACCAGACCCCTAATATTGCTGACTCCCAACTATGAGCCCAGTTAAAAGTTCAGGTTCTGGTGAAGACTGTGGTGTAGGACTCACATCTGTACAAATAACCCTTGACTACGGGTTAGATCAGAGGATTGAGTTGGCTCTTCTGATGTTCATGCCTCTGGAGTCTTGAGTCAGGGCATCACAGGCTAACTTCCTGATTCATTGATCTTCCAAGGTTTTGACCACTATTCTTGGAATATTCTGCCCCCTTCTAAATGACTAAGTTTAGACCCAGCTAGTGTGACCCCTAGCACACGATTCCCATGCCATTGCTTCCCTGCCACCCAGTTCTACAGCCTTGCAATTGAGACCAACATCACATGAGTCCAAGGAGAGAACAAAAAGGTGGAGTAGCTCTAGGGGAGAGTGATAGGAAGATGAGGAACAAGTAACAATGATGTCTGAAAACACTCCCAGACTTTCAGCCATGCCACAATTCTTTGGCACGATTTCAGGTATTCCCTGTCTTACCACCCACTCCCCACATCTTCACCACCATTCCCCAAATAAAAGCCAGGGAATGCCACCCACTCCCACCTAGAGAACAATTTCAGATTGTTCTGCTACATAAATCAGACTATGCAAGAGGATAATTGGGCACTTGACTCTATAAAGTGGCCTGTACTTTTGTTGTTTTTTTGGCCTTTTACTCAGAAAGTAATGAGGAGAGAACAGCTGTTAGAAATAAGAGGGAAAAGCAATACAATACTTTGAATGGCTTGGTCTTCCCAGCCACTATGTTTTCCTTGAGATAATCTGACATAGCTAGATCCTACATGTGAAATTTGCACACTCAACAACTTTTAAGAGTTGCTCAATTTTTTAGAGAAATTGGACCCCCAACAGAGTAGCAGAAAGACCTGCAGTGCCCTGGGATTAAACTAGCCAAAGAAGAGTTCAAAAATCAGTCTCCCTGACATTAGTCACTAGCAATGTGTTCACCAACACCCAAGGAAATTGGGCTTTCTCCTGAAAAAGCCTTGACCTCTCCTCTCACTACCCTCTGCTGGGGTTGGTCTGTAGTGCCAGATCCACCAGACAAATGTTAGCAGTATAGGACAAAGTGTAAATCAATTCCATGATGAAACACTGAATGCAATGAGTAATTTACACATACACAGATCAGCCATAGCTTATCTTCCGATACGATATGAACCACAACCCCTTATTTTCCACCATAGTCACTGGTAAGATAGGATTCTTCCTGGCTGCTTTCTCTGAGACTTGACAAGGCTACTGGAACCCTGAGACACAACAATGTTATTTGTGTTGCTAAGGTAACAGTAACTACTGTAACAGATATACCCTGAAATCTTTGTTCCAAACAGTCATTCAGGAACCAGACTAACAAAGGCTCTGCCATCTTTAACAGTTTCCAAGGTCATCTTGGGCACTGACATACAGACAGCAGAAGGAGAAAGAGTGAAGGCAGATCTCCTATGAAGTGTTTATGGATCAGGCCTGGCATTCTATTGGCTGGAACTCAGTCACATGGTCCCAACTGAATTCCAGGGTGGTTGAGAAATATAATCTCTGTTCGGGCAGCCATTTCTCAGAAAGAGTTCTCTTTGGAAGAAGAGCATGAATCATTTGTTGACAGCAACCCAGCTCTGCTATATTGAAGGTGATAGTGGTGGTGGTTGTCATTTAAACTAGGCCTCTGTGAAGTGCTTAACAAATAGTTTCTCATTTAATCCTCAGACAACTCTATGAAATATACTTTATTAATCCACTTTTAAAGATAAGAAAGCTGAGACTCAGCAAAAATAAGTTACTTATCCAAAATCACATGACTAATCAGGGAGAAACTCGGACAGAAATCTCAGAGTATCTAACCATAAAGTATATTATGTTCCTAAGCACTGCCCCCATACTGTTTCCCTGAAGTTTGGCTATAGTTATTTGATTAGTTTTCTTTTCTCTTTGAGTTGTTTATCTTATTGCCAGAGAAGTTCCTACTCACCACAAAACTGGGAACTCACCCATGAATTAAGAAATTGTCTAGATCTATAAA
This sequence comes from Macroglossus sobrinus, assembly GCA_004027375.1. Lineage (NCBI taxonomy): Eukaryota > Metazoa > Chordata > Mammalia > Chiroptera > Pteropodidae > Macroglossus > Macroglossus sobrinus. The sequence continues at coordinate 621,469 of PVKZ01000263.1, read as the reverse complement.
TTTCTTTATACCTTGAAGCTAATTCTTCCTTCTCGTTTAGTGACCCCTGGATCTCCCTCTCACCAAAATCTCCTTGAACTGGGCTTTCTCATTTTTTGAATGCACAGCCCCAAGGTTGTTCCTCACACCCAAGTCTTTCCTAATGAATTTGCCTCAAGTCATTGAATGTACTCTTTGTTGCCTTTGGATCTCTTCTAACAGGAGGTTTCTCCAAGAACAGACTGTTGCTTTTCATACTCCTCTCCCAACCCTCAGACTTCACAAATCTCTCCTATTCACTGTTTCCCTCAGACTCTGTTTAGGCTTTGCAATCTATTACTTTTGTTCTTCCCTTGAGAAATGACACCTTCAAAACCTAATACTTAGGTTTTAAAATCACTCTGGTCCAAGTAAGGGCCAGAGAGCTTCCATGTTGGAGATGAGGCTAGGGTCAAATAGGAAAATTAATAACAATGGGGGTTGCAAATGTCTTCAGCTTCCCAGATTTGTTTTTTTACTGTGGAGTAATTCAGCTGGCCAATGTCAAGTCCTTTCTGACATAAATTCAATAGAAGTTTTAGTCTCATTTTCTGGGGTGTTAAAAGGGAGAGGGGACTAATTTCAGGTCTTTGGTTGTTTATTACAATAACAAACGCCTGACTCATTTTTTTCCTCTCAGAACTAACCTATATTGCCGGAGAAGTCCTCATATCCTCACCTGTGAACTTGGAACTCTCCAGGTGACAGAGCTTTTTTTAAAGCTTTTTCTATGATCTAAAAATCTCGTTTTACTTTGGTTCTCCTTTTCCCCCCTCTTTTAATGGAGAATGACCTTTCTTCTTCTTTCTTATGAAAATATTTCATGTGCCTTTTTGCCCTCCCCTTTAGAAAGTCAACACTTGAATGGTAAGTGATTTTGATGCAAGATAGTCTTATCACACTGCTTTCCTTCTCAAGAATCTTCATGAACCTACCCAATTGCAAAAGCATAATGGAATGTACCTGTATGGGAGTGTGCATTCTTTCTTTCCTTGATGATCAAGAGACTGTTTCCCAGAGCCAGCTAAAGCACCTAGTATGTTCTCATAATAACACCATCCCCCCAATTCCCAACCCAGGAATGTTTCTGACCAGAATCTGAATCAGGCTGGTCTCTGAATCAGCCCTACTCAGTTCCCACCTTTGTAGAGGAATCAGAGAAAATTTTTCCTAGGCCAAAAAAACTCACAGAAACTATTATTTCTCTGTGCCCAAAGCCCCCAAATCACCGTTGCCATTCTAAGTAGTCAACAACACTTATAAGGGACAGTCAGTTATATGTGGCAGACTGTATGTTTTTATTGATCTCCACTGCCTGCCAAATGTTACAAAAATTATGGCAAGGAGGAAATAAAATACACAAACCCATAAAGAAGAGAACAATAAGAAAATTAGAGTTATTAAATTTTGAAGCTGAAAGGCAAATGGACTAGTGATAACTGACTTAGCAGACCCAACAAAAATAAAACCTAAGCTGTCAGTAGGGGAAAGCCAGAAGCAAGCTGATCTGGACTACAAAAGGCAAAAGAACTGAAGACACCTGGCACCTCTTAAAAAAAAGGAATCTTCACAAGCCTGAAAACCAGAGGATTTTTTTTAAAGTCTATAGAACATGGTGTTTCTATTATCTACTATTGCATAAAAACCTACCCCAAAATTTGGTGGTTTAAAAATAACCATTTTGTTTTGTTCACAATTTTATGGGTCAGGAATTAAGGAAGGGCATGTTTGGCCAGATCAGCTCTGATCCTTAAAGCATCAGCTGGGGCAGTTGAAGCAGAAAGAGCCACTTCCAAGATGGCTTCACCACTCATATTTGGGCGCCTAAGTGATCCTTGGCCTCACCTTCACTCTCACTCTTGATCTTCTTTTCTCTTTCTCTCCAGGGAGTCTCCATTCTTCAGAGCCTCTCCATGTGGCTTAAGTTTCTCACAGAGGAGCAGTCTGAGGATAAATGTTCTTCTTACATGGAAACCGACTTCCAAGATTCAGGAAGCAGAAGCTGCCAAACTAGTTAAAAACTAAGCCTGGAACTGGCCCAGTACCACCTCCATTGTATTTTGTTGGTCAAAGCAGTCCCAGGACCCATCAGATTCAGGGTGGTGGAGAAATAGACCCACCTCTTGATGAGAGAGGGCAAGGTCACAGTGGAAGAAAGATAGGTGAGAATGGGGATACAGTGGTGACCATCTTTGGAAAATGCAATGTACCATGGTTTCCCTTTAAGCAACAGTATTTCATATCCCTTTCACATGCAAAATACATTCACTCCATACCCAAGATACCAAAGTCCCATCCCATTATACCATTAGCTCAAATCTAGAATCTAATCATCTAAATGAAGGTCCAGATCCATGATTCTTTGGGCACAATTCCTCATATACAGCTTCTCAAACTCAGTTCCCCTTGATCTGAAAATTTGCAAACTAAAGAGATAAGTAACAGGCTCCCTAAATATGCCCAACATACAATGCACAGCATGTAAAATGAGAAATATGGTGAGGCAATCTTTGGAAAAGACCATATGCCACAGGCGGTTAGACCCCTCCTCCACGGTGAAGCAACTACATGTCATTCACCCAAGAAAAGGATGGATACTCTCCAGAGAGGGTCTTTACATTTATGGATAGCAGACTCAGCTGCAAGTGGAAGTGCTGTGCTGAAGATAGAAATTAAGCAAAGTTTTTATGATGAACAGTGGAACCCTCAGCCCCTTCTTCCTCTCAGTTCCCAGAATGCTAGCAGCTAGGCTCATATGCCTCAGGAAAGAAAGTAAACCTCTCTGAAACAACTAACAAGCCTAAAAGAGAAATAAAACCTACAGATATTACAATTTTGAGGACCCTAATGAAGAAGCCCATTCCAGTTACTCAACAATTTAGGCTGCCTTTCAATAAACCCTTTCCACACACACAGAGCTTACATGAAGCTTTTTTTTTTTTACTCACACACACTTCAGTATGAACCAACAGCCTTGGATATCATATGTTCAAGGAAAGGTACTAACAAGAGAGAGTGAGACCAAAACAAACAAAAAGAAATTAGGACTTTAAGACCACATACATAATTCAGGAAGGCAAAGAAAATTTTATATCCCTCCAAAAAATAAAAGGTGCTGTTTTTTAAAAAGTTAATTTTCCTCAAAGTTATAAAGTTTATATTTAAAAGTTAAAATAATTCTCTATAAGATACATGAAAGTAACTCTTCAGAAGCAAACATAGTCACCTCCCCTAGCTATTTTTCATGATATTTACCTCCATATTCTAATATTATACTAATAGTTCTTGATATTTCAATTTTAGATCTTATTTACTGACCTATTTATATTTTTTTTAAAAAGATTTGGCTCTTTTATGTGAGACTAGGCAAATGTATTATAGGAAATTATATCATTGCATGTTTATAGTAAAGAATGGTGGTTTGTTCACCTGTAAGGTGTTTGTATACCACGACTTTTTGATCCAACTTAGAGCATTGATGCTACTGGGGTAAGTTTAACAGCTGCGCCACCTAGGTTTCAGTTGCATCCAAGGATTTTATATAGAAATAAAGGGACAGGGAGAAAGAATAAAAGAAAAAAAGAAAGCCAAGATTCCAGTCCCATCACTCTGAGGTTTAAAGTGGTTAAAATCTCTCTAGAGGACCAGGGTGGCCTCTTGCTGAAGCTAGATGGCAGTAAAGGACACCGAACTTCCTGGGGGAAAAAAATCCTCTATGCAAGCAGGGGGTTAGAATAGATTGAACAAAGACAGCAACATAATGCTCTGAATAAGTAAGCTCATCCCTGCTCACTGAATATCTAGCCTGGTGGCAGCACAAGTTTATCTGAATCCTCACCCTCTTCTCTTGGGACAGCTGACGCTCTTCTATACTTCCTGAACTTCTCAAGAACTGAGCATCAGTAAATCACTACAGGCATCTGAGAATGACTAAGGCTACTTGATACCCATCTTAAATTTGGGTTAAGAGAAAAATATATACAAAAGGTGGGGGAGAGAAGTAAGGAAAGTATCTCAGAAAAAGAATCCTGCTATTTTACAAGGGCTCAGCATACATGGCCATGATTTACCCAGAAATGGTTCTTTTGATCCCAACTCCAAGGGCAGGATAAATGGTCCCTCCAAGCATTCTGAGAGCAGAAAGCAGAGGACATTAATATCTTTACTATGAAACTCTAGGAGAGAGCCATGTGAAGAAAAATCCAAGATCGGGATAAAGATTAGAATTCTTTGTATTTAATCAGCAGAAGAATTAATTGAGTGGATTTGAGGACAGGTAATTAAATAAGAATACTTCTAATACTATAATTAGTTATAGTACACCTACACTGATTTAATACATAATTTACTCATTGTAATTTGGAATCTTTTCAATAAATTTGAACTTTTCATAATCTCTCTTAAAATAATCCTTTAGAATGTTGTGAAAATGAAAACTTCTGAGATAGGCAGGCCAAACTGACCATCTGAGACCATCTTCTTGTTGGTGGGTACATAGAAATAACCACTTGCCCCTTTTGTCCATCAGTTATCTAAATTCAAAATGAATAGGTGGCCTTAGGAATGAAGCCTTGAATATTGCTGTAAGTATAAGCTAGAGCATTTTGTTACAAGCAACAGAAACCAAGTCTAACTTAAAGCCAAAAAAGATTTGTCGAGCAAATATGGCAGAAGATCATAGAATTGTAAGAACAGATGAACAATTGGGCCTCAGGAACAACAGGCACCTGGGAGCTCCTGCAGAAACTTATGGATGTCCCCTCTGAGGTACTCTCCACAGATGACTGTTCCATTCAGTCTCCGCCATAGAGAGACTCGAGATTCCAGAAAGGGTTGGAGCAGGACTAGCAGCTGGTCCAAATGGCTAAGCATAGGCGGTGCAGGGAGGATGGCGGATGGCAGAGTTGTCAGCAGAAAAAGGGGATAGAAGAGGAGTTGGGCAGGCAGAAAATGTAACCCCTACACCAAGCAACCCACATCTCAGTATTTCTCAAATAATGGCTTCGCTTGTAAGACTCTAGATTTAGTCCCAAAGTAGAAAGTAAACCAATGTTAAATGGCTGATATCTGAATTATACAATGTTTTTCTTGAAGTAAAAAAATAATAATAATGTAGCAGTTTAGTGTACGGGCTTTGGAATTAGACAGTCTGGGCACCAATCCCAGTTTTGCCCTCACTAGCTGTGTGACCTTGCATGTTTTCTAAGGATTAGTGTATCTAGCCACACTAAACCTTTCTGAGCTTCAGTGTCTTCATCAGTAAAATGGGGAAAATGTTTACCTGTGTCCGTTAAGATGCTTAAAACCTAAATAAATAAGGGAAATTTACGTCTTACATAATTTAAAAGTCCAGTGGTAGGGAAGGCTTCAGTGGCTCAACAATTTCATGAAACACCCAGCTTCTTCCCGTTCTGCTCTGTGCTTTGGACCATCAACATCATTCAAAGGTTGGCTGCACTGTGATGGCAAGATGGCTTCCAGGAGCTTCTGGAATGTCATGTTTTCTCATTCATTTTCAATAAACAGGGGTGTATCTTCCCTAGCCATCTAACCAAACTTCTTCTGGACTGCCCTTTAATTGGACCATCTTTGTCCATATGCCACCAGTCACTTTGGCAAGAGGTTTAGATCTGAGAATCAGAGCAAAACATAATGGAAGAGGGGCAGAGGAGATACTGAGAAGACAACCACAATCCTCAAATCCATCATATTATATCCTAAAGTTAATCTAAGGACTCTGCATATATAAAGTGCTCAGTAGGTGCCTGGCAGATAAATGTCAAATAAATGTGAGTGTGTGTGTGTGCATGCACGCGCGTGTGTGACCAGAGGTCTAGAGACAGAATTCAAAATAGGAGTATAATCTCTCATTTAAGACCAATAGAAGCCCTTAAAAAACTAAAAAATATAGGACTACTACTTCCAATATATACAATATTAACCCATAACATAAATGTAAGAAAATCTATTAAAGCTAATTTTTCTCAGAATAATTATAATCAGGTTTTTCATATATCAAGTATCAAATTCTTTCTAAAACACTTTTGGTACTGCTCAAGAACAGCTAGATAACCCACCAAAATGTGTGTATATGTGGTGGATGTTAGAATGGAATGACAAATAAATGAAAGATACATGAATGAATAGAGGATATCTTTTAACTGCTCACATAATATCTTAAAGCCTAAATGCAGGTAAGAAACTAATATATTAGAATGTTATCTATATGCTTTAAGTACCTCAAAAATGACTCACTTTTTGCAAAGACAGATTACAGAATTCTAAAAGTGTAAGAGATTCCAGAAATTATTATACCAACCACTTTCTTGATGAGCATTTAGGTTCTAGAGATTCCTTAGCCATTATCATGAACTGGTGAGAATTAAACTAGATCTCAAATGTCCTGACATCCAGGAAAGCACTTCCCCACAATACAATCCCACCTCCCTTGATAATATTAATGCTTTAGCAAACAAGATGTTCATAAATGGTGCAGAGATAAACTTCCTCTCAATCTTCCTCAAGCAAATAATCACAATTTTAGAATTAGTAAAACCCAGACAATGTAGACATTATCCTCCATTCAAGTTAGCTGTCCAGGATAGGACAGTCAAGCTGGAAGAAAGTTTTATTTAATACCAGTTTCCCAGGTCTGCAAAACATGGTAAGAGGTGAGATTTATTATTGTGTTGGTGTTGCTCGTCAATTAGTGAGAAATAACATGTTAATCAGCAAGGGACAAATTATGGCTGTCATTTGTTTTCTCCCTAAAAAGTAAATTATTATTAACAAAAATCATATCCACAAGAACTTTGTTTTTCACAGTCACATCAGTTTGCTCTCTACGTGAGGACCCAGCTTTAAAACAGCTCTGAAATGAATGGTTACTTCAGGTATGAAATATTCCATGGAGCAAACCCAATATCCCACTTTTCTTGAGTGCTCTATTATTCTCACTTCTGGGATGGCCACATATAGCTTTTTGAAACTGGACCAGGTAAAGAAGCTAGTCAAAGAAAACAAGAGTAGAGGATAAAATTTGGGAAAGCCTGTCATAGATTTTAGCTTCCAAGCACACCACCAAAACTTTAATATTCAACAACTGAAGCAGACCTTCTCAATGACTAAAGTGACTTAAACAAATCCTGCTTCAGCTGACTTGCCATAAAACAGTACACCAAGGTAGGCATGCTACAGAGTAGACCTGCCCCCACCCCTCCTACGGCCATACCAAACCAACTTAGGTCTGAGGTCCCAATACTAAAATCTAAAAAGCAACAGAAAAAATTCATGTGCTTCTGGAGCCTACTTTTTTTCAGGGAGAGATGTTTCATTCTTTTACCCAAACAAAGTGGCAGAATCCACTGCATGTTGCCTTTGCATGCTCCTTGTTGTCAGCCTGTCCTTTAGCCAAAGATTGAATGCCTTTTTTCTGCTGTGAGACAGATAATGAATCACTACATTATAGTCACTGGCCCTGTGAGGCCATGGTACAATATTATAATGCCAAACTGGGTATGAAAAGAGCTTTGTGTGGCATGAGACAAGACTCTAAAGATAGAAGAGCTGCTAAGTCACTTAGGATATGACCACAAATAGTGCTGCACTCAGCTTGTTGGGTAATGATCCTATCAGAAGACCCTGGTAAATCTCTGTGCTAATTATGGAGGGTGGGAGGGTGACCCTGCAAGCAAGTTGTATTTAACCGGAGATCAGGAAGCCTAAGGGAAGAAACCCACGTGGTAAATCTAATAAATAAAATCTAAAATTCACTGATTTAATGAAAGCATGTCATCATATGACGAGATAGTTTCTCTAAGAGCAGGTGCATTGCAATTATTTTTTTTAATATTAAGTCTTCAGAGAGTTACGCGATAGATGGCAGGCTGGAAATAGGCTGATGTGTCCTGGCAGAATTTCAGATATAATAATTTTTTTTTCTTTGTAAAACCTTCCCTCAGTGGGAAGGCAAGCCCTGCCAAAACCGAGGAACCCAAGCTGGAGGCAGAAGGCTCCACCACTCAGACCGCGGCGATGCGCCAAGATTTCAAGGCCAAATCGGAAACAACCACATTGAGCTCATTAAAACGACTGAATGATCAAAGGCATGCAGGCATTCACAAAGGCAAAAATTAATCTGTTTAATACTTGGCTAAATTCTCAACTGTTGAAGTAAATTTGAAACGAAATTCATCAAACTTCCCCCTTCCTGTGGAAAAATCCTTTGAGTTACTCAAAGTGTCCAGGAGATGGCAGAAGCGTTCTTTGTTTCAGTTCATGAGACGCAGCTACAGCTACGCCCCCAAAATTAATATGAGTGAGTATATCTGAGGATAACTATAAATAGGAATATAAATATACATTTTCAGGATGTCATAAATTATATTCAAATATGGGTAAGCCAAAGCTCACCTGGCAATCACTTTTTGAGGGAGGAAATGATAAGAATTAAAAAATGAACCTTGGCTATGGATGAAAAGGCTGATAGAATAGCCAGAGGGCTTGCATGCTGTTCATGTACTTTTCATGGCTTCCATGAGCCTCAGCTCTTCCAATTCACCTATCTTTCAACTTCCAGTCCTTAAAGATTTGTACACACATTCCTAGGTCATCGGTGACCTGTGGTCTCCCCACTAAGCTGTAGAAGCTGGAAGATAGTCAGGGAAATACCCTACCTAAGCAACTTCTACACTCTCCTCAGCCTGCCTTCTCTGAAAGGTCAACCTCCGCAACCTGGGGTTTATCCACTGCCCTAAGCATTATGAATATTGATTCCTGTTGGACAAACTGAAGCTGGTGTAAGATTTCAGATTCCTCCATTTCCTGAGAGGACAAAATATAAAAATATATATTAATGCAGTCTATCATGAGAAACAAAGTTCATTAAAATACATAGAAATTCATGAAAAGTCATGGTTTGTTTCATGAAGTGAAAACATTTATTCCAACCAGATCAAGGAGGGAAAAAAAATGTTTTCTATAGCTCCAATTTTACACACTCTAGTATAAAATGAATCAATAGTAGCTGGGAGGAGCGAAATCAAAGATTTCCTTTTCAACAGTAATAAATCCAGTCAAACTCTATTTGGTATGGCACTTGACATGGCTTGTAAAATCTAAAGTTACTAAATTATGTATTACAATTGTAATCCCTTACAAAATTAATAGGAAGTGCTAAATTAGGACAAATGACTCCCAATGAGATCCAGAAGGTTAACCCTAGACTAGGCAGAAAGTGTGAAAAATTAAGAACTGTACTGATTTTTCCCTGAGTTTCCTGAAGGAGCCAGAGCTCTTCAAACATGGAATGTAAACACTTGGGAAGGTAGCCTAAGAGAAGTGTGTGTTATGTAGCAGCCTGAGTCCCAGCTGTGTTTATACTAAGATTCCAAAGTATGTGGGCCTAAAATGAGAACTGGCAGGAGGGATAGAGGAGCCTCCTAGGACAGACTGACCCCTAGGGGAAAGAAAGAAACTGGTTCAAGACAAGTGGGGGGTGTGATTGTTGATAGGATACAATGTCTGTCACTCAGCTTATCATGCAGCCCGTTTCCAAGACTTACAGAGACATGGTGCCTTAGCAGGTGGAGAGAGACATCTGTGGTACCTTTTGTCACTGGTGGCAAAGAAGAATCAGCAGCAAGTGAAGCCACATTCCAGTGACTCAATGTAGGAAGAAGAAAATAACAGACATCATGTTGTAACCAAGAGACTAGTTCTCAAAGAACTGATTGTGGTAGGCTGAACAATGACCCACTAAAGACGTCCACCTCCCAATCCCCAGAACCTGTGAATACATTACCTTACATGGCAAAAAGGATGTCATTAAGTAAAAGATTTTTCAGATGTCATTAAGTAAAAGATCTTGAGATGGGAATATTACCCTGGACTATTGGGGTAGAACAATATAACCACAAAGGTACTTCTAAGAGGAAGGTATGAGAATCATAATCAGAGAAGGAAATGGGACAACAGAAGCAGAGGTCATAGAGAGAGACTATACTGCTGGGTTTGAAGACGGAGAACTTAGGTGGCCTTTACAAATTAAGAAGAGGTCTAGGTTCTCCCCTAGACCTCTGCCAACCCATTTTAGACTTCTGACCTCCAGAAATATAACATAATGAATGGATATGATCTAAAGCCATTAAGCATGTAGTAATTTGTTACAACAGTACTATAAAAGTAATACATTAGTAAGGGCTCTCACAATCATTTGAGGATAAAGTGGCTTAAATCCCCACAGAACAAGAGGAAGCAGAGCCAAAAGTTTTGGGGGCCATTCTCACTCACAGTTTGTGTGCATAAGGGGATACAGATTAGAATAAAGTAGACTAGATCCACAGATCTGCTTGACACTCCAAGTTTCCTTGGCGGAACACTTTATCTTAAATCTCACCTTGAATCTTGATGCAAATCATCAGCATGTTTTCTGCAACACTCTAAAATTCTAAACCAAAGCATGCATCACTTTGTTCTCTTCCCTTCCCTTCAAGGAATTCTGAGAGGCAAGTTGTGCCACAAGTACCTCAAGGAATACTACACATGTCCATAAATGACTTCTCAAGTCATTTGAAATCCTGAGAACAAAGCCTATACTTAGCATTTGGATACCAATAATGTAGCATTTCTCAGTCACTTGCTCTAGATGTTAGTTCAACCCTTAAAAGCATTTTGCTGATACGACATTCTGGAAATGTCTTCAGAGGTTTGTCCTATGACTACAAAAGAAATCCAGCCTACCCACCTGAGATCCAAGACTCTTTTCAGCCACATCACCATTAAAGATTGAGGGCTGTTGTTCAGGGCCCAGAAAAGTATTTGAATTGGCTGTACTCACCCAGTACTTTCTGCCAAATGAAGCAGTTATCTCTTCTCCAAAATCCAATGTGGTCCTCTTTGCAAAAAATATATAGTCTCCCTATTAGTAGCCATTACAGTACACTTTCCTCATATCCAACTCTATTATTTCTGATAACAATAAGGATCAGGGAACACACGAAAGGTTACAATTAATAAACGACTTCCAAACTTCATATTGGCTTTTATATAACTCCTCTTAATCCTTATACAAGAGCTATCAACAAGGGGAAAAAATTACGTTTATTCAAATTCCTCTTATTATTTTCTCTGACCATCTTTTGGCAGAGTACTCAGATAATATAAAAAGAAAAAATGGTAAGACAAAAGCAAAATAAACACATGTATTCAAAGTCTAGGGTCAACCTGCTCCACAGCCCATTCCAGCTGGATTTGTCCGCTGAGCAAGTTAGACAACCTTGGACAAGTCACAACCTCTCTGGGCTTCTGTCTCTTCAGCTCTCCTTTATAATACTCCTACATTTGTCCTAATATTAAACATTCACCTACCAGTAAAATTGTTTAATATTTCTTCTTTACATTTTCAAGTTGAAATTGGAGCTGGAGGAAATGCTCCCCATTTATATTGTGCAGTCATGTATTCCATCAGGGAGGTGAGTGTCCTAGTGTGCAAAGCATGGGCCCATGTACTTGCTGATGTCTCTAACATCCCCAATGTCTCTAACACCATAGGCACCTATGTGCTTTATAGTCCCAACTTCACTGCTTTGGTTAATGTCATTTTTCTGTCTTCTGCTTCTTTGGCCATTTGAAAGTGTTCTTTTCTTCCTCCACTTTTCCCACCTTTGAAGGAAAATTTATGACCCTTCTCCATAAAGCCTTCCCTGACCACAACTGTCCAAAGAAATTCCTCTTTCAAATTCATGGCATTCATCCTATGTAACATTCAGTTAAAATACAGTTATATCTACCTTACCTTTTACTGTTACTTAAATCTTACATTATTTATCTTGTTTTTTTATGCCTCTGGTCTTCCAACCATATCAAAAACATCCTAGAGATCAAAGGCCATGGAAGTTATTATTCTGTATTTCCCCACAGCATCTAGATCTGTGCCTTGCACATGAGAAGCACTCATTCATTAATTATTTACCTGTTCAATATTTATCATTAAATTATGTGCCATTCCTAATTGTTAAATAAATAAGGAGCAAAATGATTCACATAATCTAAAAACTGAATAATTCAATTCTTAACAACTCAACTTATCCTTCTCATTTCATGTTTACTCTTTGTTATAATTTCCCCAACCAGCAAACTTAAACTGCAAATATTCTAAACAGGTTTAAAATATGAGATTACGTGTATGTTCTTGTAATCTGACACAGTGTTACAGGTTCATTAAGTACCTAGAAGAACTGATTTTGTAGACTTATAAACTGCTAAGACTAAGAGAAAATAACACTGCTAAGAATAAGAGAGAATAACACTCCCTACAAGTGCTCATTCAGTAAAATGCATGCTAAATGACAACATATTTGCTTTTATTTAATCACAGTTTGTCTTTATGGGACATAGGTGTGTACTTGTTCAGTTCTTTCAGTGGCAATAAAATAGATGTCCTTGATCCACCGTGTAATCAGAATTAATGACTACCTGCCATTTCTACCCTGAATCTCAAGTTTCAAGTATTACAGCTAAGTACATGAAAATTATATTAAACTGAAAGTTACCACCAAAATTATTAACTAAATGCTAGTTTAATACATATCAAAGTAGATTATGTTCTTTGAATAAATTGTGTACCTAATGACAGAAGTCCCAAAATAGTCCAAAGGGTTATTCCCATATTTTTTCACATAGAATACATAAAATAAGAACCACATCAAAAATAAACACATTTACTGCATTTTATGGACTGCTGCCTTTTGCTATTTCACCTACATGAAACCTGGCAAATTATTTCACTTTAGGATGTAGCTATGTGAGGGGTTCTGAGTCGTGAGTGTAATTGGAGAACTTTGGTCAAGCACCACCTGGTGGTAAGATTAATATTTTTTCAACCATAGTTATCAAGAGTCAAATTCTACCATTGGTAATGATCAAAAATAAATCATTATAATCAATAATACTTTATCAATCCTTAATCCTGTGGAATATTAAACTACTAGAGAAAATATTCAGATCAGATTGATATTGGTTCAAAATCTCAGCTCGAGGTTTTTTTTTTTCTTACCAGTTTCTTTAACTTGGGCCAGTAACTCCCTAGGGCTCAGTTTTCTCAACCATGTCATAAACTTGATTTAAGGAATAAGTGAAAGAAAGACATAAAGGAAATAAAATAGTGCTTTGGATATCATTTTGTGGTACCAACAATCGCTATTATTATTACTTTAGAAGCAATACATACTTGTGTGCATTGAATGTTTATTATAGGTCAAAAGCATACATTCTTTACCTATATTACCTCAGTTAATCTTTGCAATAACACTATCAAGTTGGCATTATTATCTACCAGTTTAAAAATTAGGAAGCTAACAATAAGAAAGTTAAATGATTGGCTCGGGATCACACAGTAAGCAGCGCCTAGCTCAGAATGGCAAAACAAGGACAGCCACAGTTCAGCAAATGTGAAATAGTCCTCGGGACCTGAAAAATACAATAGACAAACAGCCTGCAGGCATGCTGGTGGAGGTTAATGAAATTATTCAAGCTGCAAACTTAAATGCCTATGGGCCAAACTAGTATCCTAAATGAGCAATGTGAGCTGAGTGGTACCTACAGTGAACTAGGAGTGAATGTCCTGTCTAGCAAGGGCCACTGCTCCTCAGTCCCAGCTGATGGAGGCTGGGTGAAGCCACACAGAGCAGTGGAAAGGGGCTCTGGGCTGAAGGTAAAGCATGGACAACATCTGACACTTACCTTAACTTGGTACAAAATGAGAAAAGAGCCAAAAACCCACACTGAAAATGCCCCCCTGGAGAAATCTAATATTGATCCTGAAATTCCAGATCTTCAAGTCGCTGATTAACATTCCAAGTTTGGCATCTCTACAACTGCAGTTGACTCTTGAACAGCACGGGGGTCAGGAGGTCCAACCCATACACAGTCAAAAATCCACATATATCTATCTTGTGACTCTCCAGAAACTTAACTACTTTCAGCAGGTTAGCATAGGCAGATTCAGTCAATCACAGATGAAAACGGTACTTTGGATGACTGGTAGGAACCCACGGATGCAAATGTGGAAACATATTTTTCAGCAGTGGTTGGTTGAAGCTCCAGATACAAACCTGCAGATAGGAAGGGTCAAGGGCCAAGTAAGTGGACATGCGCAGTTCAAATCCATGTTGTTCAATGGTTAACTGTATAAATATGTAACGGATTATTGGCTTCAGTCTCCACCAAGGGATTGGTGACACACGCTTTCTTCAATGAACCAGGAGTGCCTATCAAGGTTCTGCAGAAAGGGGATAAGTGGTGAAAAGTAGGAGGGCCTCAGCACAGGCTGTCACTGCTGGCACCAAGAAGGCAGCTCACTTTAGGGTGTTTGCTTTCTCTGGGTTCAAGACCTGCTAGTTAAACTGAAGAAGGGCAGAAGCAAAAATAACAAGAGTAGGTAAGACTTCCCAATTAAAATCAGAGATGGTTTGAATAACTTGGCACATGCATACATAGCTAATGGAGTTGTATGTTATTTCCTGAAAATCAGTTGAATAAATCATGAATACCTCACTCAGTGCTCACCTGTGCAGTCCTCATGGACTAGTTCAATGGTCAGCAGCATAGTAGCATAGCAACATTGGGACAAAAATCAAGCAGGCTATGCCGCTTTCCTTTGTCCGTGCCTGTTTCCACCATTTAAATGGATTTTTCTCTTACAATTTTTGAATTCTAACAAATGATTGTTTTCCAGAGGAATAAACAAACCTATGATTATTTCAATGGTTAAAATACACACTGAACATTACAGCAACTCAAGGAACATAAATCTCAGGTAGATGTGGGGTCAGGTAGACCTAACCCCATTGACCTATAGGACAACCAGAGAGAACGCCAACTAGTTAAGACATTAGGCAAATAAACCTCTAATTAACATCAATTGTAAGCAATAAATCAATAATGTCAGGAAGATATCTCCACAGAGATCATGCTGAGATGACCTCATATAGTTCTGATTTAGTTGCATTCCCATTTCTAAGCATGATTCTAACATTAAAAGTCTCAGAAATCATAGAAGTGGTTGGTCCATTGGCCTGGTAATCTCCCCACAATGTTCCTAGAAAGGGAGCTACTGTGTCAAAGATAAGGATATATTTAATTTTCTAGGTATATACCCGATTGAGAAACCCTTACTCATTATATCAAAAATACATGAACAAAAATGCTGTAATAAAAAAGTTAAAAGCCACCTACATGTCTCAACAGGAGAACCTGTGGTGTATTTAAATAATAGAATACTATATAGTAGTGAATATTAATGAAGTAGAGCTACTTCTATCCAGAGAGACAAATATCACAACATAAATTTGAATGGGAAAAAAACAAGTTGCAGATAGATATGAACATTATAATAACATTTACATTAAGTTTTTAAAATGCAAAATAATATATTGTTTATGGCTATATACGGATCATATTGTTTTGGGGTATGCATGTAGTAAAACATTAAAAATACACATAGGAATGAGGAAAACAAAGTTTAACATAGTGTCTGCCTCTGGGAAGAGAATAGAGGAAAGAGAGCATACAAGTTACTTCAGTTATATCTGTCATGTATTTCACATAATAAAAGCAATCTGAAGCGAATATCATAAAATATTAAGATTTGACAAAGCTAAATGTTAGATATCTGTTGTATTATTCTGTCTACTATTCTGTATCACAGTGGTATACCCAGGGTGAGACAATGGGAGTACTCTGTTATAAGTATGGGCAAAAAGAGGGAGTATTTTCTATAGAGAATTAAAAAACAATAATAAACAAATTAGAAGTCGTTCTGGTTTTTAATGTCCCCTTCAGCTAGCAATTATAATAATATCACTAATAAAAGACTTCCCAGCTAAGCAAATAGCTCTCACCACTCCCGGTCTCTGCCTTGCTGAGTTACCGCTGAATCTTTGAAATATTTCCTAATTCATACAGATTCAATTCATTAATGTAAATATTCTTTATCAATCACAGTGCACAATGAAATCCATATGATCATCTTAAAACATTTTAAGATCTCAAACTGTCTTTTTTTGTTACATTTTACTGAATAAACCAGGAGAAAATACACATTTTGGAAATGTTCGACAATTATGGTTGACATTTAAAGCATCTTCAGTTCACTCCTCAGTTTAACTAGAAATATTTCAATGTACCAGAAAGTTTTAATCATTTAGTAAATCATGATTATAGATTACATTAGGATTAGATTGTATTAGGATTGGATGGCAAAGGCAATGAACCACTGAAGAAAAACCCTTAAATTGCCCATAAAATACAATAAGCATGGTTTCATAAACATAATCTCATCTTCATACTAATTCTTATGCTCACTCAAATTTAAGACAGTAGGAATGTCTAGATTTCTGGACCTGCAAACCACTTTGCCATAAAGATAATCATCAACCCCATTCAAGGAGGGAAGGGATTGATGTAGAATGCTGCAAAGTGTCTCATACTTCAGTGTACATCAGAATAGCCCAGAAAACTTATTAAAATGAGATTCCTAGGCCTTACCATCACAAATTCTGATTCAGCAGTCTCGATAATTTGCATTTCAAACAACCTCTCAGGTGATGCTGATGCTGATGCTGCCTGTCAGCAAATCACATTAAGGGATTTCTTTCTACCCTTTTTACTTTGCCCTACGTGGTGCCTTTAGAATCTATTTCTGACATCATATTAGGTATAAAGTAAGTGCCCAGAAAAAGCAGGCCACAACAAGATAATTATCACATATTAGGTAATAAAATTAAATCTTGTAATATATAACAACATAACCATATTTAATGTTATTGTAAATATATGTATAGAACCTCCTGTATTTCAGAGAGCTCAAGGTGCTTTCTGTGTCTTCTCACTACTGGATACATGAAAACTATAAAAATTTATTTGATAAAGAAGCAATTTACAAAAACAATTGATTTCTAATTCAATTGCCTGTGACTGCTTATATCATGTAGCTAACTGTTGTGTTTTTTATTAGCTTGTGTACTTGAATGGTTTAGCAGAAAAATTTAATGGTGGCATTACATTTGATAGTTTGCATTTGATAAGATATATGCCAAATAGTACTTTATTATCAAAATAATTGGATCATGTCATTAAAATGAAAGAGGACATCTACCTCAAGGAAGCAGGGATATTTTGATCTTGAAACACAAAAAGTGTGTCAGTCTACAGTAATAGCTACTGAAAAATAGCTATTACTGTAGAATTTTATTGCAGGATCAGTTGCTCTTCTCCAAATATAAGCACCGTAATTACAGCATTAGAAATATACATGTATATTCTGTTAATTGTGATGTTCCAGCTTGTAGTGAGAAAAAAAAAATGTCATTTGGCAGCAAAAGACCACTTCCTACAATTTTATTTAAAACGTAACACTTCAGGAAAGTAATTTAGATAAAATGTAAAGACAACAGCTGAAGAAAACAGCAAATTGCCTTAAAGGGAAGTTTCCATACTATGATATTTACTTTTGACCTATTCTAAACGTAGAATACCCTCCCTAAATTCAAGGACAGAATTTCCCAAAATATTTTCTGAAAATTTTATTTAAAGATATTGAATCTTTAAATACTAAGTGTTTTCTATATTTATTTTATACAACTGAAATATATAAATGAATTAGTAGATACTAAGAAATACAAATTTTGTTACATTAAATAGAAACTAAAATTCATATTTAGTGTTTCATGTTTGCCTTTTTATAGATCTAAGCAACTTTACAAGATAAACCTAAATTCTAAACATTAAACTCTACTTTCTGGCAGTTTAAATTTCTTTCTGACCTTATATAAGTACTATATATAAGTGAAAAATTATTTTTAAAAACGCACAGATATAAACTCTACCCTAAATGAAAAAGCAAATTATTTTTTTTAAAAAAAGGGTTTTTATAACTATGGAATTTAATATATAAACTACTCTTGATATAGGATAGTATTTCTATATGTAAATGAGAGGATCTAGTATAGTTTTCCAAATTATTCTGAAAATTCTATAGCCAAATGTGTTTTGGAAACACTGACTCTGACCCATAAAGTCATAAGTAATTCTATTATATTATAGAAAGTGCCAAGGACCATAAAAAACAAAACACATGACTTTTATAAAAGTGACTTCCTCATTTGCCTCACCCTCCACTAACCATCACTAAATCTGATGGTTTTATTTATAAGATATATCTCCAATCAGTTCATGAAAAGATACCATGCAAAAATAACCAAAGGATTCATATCATACAGAATGTTCTCTTACTTCGTTAAATTAAAATAGAGCTCAATAATAGAAAGATACTTAGAAAATATCCAAATGTTAAGATATTAAGTAATGTACTTCTAAATAACAATGAGTTAAGCAAGAAATCATGAGTAAAATTATAAAATATTTTGATTAAAACAATGAAAACACAATATATCAATACTTATAGAATATGGCTAACTCGGTGCTTAAGGAAAAATGTATAGCTCTAAACACATTTATGAGAAAAGGACAGTAAAAAAATCTGTAATATAGCTCCTCTGCCTCCCCCCCAAAAAAAGAATAGCAAATTAAACCCTGACAAAGGAAATAATAAAAAAGAGAAAAACTCAGTGAAAGAGAAAACATGTAATAGAGACAATGAACAAAGACAAAAGTTGGTTCTTTAAAAAGATTAATCAAATTTATAAACTGCCAATAAGACTGATCAAGAAAAAGCAAAAATAAAATAAATAAAAAAGAAAACATCACTAAAAAAATAACAAGAGACTATTATGAATAATTTATGCCAATATCAAATAATAATCAATAAATCAGACGAAATAGAAATAACCCCTGAAAAATACAACTTACCAAAATCGACACAAGAAATTTTTAAAAATCTGAATAGTCCTGTATCTATTAAATCCTGTTGAAATTGAATCTATAATTAAAACTCTTATAACAAAAAAACTCCAAGATTTAATAGCTTTGCTTGTGAATTTTCCAAATGCTTCCAAGCTCCACACAACCCTGTCACATTTTCTACCCTCCTTTCACCTCGATGCTCTGATCCTCATCATCATACTCTGCTTTGAAACTGACCACGAGGACCAATGCCATCATTCCCAATATACCTGTTTATGTTACTTACTACCTAAAGCCCAGGATCATCTCCCATCACCTTCACCTCCACACAGCTCTGTACATTCCTTAAATGAATTCATTTCCCATCCTTCTTCAACTTTCAAAAACCTTTGACTGTGCCCTCTGGAACTCAGTTCACAATCAACTGGACTACCCATAAACACAATCTCTTCTCTGAATAACCTTTTCATCTTAGGGCTCTAACTGAAACTAGCTCTTTCCTAAGGACACCTTTTGCCTTTCAGCCCTCTCAAATGGTGGCTGTTTTCTTTCCTACAGCCCTTGTACCTGAGTCTGGAGTATAGGTAGGACACTAACCATACTGGACTGCAGATAGTCTAGATCTGCACTGGAGTACAGACAGAGGATCACCACTTGCTCACCACTTGTACTTACTTTCCTCCTAAAAAAAAGCTCATCTTGAAAATTACATCCTCAGACTTCATACTTCCTTTTCCTCATTGTTGTAGCTGTCTACAGACACTTGGATCATCCCTCACATGCCTTGAAGACTATTAGTACCTGGTCACTATCACTCTCACTGTGCTATTTCTGATATATTACTTGGCAATTTCAATATCCATGTTAATTTCTCTAATTTCTAGCTTTTCAATTCCTTAGCTTCCACTTTCCAATCTTATTCTCCACTCCACCTCAGTCACATGCTCCTGTAGACACACCCTAGACCATGTTTTTATCATAACTTCTTTGCTTCCCCTTACCCCTTTTCTAGCTTAGCTCTCATAGACTATTATTATAATCATTCCTTATCATATATCTTCAACCTCCTTGTCTCTCACTCCCTTCATTATACTTCCCTAGTGTATTAGTCAGGGTTTTCAGAGGAGAAGAACCAATAGGATATAGATAGATAAGTAGGTAGGTAGGTAGATATAAGAGATTTATTATAGCAATTTGCTCATGCAGTTATAGAGGCCAACAAGTCCCATAATCTGCCATCTGCAAGCTGGAGAATCATGAAAGCTGGTAGTGTAATTCAGTCCAAGTCCAAAGGCCTGAGAATCAAGGGGCTGATGGTGTAAGTTTCCATCTGAGTCCAAAAGCCCAAGAACCAGGAGCATTGCTGTCTGAGAGCAGAAGAAGATGGATCTCTCAGCTCAAGCAGAGAATGTGTACCTTTTTATTGTATTCAGACTCTCAGCAGATTGAATGATGCCTACTAATGTTGGGGTTCACCAATTTATATGCTAGTCTTTTCTGAAAACACCCTCAAAGGCACACCCAGAAATAATGTTTTAACAGCTATGTTTCCCTTAGCCCATTCAAGTTGACACATAGAATTAACCACCACACCTACTAAAATCTAACTCTCCACCCACTCTGTACCTACAGCTGAATGTGGGCGGAGAAGAACACATAAATATGTTAATTAGTCTCAAGTAGGTCACTAGTGCTTCTGGGCAACCATAGTGCATCTCCCTACTAGTTGTCACACCTTAATCCTATTACCTTAGACTTCTTTTCCTCTCTTCATAATCAGTTCATGACCTTGCTACCTATTTCAATGAGGAACTTCATCGTGAGACTTTCCTTGAGATTTCCCCACCACATCTCCCCATTGCTGTACACTGATTTTCCTTAGCTCCTAAGCTAGCCTCTTGTTAGCTCCTAGCTAAGCCTAACTTGTGCACCACATCAAAAACCCTTTCACCTATTCAAGAATATCATACTAGGAAATGTCTCCTCTCACTCCTAAATCACTGAATGTTTCCTCATTACTGGATTGCTCCCATAAATCTGCTTTCACATCTCCCATTGTAAAAAGAAAAAAAATTAGTACCACTTTCCCCTCCAGTTGCCACCCATTTCTATGCTCTCCTACATATGAAAACATCTTGTCTCCTGCCATAATTTTTCCCCACCTCCTCTGCAACTGCTTTTATCAGTCATCAGTAATTGCAAGTCAAACTGTCAATTCTCAGAACATCTGACCCATTGATTACCTCTTTTTTCTATAGCTATTTTCTCCTCTTAGTTTCTAAAACACCACTCTCTCAGTTCTCTTCCTACCTCACTGATGGCCTATATATTAGTTTCCTTTGACCTCTAGATGTTATCATTCCCCAGACTTAGCCTTTGGACCTCCTTCTTTCTCTGTTTACACATATCCCTTAATGATCTCATATAGTTCGATAACCTTATGTATGTGCATGTTGACAATTCTCACATTTCTCAATTCCTGGCTTTTACCTTGAGTTCCCAGCTTACAAAGCCATCTTATCTTTGGGTATCTGACACCCAAACCTGCTCTTCCCATTGTCTTCCCCATCTTGATAAATGGAAAATCTGTTCTTTCAATTAATCTAGTTTAAAAACTTGTAATAATCCTTTGACCTTCGCTTGTTTTCACATCCCAGATGCAATCTCTCTATTCTATTTCAAGTATTTCTAAAACGCCACTACTTGCAACAGTTTTCATTTCCATCCTTCACAAACCACCATCTCCCCTAAGTTTTAGAATAACCTCTTAGATGATCTCCCTGCTTCCTCTCTTGCCCTCTACTTTTGGTCTTCAATATAGCAGCCAGAACGATGCTGTAAAAGCATAAATCAGACTATGACATTCCTCTGCTTAAAATCCTTTGAAGGCTTCCCATCTTCCTTATAGAATAAGCCTTACACTGACCTCAAGGCCCGATATGATGTGTTGCTGGCACCTGATCCTACTTCCTGTAATTATTCCCCTATTTGAGAGGAATAAGTTCCTCTTGTTTTTCTGGAAAAGGGCCACACATGCTCCCACCTCACAAGCTTTGCACTTACTGATCTTTTTGGCTAAAATGTTCCTTCCTCGCTAATCACATTGCTTTTCTGTCTTACTTCAGCTCTCTGCTCAAAAGTCACATTATCGAGTCCTTTCCTGAACCAATCTATATAAAATGTAATCTCATCCCCATCCCAAAGATAATGTTTCCTTTATCATGATCTTTTTGCTCAAATCCCTCATTTATCACCTAACATCTGATATCTGTATATTTAAATTGTTATCTACCCTCTCTAGATACAAGCTCTATAAGAGAAACAGCTTTAGCTGTTTTGTTCACTGTGATATCCTCAGCACCCAGAACTTAGTATAGTAAGTACTCAATAAAGAGTTTTAGATGAATAAATCGGTTTCTTTGTATTATCTGTGTACACCTTAGTTGTGACTTGATATTCCTTTATAGGTATATTTTTATTATAACAATCTTTGTTGTAAGTAAATTATGTTCTTTATAGCTTTCAATGACATTTTCATTTATCTATTATGCTTTCAAGCTTTAAAGAGCTTTCGAGCATTATAGTATATACATTTCTCATAGGAACTACTTTTTCTGTACAGCTTCATTGAGGTATATACATAGTAACTACTTAAGTTTTTTTTTTTTAAGTTGACAATACTCTTGTTGAAATCTTCAGATTCTTTTGGACTTTCTGAAATTGTACGTGTGTTCTCAATCTTTCTGCCAATTCTCTTTGCCCTTGGATGTTGTTTTACTTCTGGGTTGGATCCGTATTTTATTTGTAACTTACTGTGGGGAGAGGGGGTGTGAGATGAGGCCAATGGTAAGAAAACACAAAAGTAAAGTACTATTTTTAAACAGTTGCAGTATAGCAGAGATATTAAGGCTCTGGAGATGAAAAGACCTGGGTTTTAATCCCTCTCCTACTATTTTCCAGTTATCACTTTTTATCTTGTTGAAGCAACATACATCTCTAAATCTGTTTCTTCATTTGTAAAATGAAGCAAATAATAACTAGAATGGAACAGGATAATGTAAGCAAAACATTTAACACAGTGCTAAATTTAAATGAATTGATCATAAACTTAATGGGAAAAGTCATTAATGAACAGAACACATAAGATATAACTTTTTATGAAGCATTGTTAAACCTACGGATGCACATGCACAGGATCATTTTAGGTCCTAGAAGACACTCAACCCACAAGAATGAGTTGAAACCAGAGGCATAACCAAGGGTAAAGAGTGGAAAATGGTCAGACATAGCTACTATTGTTTCTTGAAATAAAGACTTTTTTTGCAATATACTAGAAGACTTCACATTTTCCTTTAAGGGAATATGTTATAACATAAATTGTTTAATATTTAGCAGTTATTAGATATATAACTTTGAAATGTGAAATTATTTGCGTTATGTGTAGAAAAGAAGGCAGACCAGATTATAAAATCTGATGGAATAGTTATTAAAACGATCAGACCTACTTAGATAATTATATTGTCCTACTTAATTTTAAAGAATTATCTGACAATATCCAAAGATAAGTCTTCTGAGCAATTAAAATGGAATTAGATTTTCTGGACAAATAATATTTTAAAAAAGCAAAGTAATAGGGAAAAAAGATAGATTTTTTTAAAGCAATCAGTTTCTCCCAGATATAAAAAAGTAACAAATGGAATTATCATAAAATAGATCTTCTTATGATGAACAATAATTTCTAAAATGACTTATTAATAATATACCAAATAGGTCCATGATAAGTGATCTACATTTAAGAGAAAAGATTTTAAGAAAGTAAGATTAAAATAAGAGTATGTAAAACTCAAATATACTAAGCATCCAAAGCCTCATTAACAACAGTGATCAAAAAAAAAAAAAATAGGAAGAACGCATAGATACAAGTGGAGTACATGTTGTCTCATAAGAGGATGGAAAAAAGTATGTGATAATCTCCCACATTCTACCTTCATCCTGCTGTCTGACTAGCTTGTTCACCTGCAATAAGTATGACAAAGAAGTTTCACAAGTCCTAACTCTACCCTGAAAGAGTAACCGAAGGAGAATTTCCTGATTAGTTCCTACAAAAAAAAAAAAAAAGTAGACATGTTTATTTTACCTTCAGTTAATAGAGCTTGAAACTAATTCCAGTCAGAACTCAACCAACATATTTAGCCACTAGAGATTGTAGACTTTGAGGATTTGCTAACAATTGGAGATATAAAGAGGCACAGCAGGACTGAGAACTATTTTATATTTCATTTTTTGAGTCTTATAAATAATACCTAAAATATTTTGCTTTTTGCACTGGCAATGTAGGTCATTTTTAAACCAAGTTTCTTGCAAAAAACAACTAGAAAAGTTAGATGAAATTTTTTTTTAATCTGCTGACAGGCAATGGAGACCTCTCTAGACAATGAGAATTATAAAATCAAAATCCAAGAGAAAAGAAAATCCAAGAGAGAGTAGTAGAGCATTTGGGGATGATTTTCCAAATTTTCTGATTCCAAAAGCATCATCTGAGATTCTGAGTAGCTGAATAAAGATTCTTTGGCTCTGGCTCAGAACCTCAGAATTGGTATAAAGATTATTTTAAGATGAATGCATTTGAGATTCAACAGATAGAGAAAGAAACCTTCTTGGAGCTTATCTGACTGAAAACACAAACTTCCAAGAAATGAGGCTGCAAAAAATTCCTTTTTCAGGGTGGGTCTATTTCCAGGAAAAAAAAAAAAACCCAAGAGTAAACCTACCATGAATCCACTTTCCAGAAGAGTTTAATGGTTATGAAGAAGACAGAAAGACGACTTGTACCTTCATAAACAAATACCATAAACTTATCTTCCATTAGTCCTCCTAAATACCAATTTGTTCTTTCTATAGAAGCCTTTTCTCGCACTTTCTTTTCTTCTACTATGTTAGATATATAAGCCCCAAATTCTAACCACCCCTTTAAGGTACTTATTACTGAACACTCCTACATGTATGTGCTTTGTACATGTAAATTAACTTTTTCTCCTGCTAATCTGTCTTTTGTCAGTTTAATTCACAGGCCCCCAGGAACTTAACTGAACAGGATAGAGGAAAAGTTTTTTTTTTTTTCCTTCCACCACAAATTAAATAAACTAACAGAGCAGGAGGACAAAAGAAGGGTCGGGGTCCACAAACAAGAGAGATCCTGGTAAGTACAAAAGATTTTCATGGGTGACACCAAAGAATTATACTCTAGGATAAGAATGAACTGTAAATAGATTAGTCCTCACAAGAAATGAAAACCAGATTTGAATCATTCAATCCTAATTAGAGTGCGGTGAACTGGCTTTGATTACTAGTGCTATGGGTAGCTGAATGACAGTAACAAAAGTAAATTCTCTCTATAGTAAGATATCATTACATAGAACTGAAATTGCCTTTAGTGAGTTTTAATGTATAATTTTTAATTTTTATATTCTTAAAAACATACAAAAATATAACATAATTGAAATACAAGAAGAAAAAATAGCAGATAAATGAAATAGACTGGGTGGGGGAGGTACAGAGAATGGGGAGTCACTGTGCTAAGGGGTACAAGATTGGGGGGATGATAAAAATGTCTTAAAATTAGATCGTGGTGATGGCTATACAACACTATAAATATACTAAAAACCATTAAATTGTATACTTTAAACAGGTGAGCTTTATAGAATGTAAATTATTTCTTAATAAAGCTCTTTTTAAAAATTACTAATTAACTGAAAGGAGTGGGAGAATGACTGTGACTTTTGGCTCAAATCACAGGAATAGTGAAGATATCTTAAACTCAGATAGAGAAATTCATGGGTTATACAGGTCTGGGAAGAAAATGAGGAGCTCATAAAATAAAATAATCCTTTCTATAAAAAAATCTATAAAATAATTCTTTCTTTGTCTTTTCCAGCTTCTGAAAACTGTCCACAATCCTTATCTTGTGGCTCCTTTTCTATATCTTTAAAGCCAGCAATGTTGCATCTCTCTGACCACTCTTCTGTAGTCAAGTCTCCTTACTACATCCAGGAAAGATTCTCCTCTTTTAAGGACCAGCGTGATTAGATTGGGCCCACCTGGATAATCCAGGACAATCTTTCATCTCAAGGTCCTTAACCTTAATCTCATTTGCAAGGGCCCTGTTTCTATGTAAGGTAACATATTCACAGGTTCTGGAGATTAGGAGATAGATATTTTGGGAGGGACCTTCCCCATTATTCTGCCTACCATAATTATGTAAGAATTTTTGTAATATCCTTGTTAATTCTTATTAATTTATTTGATAAGCATAAAGTATAAGAATACATGAACAACCTTTGCTTGTGCATTTATCTGTTTTGGATATCTGTTAGACTGGTATATGCAGAAACATCAACAATCCATTCTGGCAGGAAGACAAGTGTTTAATCACAACCCTGCCAAAGCCAAGTCTGTTCCTTCCTAATTCTGTCATTCCAACCAAAAAGACCTTCTAAACACACTAATGGGTCATAGGGACAAGCTCAATTGTTCCAGTATAGACATATTATTAGAGATCCTGAGTGATTCTAGTTTTTCATCTGGATACAGTTGGTATCCAAAAACTCCAAGATAAAGATTTTAGCCTTTCTCTGCTATTGCTGGACTCCAGAATCCAAAAAGTTTCATTCTATATCTCTAACCCCAATCAATCATTTATTGGCACCTTCAATAATTACATTATTTCTTTCCTTTTCTTCTTTCTTCTTTCCTTCTTTTTTCCTTTCAATACATATATACTAAATGTCTACCACATACCAGACACTGTGCTAGGCAGAGAAATCCAATGGTGAACAAGAGAGACCCTCGTGGAGTTTCCTTTCTAGTAAGAAGACATACCAGTCATTCTTTTTTAAAAAAAAAAAACTATACTAAGTATTATAATAAAAGAAGACTATAACACAAGACCTAACCTAATCTCTATTGAATGGGGAAAGTTTTCATGTGGACAGAGCATTCAGGCTAAGCCTTAAAGGAAGACAGAAATAAGAATGGCCCAGGCAGCTACATGTGAATCCCCTTGGTTTTCCTCTTATCCTCTTTAGTCTTTTTTTCAAGATGTTGACTTCCAGGGTTTCTGCTGCTCAACAAGCCAGGTAGGATGCCTCAGTCTGGCCTCTATTCTCAATGGACGCCATTAAGAGAAACTCAAAACTCAACTCATGATCTCCTTGTTTCACAAATCTAATCATCTTCTTCGAGGTTGAGTTTAATTGAAACTTAAATTGTCTTCAAAAATTTTACACTATAATTTGCCATTGGATACACACACACACACACAGAGAGAGAGAGAGAGAGAGAGAGAGAGAGAGAGAGAGAGAGAGAGAGAGAGAGAGAAAGGTACAGAAGCAGAGCAATGGAATGTAAATTTAATGAAAAGAAAGCAAATATCTTTGTTTGATAAATGAGTGCAATTTTTATTTTGTTGCAAAACAGTAACCAAGTGCTCTAATGGACCTATGAAAAGAAGATACTCACATGTCATTGAAACTAGGTTACATCATTTTGCTAACATACTTACTAAAGGATTGCCCATCATTTGTGAAGCATTGTGATTAAAGGTGAGGAAAGAGAATAGAAGTCTCTCAGTATAGATAAAAGAGATTTCACTTCAATAAGAAGCTGTCATGATCAACTCATGCCTTCCACAGAACTACCATTAAGGCATTGTGCCATAGTCTTAATTGTATACAAAATAATAGTGCATTTTACAATCGTGGCATTTACAAATTGATAAAGTGCAAAGATCTTAAAGCCAGGCTTTATTGCAAACAAAGAAAATAATTTTAAAAAAATTCTAGCCTCTTTTGGCATTCCAAGATTCAATTTTGATCATGAGCTTTTTACATGCCTAGATCATGAGCTTTTTACATGCCTTGCTAAAATAAACTCACAATACAGAGGAAATAGAAAGTCTGTCCCTTCTTGCCAAAGAACTATAAAAAGGAAGAAGATGTAGCTATTGAAAAAAATAGGTGGTAAAAGTGTGTATGATGACCATTCCACTCCTAGTAAAAATCCTAGAGAAAGAAATGTATTAGCTTAAGAAGGAAGCTGAGGGCAGAATATGAGGAACTTTTTCCTACATCCTAAAACAGTGCTGTGAAAGGAAACCCCCTTAGTGGTTGCAGTGCTGTTAAAGCCAAGGGAAGTTCTGAGTTTAGGGTCTTTCTCTGCAGATATGTGATATGAAAGCTACCTAAAAGTTCAAAACTTTTCATCTGCCCTTGAAATGGTGCTGGCTAGCAAGCCTATGATAATTGTCTTTACAAGAACAAGTGGCCCTGTAGCTTAGAGCAGAAGGGTAGGTGTCCCTAACTGGGGATCATTTAGGAGTCACAGGCAGATTTCAAGGAGGCATTCAGCACTCAACATGCCAGGGTGGACTGAAGGGCACTGTGTAAGCAAGAAGAAGGAAGAAAGAGTTCACAAGCTGTTGAGATTGGCCACAGATGCCAATTAGGATGAGCAATGGCCAGAAATACAAGGGACATTATCTCTACATAGACTAGCAAGGACTAAGGAAAGGTCCATGGGCACCATGTGGACTCAAGGACCACTGGCCCTCCTCATCACAAGGACCTGTCAAGTGCCCCAGTATACACGATCATCACCTTGGGAGGGAGAAGGGAAAGGAGGGGAAATCTGAAAGACAAGTAATTTATTTTTTAAGAAAAGGAGGCAGGTGGAGACTTTAAGTTATTACATTAGACTAAGTTGATTGAATTGGGATTTTTTTTTCTCTTAATCTCAATTTTTTAATAAATTATTATCTTGCTTTATTTATTACTTGAAATGTGTTTATTTTACTTGAGACCATATCCTAGAGATATTCCAAATCAGTACATGGATCTCCCTCATTCTTTCTACCTACCAAATGATATTCCATTTAATATAACAACTTATTTAACTAGCACCTAGAAAAAGAGCGCTAAGTTATATTGGATGTTTTTCCCAAAACAGATAGATCTGCAATTCACATCCTTGGGAAGCACTGATCCTGCACCAAACTCAAATGCCTGGTTCTCATCCCACAATTTCCCCAGCTATCTTCTCAGTCTCTCATTGAGACAAGTGCAGGGCCAGAAGTAGAAAGTCGAAGTCACCTGAGAAGTCCTGTGGCCTGGTTATTATTGCCATTAACATAATGGTGCTTACTATGCTCCAGGCATGCAGTTACACATTGTTCTATGTTTCCTCCTTAAATGGTTGGGAAATACGTGGCTGGCTCAGAGCTATTGAGCATGATTAATTAATTACATGCCAAGAGATTGAGGCAACCCCCACATCCCAAAACAAGTTTCCTGAGTCTCCCCAGCTGTCCTTCTCAGGTTATGCCTCCCACAGGGAAAAAAGTCAATGTATCAGCCTCTGTCACTATTTCTCCTCCTTGCTGCCTAATGGACCCAAAATCAAACCGGTCTCCCTGGAGCCCTCCAGATTACTCAAAGGTCTGGATTAAAGCAATGTCCTTTGCTGGAATGGGTCTGAACTACAACTTGAGGGTGTTAACTCTGGGGATTCAGATCTGAGTTATTAAACGTCCTCATATGTCCTGGACTGCCCATCCACCTGGCTATAATGTGCCCCAGACATGGGACACTACAGTATTTCAAATAAGAAACACTCATCAGGATTTAAAAGTAATTTATTAATTTATTATTTAATTGAGAGCCTCATACTAAAATGATTGACTATATGCATTGCTCAGAAATTATTGAGTGATACTTTTTATTAATTGATTTATACTAATTTTAATAATGGATTATTCCAAGCAAATCACAATTGTGGGTTTACTTTCTTCCTGTATGCATATTACTTTTTTATTGATCTAAAATTGGTATATAACATATTAATTTCAGGTACACAACATATTAATTTGATCTTTGTTTACATTACAAAGTGATCACCACAATAAGTCTAGTTACCATCAGTGACCATACAATTGACCCCCTTCACCCATTTCACCCAACCCTGAACCCCTTTCCCTTCTGATAACCACCAATCTGTTCTCTGTATCATTGCGTTTGGTTTGGTTTGGTTTGGTTTTCTTTTGTTTTGTTTGTTCACTTGTTTTGTTTCCTATATTCCACATATAAGTGAAATCATATGAAATTTGTCTTTCTCTGTCTGACTTATTTTATTTAACTTACATATAGAGATATAGATACACATACACATACATCACATCTTCTTTTTCCATTCATCCATCGATGTATGCTCAAATTGTTTCTATATCTTGGCTATTGTAAATATTTCTGCAATGAACAATAAATTCATATTTTCATTTTCTTCAGACAAATACTCAGAAGTGGAATATCTGGATCATATGATATTTCCATTTTCATTTCTTGAGGTATCTCCATACTATTTTCTACAGTGGCTATACTCATTTACATTCTCACCAGTAGTGCACAAAGTTCTCTTTCCTGCACATCCTCTCCAGCATTGTTATTTCTTAATTTTTGGATAGTAGCCATTCTAACATGTGTGTGATGATATCTCATTGTGGTTTTGATTTACATTTATCTGATAACTAGTTGATGTAACATTTTTTCATGTACCTGTTGGCCACCTGTATATCTTTGGGAGAAAAAATGTCTATTTAGGTCCTCTGCCCATTTTTAATCATATTGTTTGGAGGGTTTTGTTTTGTTTTTGTTTGTTTGTTTTTGTTATTGAGTTATTTGAGTTTTGCATTTATTTTGGATCTTAACTCCTTATCTGATACCTGATTTGCAAATATTTTCTATCATTTAATAGGTTGCCTTTTTATTTGTTGATGGTTTTCTTTGCTGTGTAGAAGCTTTTTAGTTTGATGTAGTCCCACTTGTTTATTTTTGCTTCAGTTGCCTTTGCTTTTTGGAGTCAGATTCAAAAATTCAATAACAGGAATAATGCAAAGGAGCTTTTGGGAAAGGATTTCTTCCTACATAAAAAAAATAAAACCTTATAAGAAGGGATTCCTATTACCCTCCCCACAATGCCTTGCCTTTCTGCTATGGTTATAATTATAAGGCATTATTCTGAGCTAAGGTGAGGGCCATGACTTAATCAGCCTGATAATGAAAAGCCAATATACACAGGATGACAAAGAAAAAAAAAGGAAGAGTTTGAATCCTTAATGATGTTGTCAAGCTGCAGCACTGGTCTCACAGTGGCTTACCCTCAGACTTCTTTTTAAATGATATAACGTAATGTCTTTTCTGTTTAAGACACATTTGATTGAGTGTTCTATACTTTTAGCTAAAGATATTCCCAAATGGTACTTTGTACTACCATTACATGCCTCACAAGCAGCTAGTATGAAGCAGAATTGAAATATGAACCCGTGGCTCTGGCCCTAAGGTCCATGAACTCTCTACTCCAGCATTAAGTTGAAATCAAGGCATTCTTCCCTCGCTTCCCACAAAGATGTTGTTATGAAAGAGAAAGAGAACTTGTACTTTTTCTGCAATTTATTTCCTACACATACTATAAACACACACACACACACACACACACACACACACACACACACTTTCAGCAGTCATAGCCAACAGAATCCATTTCTCTCTCTTTTGTTACTCTTAGATGCCTGTCAACTTTCCTCATAATTTGACAGAAATGTTCTGATGCAGACATTTCCAAAATGTCTATAAATATTATTCCTTCTTGCCATGGCTCTTGATACAGGAAACTTGTATGTAGGTGTTTGAGAAAGGAGTGGTACCCCAAATGTATCTTTTTCTTGCCTTGTTTCTGACTGGGTTAAAAATTAGTTGGTTTTGTGAGGTTCAACAAATGGTACTTGACCCTTTACTTTACTTGACATATTATATCACTATATACCTTTGGTTTTGAAACTACACTTTCTCCAGTGTAGCCCTTTATTCTCCATTTGATATCTTCTAGCTGTTTGCTTAAAAAGGAAACAAGTCAATAAAAATCTAAAATGGTAACAAGAAGTACATAGTTGAAATACTGTCCATACTGTCCAAACCACCTTCAGATTTCTATCCACTTTGTGTCCATGTAACACATTTTTTACTTTTTTTTTTTCACTTTATAACTACATAAAACAAATTTCTCCCCTCTGGTCACAGGGCTCTCTGACACAAATCTCTTTTGCTCCCATTTAATTTTTACTCCCACTTAAGGAGCACGTGAGAGGCCAAAACGTCATTTGAAAGGACGTTATCGTGTTCATCTGAAAAAAAAAGGACACTTTGTTGTTTAAATTTAATGTCTTAACTTCAAGGAGATGCTTTGGAGGGCCCCATTTGTGATAATCTTTCAGATTAAAAACTGTGTTGGGTATTTTTGAGATATGCAATCAAACACTGTGCGACAAGCTTCTACACATCCTCCGCCACCACCTATTGTATAGGAGAAGCCATGGCAAAAGCGAATTCCTCCAATACAAAAAAAAAAAAAAAAACAACCATGTCCCACTCCTGAGAAGGGCAATCAGGCTCCTGCAATCAAATAAACAGTCTGCAAAAGGGAAATGACACTTATGAACTCTGTCTCTTTCCTCTGAATTCAGAGTTAGCAGGCACATCGAGTCTAAGTGTAAATTGTAAAGTAGGAAGACACAATTTAAATTTTTACCTTATTTAGTGGTCAATGAAACCCAATCATACAGAATGAGAGAGAAAAATAAAACTCTGACAAGTTGACTTTTCAGAAAGAATCAGTGGGAAAGAATTTAAACGAAGAATTTGGACACTCAGCTCTTAGTTCCTAGTCTATTACTAACAAGCCTTCTGTCCTTAGAGAAAATGGTTGGCCTTTCTCATTAGTCTTGGTTTTCTCACATATAGAATGATGGTGATAACAACATATTCACGGTGCATTTCACGGTTACAAGTTTCTTTTACATACAACAATCCTGTGAAGTAGGTTAGACAAATATTATGCACAATTTAGAGATGAGAAACTAAGACTCAGAGCTTTAATGACATGGCTGAAGTTTATACAACTGCTAAGTCATAAGGTGATATTCAAATGTAGTTCTAAGTCTAAAATCAGTGGCCTTTCTGCTAAGCCTTTTTGAGCAGGAAGATCTTCAACATGATTCAAAACCTATGATGCTATAATCAAAATTCCAAGAAAGTAAGGTTAAATTATTTATGCATGTATACTGAGATTACGTCATTGGTTTTCTTTTTCTTATTCTTATCTATCTGATTCTTAGAACAAAGGCCAAATATGTGAAATGAGAGTAAGTAGAACTACAGATATAGGAGAAGAGGCTATGTAATTACACAAAAAGAAGAGAGAGAGTAATGACAAGTTCAAGACACTACCGAAGGAGTTGTTGACTGCTTCCAAATAAGATTTTGTGTGTGTGTGTGAAACAGGAATTATTTTGATTCCAGCAAATTACATTTTCTCCCTCGTGAAAGATGTCTTAAGTACTTTCATGAAAAAACTTTTTTGGTTCTATTTTTTTCAATCACTTTTCCATCACAGGCATTTTTATCATCTCAAAAAAAAATCCTGCTGCAAATTGAGCTGTACAGCATAATCAGCTACTATTATAAATGTGTTTTCTCCCTTCATTCATAACCCTCTTAAGATATACAAATATAATAAGATGAAATAACTGAGTAAGCTTTATTACTCCCCTGGTTTAAACTGTTGCTCATTGTGAAAACGAGAAAGAACCAAGAAATAAGATTTCTGAAACTTAAGACATGAAAGATTAGAATCCCAGAGATACAGGGGAAAAAACTTATACTGCTCCCTTCATGAATTTATTTAAACTTTTTAATATATAAATATATATTTTCTAAAATGAATTTGAGGCATCTTAAAATAAAAGGCACATAAGTTAAGCCACTACAATTGAAATAGAAACAGCCTCTATTTTTTTCTCCATCTTCTTCATTTTTAAGGGAAAGTTAGGTAATGGTGTCTCACTTCCAAAAGTGAATAATGTTAGGAACCTATATTTCACTCTAAATACAAGTTTTAAACCCAAGAAATATATTTATAGTTTACTGTCTACTGGTATAATTGAATGGGTTGAGCAATAGGAAGCAAATAAGGATTTGTTTCTCTGATACCATTATTGTTGTCATCAATCTTATGAAAAAGTAAGTGCCTAATTGCAGAAGTAAATATACTTGAGTATTATGGTTTCTAAAAAAGTTAAATAGACCTGGTCCCTATCATCATGGAACTCAAAATGTCACACACAGGAGGCAGATTAAGAACATTAAGCCAACCCTTAACTGGACAGCAAGATACTTTGGCATTTCTTCCATGGTCATCAGGGAAGTCTTCATGGATGAAGTTTGTTTTCAGGAGCTTTCTAAATAAGGGGGAAGGAATGGCTAAGTAGTTATATAACAGAGAATTTTTATTAAATGGTATTGCCTTGGAGAGATTTAAAGGTTGCAGTGGCTGACCTAGTCTAACCAGTCTGGCATTGGTTGACAGGCCATGGAATAAGCATCTTTTCATTACTGATAGAGAAAAAAGATGGGGTATAGTCATGGAAAGTCTGCCCACAGATGCTTCAGGGAACTTAACCCAGACTATTTTTCTGAAGAAATGTGGCTCTGTCTATATACATAAAACTCAGGGTGAAAGGAAAAACAAAACAATCACAGTTATTTGATCAAGATAAACACCCAAATTCAGATAATTTTATGACAGTCAAATATTTGCCAAAATTTTCCTCTGTGATACATGTATATTAGCCAATTTTAATCTGATTTATGAAAATAGATGGTATGTCTAATTATCAGAATGCTGATAATCATGTAAAATGGTATAAGCCACTCTAAACATCGGAATGCTATGAAGGATAAAATGAGTAAAGTATTAATGATAAAGTGGAAAGTAGATAGTAGAACATATCCTGTAATTGGCATTAGCAATATAACATGAAATCTATTTCACATTTTCAATTCTGTGATGTAGGATTTAGTATCTTCCAATTTTTATTACTAGACTTAGAAAACAAATAGCCACTTCTTAATTTTGTCAATTCAAAACATGGAAATCTCTGAACAGAAAGAAATTAACATGTTTAGCTACAGAAGCAGAAATGAGGAAAGATAGTAATTATCCTATAAAGTCTAACAATGATATTTCTGATTATTACCTTAAAAATATTTATTATTTCAAAATTCTTATCCCACTCTGATAAAATCCCTCTATCTCCTTTGCTATGATCACTATTTTTCTTGCTCTTCTCTCCTTTTTTTTTTTTACCTCATTACTTCCTACTGCCCACAAGAGCTCCAATCCCTTAGTTACACTCTTTTGATCTGATTTATCAGCTCTCAACTTCCATATTCAGCCAAGACAGACCCAATGGTTCTTTGGTTCTGCTATGCTCTTGAAAGAACATTCAGATTCCTTTTTCTTCACCCATAAATCAATTCAGTTATCTACTGTATATGCTCTACATGTGGCAGTCAAGTGGGTTGCTGCCAAAATAAATGCATAATCTGCCACTGCAGCCACGTAAGTGTCACTCAGAAATACCTTTTCCCTGCCCCTGTTTCTCTCACTCTCCCACTCACACTCTGACTGTCAAAATAACCTCCCACTGCTGCTCATCCTCCCACACGCTCTCTGAACAAACGCCACTTCTCTCACTTAGCAAAAAAAGAGGCTATCTCTCAGCTTCAAGGCCTCCCAGCCTACAGGTTTACTTACACACTCTTCTGCACCAGCAATATTTTTCCTCCTTATTGAGGCCAGTTCAATTGTGAATGCTCTGGATTCTTATCTTCTGATTTTTAAACAATGTGGCTCTAGCAGTTGGCTGCCATTGTCTTATTCCTCTCACTTCTTCAACCTGTCTCTCTGTTAATTCCTTCCCCTCACTGATCAACACAATGATCTCCCATGTGACAAAAAATAATGATAAACTAAAACAAAGCAAAAAACAAAACCTGTAATAAAACATTCCTACGACCCAGGAAACCTATTTTACCTTTTGTCCTGTCTTTCTCATTTTCCCTTCCATACAAAAACTACTTATTTTTTAAATAATGCCTATTTATGTCATCATAATAAAAATTCATTCTCATTATTTTTATATAAAGACACATACAAATAGAAAAAATCACTCATAGTTAAATCTCTATTAAGAATTCAATTTAGGTACAGTCTCTTTGCTATTATTAAAAGTAATTGTAATTATAGAATATAGGCAAACATATATATACAGATATGTGTGTGTATATATATATATATACATATATATATATATATATATAGTCATTTTTTAAGTTAAAAATGTAGTAAGGACTTCTAGATAAGATGATACAGTGAATTCACCCTTCAGTTTACTCTCCTTTAAATATAAAATCACTAAAAATAAAATACAAAAAATGAGAAAATTAAAAAGAGTTAGCTAGGCAAATTACTTATCTGAGATTAATATTCAGAATATATAAAGAACTCCTACAACCCAACAACAACAAATAAACCCAATTAAAAAATGAGCAAAGGACTCTAGTAGACATTTCTCCAAAGATGATATACATATGGCCAGTAATCATATAAAAAGATGCTCAACATCACTAATCATTTGGGAAATGTAAATCAAAACCACAATGAGATACTACCTCACATGCATTAGGATGCCTACATTAAAAATAATAATAATAATAATAATAATAATAATAATAATAAATGTTTGTGAGAATGTAGAGAAATTAGAATCTTTGTGCACTGTTGATGGAAATACAAAATGGTATAGCTATTATAGAAAACAATCTGATGTTTCCTCAAAAAATTAATAATAGAATAATCCAGTAATCTCATTTCTGAGTATATTACTAAAATAATTAAAAATGGGGACTTGAACAGATATTTGTATACCTATATTCATAACATTATTATATACAATAGCCAAGAAGTGGAAGAAATCTAAGTGTCCATTGATAGATGCATGAATAAACAAAAGATACTATGTCTGTACAATAGAATATGATTCAGCCATAAAAAGAAAGGAAAATCTAATATGTTTAAAACTGGATGAATCATGAAGACATTATGCTAAGTGAAATAAGCTAGTCACAAGAGTACAAATACCGTATGATTCCACTTACATTAAGCACCTGGAAGTGTCAAATTCATAAAGACAGAAAGTAGAATGGTGGTTCCCAGAGGCTGAGCAAGGGAGGAAAAAGAAGTCATTATTTAATGGGTACAGAGTTTCAGTTTTGCAATATCTCCAGGGTACGAAAGACTACTATGAGCTTATTGACTGACTCTAAATTGATAATAATTATTTTATTAGAAAGTTAAAAGACTGAGGAAAAGCCTACATTTACTCAACAAAATGTATATTGAACACTTAGATTATGCCAGGTACCTTTCTATATTTCAGGAATGCAAACATGAACTAGAATAAGGATGAGAGGGAGGAGAAAGGAAAGGAGCTGAGAAGGGAGGCAAGAAGATACATGGCCATGGAGTACCTGAGCTAAGAAAATGGATAAAAGTTCCCTTGTATGACCTCTGGTACATTCTAAAGAAGTCCTTCTGCCAGAACTACTTGACTTTGGTGCCTTCCCTGGATCATGAACTGTTTCTGCCCTCTCTATATACTCTTTCCACATCCCTTTTTCATCCCTTGGCACAAAAATCAAAGGTATAGTCTAGTCTGTTATTGTTGTAATTATAGCATTAATCCACCTTCTTCCTGCTTAGATTGTCACTTTAATAGGGCTCTATGAAAATGAAAAAGACATTTAAAAAGACCCAAAAGAATGAAGTTATTAAAATAAAATGAGGGGAAATTGGAACAAATATTTGGGGAAAGGAATGCTTGACCTCTTTGATTACTTCAGGTAGAAAGCACTCTAAACTTAATATAAATGTTACTGCTTATAACAAGAGCTCACTCTGCCCTTTGACCAATGGGATAAAATTATGAAAGAAGGTGATTATTTTCCTATGTACAGGAGAATTTAATTTAGATCAGTTCAATTTGATGAACATTTATTGAGCCTGGTGTCATACATTATTAGGCAGAGGAAATAGGGAGAGGAGTAAAGTGCCTGTCTTCAAGAAGCTCCCAGTCCATACAGACAGACCAGTCAGCCAAAACTTACATGAGAGTCCATTACACATCCATCAGAATGGGTTAAATTAAAAAGTCCACTAACACCAAATGTTGGTGAAGATGTCAAGCAACACATTTTTGGTGGAAATGTAAAGGTGAAACCACTTGAGGAGTTTCTTATAAAACTAAATGTAAATATTCTAGGACCCAGAAATTTCAATCCTAGCATTTACCCAAAAGAATTGGAGACATCTATCCACAAAAAGGCCATACAAGAATATTCATAGGAGTCAAAAATTGGAAACAGCCCAAGTATACATTAATAATTGGATAATAAATTTTTTAAACTGTGATATATCCATGCAATGAAATATTATTTAGTAATATAAAAAATGAACTTCTGATACATACAGTTAAAAAGCGTGAATCAAAAACATGCAGGGTGAAGGAAGTCTTATACAAAAGAGTACACACTATATGGTTCCATTTATATAAATTTCTATAACAGGTAAATTGAGTTGGGAAAGAGTCAGAACAGTCATTGCCACTGTGAGAAAAGGGGCACAAGTGAACTTTGTAGGGTGATGGTAATATTTTGTGTGTAAATAGGAGTATAGGTTGTTCATGTGTATGTATGTAGTGGATCTCATGATACACTTAAGATTTGTAGATTTCATTGTATGTAAATCTTACTTTACATTTAAAAAACAATAAACTGCAAACAAATATAAAACTCTATGTGCTACATATGAACTCTGAATAATATGTATTTTATTTGGAAGGAAGTATATTGATACCCTCAGCTTGCTTTGAAATGAATTTAAAAGGTGGATTGATGAATGACTAGAGAGACATGTAACCACAGTAAACTGTTAATTGTAAAATCAGTGCAAAATTCTTTCAACTTTTCTGTCTGCTTAAACATTTTCATGATAAAATGTTGGGGGAAATTATAAAAGAGTATGGGAGCTATGTAAGGTTCAGAGATACAGAGAAAATGTTTCACTCTAGTTATGGAGAATAGTGAAGAGGTTTCAGAGACAAAGTCAATGAGATGTATGAGTTGTACTAAATGAACAGGGTTTCATCAGACAGTCAAACAAATTGGAGAATAAGTACGTTTGGCTGGCTACAAGTAGTCTGATCTTGCTGGAGACATGGATATGTAAGGAAGAGTGTGACCAGAAGTAGGGATAAAGTGGTAAGCAGAGGCCAAATCATTAAAAGTTGTGCATACAGTGTTAAATTCTTATACTGTTAGTGATGGGGAGTTATTGTACGGTTTAAATATAGGTTGTTATGTGATCCACCTTGCACTTTAGAAAGATCACTCTGGAAATAGTATGAAAGAGAAATTTCTAACTGCAAGACTGAAGACAGGAAAACCAGAATGAATGCTGCCAATAGCCCAGATAAGGAATAAGAGTGGCTTGAATAAAGACAATGGAAGTGCAGATAGTTAAGAAGCACTGGATTTGAAAATTATTTAAGAGGTAATATTGACAGGCTATAAAACTGACAGAATTGATGATTGATAGAATGAATTGTGGGTGATAGAAAAAGAAAAAGTTGAGGGTGATCCTAAAGCTTCTGAGCAAATAATGATAGAATATAAGGGGTGGGGTGAGGAGCAAGTTTTAGGAGAAGATTGCATACAATTGCAGAAACGTTTATTTCTTTAATGCATATATGGAATGTCCAGGTAGACCTATTGAGGAGGTTACAGAACATAAAATCTAGGCCTCAATAGAGATTCAAGATGGCGTACAATGTAGAGGCAATGCATGCTTCCTCTAGCGACCACACCAAAATTATAACAAAACTACAAAGCAACCAGGACATGGAGTCACCAGAGGTCTAGCTGAATACTAGCCCTAGAACTGGGTCAGATCAAATAACAGGTCACCTCAAAATGGTAGAAGGGGCAGAGATGCGAAACATCTGGTCCCACAGCCATGTATGAAGATCTGGAATAGAGAGAGCTGTCTTGGCTGCAGAAACCCCTCCCTGACCTGAGGAGCAAGGAGTCCTGGCCCCACACTGGGCTCCCCAGCCCAGGGTTCCAAAGCTGAGATTTAAAAAAAAGACAGGGGTTCTCAACCTTTGGCTGTGAAAACCAGCAGTTACAGCTGAATGAGATAGAGGGCTGTGGGAAGCAGAAGCCTTTTGAAAGGGCCCACACACAGCCTTACTTGCTGATGGACTCACTCACTCTGAGCTCTAGCACTGGGGCAGCTGCTCAAGAGGCACCAAGAACATACGGGGAAGTGCTGAGCTGTCAGGCTTCAGGGAGAGTGCTGGAGGGGTGGCTGGCTCCTGGACACAGGTGCAGGCCGGAGTCTAGATAACACAGGTTGCTCTGCCCAGGGGTTCCCTGAGACCCTGACTCTCCCAACTCGTGGGTCCATCCAAGCTTCTTCCAGTGATTTATTCCATACAAACAGGCTCTCTTAACTTCTGCTGTGAACTTTCAAAAAAATCTCTACAAGGGTCATAAAACCCAAAGAAATAGCATCTGTCCTCAGTGTGCCCTGTACCTCTGTTGAGCCGCCCCACCCCACATCAGTGGCAGACAGCCTTAGTTTCTGGCTTGGCCTCTCAAGACACCGATAAGCCCAGCACAGGTGGCAGCCATATGTGGATTGCTTGGTGACTCTTACCAAGTGGTCTGAAGGTGCCCAGGCTGTGGCTGAATTTGACCTGCAGCTGGACCCCTCCCAGGTCTGTGCCAAGGAGCTCCACAGGACACCTACTACATAAAGCCACTCTACTAAGACTGGGAGACTTAGGAACCCTACCTAATACATTGAAACAGACTCAGGGAGCAGCCAAAATGAGGAGGCAAAAAAGTATGCCCCATATGAAAGAACAAAACAAAGCTCTAGAAAAAAAATTTACCAAAATGGAGATAAGCAATCTACCAGAGGCAGAGTTCAAAACATTGGTTATAAGAATGCTCAAGGAACTTAGGGGAAGAGTAGACGAACTCAGGGACAACTTTAACAAAGAATTAAAAAAAAAAATCGGAGATGAAAAACATAATAGGGAGCCAGTAAGAGATGAAGAATACAATATCTGAAATGAAGAGTACATTAGAGTGGATGAAACACAGAATCGAATTAGCAAGATGGAGAATGGGATAGTGGAGGACACCCAGTCAGAACAGCAACAAGAAAAAAAAAATCTAAAAAAAAACAAAGATAGTTTAAGAAGCCTATGGGACATCAAGCGTAATGTTTGCACCATAGGGATACTGGAAGGAGAAGAGAGAGAGCAAGAAATTGAAAACTTATTTGAAGAAATAATGAAGGAAAACTTTTCTAACCTGGTGAGGGAAATAGACATACAACCCCAGGAGTTCAGGGAATCCCAAACAAGATGAACCCAAAAAGGCCCAAACCAAGACACATCATAATTAAAATTCCAAATTAAAAGCAGCAAGAGAAAAGTAGTTACATACAAAGGAATGCCCATAAGACTGTCAGCTGATTTCTCAACAGAACTTTGCAGACCAGAAGGGCTTGTCACAAAATATCCAAAGTGATGAAAACCCAGAACCTACAACCAAGATTACTTTACCCAGCAAAGTTATTATTTAGAATCGAAGGACAGATAAAGAGCTTCCCAGACAACAAAAAGTTAAAGGAGTTCATCATCACCAAGCTAGTATTATAGGAAGTGTTGGAGGGATTTCTTTAAGAAGAAGAAAAAAATATGCATCAAAAGTCTAAATAAAGAATGGCAATAACTACATATCTATCAATGAGTACTTCAAGTGAAAAAGAATTAAATGCTCCAATCAAAGATAAAGTGACTAAATGTTTAAGAAAATAAAACCCTTACATATGCTGCCTACAAGATACTTCAGATTAAGAGACACACACAGACTAAAAGGGATGGAAAAAGATATTCATGATGGACATAGAGGGTGGTGTGCTGAGTGGAGTAAGTCATATAGATGAAGACAAATGCCATGTGATTGCACATATACATGGAATCTAAAGAAGAAAAATTTTTTAAAAACTCATAGAAACAGAGAACATTTTCAGGGTTACCAGATGGGAGGGCAGTTGCAGGGCGGAGGGCAGTGAAAAAGGAGAAAGAAATTATGAAGTACAAATTGGTAGTTATAAAATATTCATGGAGATAGAAAATACAGCATAAGGAATATAGCCAATAATATTGCAATAACTATGTATGGTATCAAAGGGGTGTTAGATTTATTGGGGTGATCACTTTATGAGTTATATAGATGTCTAATCACTATCCTATACATTTGAAACTAATATAGTTTTGTATGCCAACTGTAACTGAAAAATAAAATTATTATTAATTTTTAAAAAACTAGGCTTCATAGAGAAGTCAGCATTGGATAGATTGATTTTTCTTTAATTTACTTTTTATAAGCTACTCACTCTAACTCATTCCAAAGAGAATTTGAAGATAACAACCAATATATAGGTAAAGCCATCAAACTGAATGTGATGTGGTATATTTACTAGCCCTTTACAAAGGGAAAAATCAATCATTATATTCTATAGCCTCTCAAATATGGTTTGTGCTTTCTCCCATAGGGATATAGTCTATTGTGTGTCCATGGTGTCACAAACACCAAGAGTCAAACAAGGAGTTTGAAAATGTGGTTTTCTGGTTTACCTTTTCCATTAGCAGCGTGACTCTGAGTGCACACTTAAGCTTTCAGAGGTTTCTGATATGAGAAAGCCAAACCATTAGATCTTTATGATCTTGTCTTGCTCTTGAATGAGAATTTTCTTTTTAGTTCTATCTTATGGTTCATTATTCAGGCCCTTTCCCTTTCTTCAATGATCTCAACTTGGCCTCCAAGGTACTAATTAGCGCATCAACTTGAGAAGAAGAGAAAGGAGAATAAAAAAGTGTTTGCTCTTTCCTAGATATTATGATAAACCATAAAAATGGAAAAACCGACATTACGAGAATTAATGATTGGACCCAAAGGTTTTGGTTTATACAGACTCACACTATTCCATAGGTCATAGGCAACATAAGTTTAACTCCATACTAAGAAAGACCGTTTAAAGCTGGTTTGTTTAAAGATAAATAAGGATGTCCTTGTATTGTGGTCTTCCCACACATTTCTATAGAAATAACAGTGTTTTCCAACTTTAACAAGAGTTTTCAACCAACTGCAGAGTTTAATTTTCAAAGAAGAAAATAATCAACCAACCAAACACAAAGCTCTTTCTTTAAATGTGATTGATAGCATAACTTATGACCAAAAATAGACCTAAAAAAAGAAAAACTAAGCTTCACAGGACAATAAAGATGCATGGAGCAAAATATTGAGCAAAACCTTTATGCAAAATCTTTAGGAAATTCCTAGTATAGTCAACATGCTGTGGTCAAGCCATGGCGAACTTTGCAGGACACTGCAAATGAGCTTTATTCTGATTTAGGCACAGTTTTTCCTGCAATGCTCTTTCCCCTCTCCTCCATCTGGAAAATACTTACACCTACTATTGTCAAACTTGAGCATGTATCAAATCCCATGGAGGCCTTATTAAAACACAAACTGCTGTCCCCTACCTTCAGAGTTTATGGTTCATTAGGTCTGGAAAGTATCCAAGAATTGGCATTTCTAATAAGTTCCCAAGTGATGCTGCCATAGGTGGTCCATAAAGCATATTCTAAGTACCACTGGCCCTACACTTACTTCTATTTCAAAAACCCAGCCTAAACCATATTTTTTGGGTGAAAATGAGATGGAAAACAGAGGGGTTTCACCTTTCTCTTCTCCTCCAAGAAGACTGTAGAAAGCTCTATATTACAGCTGTATTATAGCTCTGGTCCTGAATCCGCTCACCAGGTCTGTCTCCACCTTACCCCCATCCCCACTCCTTTGCAAGCAAGATCCAAATATTATTTATACTTTTATGTTTCCCAATATCTAGAGCAGTGTCTGTCTCTACCAGATATTTAATAAATGGACCAAGAAAAAAAATACATAAATGCATAAACAAAAGAATATCTATGAAAGAAAGTACTTTTAAAGTCAAAA
The DNA here is from genome assembly GCA_004027375.1 of Macroglossus sobrinus. NCBI lineage: Eukaryota > Metazoa > Chordata > Mammalia > Chiroptera > Pteropodidae > Macroglossus > Macroglossus sobrinus. The sequence goes on along the minus strand of PVKZ01000263.1, from coordinate 577,493 downwards.
TGCTTTGAAACTATGCTGCAAATCAGTCTCTTCAATATCTAGTTAAAATGAAGATTCTGATTCAGAAAGTCTGGGGTGGAGCTTGAGAGTCTGAATTTTTATAAGTTCCATACTGTCCATAGACCATGCTTTAAGCTAACAGATTTTATAACGGGTTCTCAACCTTGACTGTATATTAAAATTACCTGTGGGTCTTTGACAACATAGTGTCTATTTAACAGACCAATTAATTCAGAGTCTCTGGATCTGAGGCCCAGACATCAGTGTCTTTAAAAGCTCCTCAGTAATTCTAATTCACACCATAGCTGGAAGATTTGATTTCTAAGCAATCACGCATTATAGAGTCAAATTACCTTAAAATCCAAATTTGTGTGGTCCAAATAATTGGAGTTTAATATTAGCTGTGATTGTATTAATGCTGATACTTTCAAATATATAATTTATACTCTTTAAATTACCAACATAAACTCATATCGTTATCCAGCAAATATTATCAAAACTCAGCCAGAAAAAAAAAAAAAACAGCTAAAAGAGAAATTTCTGACAGCTTTTAAAATAAAGTTTTTAAAATTTTTTAAAATAAAGTTTTAGTTAATGTTTACTTAATGGTTCTCAAACTATAATATTAAAAAAGATGAGTAACTTTTAGACAATTATAATTATGATATATATATATATATATATATATATATATATATATATATATATATATATTAGAAACAAGGCAGTGTACTCCCAAAAAAAAGATACTATCAATATTAATGGGTGCCAAATGTCAAATTTCAGGGCATCTGGCCCTGGAATGCTGGTTTCCAGCGTGAACCATTGTTTTCACAGTCTGTCTTAAAGAAGCAGAATAAGGCTTTTTAAAAATCCATTTTTAGAAAAATTATCAAATAAAAATCCATATTTACACAGATGATATATTAGTGTTCTTTTACACTTCAAAAGAAAGATCTTAATAAATACTTTCAGCTATTAAACCAACATAGTATCTTTAATATATAATACAATCTACCGCTCAATTTCCATCAAGTTTTCACAAATGCACCTATGTCACAATGTAAGGAACTTTGATCTTGGTATTCAAAAAGAGCAGCCTGGTTAATCCTAATCCTTCCAGAGCTGGGATGATCTGTTTTAACATTGCCCTAGAAATAGGCTGCATAATCCATCCCAGGTCCCTGATGCCTGGCCTCCAATCAGCAAGTTCCAGAATTACTCGTTACCAGAATATGTCTAAAAATATCACATACAGTATTGGGTGGAGGTACTTGGCCAAGACTTTAAACTCTAGTGTTCTGCAGCTGATTCCTAGGATGATAAAGAGGAGCTTAGTTATGCGAGGTATTTATAGATAATCTCTAAACCTCACCAAAACCCAGAAGTGTAGTATCATTACTTCCATGTTATACATGAGGAAACTGAACCTCAGAGGATCTTAAAGACTTTTATGTTCAAAGAATAAGAGGTCAAGTGCCTAGGTCACCTTCCTTCTTCTTTGTGAGACCAGAAAATTGTCCTCAAATATGTAGAGATAATAGAATAGGTAGCCCTAGCCCCAAGCTCCAAACCATCAAGTTCCCCAGTAGCTCCCAACCTTAGTAGAATGTCTCTAACAGAGGCATTTCACACTTAGTTACCTCGATGCAGAATGCTCATAGGTTTACCTGATTGCTGAGGATCACCTGAACCATAGCTGTGGTGAGACATCCAAGATTCTGAAAGATTTCCTCACCAGAGCTTCAATTCTCATTTTGCTGGACTCACGAAGGCCATTCCTTATTAAGATTGATGTCTCTTCATGATAGTCACAATAGGACTCCTGAACTAAGGCCCTCCTTTCCTGCATTGTCTCTCTCCCAAAAGTTAAATGGCCTCTATTGAGAGAATAAACTTCTGACTAAAAGACTGCCTTTGAGCACCTAAACCTATCTTATGATAGAAATAATGCCCCTGAGGGATAGATTTCATTGAGTTACATAGAAAGTATCAGGATAATATATAATGAAAGATCCATTTTCAGCTGAGATTCTATTTAGTAAATAATTAAAGAAGATTTTGAAGGCCTCTTCACTGGAGTGTCCCAAATTGTTTTCCATAGAGACTAAATTCGAACATATGCACAGACATCTCTCATGAGAAACCAGAGATAAAGCAGCCAGAATTCTTGACTGATAAATTAAAGCCAGATTCCCAAGTTTCCAGCCTTCTGGATTCATCTTTTGTTTAACATCCAAATATACTTTCTGAAACTCCCATCCTAAGTACTATGGGCAGTTCAGAATTTCTAGTAAAATTTTGTTCGTTCAATCCAACAACTTTTACTGAGTGACTACTATGTGTCAAGCTCTGTTCTAGGAACTAGGAACTAGAACAGAGATAGAGCATGAAAAACGCCTGCCTTCATGGAGCTTATATTTCGTGTGTGTGTGTGTGTGTGTGTGTGTGTGTGTGTGTGTGTGTGTGTGTGTGTTGGAGTAGAGAAGTTGGGAAGTGGGTAGGCTGTTCTGGCAGGTCCACTCTGAAGCTCACTTCCCTGTAGTTCCCTGTATTCTGGTAGCTCTCTGCTTTGGTGGGAAATACCACCCACACTTCCTTCACACCCTATAGAGCACCACTAATACTAGCAGGTGTGTATAACAGGCTTTTGTAACAGAAGGAGATCATAGCGTAATAAAATGTAAGCAGCAACTTAAAATGGAATATTAAAAATTGCTGATCTAAAAAGCCTCTATTCATTCTTCCTGGTGGACAGTTCTTGCTTGCTTTAATCTCCCCCAATATTCTCCCACCGTATTCTGACCTATTTCCATTTCCTCCCATCTTTCTCCCAGCATTCTTTTCCCAGCCCCTGCTTCTCCTATCTGCCAGCCTCTGACCCTCAATTACCTTATATTTTTCTCATGCAAAGCAATTCACCCATAGCTTCTGGGATGAGGCAGATGAAGAAAGAGGGGCTTCACCTTCCCCATCCAAAAAATCTGCCCATATTTTTTAAAACAAAGGACCATCTTTTCTCTTGTTATTCATGCCCTCTCCTACTATGTGAAGGTGGCTGCTGTCTGTTCTAGTTTCAATAGAATTTTTCTCTCATTGGCTGTCAGCCAGCATTTGTGGGAAAACAATATGCAAAACAAATTGCTAATGACTACCCCTAAAGTGAAATTTAAGCACTCTCATTAACAAAGACTTCGAAAAACAAAGTTAAAGATCTTGAACAAGTAAGTAATCAACCCTAGTACATTTAATACTGAACAAGAAGAAAGTGAAAACATAAAACTGAATCACTACCTCACATATTATATCAAAACAACTTTCAAATATATCAAAGATTTAAACATAAAAAAAGGGATCACGAAAGTAATAGAACATGATTGAGGATTTTAAAACAATACTATCCCTGGAGTAGAAAAGACTTTCTAAGTATAATATTGAAATTAAAAAATACAGAGAAAAAAAGGATTCTGAAGCAATAAAGGAATAAAGCAATCTGGCTATATATAAATATTAAACTTCTGTAGAAAATTATCACCAACTAAGTTTTAAAAGTGTGAGAATACTTGGTAGAATAGCTATTATCAACAGGACAAGTAATAACAAGTGTTGGAGAGGATGCAGAGAAAAAGGAATCCTCATACACTATTGGTGGGACTGCAAATTGGTACAGCCACTATAAAAAATTGATCCACCATTTGATCCTGCAATCTCTCTATTGAGTATTTACCCCAAAGAAATGAAAACATATATCTGAAAGGATATTTGCACACTGGTGTTCATAACAGCTTTATTCACGGTGGCCAGGACATGGAAGCAATCAAAGTGTCCCACAATAGAGGATTGGATAAAGAAGCTGTGGTACATATATATAATGAAATATTATTCAGCTATAAGAAGGAATGAAATACTGTCATTTGCAAAAAAAAAAAAAAAACATGCATGGATTTTGAGATAATCATGCTAAGCAAAATAAGCCAGACAGAAAAAGTTGAAAACCACGTATCACTTATATGTGGAATATAAACCAAAAAGCGACAAACAAACAGAGACTCATGGACATGGGCAGTAGACTAGTGGTAGATGCAGTAAAAGAGGTCAAATACATGGTGACAGAAAGAAATCTAACTATGGGCAATGAACGTACAATGCAAAATATATATATGACTTACTACTGAGTTGTATGCCTGAAACTTACTGGACTTTGTTAACCAATGTTATCATAATAAAAAATAAATAAATAATAAATAATAAATAAATAATAAATAAATAAATAAATGTGAGAAAATGTTGAAACACACACAATAGATTAAAGAATAATTTCCTGAATAGACAAAGACTTCAAATCTCACCAGAATAAACAGTAAAAATTTTGAATGGGCAAAGATATGGACAACACATACATATACACACAGAGGTGCACGAGCACGCAAAACTGGTCACTAAAGATATGAAAATATATTCAGCTTCACTACTAAGTAAATAAACTAAACTGGATCCTGAATTCTTCTAGTTTTCTCAAATATTTGGCTGTATTTTCCAAACTAACGTTTTTTATTTTCTCCCATTCTTTGATTTAAAATCATTAAGAACTAAAATTTCCCTTTTTCCCAAAGTCCTGCAAACTGTAGCTAGATCACGTGATATAAACTTCAGAGAAATTGCCACAATACTTCATGCTTAGATAATCTCCATGCCTGCTGTTGTGTAAGACACTAAAATTTTGCCTGAAGACCCAATGACATTATCACAGACATTTCAAACTGCAAAGATGCTTTGATCCTGACAGGTAGGAATCTTCTTGACTGGCTGCCCTCCAGGCTCAGAAACTGGTTTATAATTTGCTTCAATCATTAAATTTTGTTTATCTTTTGTTTCCATAGAAATGGCTCTTATTAAATACTTGACTACTTGCTTACACAATACAGGCCAACCCTAGGAGCCCACCCACATCAAAGCCTCCTAAAATGAGACATAATGGTTTAATTGAACTGATCTGAGTTTTATTCTTAAAACTGAGTAATTGATTCAATGAAATATAGATCAATTGACCAACTTAACATCTGGATTGTGAAACTTCTCATTCAAAATTTCAAAGGCAGACTGAGGAGGAACAGAACATGCTTTTCTGGAATAGTGATTTTTTTTTTTAAGCTGGTTATTTTTAACAAACAAAAGACTCAGAATTTTTGTCCCTCTAGTAGCAAACCCAAATACTATTTCATCTTTGGTGCCTCTGAAGCTGTATATTTTATAGTTGTAGATCTGTGTTTTGCTTTCTTTAGTGTTTCTTTTGATCAAAATCGTCAGTACTTATTTGCCATATCCTGGGAAAATCAATAATATACCTGAACTGTTAAACCTCAGGATTCATTGAGGTACTCTCCTAGATATCACAAGTCTTCCACAAGGAAGTGTGATTCCGTTCTCATGCAATATTTGAAAGACCTTTTTGTTGTATCCCAAAGGTGAGTTAAGTTGCTGTTTTAGCTTAAATAGATGGAAGATTTCCAAAAAAAAAAGTTATAATTTTGTTATTAGCTAGGACAGGGTTTATCCAGAGGTAAATCTCTTATTCTTGACAGACCATAAACAATTTAAAAATTTCCCAGACTGGTAATAAGAGACAATTAAGAAGATTCCTGGATCTCACTAGCAACTGAAATTGACATGCCATCGTATGACTTAACTAAGTCATAGGTAACCAACCACTTCCTAACTTTAGTAAGAAATCCTATTAAAAATGGTCAGAAGCTTAAAGAACTTTTGACTGTTCTAATAGTTCTTTAGGAGGTAACTATCATAAAGGTAGGAGCTCATGCAAAAAGTGAGTACATGGAAGCTGAAAGAGATGCTCTGGCTGATCATTATGCCCGATTGGCAGCCCTTGCTAAGATCTTATCACCCATGAAAGCCAGAGACCGAATATATGCAGAAGTTCAAAAAGGCTATTATAGAATGGCAGTGATTTATTTCAGAGTCAGAAATATATACTTGAGAAACATCCAGATGCCAATCACATGAGAATAGTCTTTGGCGCTATGGTTCTTGACAGCACCAGAGGTTGTCAAATGAGAACTTTTAAAAATTTTACACAAAATTACTCAACAGAGTAAGGATAAATTGGGTACTGTACTTAATGAACATTGGTGTGGATGTTCTGGTTCATTCTCATTTATCACTGGCATAATCCTGATAAAATTGTGAAGATGGGATATGGACAAGAACCCAAACTTCAGTCCCCTTTGAACATCCCGTTGGAGTGGAAAAATAAAATTTTCTTCTACCCTCCTAAGTTCTTCTGGCTGGACTTTTTGCAGAAATGTTGCAAAACAAGACCGGCAAGAAACCAAGCAGCACTTGGAGAGTTGGGGAACTCAGGTTTATTATGCCTGCGGTCCCAGAAAAGCTAGTGCTCTGAAGACCTGGGCTCCAAGCTCAGGGGCAATTTTGCTTTTGTATCCCGCTGTTACAGTTAGCATGGTCTATGGGCAGTTACAGAGCATGTGATTGAGGAATTTAGGTAATAAGTCTTTTATTGAGACAGAACAATCATAGGGGAGGGTGTGTCTTCAGTTGATCTGGAGATCACTCTGCCTTAAGGCCTATGCAGTAAGCACGTCCACAGAAGCCAAACAAAGAGGGGATTAGCTTTTGAAGTGCAAATTCCTCTTCAGACTAATAATCAAATTAACATGAGTCAGCTTAAGAGGGGGAAATGACAAATTTATTATATATGCATATATGGGGGTTACATGAGAATATGAAATTGGAGGACTACTTGCTTACACAATATTTAGTAAGCAAATTCTTGCTGAGCCACTGTTGTGGTGCACGTAAGAACAGGGACCCACAGAGCCGAATCAGAGAGAAATATGAGCCTTTATTAGCTGGCCGGCGACTGACTCTCTACCATGCAGAATTAGAAGAGATCAGCCCCGAGCTTCCAGAGGAGAAGCTTATAAAGCTTAGACCATATCCTGGTGGTCTTCTGAACAATAAGCAAGCAGATTACAGAAAGCAGATGCTGGCTGTGAACACCTTACACAAAGATAAATGTCCTATACAAAAGTAAATGTCCTATACAAAGGTAAATGTCCTCAGGGAACTCCTAGATCAAACAGGGCACAGCAGGCAGTTTCCCCATTTGCATCCCAGTGGTGGTCAGAGCCTTCCTAGAGGCCGGAGCCTGGATATATCACTTCTCTGTGACTGATTTACTGGAAAGTTTTTTACTTCTACACCACCAGAAACAATGAGGCTAGGAGGCCAAGCCAAATACTCACCATCAGACTTTGCCTGTAGCAATTTAGATTTGGGTTAATTACTATCCTCTTGAGGTTCCCCCAAATATCCTGATGTTCCTGCATCTACCAGGAAGTGACCTTCTTCACTCGCCTGATAGTGTTGCTGGGAACCCTAGAAGCAAGATACCATGCTGTTTTATCAAGGGCCTTTTTTAATTCCATAAAGTAATCTGGTTCCTTAAAGCTATCTGGTCATATCTGAGTCTACGTATGTTTTTAGTCTTTCTTAAGCTTCTGGTTTTAGAGAGTATTATGTAAGTTTTGGTAGCGTTTTGGATGAGTCATCTGAACTTTGATGGGTTCAACTCCAAAATCCTACCAATATTATTACATTTTTGTGTGGTTGGCACTCCCGATATCTTCAATTTTGGTTTGATTTAGGCTCAAAGATACCTGTAAGTCAATGTCCAAATTGGTTATGACTTTAGTATAAATAATGGAGTCTCTATAGATTTCAAGGAAGAGACCATTGGGTGAACATTTTAACTGGAAATTTTATTTGCATAGAAAAACCCTCTCTATTAAGGTAGTAGGTATAATGTCACAAAGAAGGAAAGACTGTTTCTTGGTTAAAGGTCCCAGGGTGATAATTATGGTCTGGGTCGTAGAGAATATCTGAGAATTTTTAGAGATACTCACCAACTGAGCAGTTTGTTGACCCTAAAAAAGCAGTTGTGTAACAATGGTAGGGTTTATGGTTGGTATTATAGTGCCTGTGTTTAGAGAAATTTCTTCTTGGTCTTAAGGGTAAAACAAAAAATTGGGCTGTCGAGTCTTCCTTGGGGCAACTTCACTGAAATCTCACTTCATTGTTTTCCCCTCTAGATTTTTAGTTAACACAGATAATTATTTTACCAATGTCTTTTCAGTTTACAAAAATCACAAGTATATTTCTGAAGAGCTTTCTTCTTCCAGTGGTTAATGACTTGGGTGAGTACATCTGGTTTTATCTGTTAGACTATCAATTTATTCTGAGTCTTATTCTCTTTTTATTTGAAAACTCTTTTCAATATGGTCAGCAGAGTGTTCAAGATCTGGCAATGGAGCTATTTTCTATTCTGGTTTACATTGCATATTAAATCTCCTATGTCTGACTTAAGGCCATTCATAAAAAAGGAAAAAAGTAGGGTCACATCTGCTTTAGGAGCTATTGCAAAATGCTGTCTAAAGAGTTAAAGAGTTGATCCCTGACACCTTCACCTGGACTCATCTTTTCTTTGCTTACAAGACTAAAATAAGCTCAATCTATTTTCATAGGGAACAGTTTAGGATAGTTTCCAAAATAACAGTATACAGCTTTTATAAATTTCTCTTCTTTCCTATGCAATCAGTATCTTTTAAGTCACTTCAATGTCTTTCTATTCCACCTTTTCCATCTAATTATTTTGCATTTGGGGTTACCTCTAACATATAACCTATTATACATTCTAACAATAATTAAATTTCTTTGAAAAGTTCTATCTTACCTAGACTTTCAAAGATCTTTAAAATGGCTCTCAGTTCAAATGAGACTAGGAAATACAATGAACCACAAGTTATTTTTCATGTTCTAAGTTATGAAGTAACTAATATTTGCTGGGTTTCTGGCTGGCTAAGAGGGAAAAAGAACCTGTGAGGAGATATGAGGGCAGAGGGAAATGGAGGAGCAAAAAATAGTAGGATAAAAGACATTAAGTTATGTTGTGATTTGGGGAGATTATGTTTTTCACAGTTTTGTTTTATGCTTTGGCCAAGCAGTTCCTTTGGGAAGCAATCTGGAATCTGAATTTCTTTTGGTGTTTCTTTTATCAGCCAACAAAAAAAAAATTAGAATATTGGATGTTTTAGAGTTTGCCCTCTTTTTATTCTAAGATACCTTTCAAATAAACTATTTTGTCTATATCAAAAGATCTCCAAAGTGGCCACTGCAATTCTAAATTATCATTGTTGAAAGTATGCATTTGGAAAGATAACAAGATTGTGTTATAGCATAAATATATGTAAGAAGTGGGAATATGGCTCAAAGAAGGTATGAACTTACTTAAGCTTAGACCAGAGTGAGCAAACCGTGGCCTTTGGGCAATATCCAACTCACTGGCTATTCATGTAAATAAAGTTTTGTTGGAACACAGCCTTGTCCATCTATTTACATGTTATCTATGGTTATTTTAGCAAGACAGTGACAGAGTTGAACAGTTACAACAGAGAGTGTATGGCCCAAAAGTCTGTAATGTTTACTAGCTGATCTTCTACAGAAAAAGTTAGCAGGACCTCAGTTTAGACTGAGACAAACCCGTGATTGTCTAGAAATGGTCATCTGTTATTGCAGTTAGGTCAGCTGACTCTGGTGACACCATCATGACTCTTAGAATTAATTTGTGTAGTGTTTTTGGCTTTTTGGACCATGGTGCGCCCTTTATCACCAAAGCCACTCAGCAAAGTGTTTGATGGACCTGTCACACTTCTATCACACACAGGAACCTGGATTTGTTGAGCCTGGAATAACCTTCATAAAAATCAGCTCAGACAGTCTCTGACTACCTTCCTCACCTCCTCCTGGTCACCGGATTTGGCTGTCTCCAGAAAGGGATCATCTTCCCTGCTTCCTGGGTAATGACTAGTATGAAAGAAGTATGAGTTTATGTAAATCTATTTTGAAAATCTAAGATCCAGCCCTGACTTCTTTCTTGCCTAACAGCAATGCCAGACTGACCTAGTTTGTATATCTTCCAGGTGGCAGACCAGCCAAAAGGAGACCTTGGGTACTCACCCTTATTCTAGTTCAGCCACCTGGGTTCTCTTATTGGATCAACATGGTCTTGCATCATAAGGATAATAACCATTTGATTGAATGCACTGCTCACCAAGTCCTTTTACATTGACTCACATGGGCCAAAGTGGGGAATATAATGGGTACCTCTGATTTTTATAAAAATCCTTTGTCCATTTTGTAACTGGCACTTCCAGACAAAATTTCTGGGTACAGTAGGGGATGACCTAGGAGAGGGGAATGAAATTATAGCTACTGGAATGGGTCACACCAATTTTGTTGTAGTGAAGTGAAAACACCTTGGCCTTTAGGAGTGACCACCTCAAACTCCAAAGATATGAAGGGGGATGGACATCAATGATCTTTGTCTTTTAGAATCACCCTAGAGTTTTTGGTTATAAACAAGAAAAGTTTCTGGTTAGAAATGATTATAAGCATCTTAAATTTACTTAAATTTACTGCTGCCTTTGTCCTTCCCTACAAGATAGCTCTGACCAGGACTGATTGCCGTTTTCTTTAAGCTTATTCAGAACTCTATCAGAAAAAGCAAAGGATGACCCCAGAATCTGTACTTTCCAGGAAAACACCAATCACTATCTCTGATATCTTCCAACTTCCATTATCAGCCATATGAGAGTAGATAAATGTCACCTGGTTGATAGCATGGACAAACAAGATAGATTGGACTGACTGCCTTTAGGCAGTTCCTTCAAAAACAAAGATTAGGCTCAGTTATTGGGACAAAACTGGGAATCTTAAGGCCTGCCCACTGAAGGGACTCTACATGGAGGCACTGTCAACTAGTGGTCCTGGGCTGATGTAAGTCTCTCTCAGAGGAACATATCATAAACAACATTTTCCTTCCAGGGGTACAATGTGTGCCTCCAACACCATATTTCTTATGTGAAAGCCAGGCGTTAACTTGCCTCCCTTCCAAAATCAGAGTGACAAGCACCTGAGGGATGATCACAAAAGACCTTCAAGTTTTTAAGGAAACACCACCAATTGATCATGTAGTCTTTAGATGACCATGAAGATTTGTCCAAAATGAGGCTGCCCTTACTTACTGGAAGGAGCTTTCCAGAGGTAACTATCTCAAAATTTGTGTGCATCTTTGTAGGCATCATACCTAGGATAAGAGCTGTCAAATTAGAAAAGACATTGTAAAATTTGTCCCTGTCTTTAGCCGATGTTATCAATGACAGTTTGGGGTTAAAGCTTAGCTATAGGTTGCAGATAGCCCCCTCTGGTCTGTGCTTTATCCATGCAGGGTGGTGCTGCTGACTTTACTGGTATGAGGAGTCCAGAGGGTATGTGTTAGGAGTTCGGTATGTGTTATGGTAGGTCCAGCATAAAAATCACAATCGGCAATATTTAGAAAGCACAGTACACATGGAAGGATGGAGATGGTGATACAAATTTATGAAGATGGCCAACTAGTAATGGGTCCAGAAATCTTTCTTCCAAATTTGTATAAGGCCAAGCACATTGAATGTTTTGAAACCTTGCCCTCTACCTGGCTGTCCTACTGCAAGCATATTTATATGATAAGTTTGAATGGCACACTCAAGCTTGCCTATAGGTATTTATTTATAGGCATATAGCTCATCAAAGTACTAGTCAGTGGCTGGATACTTGAGAGAAGAGACTAGAACAATCAGAATTCAAAACATAGTTTTAGCAAAAAAGAATTTGTTTTAGGTAGAAGTGTAGAGAGAATTGCAGATGGGTAGTAGGTAGTTCAATAGGCCAGGAAGTACATATTAGTATAAGGCACTCCTCTAGTATGTGGTTAAATCCATTTATCTGGCAACTGGATTTAGGGGGAATTGTAGTAGAGATGTGGATGTGTACTTTGGAAGCCTTGAAAGTGCTCTCTAAAACACAACTAAAAATTAGAGAGCCTGGTCCTAGATAATGGAGCTGGGGAAACCACTGAGTTCAAAGACCTTTGATAAGATCTAGCTGTGATGTCTAGGAGCTATAGAAATATCAAACAACAAATGTGACTATTTTGATCAAGTAGTCAACAAATACCAGATTGGCATGATGGCCTTACCCTGGGAAAAGTGAACAGAGAGTTCTTGTTCTTTTCTTTGTCCCTGGAAACTTGTTGAAAGGTCACCTCAGAGAGGTTGCTCCACTAAGAGCATCATCACAGAAGAAATTGGTAGAAGAGCAGATCCAGACAGAAAGAAGGACCTAAGACAATACTCTTTGACAACGCTCAGCCTATTTCTACACAGATGTGAAAGAAATCCTAAAAGTTATTATTTTCAAGTAAGGAAAATAAAAGAGCTGGTAGTGAGAGCTAGTGGGCCTGCCATGGCCATGTGATGTCTGGCCCGATAGCCAAGGCTGCAAGGGGGACGGCCCAAACCCAGAACTAGGCTGGAGTATGAGCAGGGCCAGAGCTGCCAAGTCAGAGGTGGAAGGCTGCCAGGTTCTCCTTGAACAGTCTTGCTGCATTGTCAAGGCCGACGACACAGACAAGTACCCAGCAGTGGATGTCAGCAAAAAGAGCAACCACACACACAAACACACACACATACACACACCCAGGATAAGCACCTAAAGCTGAAAGTAACTCCTGAAGAGACAGAAAGAAGGAAAAGAGAGGGAGACCTTAACATGCCTGTGTCCTGAGTCTAAGGTTCAGTCAGGTAATGAATGAATAAATTTAAATAACACAGTTAGGTTTTAATCATCCGTGGAAAAAGGGACAAGAGAGTAAACGCAAAAGTTTAGCTGTTTTTCGAACACACCAGGAACACCCCAGCCCCCGAGCTTTGCCCGGGCTGGTATCTCTGCTCTTACCCCAGATATAGTGTACCTCCTTCAGTCTCTGCTCAAATATTACCCTCTCCGTGAGGTCTACCTTGATCACCCTACTTAAAACCAGTCCTCCCTGTCCCTGAACTCCTGGTATCCTTCAGCCTGCTCTAGTTTTTCCATGGCACTTTTCACTTCTAACATACTATGTGTCATCTCGTCTTTCTTGTGGTTACTGTTAATTGTCAATCTGCTCACTCCTCAAGAGTAGAAAATTTTTCCATTGCTTTCACTGATGTATTCAAAACAGCTAGAAGAGGACCTGGCACGTGGCGCTTAAAAAATATGTTGAACAAATAAAGCACTTTAAAAAGTACCCAGTCTGTCTTAGTCCATTCAAGCTGCTAGGACAAAAGACCATAGACTGAGTAGATTATAAACAGCAAAATTTTATTTCTCATAGTTCTGGAGGCTGGAAGTCTGCAATCATGGTGCCAACATGGTGGCATGAAGGGCCCTCCTCTGTATCCTTATATAGCAAAAGAGGCCTTATATAGGCCTCTTTTATGAGGATGTTAATCTCATTAATAGAGCCATCATGGCCTAATCACTTTTCAAAGGCCCAACTCCTAATACTATCACCTTGGGGGTTAGGAGGTCAACATGAATTTTGAGGAGACACAAACATTCAGACTACAGCAAGGCTCATAGTCAGTGCTATATAAAAGTTAATTTTCAAAGAGGAATATCTAGAGGAAAAGGAAGAAGAAAGAATCTTTTAACATAAAAAATACATTTCCTGAGTTAAATTAGCAAAACTAAACCTTCCTTAACTCACTTTAATTTAGGAGAAGCCAGCTGGTAAAAAAGTTATATTTGTGTGATAATTTAAAAGAGTTAGTTATCTATAATCATATATAGTGTTAACCTAAAAATAAAAAAAGCCTTTCAAAGTGAGAGACAAACAAGCATTTATTTGAAATCAATACGAATAGCTATTCTGGAATCATTGATTCAGACAGCAGCCCAAATAATGTTTCAATTAGGAGACAAAGGTAACGAGTATTTATGAGAAAGGGAAGGGGGACAACTACATTAGTAAAAGGAAGGCATTTCTACTGGTGCAGAAAACATAACATAGTGATGTTAGTTCTAAATACTATTTTCAATTTTCAGTACAGTCGTCATTAGTCCAGTAGTCTTAACTGCTTTCTTATTATCTTTGCAAACAGTTTTTTGGGGAAATAAGGTTGTTTAAGCCCAGTCCAAAGTTATTTTGCCCTTATTTTAACATTTCAAGGTTTGAGGTATAAGACGGGCAAAGCAGTTCCTCTGGCATGGCGGCTCCAGCTCCATTTTAAAGTGGCACTGTTTACATCATTGTTTACAATAGCTAATTTTAACAGAATGTCAAGGTAGCAATTCCTCTGGATTGGCTTTAATGACATATTTTAATTAGTAGATATTAGCATATAAACAAGCACTGAGTCAAAGACCTTATAACAACCCATTTCAGATACAAGGGAAAAGTTGATACCTAAAAAGTCATCTCTAGAGCAAGACTAATTGTGTTAGTTTGCCTGGGTGATTATAACTAAGTACCACACACTGGGTGGCTTAAACACAGGAATTTAGTTTCTCACATTTCTGAAGGCTAGAAGTCTGAGATCAGGGTGTCTTCAGGGTTAGCTTCTTTAGAGGCCTCTCTCCTTGCTTTAGATGGCTGTCTTCTCCTGGTGCCCTCACATATCTTCCTTCTGCACATGTCTGTGCCCAAATGTCCTATTCTCATAAGGATATAAGTCATATCAGATTAGGGCCCACTCTAATTTTAAATTCATTACCTCTTTAAAGACCTTATATCCAAAAATAGTCACATCCTGAGGTGCTGAGAATTATAATTTCAACATGAATTTTCGAGGAACACAACTCAGCTCATAACATGAATAAAATTAAAATCCAAAGGTATTCATATTGACAAGAAATAAAATAAACCTAGGTCTTTCCTTAGATAAGCCTAAGAAGACAAAGAAGATAAGGTACAACACAGATATCTTTTGAAATCAATTTTTTACTTTAAACTACATACTTAGAACAAATTTGAAATTTCTTCAATATTTTCTGCCTATAATTTTACATTGTACTTAGACAATGTGACTTTTTAGGAGCACTATTTGAGCAGCTTCTGAAACTTTGAAGAGGGAACTCTTATTTGAGAAAAAGAATGCTTTTTTCTAAATGCCATCATTTTTTCCTCTATTAAAATAAAGGAAATAGATAATTTTTAAATATCAATATTCGTCCTGGGTTTATACACTATCCTAAGAAATCTGGCATTCTTTATTCAGGTTGTATATTATCTTTTAAAAAGTCATTATCAGTAAGTAATATATTTTTGATCCTCTAAGCATTAGTGATCCATATTCTCTAGAGTAGTATATATCTTTCTATAATAAAAGGAAGTGACAGAACTACTATACAACTATAGAGATTCCCTATTTAATTGTCTGCCCTGCGCAACCTCCTTTCTGGGAATTGTCTTTTCTCTCACTTGACATTTACACAGAAAGCAATTGCCAGTGTTGTTCATCATCTGAAAAGCAGATGTCTGTGCAAACTGAACCAGTGAGACTTTGGTATGTAGATCAAAAGTCTACTCAGAAATCAAGAAATAAAAAGACAATACCCAGAATGAGAGAAAATGTTTGCAAATCATATATCTGATAATGGATTTTTACCTGAAATATATAAAGAACTCCTATACTTAACAAATATTCCAGTTTTTAAAATGGGAAAAGAATTTAAACAGATATTTCTCCAAAGTAGATATGCAAATGAAAAATAAGTACATGAAAAGATGTTAAAATTCATTAGTCATCAGAGAAATGCAAGTCAAAACCACACACACACAAAAAAACACCATTTCACACTCACTAGGGTGACTATAATCAAAAAAGACAAGGGTTAGCAAAGATGTGGAAAAATTGAAATCCTCATGTATTGTTGGTGGAATTGAAAATGGCTGCAGCCACTTTGAAAACAGATGGATGAAATTTGAAAACATTAAGTAAGCCAATTGAAGGAACTGAGACACAAAAGACCATATATTGTATGATTCTATTTACATAAAATATCCAGAATATGCAAATCCATAGAGCTAGAAAGTTGATTAGATTAGTGGGTGCAAGGAGCTAGGGGTGGAGAGAAGAGAGGAATAACTGCTAATGGGCATGGGGTTTCTTTGAGGGATAATGAAAATGTCCTGGAATTAGACAGGGTGATCGAAGCATAATTTTGTGACTATACAACAAATTTTTACTTTTTATGGTTGTTGTTGTAGAAGTAAAAAAAACTTTCCAGTAAATCAGTCACAGAGAAGTGATATTTCCAGGTGCCAGCCCCCAGGAGGGCGCTGACCACCACCAAGATGAAGAAACTGTCTGCTACGCCCTGTTTGATCTAAGAATTCCCTGAGGACATTTACTTTTGTATAGGGCGTTTACCTTTGTGTATGATGTTTACAGCCAACATCTGCTTTCTATAATCTTCTGCTTCCTGTAATCTGCTTGCTTATTGTTCAGAAGACCACCAGGATATGGTCTTAAGCTTTATAAACTGCCTTGTCTGGAAGCTCAGGGTTGATCTCCTCTAACCCTGCGTGGTGGAGACTCAGTCGCTGGCTGGCTTATAAAGGCTCATAATTCTCTCTGAATCGGCTCTGTGGGTCCCTGTTCTCACCTGCACCATAACAGTTGTGTTCCATGAAGTTGTTCACAAATACTGAGTTAGGAACTCCTGAGCTATTGCTTGGCATCGGGAAATATAGGATTAGGTTCCCACAAGCTTCTGGTCATAACATTTCACCAACCAATCAGTACATAGCCTTATATAATGTGTTTCTATTTAAAGACAGTTTATATAATCTATATTTCTTATCACTAATTATATGCAGTATTTCTTTATACTAAAATACTGGCTAAGAAGAGCTTATCGTTTTCCTCACCCTGAGTAATATGACAGTAAATTTCTTTGGCTTTCAGCCTTACAACAATGCTACCCACTATACTTTATGCCTTTTAAAAAATGGTTATTATCTCATGAATCCACAAATTTAGCCACTTTTCTATCTTCTCCATAGCCTCATCATACACTATAGATGTTACTTTAGCACTTTCCAGAGCTGCCTCATGAAAAGATTGGTAAGTTTCCTCTTCCTTTTACTGGATATACTATGCTGTTGATTCATTAACATTGAACTCAGAGCCAACAGTACTATAACTCATGCCTGAAAAGAGCTAATCTAACTTACATATTTTTCCATCAGACTTCTTTGCTTAGGAATACAAGAATTTTCTTGACTCTTTTGATAAAACAATGAATGAACTTTAAGTCTTCAACTAAAACTTGAGTAGATATTAAAATGACTATGAACCATCAGGCTGAATTTCTTGGGAGTAGGATATCATTTTGATCTTTGGTCTACTCAGATTTTAGGCCTGCCATCCATTCCATGTAAGAAAGATGATAAAAATTTAAGTATTTAATGATGTTAGGTATTCCTGGCACTGTAGGTGGTATGTTAGAATCCCTAGAAGCACTTTTCATGAATGGGAACAGCTTGGCCTGTGGTTCTGACTTTATCACTAACTGGCTATGAGACCTCTGTAAAATAGAGTGATCAGAAAAATATAATCAATTCCTAAGGCTTTTTGCAGCTCTTGATATTTTTTTGTTATGTAAATTAAACATACTTAAAATAGTTCATATATTATTGATTATCTTATTGAACCCCTTCATGGCCATCACAAAAGATAAAGGTCCACTCAGGCTGACTTCACCCAGTGCATCCAGATCAAGTCACAGTGCTATACTAAGTGATATTCCAGCTCTTGGCTGAATTAAGACGAGAATTGATAATTTGTTCTTTTAGTGGAGAGACCTTTGGAGTATTTCTATTTTAATAAAAAAAAAAAAAAAGAGTAAGTTTCATTCCCCTCTCCACAAACATTCACTGTCTCTATCGTTCAAAAGCCTACTGTACAAGGGAGATTCCCCCAGGTGATCTGAGCCACTGCTACATAGCAACAGAAGGGGTCAAGGTGAAGCATTGTTCTCAAACTTTAGCCTGCAGCAGAATCACCTGTAGGGCTTATTAAATAGCAGACTGATGGGCTCCACCCCAGGGTTCCAGATTCAGTATTTCCCAGAAGAATCAGAAAGTGTAATTTCCTAACTAGTTCCCAAACAATATGAACCATTAGTTGTTGGTTCGCAACCACACTTTGAGAACCACAGAGTTAGAGAATGTCAAGTAGTCAACACTTGGGACCAGGTTATATGGCCTCTAAGAGGTTGTCAGATTGGGATGTTATTGTATCAAAAGATTGCAGGTGAAGAAGGCCTTCATAAAGATTTCATTTGGCTTTCACCTTTCCTATTTTTAGCTTTCCCGAAGAGGTAGGGAACTTCTTTTAAGAGCTCTCTAAATCATTAGGTGTATTGCCTTTCAAAGTCCCATGAGATAACATACCACTTGAAAGAAACCTGTTCCTTCTTGAAGCATCTGTCTAATTACTATGTAATGTGAGAATAGTTCTTTAATGAAACTAGTATCTCGAAGCCTTACATTAATGTTTTATGCCACATCCTTTATCAAGTAGTGACTCTCCACCCCTTAGGTTAATCTTAGAGGGGCAGTCTCTTGATACTCGTTTATGAGAGCCTATTATGCACAAGGTACCAGATTAAGGGCTACGGGAGATGCAGATGTCTAAACATACTGATCACAATGCATTTACATTGCACTGTGAAATTAAGAGTGCAAAGTAGAAAGTACAAAGATGGCAGTGGGGACACAAACAAAATTGTATCAGGGTCTAGAAGGAGTCACATTTGGAGGAGGGAATCCTGGATAGCTTCACAGCATGAATTTTTTTTCTTAAGGTTTTGAGCTGGAAATTTGGCCCTTTGTCACTTGGTGTTTAATGCTTTTTATAGTACTAGGAATGATTAATGTAACATTAATAGTATAACATCATCTCTCTAAGTGATAAAAAGAGAGCTAGCTGCATAAGACAAGAAAAAGGAAAGGGCTACTTACCAAATGGGAAATCTGTAAGTAATAGTAAGATGACTGGTTACCCAAAGTAGATCAGTAGAATGTCCTTCCCTAACCTTGTCTCTTCTTTTCCATCACACACACACACTCATACTCATGCATGAGTATGCACGTACAGAGACCTCCACCCACACTACCTTTTCAGCTTACTCATGGGCTAAGCTAGCTGGGCAATCTGTAACTTTAGAAAGAGCAAAGAAGAGCATAAAAACAGGTTGCTCACCTTGTAATTTAAAGCTTTAGAGCTGTTGAGACAAATATACTTGCTATACCACTGAGATTTGCATTCATATTTATCATTAGAATAAATAACACTATGCATACTAATGTATTGAATATTTCAAAACAGATGTAAGTAAGAATGTGTATGAAATCCAAACTGTGTCAAAACTTTCCATTTAGTTCGGTTAGATACAAGTTTCTGATCATACTTAAAATTGGGATGGAGGAGAAAATAGTAGCCTAAAAAGTAAACCTTGAAGAATTATGGTTTCATGATTCAAGATATAGAATTTTTCTTTACCCAACGTGGACTCTTTATTTTCCAAAGCATTTGAATATTCATTCTCTATTTTTATCCATAAGACAGTCTTTTGAAATACACTCAGAAGGCATAATTTATTCTGATTAAATAAACTTCACAACAAATAGGATCTCCTTTCTTCCATGAGCAACTTGAGTTCAGGAAATATGGATGATCTTTGTGGCCCCAATGCCTAGCACACTGCCTGGCATAAAGTAGGTACTCAATAAATGTTAAAAATAAGTGAATAAATGGATGTGTT
Source organism: Macroglossus sobrinus (assembly GCA_004027375.1). Lineage (NCBI taxonomy): Eukaryota > Metazoa > Chordata > Mammalia > Chiroptera > Pteropodidae > Macroglossus > Macroglossus sobrinus. Next base: position 557,765 of record PVKZ01000263.1, on the reverse strand, counting down.
GCCTCCTTCTTCTGGCCAACTCTCCCAGACAAGGGTATGGAGAGAAATCCAAAGGTGGCTGCTTCAACTGCTCTGAATCTTCACACGGGGTACCAGGAAAATAAGCACCAAACTTTCCTAGCTTGGGGTTCCTGATTTCTGGGCTTTCCTTCCAAGCGTTGATGCAGAAAAAAGACCAAGTGAGACACTGGCATTGCAACCACATGATTTATTATTTTCATTGACTTTGACTTCAAAGGTTCTTTTCATTGCCTCCTGGGGCTGCCTCAACCTCACTTGCCTTTTGTAGCAGCTGCAGAAGCTACAACTTCTAAATAGTTCACAGCTGCTAACAGCTGTTCACACTTACTCACCTTTGTATGCAGGGCATCTAACACAGTGCCTAGGTTTAGGATCAATGGGGATTCAATAATGTTGGTAAAAATTGCAGAGGCTGCTGTGTGCTTAGAGATTCTTATTTAATTGGTCTTGAGTATGGCCTTGCCTTAGAATGTTTAAAAGGTTTTCAGGTGATCCTAAGGAGCACCCAAGGCTTAGAAGTATTGGACAGACTTCACTCACACTCCTTATTAAGAGAGAGAGATGAGTTTGTTCATCAAAGTCACCAGGTGTTAAAGAGATTATCACCTAATAGAAATTTCCTCTATGATGTAGTCAGAATTCAAAGCTTAAAAATAGGTGATGCTACAGAGAGATATGGGCACAATTGTCACTCCCTTTATTTATACCTTTTGATGGCATCACATTACTCCTGAAATAAGATACAAAATCCTTAGCATGGCCTGCAGAGCCTCTACCACACCACCAATCTGGCTTTCCAAACTCATCTGGCACTACCTTTTCTTTTACCTTCTTTGCAGCAGCCTTCTTTCAGTTCCACACCCCTTTTCACTTCAGATCCTTCCAGCTATTGTACCCTCTTGCTGGAATACTGCCCACTCTTCATCCTTACTCCCACCTCAGCCATCCCTTTGCCCTGCTCACTCCTACACACTGTTTAGGTTCACAGCTGAACATACTTTGCCAGGGAAGAATGTTTTCCTTGACCTTTCAGACTAGAGGTTATGTGTTCTCAGCACCTACATAGCATTCATCATGGCTATCATCAATTATGTATTTGATTAATTGCTCAATATCTGTCTACTCTGTCCAGGACGGGGATGGAATCTATTTTGTTTACCACTCCATGGGCTCTGCTGCTGGATTATTCTATAACTTTGGGCATATCATTTAACCTCTCTAAGCTTCAAGTTTCTAATTAGTAAAAGGGTGATATTGATAGTACTCATTTCATAAGATGGCTATAAGAATTAAATGAGACCCTCATGTAGAAGCTTTGTGGTTCAGTGCCTGTCACATAGTAAGTGCCAAGAAAAGTGTTAGGGATGATTATTCTGTAGAAGTCTTTAACTTAGATGTGGTTCCAGATGATCTCTTAAGGGCCCATCTAAACTTCATCTTACAATTGTGTAGTGCCATATAGTTTTGGAGTTCAGGAACAAAATAAATAATAGCTCCTTTCTTCCCTTCCAGAATCTGCAAACAAATAAGATCTAAAACACAGGAGACAAAATATAAATATCTGTTAACTTCACAACAAATAAAGCTTATTGGATAATGTGACTTTATATATGAAGCCAAATGAGCTCATAACACCCCCCACACACACACCAAATTAAATTCTCCCTACCTCCAAAATGGCAGGCCTCAGTAGGCAGACTACAGGGAAGAGCAGAGGAGGTAGGCATCCTGGAGTCAGAGTGGCTCTAAGAGATAAACCCAAAAAGCATACAGAAAAACCAGTTCTCCAATCAGATAAATCATCTTATTTCCAAGAAGAAGAAGAAAGTGAGGGGGCAGAAGATAAAAGGGGTCCTGATGTGCCTATCTCTTCTGGGGAGAAAATGAATGGCCCATTCCCTCTGTGAAAACAATGAGGAATGGGAAATAAGTACTCTCTTCCTCACGATATAGTTTCAATGCCAGTAGAATGGTATTTTTCACAAAATAATGATAAAATTTACTTTGAAAAAAATATTTCATAGTACACTAGAGGCGGTTTGTCTAATATTAGCATGCAAGTAAAACTAAGTTTGCTGAATGATGTCTTTTATACCAATTGGTGTGTCTTTATATCTATATGTAAACATTACTTGAAGATAACATTAAAAGTCTAAATTTGAGACCCCTGTTGAAGCTGACACCCAATCCTGCTCTAACCTCCCACTCCCACCAAATACCTCTTGCCCTTTTTTCAACAAATACCCTGATTCTTCAGACTAGTGCAGGTCTGTGACCATGTTTTCACCTGCCACTGTCAAAATTAGAAAGATAAGTTACCTAAGCATTGTTTTACCAAAGCTACATGTACGTAAGTCCTTATTAAGTAAGGCTTATCACATTGTTTTTAAAATCACAGACTCTAGAGAAATGAATCCTAACTCTACCATATGAACTGTGTTACTTTAGACATGTACTTCTTTGTATCTCAATATTCTCACCTGCAAAGTGGGAATACTAACAGTATCTCTCTTACAAGATTATATGAGTAAAATACTTCATTCAAATGGCTTAGAATAGCACCTTACATGTGTGTTCAATAAATGTTAGCAACTATTATTCAATTTGAAAAACCATTCTTTATTCTGAAATTGTATCCACCCTTTTATTTTGATATTTTTATTTTGGTCTTTCTTCATGAAATTATTGCAATAGTTAATAGAAAAATCTCTTTCTTAATTTCCTTACTTGACAAAATTTGCAAAGAAGTTAGCAACCTTATATCAGCCCTTTTTTCATTAATTTAATTCATGAATAACAAATATCTAGAAACCACTGGCGAATAGTACACTACCTCCCACTTTCCTTTTTTGAAGACCTTAAAAGTGAGGAGCAATAGGCATTTTGTAATTAAATAACTTTTAGTATAGTACCAACTCTCCTGCACATTTATCCATATAATTTGCCTTTGTTGCAAATTAGCACCATTCCAACATCCCAACGTCACAGGGGTCTAGAGGGATCTATGAAATGATCTCTGTGTTAAACAGTCTTTACTCATAGGCAATTATTATATCTTCTTTGCCTTGGCATCATATAGTGGTGAATTTATGATAAATACTACTCAATGACAATAATGTCTGTGGTGACAGTTATTCTATGGCTTGAGCCAGTAGAGGTACTGAATGGACAGACCATTCATACATGATAGACTGAAAGGCAGTGGAAGATACCAAATGAAAACAAACCTCATGACCTTATGAAATCTGTCACTCTGATGGTCGCTAGTGGTAGGTAAACTCATGTTTTGAAGTAAGTTGGTAATGAAATAAGAAAACAAGAAACCATGTAATAAGGAAATGAGAATCTATGGCAGCAATAATACTCAGAGTTCTACAACTTTTATTGAAATAAATTTTTAAAAGTCTAGAACAATTTTCCAGGATTCCTATTTGCAGATTAAAACTGTGATTAATTCTGGCCATAATAACACTTAATGAATAATATTAATCATACATATAAGCTTTTGCTTCAAATTAATGTATGTGTCTTTTACTATTAAAATATCTGGACTCCTCCAGCCTAGTTCTCAAAGCTAGTTCTGAGCATCTGGCACATCTCTATGACTGGGCAAAGGAGTGATGGCAAAGCAGCAGTCCCTTATCTGAACGCTTGATTGGCCTTCTCTGACAGCCTGATGGGAGAGGAACAGAGAGATTAGAGAGGTGCCCGGCTTCTGGGAATGTGACAAGTGACAGTTTCCATCAGCAGTTAGCTCTAGTTGGCAAAAATAAGGGAAGCCTGGAAACTGGACTCTGTGAAACATATTGACAATCACAGACAATTCTGAGCTGGGCCTTCAAATCCAGGAATATATGTATATTATCTGTCATAACCAGATAAAGAACCTGGCAGCTGTGAGAGTGATTAGAATTTGATCTTCCTTCACTGAAATAAGAACAATCATTTAATGACCAAGAGATTTATATGCATTGTCTTTAATCATTACAATACCTCTCAGGTGAGTATTACTACCCTTGTTTTATGATTGAAGAAAACTGAAGCTGAGAAAGATTTGGTCCTCTCACACTAGAGAACACAAATGATAAATGGAGGGGCCAGTTTTCCAACTAGGGCCTGTCTGGTTCTGACCATAGTGCTAATCCACCTCTTGCTCTCTGAGTAAAACTGGGTAAGGTAAGATTGTTCTCTGCAAGACTAGGTTGCCTTTGTGAAACTACCTTTCTATAATCAACCTTGTCTGGAATTATTTCTCAGAAAGGACCACCCATGAGGGATCTTAAGTGTTTGGCTGGCTTGTTTGTTCTTGTCATTTTTCTATAATAAAAATCCAGAAATCAAGTGTGTATTTGTTTTAGTGGACCAATTTCCTCTTTAGTCTGAAGTTGACTTGTGTTAACTGTCATTTCACTGCAGTAGAGTCTCTCAAGCAACCTGCAGGCAGTAATCTCTTTTGCTAATAATTCTTAAGAAGGATGTGGTTCTAAAGGTGTGTTCTGCTGTCTTGTTACCTAGAAAAATGGTAGCACAGAAAATTATTTGTTTTATTTCAATTAACTAACCATTAGTGATAGCTTTGCAAGCTATTGCAAAGAAGTTTTTATAGGGTTACAAACATAATAGTATCCAAAATATGGGATTTTTTTAAATAAATGAAAACAAATAAGGGAAATTAGATTACAGCTTAAATTTCTTTTTGGGGGTTCTACTCCCAATCTTGACCCTCATTACCCTAATAACCCTAACCAAGGTCCTCATAGCTGGACAGTAATATACCAAAGAGAGGTCCTGGGGCTTAGCATGTGCATCCAGAATCTAGCCAAGAGCAAAGAACTGCAATCAGGAAGGCAGGTAAATGGTGCTAAAGTCCAGTATCACAACCAGTTAATAATCTGGAGGGTTGGCTAAGCAGATGCGGATGAAGGAGATAAGCTATATCTACGGAGACATTGAACCAGCTGTGGGCAAGTCAGTCTGGACAGTGGGTGCCTGCAAATATTCTAAGTGATTCCTTTTGTACTAATCTTGGCCCACTTTTCTGGGCCAAAGGTGAAATAAAAGAATCCAACTATGTTGGAAGATGTTAGAAGAGGTAAGACTGTGTTAAGACTGAATGCTTATGTCCCTCTAAAATTTATATGGTGCAATCTTAACTTCCAGTGTGATAATAGTAGGGGGTGGGGCCTTTGGTAGGTGATTAGGTCATGAAGGTGGAGCCCTCATGAATGGAATTAATGTTCTTATAAAAGAGGCCCAATGGAGCTCTCTTGCCCCTTCTGCCATGTGAGGACATCAAAAGAAGATGGTTATCTATGAACCAGGAAGCAGACCTGCTCCAGACAGTGAATCTGCCAGTGCCTTGGACTTCCAAATTCCAGAACTGTTAAAAATAAATTTCTGTCATTTATAAGCCATTCAGTCTACGATATTTTTGTAATAACATCCCAAATAGACTAAGACTGACTTCTTACAAGGTTTACAGTGAGACTGTAGGTCATAAGAAGATAAATCTGAAAGCCATTATATTAAGATGAACTTCGCTTGATGATTAAGGAATATGCCAAATAGTAACTCTTGAAAATAATTTGACTGTATTTCAATAAGCAAGAAATAGCACACTTGCATGGCAGGGGCTTTCCAAGAACACTGAAGAGAGTTCGCTTCCTTAATCTTATTGTCATGACTTCCAATGAGTCTGGCTCCATGTCTTTGAGCCCACAGCACATGCCAAGTACCACATAAAGCATATCTCCTTTCCAGTTCCTTGTTGTAGACCACATCAGGGAAGCCCTCAGCCCCTTCAGTATTTCTCAACCTGTCCTAACATTTCAGAGTAACAGCTGAGTTCCATGCCTGTCTCTAGTTGGCTCTTTCTATCAGCAGCTCTGCGACTCTGCCTCTCATGTCCTTGCAGATTCTCTCTCACATCAGCTCATTTTGTCTTGAGGTGCTCCTTTGAGTTGTTCCTCCTTTACCTGATTTGTCCCAGCCTTTCAGGAAAGGGGGAGAGAGTGTCATTCCTTTACCCTGAACCCTGGAGTGGTTACTTCTATAGTGAGAAAAAGGTAAAAATATCTCCCCTCCAATTATCTTAAATTCTGCTTTAACTGATTCATTCCTTTGTGTTAATCAAGCTAATTAAAATTTAAATTCTCTTGTAAGACAAAGAGTTTTAGCATGAATGAGTTTATCTCATTTTTCTCCCTGAGACAGAAGAAACCAAGGTAACAGAAGCAACACAGGAAAGGGAAATCACTAAAAGAAAGAAAAAGAGAGAAGAAATAGAAAATAAAAGCACTAAGCAACATCAACCCTTTCCAATTTCACTATTACTATGAATAACATCGAACTTTTGAAAACAATATCCTATCTTAGCTATGTCTTTGGAATGAAAAAGTCAAAATAGTTTACAAATTTATTATTGCTGTCTTGTGCCAAAAAAATAAATTAAATATGGACTCATTTATATTGTATAATGGGATAATATTTTGATATATTAGCCTAGAGTTCTCCCCCTTATTCCCACCCCCAGCCTAGTACCGTTGACTCTTAAACAATGTGGGGGTTAAAGGCACACACACACACACATGCACACACATGTACTCCCACTTAGTTAAAAATTTATGTATAACTTTTAAGTCCCCAGAAGCTTAACTACAGTTGGCCCTTCACATCCATGGATTCAACTAACCACGGATAAATAAAATGTATTTAACCGTAAATAAATTGTATTTATTGAAAAAAATTTCCATGTAAGTGGACCTGAACAGTTCAAACCATGTCATTCAAAGGTCAATTGTAGTTCCTAGTACCCTGTAGGCCCTTCCCTGGTACCTACAGGTAGGACCTTGTTCATTCACTTTCCCAAGGGAGAGCTAAGGGAGCCTACTAGGACTGTCATCTCTGTATACTCAGTCTAGTGTGAGAGAGTAGAGATGGTTACACAATGTATCCCCCTGCCCCGAGGGCCTGAGACATCCTCACAGAGTTTTCCATATGCCACTGCGGTACTCAAGTTGAACGATGTTCAATATACAGCTGAGAGAGAGCTAGCAGGTCCGAAGAGGGCCTGAGGTTGGGACAAGGGAGACACAATAGCGACCTCTTGATAAACCATCAAATATCTGATAGGAATGTAGTCATAGATGCTGAATTTGGGGGTATGAATAACAGCCATAAAAGAAATGAACTTGGCTCATTTTCTCACGTTACAAATTTAAAAAGTCAGACTCTGTGAAGGTAAAAAGGTTTCCAGGGATCATATGTCTAGTTAGTGGCTGACCTGAATCTACAATCCAGTTTTTCTAATTTCTTTTCCCACACTTCTGCCACTCCTTCATTCCCACATGCTGCTATTCACTATACATCTTGAAACATACATGCTTTCCTTGATATCTGTCAATAGTACCAACTTCTTTCTTTTCATTCCTATGAAAGACACTGCTAAGGACAGCTGGTTTCATCAAGGCCTGCTGTACTCACCCACAAAAAAAAAAAAAGAAAGTTACTATAGCCCAAAATTCTGTTTTTCCATACTTAGAGCTCTGCCTAAAAAAGTTCTGAAAAATGCTTTTATGCAATAGTAATAAGTAATTTTTTAAAAGTAATTAATTCTATAGTCACTTGAGCACAGCTGATGGTCTGGATGACAGCAGGCCTCAGTTGGGGAAAGGGTAAACCATTATTGCATCACCAAGTTCTTAGTGGGGAACATAGTTAAAATAGAGGAAGTAAACAGAAGAAATCTAAGCAAGAAAAATGGAGTTTTGCTCAATGTTATTGTCAATTAAGCAGAATTGCTGTTTAGCTATTTTTTTGAAAGAAAGAAACAATATTTATGTTCATTTAGGGAACGGCATCTTCTAAGAAGATTGCAATTAAAAAAAAAATATGTATCAGAAAACTCTTTGTCCTTGGAGGAAAGCCAAATTCAAGAAAGCCTCATAAAGCAGACTATCTTTGCAATGAAGCATGCCCCTTAAAAATGAATGGCACAACTGTTTTAAGAAGGCTGAGAAAATTGTTCCTTGTGGGTCATGGATATTAAAAAAAAAGAAAGGAAAAAAGGCAGTTTCTGAAAATGGAAATCTCCTAATTTTTATGCTTTTGCCTCTGAACTTTTGTGGAAAGATAAAATTATTTAAAAGAACACCTCTGTTTAATTGAAAAATGAGTTTGGGGCTGTTCTTTTATGATACCAATTTATATAGTCTTATGATACATTAACATCACTTATCAGGCAGCAAGGTCTGCTGAGAGACAGAATAATGGATGGAAGAAGTCAGTGCATAATTCAGCCCTTTCTCATGGGTTTTTCCAAAGCTAGATCTCCAACAACATGCCTACACAGACCATTTCTGGAACTGTTTTCTCATCTTTACAATTATCCCATTGATTAATTAATCTTTCTTTTTAAAAAAAGAGAGGGCGCTGAGATGATGTTATTCTACTGCTAAAAAATCTGTCAATGTCTTCCTATTACAGAATAAATTCTGGCCTCATGACCATGGGAGAGCAGGTCCTCTGTGACCTGGCACAAAGTTTGCTTGGCACAAAGTGGCATGCAATTATTGTTTTACTATATATATATTTATATAATTTTATTTTGTTCATGTGCCAGATGAAACTTTTATCCTATTATTTTAACCATTTTTTAAGTTTTCATTTCCTCTTTAGCCAATTTTCTATTCACAACTCTGTCTAATGGGGGCTTATTAATTTGTCTAATCTATGACTAGGAATACTTTATAAAGATTTATAATCTATGTCAGTCATATTTATGACAATTTTTTTCAGAATTTGTTGATGATATTAACTTATTATTTAAGAAATCAAAACTTTTACAATTTAATTCATCAGGCCTGAGTTTGTCTTCCACACAATTCACATCTAGAATTTCATTTTGTAAGCTTTCCCTCTTACCCTCTGCCCTTCGTGTTTTCTGCCATATTCATGTAGGACTAGACAGAGTTTTCTAGTCCCAGCTACTTCATACATTGACATTGACTGGTCTTCAGAGTTTTGTGCCTTTGTGCCCTTACCAATCTAAAACTATTGGGAATTTATTGGGTTAATACAAAATGCTATCTTTTGCCTTTGAGATGGCATAGCTTCCTTTGGGCTCAGGTGTCCTAGCTAAGCCTGGGTTTTAAGATTCACCTGGCTGAATGTGAGTGAAGAAGATGTCATTTAAGAATTGCAGGTTCTTTTGTACTCAGAAGTAGAGATTTTTTTTCTTCACCTTTAGAGGAGACCATTCCTCTGCTTGGGGGAAAAATTATTAGGATGCTTGATCTTGTGTATTAACTTGACAACAAATGCTATATGTTTCAATATGATCACATAATGTTCTGTGCTGGTTAACTCCAAGCTTTGTTCTTGAGGTTTTTTGAGATTTTACCTTGGAAGGGGAAGAGGATGCATAGATGGGGAAGTAGAGCTAATAGTTGACCCTGGGGACTAAAAATTGAAGGGAGAGGTTAAAGGAGAAAGTTTAGGACACTAGGCAGAGTAGCAGTGCTCCAGGTTCAAGGTGAAAGGTGTGGCTCAGAGCTGGGAAGAGAACTGATTTCCTTTCCTTCCACCTCAGCCTGGCCCTGTTCTGACATCTGGATGGTGGAGACTTAGGGGGATTCAGAGCACAGCATCTAGGCAGGGCAATGACCAATATTGAGAAGGGACAGCATCATTAGCAAGGCAAGAGCAAGCTTCTTTCAAGCTACTTGGATGCCATGGGCAGACACAGTGTTGCCAGAGCAGGAGAAAAAAAAACATGGTGGTCCAGAATAATTATTGTAGTGCAGAGAACAGATTGTGAGTTGATATAAGTCATCTTTTTGGGGCACAACAGAAAATATTTTGGAAATATTTGACTAGCAATCAAGTTAGTGGAGGCTCAAGTTATAATTTGGGCAGTAAAACTTTAATAAGATCTCATTTATACTTAGTGAAAAACCTGATCATACCAACTGCACACATTTTAAGGATACACATATAAGAATAATGCTTCTACCTTTTATTATATAACTCAAGAAAGGGCTTCAAGATGTGGGTGTATGTCAGACCAGGTAGGAGGGAAGAACCCACCATGGCAGACTGACTAAGCAAATATTTTAGAGCAGATTTAGCTTTGCAATGCCCTTCCCATCAAAAGCCCAACAGTGACTTACAGAGATGAGCCCCTGGTGGGACCAGGTGAAAATAATGATAAAGTCAATGCAAGTCACAAATGAAATAAGTACCTGGAAGTGCCCTGGTTAAGTAATACAGATTGAGTGGCAATCATGTGCAAGGCTCAGAACTGGATTATGCAGCTATCACAGTGCTTACAGTTGGGTTGATTTAAGGAAGGTCGTGTCTCTGATCTTTGCTAGGGACTTTAGCCCATTATTTAAATACAATGTGATGTGATCATCTCAAAGAAGTACACATAAAATAGCTTTTCATTTTTTAAAATACATTAGATGTCTACGGTATCTATATTATTTTATATTGTTTAACTTTTCTAATAATCTATATTTACTCATCTCTCCTGCCCCACTCTCTATCTTCTAGTTCTTCAAATCTTTCTTGATTCTTTCTACCTGAAATATTCTTTTGCATCCCACCTCTACCCTTTTTTCAGCTACCTTTTATTCATCTTTCAGATTCTGCTTTAGGAATCTCTTTTTCTGGGAAAGTTTCTGGGACTGAATATCCCCAAACTTGCCCTCACAGATGAGTGGGGCATCCACATTAAGTGCTGCAACAGCATACTTCCAAGCTCTTCTCATGACTCCTTTTAACCAAACAACTATATATTTAATTGTTCATCTTTCCTACTGGACTATAAGTTCTGTCCCTCACACAGTTCTTGGTTCACACTTAATAGACATTTAATATATGTTTATTCATTTGAGTTGATCTTTTGTCAGTTTTCCTTAAAACTAATACCCCTTGAGAGAGAGAGGTTATTTCAGTTGTCCTTCATTTTACTGGTAGGAAAATATTGCCTGACTATTATTTAAAGAAGCTGAAAGATGCCACTGAAAATAAAATTCTTTTGTACAAATTAGTAGTCGGTAGATGGTCACAGAAATGGGGAGCATGGCATAGGGAATGCAATCAGCAATAATGTAATGACTAGGTGTAGAACCAGAGGGAAGAGAGACTAATCAGAGGGATTATTTCATAAACTATATAAATGTCTAACCAATGTACTGTATAAGTGAAACTAATAATAAAATTTCTTTAAAAGATAGAAAATTCTATTTGCGTCTTTTTCCTCTCTGAGAATTATAATAATGACTTCCATGTTTTCATCTCTGACTCAGACTACTAAGACTTTAAATTAGATGCTTGTAGATACTAAAGAATCTTGTGGATCCCTGGACTCCTCGAAAGAAGATTTCAAGGCATATTGGAGAGTATGTTCAGTTTTAGCTCTTAACCCCACACTCTGTATCTAGGGCATGCTACCCTGAACAAGCCCGATCCGGTCTGATCTCGGAAGCTAGGCAGGATTGAGCCTGGTTAGTACTATGATGGGAGACCATGTAGGAAGACCAGGTGCTGTAGGTGTAAAAAATAAAAGATAAGGGATTGTAAACTGACAAGGTTCTTGCAATCTGTGAGGTCAACCAAGGGTTGCCTCGCATAAAAAAAAAAAAATTAAGAAAAAGAAGGCCAGCAGTATTAAATAGGGAAGAGGGCATAGTTGCAACAAGGACTCCATGTTACCTAAAATTCAGGCCTATGGCCTCTCCAAAGAGTTGCACTAAGGTAGCAAAGCCAAAATGAATTTGTGAACAGCTCTGGAGAAGAGGTTATGACTATTATAGGCCCTTTAATGACTGAGAGGTTGAATCCCTTTCCTTGATCACTGTGTGGATTGGCCAACAGTTCCGAGAAGAAAAAGGCTAAGTAATTGAGGAATCACAAGGCTAGTTGAAATGTAAATTAATAAGGCACTTTAGATCCTGGATACCACTGATTCTACTATTTATAGGTAAATAAAAAGGAAGCAAGGACAGGAAAAAAAAAAAGGAAACTTTTTGAAACATAGGGAGGTCTTCTGTTGCATAGTGCTGTTTGCTACCAGCTATGGCAGGTGACAATAGTGGGAGGCCCCATAAAAGCTTTTATATACATTATTTCATTTTGTCCTAAATAATCTTTACCATACAAAATGAGGCCAGCGTTGTCATTATTCTCATGTAACTGATGAAGAATCTGAAGTTCAAAGCTCACATAGTCTTTGATATGACTAAGAATTGAACCTAAATCTGTCTGCAACCTATGTGTGGTTTCTATGACACCTGTGGACGGTGAGTTTATTTTAAAAATGCTAATCAACTAGATTGATGCAAAGAAGAGAAATTTCTAAGGTAGATCAGAGTAGTCAATACTAACCAATATTATTCTCCATTTTATCTCTCTTGTTTTAAAAGTTATTTTTTTTAATTATACAAATAACATACAAATGTATCCTAATCCTATGACGTTCAAATAATATAGTATTTAAGGTCTGACTTCATTTCCTCCCCATCATCCAGAAGTAACTACGTGGGTAACTTGTAGCTTATTCTTTCAAAGTCCTATCAATGATTTATATATGTGCTGGTGAATATCTAGAAATATATACACATATGGAGTGTGAGTTTGTTTGTATTTTAATGTAAAAATAAGATCAAACCACAGGTCATTTTTCCGTTACTTGCTATTTTCATCTAATATTGTGGAGATCTTTCTGTGCCGGAACATTCTTTTAACTGTTCTTTGCATAGTGTTCCATAGTCATAGATGTACAATAGATTATTTAACCATTCTACTTTCAGTCTAGTGTCAGGATATTTCCTACTGTGGATTGGTTTTTGGTTTTGTTTGTTATTATCATTTTGTTTTCAAAACAAGGATAATACAGTTTGAGTTATATTTTCTAAGACTGTCTGTCAGGGTTTAACAAGGATTCTCTCATTGCCCCCCAAAAAAAGTTTTATAGAAAATCTATAACTTATCTGAGAAATCTCAGAGAAGAATATTGATAGAAAAGTATTACAATAATATATTTATCATATATAATTCTAAAGATGAAAATAACTAATTCCCTTGCTGAATAATGCTTTTATTTTCTTGTTTACATAGAAAGAATATCAATAATCAATTGTTTCATCTAATTAAGACTATGGATCACATAACTAATCTCGTGGAAAACTCAGAGCCAAGTTGTGGCCCTTCTCTATTTCGCAAATATATGAAACTTTACCTGGTATGTTTTATTCCCTGACTTCTTATTTTTTTAATCTCACTTGTCCCTTTTCTCCAGTTTTCTCACTTACATTCATTATTTTGAACGTATTTCTCAAAATCACCTTAAATTCTTTTTGAAACTGAGGGAATGAATAGATAATTGGATGGATAGATGAATGGAAATAGTTGAATGAGTCAAAAGGCGCCTTTTCCTAAGCTACCTCTGTCAAATAGTATTTGTTTTGTAATGAATCACTGACGTTACTGTAGTAAACATATTACAAAATCTCTTTTATGCAATACCTTTTCTGTATTCAGAAGACTGAACTCTTGCATCTGTATTTATGATTTTCATTTTAATTTAAATATACAAAAGTGCTCCAAGTAAAAATTAATCTAGTAATTGTTCATATGTTTAAAAGATTGTTTAAACACTCGTGCTTGCATGTTCACATTCACTGTCTGTAGTGTATTGAATAGTGTCCTCTCAAAATTCTTGGCCACCTGGAACCTTAGCATGTGACCTTTTTTTGGAAATAGAGTCTTTGCAGATGTAATTAATTAAGATGAAGTCACATTGGATTAGAGTGGGTCCTAAATCCATGAGCTATTGTCTTTTATAAGAAGAGGAGAGGACATACAGGGGAAGACAAAGAAGGAAGAAGGCCATGTGATGATGGAGGCAGAGAATGGAGTCATGCATCTATAACCGAGGAATATGAATACCAAGGACTTTCGGCAACTATCAAAAGCTGGGAGAGGCATGAAACAGTTTATCCCTCAGGGCCTCGGAAGACACCAGCCTTGACACCACCTTGACTTTGGACTTCTGGCATTCAAACTGAGAGAGAGTAGATGTCTGTTGTTTTCAACCACACAGTTTGTGGAAATTTGTTATGGTCACCCAAGGAAATGAATATACTGTTTCCTTTATCTTCATTAAAAATTATCTGAAGAGCATTTGTGGATTATAGTTTCTAACCTAGAATAATAATGTAAGTAATCAAGGTTTATCATTTCTAACTTGAGAAGTTAAGTAATATAAATAATCAGATGAAGGGTTGTTTGTTAGGTCTCATTGGTGATTAAGAATTAGTTTGAATCTAAAGTTAAGAAGAAAGAATTAGTTTGAATTTGAACTCAAGAAGAATAAGTTATAAATGCAAAGCCATTGTTATTTCTGATATTTAAAATATAGCTTTAGTCTTAAAAAAGATTAAATTTCTGAAGAACTGTGTTTTCCTTCAATCCTATTTTAATTTATTAATGATACAACCATAATGACTATCTAGTATGGCTCAAAAAGCCAGTGAGAGATCCTGTGGAAGGGACTTCTGAACTTGTGAGTTCAGAATCATATATTGTTCAAGCTGAACTCTTATGTTCGAAATGCTGACTTATGGATAAACATGCTTTCTTAAGCAGCAGTTGCAAAAACAGCGAATCGATTCTGCCATTCAGTCCTTTAAAAATTCAGCAAATTGCCCAGAGATGAACTAGTGAAAATCCCTATTGGAACATAGCATTTTTTTCTTTCCTTTTCACTTGTTATATGAAAATCAGAATAAACTACACATATACAAGATGCTACTAAGTCTTTCTCAGCACAATACTATGATTATCAAATACTGTTTGGTGAAGGCCTATGTTAGTTACATACTACATATTTTGTGAATAAAGATGTACTTTCAATTTATCTCTGAGATAAGAGAAGAAAAAATCCTGGAGCATAAAAGTCATCAAATGCATCTACAATAGATGCATAATGTGGACTTCACAGCAGCCTGTGCTACCATCTAACTCACTTTTTTACAATGAAAGGTCAGGAATGTAGCTAAATCCTCTCTTTGATATAAATAAGCTGATGATTTTGTGGCTGCCTTCATAGAGTATGCATCAATATTGTATTGATTTATATTTTCTTTCATTTGAATATATATCTTCAACACCATTGACTTTTATTTCTAGAAGGAATATTTTTTAAATTATGGGGTTTTGGTATATATAGTTTTGTGAGCAGACCTCTTACAAATCTTTAAGTAAATGCATTTGATAATTCTACATTTTAAGTATGATTTCATTTAAACATAAAAATAAAAACAAACCATTATCAAAATAGCACTGGACAATAAATATTTGTTGAATGAATAAACAGAAGCATAAATGACTTTATTCATTACATACTCCTATTTTATTTCTGTTTGCCTAGCTACCATTTGGTTGTAATTTGGCTTCCTCTATCGATCTGTGTTTAATGAAAGAATGGCTCTTGTGGTCATTCTGGCATCACATTATATTCCTCATAAGAATGAAAAGTTGGTATTATGAGATTTATTTAAAGATACCTCTAGACTGTGAATGCTTCACTATAGGTCTTAATATAGTACCTGAAACTTAGTAGACATCTAATACATATCAATGAATGTTCCCTACTTCAGTCTAGGTTATCTTCCCATTTAGTCTATTCACCAAAGAAGACACTCTCTGGTATGAATGTTTGTGCCCCCAACCAAAAAAAAATTCACATGTTGAAATCCTAGTCCCCACGGTGATGGTATTAGGAGTTGAGACCTTTGGAAGGTGATTGGTTTATGAGGGCCCTCATAAAAAAGGCCTCACAGAGCTCCCTAGCTCTTTCCGACACGTGAAGACCCAATGAAAATATGACCAGGAAGCTCTCATCAGACACCAAATCTACTGGCACAATAATCTTGGATTTCCCAGGCCAGAACTGTGAAAAATAAATATTTGTTGTTTAGAAGCCATTCAGTTTATGGTATTTTGTTTTAACAGGCCAAACAGATTAAGATGCTCTAATTTTAAGAAACTAGATTAATCATAATACTACAAATAAAAAGTAAAATAAAATTTAAAATGTAGTGGATGGCTTATTAAACAAGAGATACAACAGATGATGATATGGTTATATAACTTCTTTCTTCATTCTAAATATTCCATCATTTATTTAATCAAAATCATTTCAAATGCAGGTGTGGGTTATTGGCTCAGAATAAATTACATGGCATTAGGCTACCTCTAATATTATTATGCAGGCAGAAAAGTGGTTAAAATGAACAACATGGACAATCTTTATGGAAGAAAAAAAGAGAAAGGTGGCACAAAATTGCATCATGTAACTTTGGAGAAGTGGAGAGGGGAAAATGGCTGTTGCTTGCTGGATAGCCCCTGCCATATGCCAGCAGGGGAAAGAAAGATGGCAGGATGTGCAAATGAGCTGCTTCAGTCTTCTACAGTACAAACCATCTGGTTTTGCCTCTTTTATTGTCCAGCACCAACCACTCAGGTTTGGTTCCACATTCACCTGGGTATTGCAACAGCATAGGTCCATAAATGCCAGAAGTCTGAATCAATCTACTTATTTGGTTTAAATGAAGGAGGCTTCATCTTGGGTAATTAGTAAAATACAACAGAATGCTTTTCATACAACCATGGAAGTTCATATATTGCTGTGTCAATTGCATGCACTAATGATATAGAGTGATGAGGAGCCACCTGACACCTGTTTCAACAGGTGGGGACTGGAACAGAGGAATCCTTACCCCTCTTCTTAGGATTATATGACCTGAAAGATGCTCTAGAAAGCAAAAGTAGGAGAGTAGCAGCAGGGAGAATCAGATAAAGGATAACTTTTTAAAGCAGAAAAAATAGTTGAGGAGAGGCTTTGGGGCCTTTGCCTTGATATGGCTAAGGAATAACAAGGAAATAAACACATACAGTTAAGTGAAATTAGATATTATACATTCAAATATCTTTTACTCACTGTCAGCAGGGGGCTGGATACTTGGATCTGTCCTTCTAGCCCCAAGTTCATTTCCAAGGGGCAGAAGCAATCTCACCTCCCACAAACACTGATTAACATCTCTTTTCACTAAAGGTGTAGACCAAGACAGCCCGGTCCAGAGAGAATCTAGGATCTTCACCTCCAACTGCATTGTGGTTTATTGTTGTTCTTTTTTAAAAATCATATTTGAGAATCAATATCTTCAAAAATGATCATGCTAATAAAAGAGTGTGGCCTTATGCAATGGGCCACAAGAGGATAACCTTTTCAAGATAATGTAATAAGCACAACATTTAAATACCAGAAATTGTCATTCAATACAGAGCAGAAAGTAATTGTTTTTTACAGAGGAATATTCATAATGGATAACATTATTTCTATAACTATACTTTAATAGTTAAAATTCGGCTAAAATAATCTGACCAGATAGCAGCACAGGTAGGTTATGTTCCATTGAGAACTATAAAGGGATAGAAATATTTTAAATATTGTGATAGCCCTTATTTTAAATCAACCTCATTGTACTCTTCACAATATACTGTAATGTATCTGTTTAGTTTTCTGTAACCACCCCCCAACTAGGCTTTAAGATGCTTAAAGAAGGAATGATGTCCCTCCCATGCTCTTTTGTATCAGAAACTAGCACAGAGATTCCCACCATACTGGTGACCATCAGAACACTGTAGAATGAATGCTTTTGTCAGTAGTAAACAGATGAAAGCTCATACCCAATTTCGTATTTTACACGTTGTCAATAGAAATACTGGAGAAGAAATTGATAAGCATATACCCAAAAAGCAATCTAAATGAAAACAAGGTCTATGATGCTTTGAGTTAGGGCTGCAGTGTCCAGTTGGGCAGGTTGTTCATTGCTTATCTAGCCCAGATAATCCAGCCAAGGGCATATACTGGGGCAGAAATCCAGTCCATGAACACTGGCTCTGTATCTGCCCATAGGAAGCAAAGCCATTTTTTTTTTCAAATTCATTCATAGATCCTGTACAAACTTGAGACAGTACTGCTTAATAATGACTTAATTTCTGACAGGTTACATTCCAGAAGCAATAAAAACTGTCCTACAAATTTAATTCTACAAGTGAGGGGTGGGGGTGGCGTGCAGGTGAAAACAGTGAATACTGTCTGATCTTGAATTGCTAACACTGAGTTTGGAGAATGTTTTTCTCTGGACTCTCAACACAAAGTAATGGAGTTATAAAACTTTTCTTATAATATGAAAAAACCAGGCAGGCGAACCTCAGCATTCAACCTGATCCCAAAAAATGAGCTACAGAATCAGAGATACATAAAGAAAAGGTAGGAATCTTGAAGGTTACAGACTTCCATTGCTAGAAGAGACTTTAAAGATCATCTGGTCCAATAATGACTATTTTACAGATGAGGAAACCAAAACATCAAGGAGATAAGTGACTTGCTTGTGTTTAGTTTGCAAAAGTCTAGAGCCCAGTTGTTTTCTGGCTTTCAATCTAATAACTTTCTATTACAACTCGCTGTATTTGTCATCATTATAATCAACACTGTGTACCCACTATGGGAGAGAGGTTGAGTCATATAGACTTAGTCTGCATCAAGGGCCTTGCAATCAGGTTGAGAAAACAGGAAATAAGCGCCAAAAGATAAACAATAATATACACTTGCATGTGACGGGAGGTTTAGACTTGAATTTGAGTAGGAGTGGTGATGCCAATCACAAGAATCAGTAGGTATGAGGCGGACTGTCTTCCTGTGGGCCAATTCTAGTAGGAGCAGAACCAGGTGACTGGAAGGTCCGGCTGAGGCCATAGGCAGGCCTAAGGTCCCAAAACTAAGGTCAGGGGAATCCAACTACTGGGGACCCTCTCGATTTGTATCTTAAACCCTTGAGGCGATGACCCAGATTGCAAGGATGACTGGTATAAAGCCTCTCCACATCTGGACTCTGACCCCCAGAAGGGCGGGAGCCGAAGTAGATGTGCAGGGAAAAGAAGGCAGAGGCGGAAAAGAATTGACAAATCCAAAGAGTGACCAAGTGCCCTGAGCTGACCTCACACTAGCGGCCAGATGGGCGATAGAGATGACTCGCCTCCGGCGCCCAGGAGACGGGGCTTCCGGAGCAGCGCGCGCGGCCGGCGGGGCGGGGCCGGGGCCAAGCACCTCCTACGTCGGGCAGCGTGACAATAGGACGGACAGCGGAACGCCGCGGCGGCGGCCGTCGACCTCGGGGGCGGGGGGAGGGGGGCGGAGCCACCGCCGCTGCCGCCGTAGCCCCGGCCGGGATTTGAAAGATTAAAACCTCCCGGTGGAGAGGGCGGCGGCGTTGAATGTATAGCGGAAGCGCTGGGGGCCACGGCTCGGCTCCAGGCCGGGCAGCCGGCAGCGTCTCCACGCCATGAATTTCCCGGGCCACGAGTCCCCGCGAAGCCCTGAGCATAACGGCCGGGGCAGCGGCGGCGCCGCCTGGGAGCTGAGCTCGGATGCGGAGCCGGCGTTCGGTGGCAGCGTCTGCTGCTTCGACCACCTGCCGGGCAGGGACCCGGGCGACGGCAAAGTGCCCCTGGCCCTTTTCCGCGGGGAGCCGGGGCTGCACTTGGCGCTTGGCACAGACGACCACGGTCACCACTTGGTGCTGGACCCCTGCCTCAGTGACGAGAACTATGACTTCAGCTCAGCCGAGTCGGGCTCCTCGCTGCGCTACTACAGCGAGGGCGAGAGCGGCGGCGGTGGCAGCTCCTCGTCCCTGCATCCGCCGCAGCAGCCGCCACTGGTGCCGTCGAACTCGGGGGGCGGCGGGGCAGCGGGAGGGGGTCCTGGGGAGAGGAAGCGCACCCGGCCGGCCGGCGCGGCCTCCCGGCACCGCTACGAGGTGGTGACGGAGCTGGGCCCGGAGGAGGTGCGCTGGTTCTACAAGGAGGACAAGAAGACCTGGAAGCCCTTCATCGGCTACGACTCGCTCCGCATCGAGCTCGCCTTCCGGACCCTGCTGCAGGCCACGGGCGGTCGACCCCAGGCCGAGGACCCGGGCGGCGACCATGTGTGCGGCCCGGCCTCCAGCTCGGGGGGAGATGACGACGAGGACCGCGTCTGCGGCTTCTGCCCGCGCACGGGAAGGCACGAGCCTGAGATGGAGGAGCTGGTGAACATCGAGCGGGTGTGTGTGCGGGGCGGCCTCTACGAGGTGGATGTGACCCAAGGAGAATGCTACCCGGTGTACTGGAACCGTGAGTAGCCAGCCGGCCGGGGGAGGGAGCGGGACGGGCAGCCTCTGTAGGGGCCGACACGCACCCGGGTGGGTTTGGATTTGCGGAGAGTGAGACGCGTGAGGCCTGGTGGTCGGAGCACGATGGAGATTGTGCAGAAAACGCCGGTAGGTGAAAGGTAAACCAGCAGATGGCAAAACCCAAGCTGCTTGGTGACAGTGGAGAGAGGATACTGTACAGGTAGCGCCTGCCTGGTGAGCCGGTGCTGCTGCCATCCCCTGAAGATGATCCAGAAATTGATACCCAGCTCGAAAGGTTTAATTTCGTGATCCTATCTGAGCTTTGTTCGCCCAGGGATCTGATTCGGACTCATTTTCCCACAACTGCCTGTGATTTAAATAGCTGCCTGCCCTCTGGAATGGGAATGTTTGAGAGGATCCGCATGAGAATCAGCAGTTATATTATGGATTATAATCCCGGGCGGGAAAGGAAAGGAAATAGATTGTTCACTCTGGGTGTGTTAGGGAGAAGTGGAAAGCACTCCGTGAAGCAGTTCTAGCAAGTGGGTCCCGCTCACTCACTCTATGGAATACTCGTTTTTGTATGGTAGGTCTTGTTTACATATTTTGATTTTTGCCTCTTGACCTTGAAAAATTACAAGATCTGTGCCTTAGTTTCTTCATCTGTAAAATAGGGATAATTGTATCTACCTTATAGGGCTATTGTGATTTTTAAATGAGATAATACACCTAAAGGGCTTGAAACTGCTTGGCACATACATCTGATGTGACTGTTAACAATGGGTCCTTTACTCATTAGACAACAATACAATTTGGTAATATAATTAGATTAAGGAGGAAGACTATCAGAAATATGTGCAATTACATATAGCAAATGTTACATATATAATATGTAGTAGATATTCTATAATAACAGAAGCTATTGGCCACCAATAATTTGTAATACACAGTTTTAATTTTTAGAGCCCAGTGCCCCACCTCAAATATCTTCATTGATTGTCATTAGCCTTAGGTCCTCCATACATCTTACAACATTCTGCCTTGTATTAATTATATATATTGATGACTTAGCTTCCTTTCTATATGTTTAGCATCTTCTGGGTAGAGTCCTTTGCCCTTATCTTTATACTGTTACAGGGCTCAATGCAGTAAATAGTCAATAAGTAGGTATTGAATTGTATAAGTGATTTTGATAATACTAAAACATGTTAAGCATGAGTCACTAAAATAGCAATTACAAAATTTTTCAAATCAAATAAAATAAGCATAGCAGGAAATTTAATTTCTTACTACACTTTAAGATTGCATTGAAGGCACTTATTACTATTTTCACAATTCCAGATTCATAATGGGATCTGTCAGATCAGTCCTTTTGAATATATAAGCTCACTATGGACAGGTTATGCTTGTAGTCACTCATTTATTCAGCTCTTTCATTTTACCAAGTATTTTTATGTTCATAGCTCAGTACTCTTGTGAAGGCATTAGAAAGGGTGGAAAAAAGAACCATCTTTACCATTCAGAAGCTTCCCACTTAGTCTTTTTTTTTTTTTTTTCAAATAACCTGGGCATCACTATAGACTTTTTTCCTTTGAAAATAGAACTACAAGGACTTAGCTAGAAAGTTGGGTAAAATTCCAGGCATCCTTGAAGAGGGCACTGGAAACCAAGAGATGAATCTTACGCTTAGGTCAACTGAACTATATTCACCTAGAATACTGTGTACTCTTTTGGCTTATGATAAAATTGTTAATGCTTGCATAGTCTTTACTGTTTATAAAGTGATTTTTCACATTCATTTTTTCATAGTAACATCAAATTATTGCTAACATTCTGTATGTGAAGAAATGGCTCATTGAAATTAATTAACTTGTTCAAGGTCACTCAGCTAGAAAGTGGTAGAGCAGGTCATAGTCTAGTGGGGGAATACAGTACAGTGGCCACAGAACATTTGACCCACCCAAGGGTGAAGATGTCAGGAAAGTTCCCAGGTAATTTAAGACTGAGTCCTAAAGGAATCAGGGCAGAAGAAATGGGGAGAGGAGGGAAGGGCATTTTAGCCAGGTGAGGTAACGTATGCGAGGACACAAAAGCATGAAACGGTATGACATGTTGAGGAAATTAGAGTTACACCTTTAAGGGCCAAGACAGAAAGGATAGGTTTGGATTTGACCACCACAGAGACAGGTGTTTGATCAGGAACAGGAGGAGATCATGAAGTGACCACCTGCCTGTGAATGGCACATTTGAGAGAGTAGCAAGAAAAAGAACAAGGACGGATACGCAGTGCTAAGGAGTTCAGACTTTATCCTGTGAGTAAAGGGGACCCAACCAGTTGAAGGTTCTCTGTTATTTACGTGATTAGTGACAACACAAAGGTTGAATTGGAGAGTTAGAGAACATCATTAAAATATTATAAATCAAGTATTATAAATCAAGTGAGAAATAGTGAGGGCCTACAAAAGTTAACCTGAAAGGAAATTTAGATTTTTCAAACAGCAACACCATTTTAACTTCATTTTAGCTTTCTCTAAAGAGTTTTCTGCAAGATATAATCCTGTGGATGTTCCAGGCCTTCATACAATAGTGCTTTTTGTCCATAATGTACCACGTCTCACAAAATCCCATGTAACTTTGACCTAATGGGTTCTCTGTTTATTTTTTAAGTTTTCATACCTATCCTGGAAGGTTCATTCCCAATATGGTCTCTTCAGCCTTTAAGTGAAGGGACTCTTACAGCTTTTGACCTTTGTCTCATTTTACCTTTTTTTTAAACCTTTCTGCAAACTTTTTGAATAATAGTAATGAAAAAATTTTTTTAAAAAGTTCAACAAGTTCCTACATAGAATAGTGATAGCATTCCAGTGGCCATTTAGACTTTTGTGACCTAATCAAACCTCTGCATCTGGGTGTCAAGGCCAACAAGTTAGTTATGCCTGGCCTAAAACAAACTGTTGATTTAAATTTATATTTACACTTACTAGTAGATAAAATTTGAACCAATTTGGGGGTACAGGAATCAGAAGGGGAACAGAATTTGTCTTCTGTAGATAGGAAACCAATATTATTACATGAAAAAGTATTAATCATAGGAAATTTATTTTTGTTTCATTGTTTAGATATTTTTCTGACAGCATGTGGACATTTTAGATAAAACTATTCATTGCTGAGTAATGCTTAAGTTAACTCCCTTGCTCCCCATGTTCTTCCTAGGCTGCCTGTAGCTACCTCTTAGGCTTGTTTTGAGAATTATATATAACACATATAGAACAATATACCGAGTACTTGGTACAAAGTACTGGTTGTTAGCTATATCAGTGTGGGTCACAGAAAGCTATACCTTACTAATAGAAACTCATGCAACAGTTAATAAGGGTGACCAGTGAAAATTGTAGAGTACTCAATGTTTGTTATTATTGACCTATACCTCATCACAGGTAAAAGACTTTGTAAAAAAAATATTAGCAAGAAAGGGATCAAAGCATTTAGTAATAGTTATGGGAAGGCATATGGAACATTATAGAAATATATGATAAGTTTAGAATAGTCTCATAGCAATTCTAATGATAGTTATATATGCAGTATACACCAGGGAATATGTAAGATCCATTCATTGACTAAGTAATTTAATTGCCAAATATTTATATGAATGCATAGTTTCCAGAAGCAGTCATTAACTATAAGCCACAGCTTTCTTTCCCTCCCTTTTCTGATGTACTTATAAGGCCTACTTGCATTTTTATAATTCTAAATCATTTTAAGATTCAGACACTTTAAAAATTAGTGAATCTTTATAATATATTGAAGAGAAAATAATATTCCCAATAAAATGAGGTAGAAAAATTAGGGTTTTTTTCTGTAAGCACTCAAATTATGTGATATTTATTAACTTGGCTTAGCTGAAACCATCTCTTAGGTCTTTTGCATTCAAGGGTTACTAACCTTAATAATCCTTCCTGAGGCACAGGGCATCATAGGAAGGTAATGGAGTCCAAAATAGGAGAAGATGCTCTTTCTTGGTCAGTTTCTACCTTCAATAAAGCAGAATTATAGGGAATAGAGACCGGGGATTGACATGCCTGAGTGAAAAAGTGTTAGAGACTTTTATCTCTTACTCTTTTTAACTATATTATCTCCCACTAGCCCAGGCTGGAAAGCAGCCTTAGGTGGCATTAGAATTTTGGCTGCTCAGGTTTGTGGTACCTTGGCAAAGTCATCTGAGAACCCTATTCCAAATCAAGCCTGCTTTAGACTGTATTTCTCAGTGACCTACTGAAACAGCCCAAGGATATGAATGACAAGAGAGTGACATATTTGGAGCACAGGACTTGGCACTACTTGACCAAGATATTCAGGACTTTTCTTTCCTTTTGAATGTACAATAAGTTTAAAAACTGATCTAATATCAATAATTGATCCAGCTTATTTGTTTATGGCTCAAATGTAATAATGCATGTTGTGCACATGCTTTATATAAATGTTCAAAGCATTTAATATGGTTTTCTTTCCTCAGCTGTTTTATCATAAAAGAGACCTTTTGTACTCTTCCCTCTTCCAAATTTTATTTTCTGGGGCTTTTATCTCCACATCATGCCCTGTAGTTTCTGCTTTGCTAAGATCTTTGATGTCTGGAACACTAGGGCTGATCCTTAGGAGAGAGGAAAATGTGGATATAGTCATAGGAAGCCTAAGCTGAAGGTTATTGGCAGAAGAGATGGGAATGCAGGTTGTTCTAGAATCTCTGATTATGGGGGAATCTGATCTAAGACCTTTATCTTTTCATGAGTAAGATGGAATTTATACTGCGTGTAAGCTGGAAAACCTTCAGCACTGATGAAGGGTATAGATACGGTCTCTTCTTCTTTGCCACAATACATTCTTAAAAGCCCAGTTAAAATGTAGAATAGGGAAAAACATTTTTTTTGTGGCCTCTGTATAGAACCTAAGTTTTTATTCTTTTTGAGTCCACGTTGGTAAAGGGAAATTGTACCCACAAAAGATGTTGAATCACTGACTAATAGGTGGATTAATGAGATGAAAAGCATAATACAGATACTTTTCAGTGCCCCTGGATTAGGGGACAAGTGAAATTCAGGGTAGTGAAAAGTAGGAATCATCTGTGCCAAAGAACTAAAGAAAAATGGTAGAAATATTGATATGATTGTATGAAAGTAATTCTGTTTTATATGCTCTTTCTAATTTTACCGGATTGCCACACAAGAATAAGTTATATTCATTAATATTTGTTCTAATGTTTGATTATATTAAGCTATATCTAAACTATATTTATAATCATGTACTTGTATGTTCAAATAAAATCTGTTGGGGGCCAGACCAGCCTTTTGAAATTACATTACTATTCGTACTTCTATACCCCAAGACTTCAGATACCTGGAAATCTTATAAAATATAAATTCCATCTGAATGGATTACTTTTCCAAGTAGTTGAGAGTTAGGCTTTTATTGACTAGAGTATAATTTTAACTCATAAGAATGAAAATTTCTTTAATATTACTAACTTTCCTTTGAGCCGCTTCTCAGTGAACCATCATTCTGAACATTGATGCAGGATAGCACTTGAGACATATGATTCAGGACAAAGAACTGGATGCACTATTCTAAGACATAGGATTTCTAAATCATATGCCATAGAATGTGCTGCTCACTAACTTTAGATGATGCACAGGAAATAGTTAGAATTACTTTTGAGCCTCAATATGGACAGTTAAAAGCAGTCCCACATTGTATTTTACTACTTGTTATAATTGATCAACTTTCAGTTAGTATTTTATTAACTGAATCTATTATTTTCTTCTCATTCTATAGAGTTGCTTCCAGGTATACCTAGGGTATAATCCACCTGATTCACCCACCTAGACTTTAGTAAAACTTGCATTTTAACATCTGGTATATATTTTAACATGAAGTTCCCTTAAGTTCATTTATGTTTTGGAAAAGAAAATCTTTGCTGTAAATCAAAAGCATTCATTGGAAAGAGAGAGTCTACTTCAAAGAGATTATTGAGGATCTCTCAAATTGAAGAAAGCACAAGATAAATGCTCCGGTACTTTCAGTGGCACTCACTCTTCCATGCTGTCTATCCACTGCTGAAATGAACCCTTACATATATATGGCCAGTGCTAAATGAGACAGGTGTACATGTCTGTAAGATTTATGAACAGTTACGTCCTTTGCTTGACATTGTCATGGTATGCCAACCACTCTTAGTCTTCTAATTTAAGATTACCACCACCCCCCATGGTTCTGCTCTTTTCCTTTCACTAGAAAAAACTGAGATTTTATATTTTATAATGTCTTTTTGGATATATTTGTAGTTTGTTTTTAACCTGTTATTTTATGTAAACTACATTTTTTTGATAGAGAAAGATGTAACTAACTGTACTTCAAATATAATGAATGTCCCTAATCCTGGAATACTGGATTGAGTTGTTTGGAAATGTGATTACCTGACAGGATTCTGTCTTTGATAGAACCTATCAAACTGTATGATAGTTAACATATAAAGTGTGGACCTGGTTTACATTAACTCATGAATTTTATCTCTGCTACCTTCATTTTAGTTCTTATTGTTTTTTCTGGAGAGGTAGCATTGTATGATGCTTATGAATATAAAAGACTACTGGAGGCAGACTGTCTGGGCCCAAATTCCAGCTATGCCATATACTATCTGTGTAACTTCGGGCACTGTAAATTCTTTGTGCCATAGTTTCTTCTGTAAAATATGCATAGTAGTACTCTACCTTTTATGATTGTAGTAATAAATGAGTTAGAATATTTACAGATCTTGAAACATGATAAATAGTAAGCTCTATATAACAGCTGTTATTACTTCTCTATTTTCCTGCCTTTTCTGTCCTTTAAAATTTATAACCCACTTTACGTTCTTGGCTTTCAACTCTCATATTTCAATTTGTTGTCTCGTTCCTGATGCGGGATTTTCTTGGTTTTGACTCATAGTAATTGACTCTTAGTTAGGCATAGCCCGAGAACTCCTATAACTTTTGCCTGCTCTTGTCAGAAATTGTGCCTGATTTTTTGTCTAGTCTTTCAGGCCCCAGAGAGAGCTGTCTTGAGTCTTCCTGGCTTGGTCCCAGAGAAGTGTACCAGTCATTCTCTTACAAATCTGGGAGAGGAGGAATTTTTTTCCCATAAAAGCTTTCTAAATTCTTAAGCATCTTTTTTTTTTTTTTTTTTTTTTTTTTTTTTTTTTTTTTTTTTTTTTTTTTTTTTTTTTTTTTTTTTTTTTTTTTTTTTTTTTTTTTTTTTTTTTTTGCCACGCAGGTCTTGTCACTGGATGTGGGGAGATACAGACTCCATCCCAAAAGCTCATTTAGAACATCTCTAACTAAATACCAAGACTTTTGATGCAAGAGAGAACTTTACAGCTTTCTTAAAGACTATGCAGTTTTCAGTTGAGGCAGAGCCAGTAGTATTCTTGGATTTCTGCCATGTCAGCAAGACAGAAATGGCCCATAATTCCCTTTACAATGGAAACCTCAGCATGAAAACTTTGAGAGAGTTCTCTTAATTGACCTGCAGTTGAACCAGCAGTGGTAGTGATGACAGTTGGGTTCTGGCACCAAGTGCAAGATCTAGCTTCAAATGTCCATCAGCCCTTGGTCCAGGGATTTGAAGCAGTGATTCCTTATCCAACTTTGGCAGTAAAAGCCAATTGGGCTTAGACAATAGATCTTTGTCATCAAATTTCCTTAGTTTGAACCCTTGATTTACTATAGCCATATGACTCTGGGTTAATTGTAATCTCACTTTTACCCAGTTTCTCCACTGTAAATGGGGATAATATTTTGTTGAAATATACATATATAGAGTACTTAGTATAGTACCTGGTTCAAAAAGCTATTTTATTTAAGCTGAGCTGGTAGATTGGCTCTTAAACTAGAAGTCTGGCTTCTAGAAATTAAAACGTATGTGGTCAATTTGTTTTATTTGTAAAAAAGAATAGGATTCTATGACTCTACCAAAATTACTTCAACCAAAATTTGATGACATATAAACATAACACATAATATGCAGATATTCACAACATTGCTCTCCCTTTTCCCCTTTCTCTTCCCTTCGTCATCTATACACACACACGCACACACGCATCTTAAACCAGCTTAATCTCACCCGTAGAGGGTTCTGGGGATCACAGAGTATCACACTGCAAGGACTTTAATTCCTCTTGTAGACTTGTGAGGTGATGACAGAGGAATACTCTTCTGCCTCTGAGTTAGTTGTTCCTATTGGGTTTGCTGGCCTGTGGAGTTGCAGCCTGTCTTAAGAGTGTTAGTTTGCTGATTCAATCAAGTCTAACAATTAAGTGCAAGATTATTAAAAATGTAGATCCTTAGATCTCATCTTGAGAGATTGGATTCAAGAGATCTGAGCTTAGGGCCTGAGCATCTTTCTCTTTAATAGGTATGTCAAGTAAATCTGACTGCATATTAATAACACTGTTAGTTCATTAATTCCTCTTGTCTAAGAATGGGTGATTCCTATCGACTTAAATATTAAGTTCACTGATTCTTTCCTCAGCTAAGTTGAGTATCCTAATGAATCCATCAAAGGTATTCTCGTTCTTATAGTTTCCATCCCTGTGCAGAAATTACCCATCTGATTATACATGTTGCCTACCTTTTCCACTACAGTTTTCAGCATATTAATCTTAGTTATTTTAAATTCTCTAATAGTTCCAACATCTGGGACATCTCTAGTCTTGTTCTGTTGTTTTGTCTATTGATGCTATTTTCTTTTTATTTATGTCTTAATTTTTTGTTGAAAGCTGGACATCTTGTGTAGGATATAGAGTATTTATGCCTAGAAATAAGTACACCTTGTCTTTTGTTAAGCCTTTAGTGTAGGAGGTTGATCAGTCTTGTTGGGAGTTGAGCTGGGTTTGGAATTTATTACTGTAATAGTTACTATAACCATCAGTGTACTATAAGGCTTCAAATTCCCCTGGCATTACTCTGTGCTTAGGTCGGGGGCTGGTTAGCCAGAGGTTTTTCTTCATGTTCTTATCCTCCCTATGCAGTAGATTAAATTCTTGCTATATTGGTGATGGTGGGAGTGGAGAAGGAACATTGTCTGTTTTCTGAATCAGCCTCATTCTTAGGCACAGTGCTCTGAGTGTTAAAGTGGGATCTTAGTGATTCTGCCCCTAACCCAGCTGTAGACCTCATGGTCTAGGACCCAGGACAGTGTCCTGCCTCAACATCAAGGGTAGTTTTTTTGTTTTGTTTTCCTGTAGCTTTTTCCCAGCAGCTATAGGTCTTCATCTGAAAAGCAACAGTGTTTGCTGCTCTCCTAACAGCTGCTTAAGGCTTTTTTCCAGAGGTGAGACTAGGAATGATCCAAGTAAGGCTTCACCCCTTTTGCACAGCTGCTGCACCATGAAGGGATACTTTTTCAGGTTTCTCACCCTTTTCCCAGACTCTCTATGAGTTCCTGGTAAAATCTTTAAAGAAGAATGTGCAGGGGTATGCATTAATTACCCTTTGTGTCTGAGGCCCCAAGGGGCCTACACTCTCACTGCCCATATTTGACTTTCAACATTTCGTTAAAAATTTTAGCAGAAATCGCTGGCTTTCGTGACATCTGGTGTCTACTTCCAGTAAGCAGGTGCTTCCATCTTGTTTCTTCCTGTCATTTCTTAGATATTATACTAGTTACTCAATGACCTCCAGGCCTCTGAAGGATATAACATTTGATCTTAGCCAAAAGGCTGAGAAGCAATTTGAAGGATATAAGAAAAATTATAATTTTGCAAACTAAATGTTTCTTGTTTCTTTTAAGGGTAGGTGTAATCTTCTTTTAGCTTTCTATATGCTAAGCAAAGGCTGAAATTCAGTTATAAAGTCTTTGTTTTTATTTTGGTAGTGGATGCTCTAGGATTTTCAGCGTATAGCTTTACCTTATCACAGTCTGATTTCAAAAAGTATTTGTCATCCACGGCCATGCTACGGTGAACAAGCCCAATCCCATCTGATCTTGGAAGCTAAGCAGGACCAGGCCTGGTTAGTACTTGAATGGGAGACCACCTAGGAAGAGCAGGTGCTGTAGGTGTAAAAATTTTTTTAAAAAATAAGGGATTGTAAGATGACAAGGTCCTTGAAATTTGTGAAGTCAATCAAGGGTTGCCTTGCCTAAAAATATTTAAAAAATAAATAGAAATATTTGTCATTTCATGTAGACTGAAGACTTTATTAGTATATTTCAATTTACCTCTTAATAGCCTTTTTTGCTATAGTTATACATACTTCTATATATTATAAGCCCCGAAGTATTTTTTGCTTTAAGTAGTCAGTTTTTAAAAGCAATTTCTCTAAATGAGAAAAAAAATCTTATATTATGTTTCTGTTGTTCTTTTTTCCTTTATGTTGACTCAAGTTTCCATCTATTATAGGATTTTTATCAAGTTCTTCTGCTTGAAATTCCTTCAGTGTTTTTCATCGTGCAGATTTGCTGGTAATAAATTCTCTTAGCTTTTGTCTAAAAAAGTTTTTATTTCGTCCTCATTTTTGAAAGATATTTTTTCTGGATATAGAAACCTAGGTTATTTTTTTCCCTTCAGAATTTTAAACATGCCACCCCTATTGTCTTTAATTTGTATAGTTTCTGATGAGAAGTTTACTGTTAACTTTTATCTTTCTTCTTCTAGATATCATCCTTTTTTTCTGGCAGCTTTCCCAATTCCCTTCTTTATTGATAGTTTTCTGCAATTATGATTTGTCTTGGAGTGCTTTTCTTCATATTTCTTCTGCATAGGATTTGTTGAAATTCTGCGAACTATAGGTTTATAGTTTTCTTCAAATTTGGAAAATATTTGGCTATTATGTCATTTAATATATTTTTCTGTTCACCCTACCCTTTTTCTGGGATTTCTACTGCATGTATATTTAGTCTACTTGATATTGCCCCAAAGCTCTGTGCATTTCTTTTCAGATTTTTTCCTGTGTTTTATTTTGGATGGTATTTTATTTCTATCGTTGTGTCCTTTAATATGTTCTATTGGTATGTTATATAAACTTCAGAAAGTTCACTGATTTTTTTTTTCTTCTGCATGTCTATTTATCTCTTTTGGTATATATTTTACTTTAAATGTTGCATTTTTTTCATCTTTAGACATACAGTTTAAGTATTTTTTATATCTTCCATTTCTTCCCTCATTATATTTGTGTTTTCCTCTATCTTCTTGAATCCAGGGAATATATTGTTTTAGCATCTTCGTCTGCTTCTTTACCATCGGTGTTGTTTAGCGTCTTTGCTTCTTTTACCATCACTGTTGTTTCTGAATCTGTTGCTATTGATTGACTTTCCTCCTAGTTATGGGTTGGATGTTCATGCTGCTTTCAATACTTATTAATTTTTTAGATGCCAGACATTGTACATTTTCTTTTGTGCACTGCATTTTTTAGCATTCCTCTCAGATTGGTGGGCTTTGTTCTAGCACACAGTTAATTTACTTCAAATTAGTTTGATCCTATCAAGGTTTCCTTTTGGGTTTTATTAGGGTGCTAAAAGCAGCCTTTAGTTTTCCGATAATTTAGCCCTACAACTGAGATAATACCTTTGTGAGGACTTTACTCAGTGCCCCATGGATTAGATCATTTTTAATCTGGCTGATTGGAACTTGAACTATTCTCCACTTTATATGAGCTCTGGAGATTATTCCACTTATTCCTCTCCAGTGGTAATTTTCCCTAGCCTCAGGTACTCTTCTATGCATGCATAGATTAAGTATTCAACAAAAGAATCAAAGGACTCCTCTGGAGATCTTCAGCATTCCCTTTCTGTATAGCCCTCTACTTAGTAGTAGTATTTTGTTCCACAGATTCTAGCTATTCATGCCTCAGTGAACTCTGAGCCATTTTACAACCTAGCAAAACTGTGTTACCTCTTCTTACACTGTAGCCTGGAAACAGTAGACATTAAGCTTGAGCAGTTCCCTCCGCAATCACTGTCCTCTTTTGCTTGTGGTGCAATATCTGAAAATCGTTGTTCCATAAATTTTTCTGCTCTTCTGGTTGTTTAGGGTGAGACAATAAATCCAGTATGTGTTACTCCATCATGGCTATAAGTAGAAGTCTGTCCTTCCAATTTAGCAAACTGATTTACTATCTCCATTCTTGGTGATCTTGTCTTTATTTCTCTCTTCGTTTGGCAGAACCTAGTACTTTCATATCCTACAGCCTTCCTGCCCAGGAATGTTGAAATGGACAATGATAATACCTTTAGTGAGCTAATATGCATCAGATGGCTGTTTTGTCACACAGAGTAGAATTGAGATGTCTTCTGCAGTTGCTTTTATGGGCTGTAGGATAGAAGTGGTTATTAGACTTATCCCTCAGAATTCTGCTGCCGCCTCTTTTTGCTGGTGAAATACCTGTGGCCTATTGAACCATTATTGCATTTAATTTCTTATACTTCCTGGTCTTCATTTTTCTTTTCTCTTTTTTCTTAACAGCTCAGTGTGAACCAGACTCTTAAGGACCTCTGTTTTCACATCAAAGGACCCATGTTTTACTGATATCACCAGAAAGTAAATCAGAGTACTAGATTAACCTGCTAGTCACAGTGTGTCTGTAGGGAGCTCATCTGGAAGTCTTAGCTTATATTTAGTTTTTGGTTTGCTGAACCTGCTTTTTCCATTGTCACTGTGAGGTTTTCATTTCGGAAAAGATAGTAAGGGAAAAGGGAGTTTACTTAAGCCAAATAGGTGAGGATTCTAGAAGGCTAGTCTTGATATAGCCAGATTTAACCAGTGAATGTTCATTTTAGAAACTTTAAAAGATATTATGTGAATTAAAAAAATGCCATTATTTGGAATAGGATTTTATAGTTTACAAAGTGCATTTACGTACATTATTTTATTAATCTCTATTATGACTTGGTAGTGAGATAGAATGTCTTCATGTTACTGATGGTAACCTGAGGCTCAAAGAGATTAAGGGATGGAACTGGAATTAGAACCTATGCCTTCTGAGTCTTCAACCAGTCCCCTTCCTCCTGAACACCATCTATGACCTCAGAGCTCTGCCATCTGAGCAGATGTCAAGATTATATACCAACATTATATACCTAATTATATACCTAATATCCTAGATTATTTTGTAATTTGTGTATGAATTATCTACTTTGACTTGTACTTATCCTAGTTCATCAACTAGAATATATTTTCTAAACATTCCTCAAATAAGTGTCTTGTGACTCTAGTCTTAGGAGTAAATATTTTACACATTTATTAGAAATAAATGTTTTCCTCAGCTTCTTTTGTATGTTTTCAAGTTTTTATTCTTATGCTTGTTAACGTTCTAAATTTTAACTATACAAATTTTGTTCTCCCCTATTACTCTTTTTTACAAAAGATTTTTGTTTTCCTATTACTTTCATTCCACAAATACCCATCTAGTGTCTACTAGGTAAAAGAGGGGAGTGAACTACCTTGAGTTTACAAAAAGCTTTCCAGAGACATTTATGCTTGACTCGAATATTAAAGAAGGGCGTATTCTTGGCAGAGAGAATGGCATGCTTAAAGGCTTGGAGTCATGAAGGACTTGTGCCCTCAGAGGACTCCAGAGATTCTGTTTGGCAGGAACATTGGGAATAAGGAAGAAAAATGTAGAAGGAACTGGATAGGCAGGCAAGGACTAGATCAGGACAGCCTTTTCATACCGAAAATTTAAATTTTATCCTATCAGGTTGAAACATTGAAAGGTATACAAATAGGGAAATTACTTGATCAGATTACATCTTTGATCATTGTGGTGACACTGAAACAAATGGAAAGCTTGAAAAGTGATATCATAATCAGGGAGACTATTTAAGGAGTTATTGCAATATTGCAAGTAAGACACAGGGTCTAGGGTGATGTTCTTTGAATAATTATTGGAGGGCTGGAGGTAAATGTTAAGGAAGTATAATGGGTACACCATCAGTGCAACATGAGTAAGTGGAAGAGTAGTCCAGATTATCTCTAATGTTTTTAGTTTGGCTTGTGGAGGTTCCCCCACCCAAGTTTACCTTAGGGTGACAGAAGGAAGCTAAATAATAGTTTAGTTTGACATATTTCATTTAAGGTACCTACTGCATACCCAGGTATAGAAGCATTCAGTGGGGTAGTTGCATATGTAGGTCTAAAGCTCGAAGAAAATAGTGCTGCAATTAAAGATGCAAAGATCTTCGTAATTTAAGCCAATGGTCTCTAAACTGGGGAATGCAAATACTCTGTTTAAGGTGTTACAATGAAAATGTTTGAATTTCTATTTACTTTCTATTTCATCCTCTCAAATTTTTTATTTTTGTATGTTTTATAATATATGAAACATTTTAGAATAGTACAGATGCATAATTTATAAATAAGTATGTATATATGAGAATGTGCTTATAATATTTTTGGAAATTACTAATTTAAACTGAGTAGTCACTCCTGAGCATTTTGCTTTACAATAATAATCTAGAAAACTTTTTTTTTAAAAGACATATTTTTGGACCCTGTCTCCAGAGACTCTGATTTGTTGTGTAGCAAGGAATTTGAAAAATCCATCTGTTAATTTAATTTCTCAAATGATTCTTATAATCAGCCAAGTTTGAGAACCGCAGATTAAAACCTGGAAAATATGTAGAGTTTAAAAAATGAAGATAAGGAGAAGAAAGACAGGCTCAAGTGAAACTCTGCTGATTCTAAAAGTGCCAGCTATGTTAATTCATATTTTTTTTATTCTAATAATCTGATAGAATGGCCATAGTCAATATTGAATTATCTCCACTAAGCTAAAATTAACATTAAACATTCAAAAGTCTGTTTTAATGTTATGCTGCGTTTTTAGCAGTTTCCTCTCATATCTATGCAGATCATATGCAACATTTTTGACTAGCCAAGTACCTAGAGAGAACTTTTTTCCTAAGCATGTGAAATTCTGCATTGCCTAGAACCACTGAAATAGTAAACTTGGAAGGCTAAGGACAAAATGGCCTTTGATTTAAAGCCTTTTTTCTATTTTGAAATGAAGAGATTGCTAACAACATCTAAAATCTGCCTTCCGTGTATTAAAATTTGAGAAAAGGATGAAAATGTAATGTGAGTGCCTAAAAGGATCATGTAATAAAAACTTTTGAGGACTGTTATGGGCAGAATTGTTTTCCCCTTAACAAACTCATATGTTAAAGCCCTTATCGCCACTACATCAGAATGTGACTATATTTGGAGATAAGGCCTTTAAAGATAATTAAATTTAAATGAGGCCACATTTAAACCTGTTGTCCTTATAAGAAGGGGAACTCTGGACACACAGAGACACCAGAGATGCACAAGCACAGAGGAAAGACCATGTAAGGCCACAGTGAGAAGGCAGCCATCTGCACACCAAGGAGAGAGGCCTCACAAGAAACCCAATCTGCCAACACCTTGATCTTGGAGTTCTGCCCTCCAGAACTGCAAGAAAATAAGTTTCCCTTGTTTAAACCACCCAGACTGTAGTATTTTGTTGTGATAGCCATAGCAAATGAATACAAGAACAGTAATCTAATTAGGCAACTTTACAGTTATGCTAATGAAGAACTAAGAAACAATATGCAGGTTTTAAAACCCTATGGCCTTGGTTTTTGAACCAATGAAAGCAAACAATATTTAAGATATAATTATATTGTCCAGAGTTTCTCATCTCTATGAAATTGGTTTAAATTCGGTGAGTAGCAGATAAGATTGACAGTAATGCTTGCCTAAATATAATTTAGTGTTCTTAGTGAAATTGTTAACTTTCAAATGCGATTGAATGAATAGTTTAAGGAATAGATATTTCTTTTATAAGATAGAATTTTGTATGGTTGGTAACTACCCAATTTTGCGATTGTAATACTGTAGCCAGGCTAAATGATGATTAAGATAATGATTTATTTTTGTCCTACATTATTCCTCCAGATTATAGTTCCCATCTAGTGAATGAGCACATGTTCAGGCATTCAGATAGAAGGCAGCATTTTCATATATAGTTCCTAATTTGCTACCTTTCATTTCATGTACTAATTAAACATTCTTTTTTACATGTTTTTATCTTATCACCCACCTTCTAAGAACTCAGTTTATTATTTTTAATTATTGCTTTTATTATGAAATATCTCAAATATATAAAAATCTAGATAATATAATCAACAATCAGTATACATGCTTACTTAGCTTAAGAAATTAATGGCACAGATAAAATCAAAATATCTTCTGTGATCCCTTTCCCTTTCTTTAATCTAGAAGTAACCACCCTCCTAAATTTGCTGTTTATTCCAATGAATTTTTTAGATTATTATGGCCATTGACATTCTTTTTTTGTTTGTTTCAACTTTATAAATAGTGCTATTCTGTTTGTATTCTTCTGCAGTTTGCTTTCAGGTTCAGGTTAGGTTTTAAGATTTATCTATGCTGACGTGTAATTTTAGCTATTTGTATTTACTTTATGCACTAGTGTTCCATTACATGAATATGCCACACTTTGTTTTCCTCTTTGGACAATTAGGTGGCTTGCAGCTTTTTGCTATTACAAATATTGATGTAAAAAATTATATATATTTATATATAAATATTTACATATATGTACACACAGATACACACATACATACACACACACATCTTCTTTAACAAATATGCATGATTGGCTCTTGTTTGTAAGTCTCATATTAGACTGGCCATATAAAATTTCTTAAATTATTTTTAAATTCCAAAACAACTAAATAGCCTATATTTCTTGGGGAGAGAGAGTTATAAAGTATAAAGGGACTTTTCCTATTTGAGAATATAGGTTGCATGGCATGGTTAGAAGACCTTGAATGAACTTTGGAGTCAAACTTTGGTTGGAATCTTGGTTCTCATATTACTTAGATATGTGCCTTTGGGCAAGTTGCTTAGTTTCACTAAGACTCAGCTTACTCGTTTATAAAACTGGGATAATTACAGTCGTCTTTTAAGATTACTATTAAGATTAAATGAGATGAGCCTCTGGTTCTGGAAGATAATTTCCGTTTCTCCATGCATCCTCCCAAAAAGCCATAAGACCAAAAAGAAGCACACATACACACACACACATAAACACACACATACACACTCACACTCACTCACTCACACAAACCATACCTAATTTACACTTCCAGCAGTACTACAAAATGGACAATACCATGAATTTTAAATTACTTATATATAAAGAAACAACAAATTACAGCAGCTCTTGTTGCTGAGTCTGGAGAGTGAGGGAAAGGAGAGGCTTAAGAGACAGTGAAAAAGAAAAGAGGAGATCAGAGGTTAAAATGAAGCACAAACAAAGTTACGCTCAAAAAGAAAATTTCCCCTACACAATTGGGAAAATATGTACATGTGAAACTGAGAGGGACCAGAAGTAGCAGCATCAGAGAGACATTGCTCCTGTGAGCAAAGATAGAAAAAGAATGGTGCCCCTTGAAGCCATGCCAGTGAGAAGAAGGAAGGAAGAAGGAATTTAAGGGTCTTAGAGAAATGAGTGAGAAGCAAGGCACACCAGCCCCATGTCCACCCACCTGCCCATCCCTACTGTCGTCACAACGTCATTTATTAAAGCAGTTGCTCTTCCTAATCTGCAGAAGCAGACACTCTTGAATCAAGAACTCTATCTGTAAAATGCTCAGGAATAGAAATCAATTAAATGTCATACAAACCTATTTTAAAAGGAATACAAAATAAATTAAATATCCAATTACTATGTTGTATACCTGAGACTAATATAATATTGTATGCCAACTGTACTTGAAAAATATATTATTATAAAAAATAAAATGTTAAAGGATGAATAGGCGTTTGTCTACTAGATGTTGGCATTTATAATATCATATACAACTTTTTATTCTAGTCAGGAGTTGTTAGCCTGTGGGGCCATGGGCCAAATTAGGCCTGCTGTCTGTTTTGATAAATAAAGCTATATTGGAACACACACAAAGAAAGGAATACAGAAAAATGTGAATGCATTTTTTACTGATAAGAATTCTTCCCCAAAAAACAAACACAAAACAAAGAGAAATTCTATTATAACACTCCAACCAAATGAAATATCCTTAAACTTGTGGATATACTAAATAGGAGCATTGATATAAGGGGCATTGATGAAGGAAGGAAAATGAGCAAAAGAATAAAAATGAGATGCAGAAAAAAGTAAAAAGCTTCAGAGAGAAAGTATGTGAAGTGCACTACAGGCAAAGGAAGACCCAACATACTTAGAGTCCGTGAAGAAGAAAAATCAGTGAAACAGAACTAATTTTTAAACCGTAATCCAAGAGAAACTTTTGAGAAATTAGAGAGAAAAATGAAATGTACATATTAAAAGGGCCTACTTTGGACAGGATGATCCAGAACAGTGTACTCTGGGTCATAACCTACTAGATTTTAAAGACTAGTAAACTGTTAAATTTTAAAGACTTTTTTTTTCTGGGCCTCCCTTGGAGGAAATAAAAAATCACATTAAAAGAGTTAGGTGTACCTCATACTTCTCAAGAACAATATACAAAGGAAGACTGCAGTACAGTAGCATTTTTGAAAATGCAAGGAAACGAGGTTCAAGCTACCCAATCTGCCCGTCAATTATCAGAGCTATAGATAAAAGTTTTGAACATGAAAGGATTTAAGAAATATTTAATGAGAATTTAATATATTTAATTGTAGCTCCAAGACTAAAACAGTGGTGGGTCATAGGTATAATTGTTATATGTTCTGACAAAGTAGAAACTAAAAATAAACGAGTGGGGAGAGAAAGAGATAAATAGAATAAATCATTCCCTATTGTATAAGTAATAAGTGGGAGTTATATGACACCACTTAAAATGAACAGAACAGATCACAAAAGTTTAAGTAAGCAAAAAGGAAATTTAGGAAACTCAAAAATACATGCATTCACACACGTAAATGCACACATAAACACACAAGTATGCAAAGGTAACTGTTGGAACAAAAAAGTGCAAATCTTCCTGAATACCAAAAGAAAGTTTTTAAAATGCCAGATACCATCTAGAGAAAGAAAACGGATAAATGTGAATAACGAAAATGGTAATTATAGAATACGGAATTCAAACATGTTGATCATATCCATAAACTTAATAGGCTTAACTCACCTATTAAAAAGATTTTCAAATGGCTTCATAAAGAAAAGCCCAGTTCTATGCTGTGTACAGAAGACACATTTAAACACAGTGATTCTTAAGGTGAAAAAAGGAATGTACAAAAACATCACAGGCAAATGGAAACAATAAGAAAGTATCTCAATGGACAAAGTAGAACCTGGGCAAAAAATCATTAAACACATCAGAGTATACATTTTAATGTTAAAAGCCACAATTCACAATGAAGTTATTTTTTAGGATGTAAGTACCACATAACATAGCAAAACCTAAATGTAGCAGAATTGCTATTGCAGAATACAGTTGACCCTTGAACAACTCAGGTTACACAAGGGTTAGGGTAACCGACCCCCTGCACAGTCAAAAATCTGTGTGTAATTTTGAGTCCCCCCACATTTATCTGCTAATAGCCTACTATTGACCAGACGCCTTATACCAATAACAAAAAGTTAACATATTTTGTATGTCATATGTATTACAGACTGTATTCTTAAAATAGAATAAGCTAGAGAAAAAGTGTCAAGAAAATCATAAAGAAGAGAAAATACATTTATTGAAAAAGTCTGAGTATAAGTGGACCCATGGAGTTCAAACCCATGTCATTCCAGAGTCAACAGTATAGGATAATGCAAGAAGAAATAGAAACACATAATAGATTTTGAACATCACTGTACAAATCTTGTACAACAAGATGTTTCAAGGCCATCTAGTAAATTTCCTGTCTCAAAACAGGAATTAGGCATTTCTTTAAGTACTCTTGGTTCTTTTAGTGAGAAATGGTAAGATATCACAGTCTTTATGTCAGGAGTGCTCACTTATACTGGTTGGTCTTTGTTTCTAGGCTTTAACAGTGGACAAAGTTTAGGACATTTTTAAAAGAAAACATGCATCATTAGTTCATATTGACATTTCTAATCAAAATTTAAAATTATACAGTTTTATTTGATTTTTATATTTATATCTTTTTCTTGTGCTAGAATAGAAATCTAGGGTCCTTATGATAGTAACAAAATTAATATGTTCATCTTAACCTACAGTTTCAAATTAACAATACTGATATTATAATTATTGACAATTATAATAATGTAGGTATTGCACAAGGTTTAAGCTATATTTGTAATTTTTTTCTTAATGGGATATATCGTAATATGTATGTACAAATTACGTTTTAAATCTACTTGAAATAATTTCTCTATATGTGATTAAATCACTAGCTCTCTACATAATTAAGTTCTTTTGTTTCATTTTGCTTTTTATTTTTAGGACTTTGTTATTTCAATTTTATTTTTGTTTTAGTTTTTTAAATTTTTAAAGGAGTCAAGATACCTTAGCTGACAGTTGTTTGTTTAAATAAATAAATAAACAAGTAAATAGCAACTATAAGCCTTGGGCTTATAGGAACAGTGTTTAATCAAAGAAATCTTCCTTCAAGAAAATTTTTCTCAATTTTTTTCTAAAATAGGTAAGAAATTTACTGTAATCAAAGGTTTTAGTTACTCCTGTGTATTAACTGAGAAATTCCAAAACTGCCCTAAAAAGTGTAATACCCTATTATTACACACACTGTTACTAAACTACTCTAGGGGTTTATATCAATATTTTCTAAGACATTGGAACTATCAGCAGAGTCTTGCATGGAACTTGTCTTAATTCCTTAGCCTAATTTTGGTTACTCAGGGCCTCAGTCATACCTTTCTGGTGTCAAAATAATTATTTGTAATATTTAATACAAGTAAAATAATATGCTGAAAAAATTATATCCTATGGCTTAAAATCTGAAATTTAAAACTTTAAAAGATTCTTGAGTCATGAAAATCTGTTCTTGCCATAGCAGTAGCAAAAAGTGACAGTGTAGTTACTATGTCTCTTTCTGGGAGGTTAGATCCTAAAATGTATGATTCTGTGATTTTTTTTTTTAGAGGCCGATAAAATACCAGTAATGCGTGGACAGTGGTTTATCGATGGTACATGGCAGCCTCTAGAAGAAGAAGAAAGTAATTTAATTGAGCAAGAACATCTCAAATGTTTTAGAGGTCATCAGATGCAGGAAAGTTTTGATCTTGAAGTGTCAAAATCCGTAGATGGAAAAGATGGTAAGACCAATTAATACATTTAATATGTAAACCAAGTAAGTTGTTACTAAAGTTTAGAGTGGTTCCTAAGTTTGACATAGTAATTTAAGAGTGTTAGAATTTATAAAATTTCTCATTATTTTAAACATTTGATAATAGATTAAATTTTAAAACTGAATTTCTGAACTATCTTTTATTTTACTTAATATGTATGTTCAATAGCAAGACATTAGCTAACATAATTTACTATAAATGACAAATTATTATAATAGGTTCTCTGATTTCATTTATTTCAGTTATTTTCAGTTATCAAAGAAAATAGAACTTATACAAAATT
This sequence comes from Macroglossus sobrinus, assembly GCA_004027375.1. Classification (NCBI taxonomy): domain Eukaryota; kingdom Metazoa; phylum Chordata; class Mammalia; order Chiroptera; family Pteropodidae; genus Macroglossus; species Macroglossus sobrinus. The sequence goes on along the minus strand of PVKZ01000263.1, from coordinate 515,946 downwards.
CCTTGTCATATCAAAAGAACAGTTTTGTTAATATTTTAAGTTTGTTTCTTTTTCTGAAGTTTAAAAAAAACTTTAATTTTCTTTGTATAAGTATCTCTTAGATGTCTCTATATTGCTAACCATATCATCTTTTGATTTTAAACAATCTAGTTCTTACATTTTCTTATTCATCATTTGAATATGTTTGCTGTAGTTCAAAATACTTATATAATAGCCAAGATTACTGTGTTTTGTTATGTGTCTGCTCTTGAATGAAATTCAAAATGTGTGGTAAAGTTAAAAATACTTCTATTGTTCCATTTACTGCAGGCAGTGGGATCAGCTATTCTGGTGAGTATAACAGTACAGGTGTATTAGCATTTTTAGATTTCTCTAGATTTTTTTTTCTAAAAGCATTTCTTCATTCATACTTGCCTTTATTTGAGAGGTTTCTTGGCAAGCCCTACTAAATCCAGTGAATTGAGTAATTTTTTTCCTTCCCCTATTTCTAAAGCAGAAAAACTCAATATTGATCAAGTAGTCAAGTAATTCACAGACTGCAGCTTGGAAGAAATGAATTATGAGGTTGAAAGTAAATGTTTTCATAATTAATGCCAAAACAATAAGCTTTAAATTTACTTTTTTTTCTTATTGTTAGTAACATCTCAAGTCTTTTTTCTCTCCTGTTCTTTACTCCTTTATCTCTCTCTGAACACACACATATACACACACACACGCACACGCACGCGCGCACACACAGAAGCAAGGAAACTGTAAAGTTTAGATTATACCAAATTAAAAGGTCTTTTATATCTAGTTGATTAAAAGTCTACATAACTGAAGAAAGTTGTGGCTTCTGAATAAATCAGCAATTAAATCTTAACAAACATATATAATGATAGTTGTCTATTATGTGCCAGATACCAACTCTAGGAACTTTATTTATTTTTTATTTTTAGGCAAGGCAACCCTTGGTCACCTCATAGATTTCAAGGACCTTGTCAGTTTACAATCCTTTATTTTTTATTTTTTACGTCTACAACACCTGGTCTTCCTAGGTGATCTCCCATCCAAGTACTAACCAGCCCGACTCTGCTTAGCTTCTAAGATCAGATGGGATCGGGCTTGTTCAGGGTAGCATGGCCATAGACTCTAGGAATTTTAAATATTTTATTTTCCTAATCTGTAGTCAAATATATCATTATTTCAGTGTAAAATCCAAGCTCAAGGTTTTTACATATCACTATGTAAAGAGCAGGTCAGTATCTACAGAGAAGAGCTATATCTGCAATCCTGCAGGTTGCCATAGAGACAATACTTAGTTATGGCACACATAGTAAATTTTATATATATGTGATATTTTATTAGTGACTGAAGTATTTTATAGCCTCTCCTTATTTATACCAAAATGAACACAAAATACTTCATAGTATTTTAAAGACTGAAATTTTTATTATAATTTCACTATTGTTAGAGAAGACCGAATTCTGAAATTTTCCTTTATATAATTTTTATAAAATGGCAGTTTATCTTAACAAATCCAGTTAACCCACCCAAATTCTTTACTATTAATACATGAAAAAAAAAATCTTAGAGGAGAACAAGGATGAATGTGAATAGTAAAAGTATTATTAGATTGTTCCCCCTTTTCATACTGTGTTCAAAGCATTTTTTTTCCACTTGCTGATTCATCCTGTCGAAGTTAATCAGCAGCTGCTTCATTTCTAGATCCCGCCTACTTAGAATCTTGTTTCTATTAAAATAAAAATTAGAATTTCATGTGCTTTCTTCTGTTCCCTACTAAAATGTTAAATGTAGCAGAATATTTGTTTTCTTTCAAAGTGCTCTAATTTTATGAACCAGTCATTTAAATAAGTCTGAAAGAACATAGTTGATTTGTGTGAGTAGATTTTCATTATGTCTTTAAGTGTGTGTATCGATTCTAGAGTATCAGTCTAGGATATTACATTTTTTGCTAGCTTTAAGGATATACACTGAGTAGTAAAATTCTGGTTAGTAATAACAGGAAAAGTGTTAAACTATTAGATTTTTATGTTCTAATCTTTCAAAATGATATTTCTTTGCAATTCATCAAATGAAAAATTGATTTTTTAAAATATACTACAGCATATAGGTAAAGCATCAGCATGTTTTATTATTAACAAAGATTGTAAGTTCAATTCAGTATATAGTTATCAAATTTCCAATCATTTTGTTATTCAGCATTATGTAAAACATACATTTATATGTTAAGTTGTGACATTTGATTTTGAAGATTTGTAGAAATTTGGTAGTACATTTGAAAATGATCACTAATCTTAAGGAAAGAACATTTACTGTTCAAAAAACTACCATTGTTGGAAAAATAACTCAAATTTACTGCAACTACAATGATAAAAAAATCAAAATCTTTTGATTATTTTACTTCTCACCTCCAACTTTCTAAAATTTTGTATTGCATTAAATTGAGGGGGAGAAATACCTTTTCCACCTAAATTTTGTCATATATATATATATGATAAAGTTTTGACTCGTCATATTATGTCAGAAGATCTTGAGTGCTTTCACGTGTAGATAGTACCGTGCTAGCTAGGTAGGCACTTTTGTGAAAGATATTGATAGGGTTTCTATCCTCAAGAAGTTTTAAATCTATTGAGAAAGACGGAGCCTGCAGATGAGAACAATTACAAAGAGTAAGTATAAGATATAGTAGACATTGAATATTATACATACTGAAAAGAGATTTGGAATAGAGTTGGTGATTACAGTACAGTGGAGTTATTCATCTGAGATTTTCTGAAAAAATTCCATTTAATAATTAAAAACACTTTTAAAATATTACATTTAGGAACTCTTATTAAGTGCTCTGGAGAATTTTTAAGAAAGTAAACAGAACTCTTGCCTTGAAGAGCATTAAAATAAAATACTAATTCCTTTTCTTTCTGACTTATCTGTGTTTTGGTTACGAGAGCTGTTGCCACAAGTAAATTGGATATATTTAGTATTTTCTCTTTATTAATTTTCCTACTAATCTCAAAATACACCTTGATTTTAAATAGACTGATGAAAGTTTAGTATAACTTTTTTAGACTACAAATTAAGATTTGTGATTTAGATACTTTAATCTAAATTTTACTTTCCCTGAGAGTTAAAAATTCTCTTACCATCCCTCCTCCTAGGCTGGGAGGCATTTATCTAGCAGTCTAACTAATGAAAGCGTAGAGTTTCACTAGAGACGAATCATACAGATAAAATCAGGCCTTCAAATAAGTAATTTTATTAACACTTCAGCCTACCACTAGATTAGTGTTTCACTCATTTTATAATTTATCTATCCAAGCAGGAATTAGTAAAAAAACAGTTGGACTAAAACGGTTAGTCCTGCATCTCACTCTGGCTAAAAAATGCATAATCTCCATTCAATTATGAGAAAACGTGAGATAAACTCAAATTGAGGAACAGAGTACAATATAACTTACTAGAACTCTTCAAAAGTATATAGGTCATAATTAACTAGATGGGGCGAATCCTTTCACAACATATAAGTACCTCATCACCACAATGTACACTTTAAAGGATTAAATATTTATCTTTTATACGTTAATAAAGCTGAATTTTTTTTAAGTGTCAATGTCATGAAAGACAAGGAAAGATTGAGAAATTTGTCATAGTTTAAATGAGACTAAGGAAACACGACAGCAGTGGTACCCTGGGTTGGATTCTTAAACAAAAAAATATTAATAAGAAAACTGGAGAAATCTGAATAAAGTCTATATTTTAGTTCATAGTATTGTACTAATATTAATTTCTTAGTTTTGACAATTGTACTATAATTATGCTAACATTAGGGGAAGCTGGATGAAGGATATACTATACTATACTATACTATACTAAATTTTTACAACTTTCTGTAAGTCCAAAATTTTAATATTCCATAATAAAAGGTTTTATTTTAAAAAAGGACAGTAGAGGAATTAAAATAAAATAATAAAAAATATTTAATTAACTCAAAAGAAACCAAGAAAGGAGAAACAAGAAACAAAATACAGATAAGACCAAGAGAAAAATAAATGGGAAATGGTAGACCTAAATTAATCCACATTGAGAACTACAGTAAATACGTATAAGTGAACTAACACTCCCATTAAAAGGCAGAGATTGACAAATTTGTTAGGAATAAAAGACCTGAATATATGCTGTCTACATGAATCACACTGTTAATAGAATGTCACAGAAGTGTTGAAAGTTAAAAAATGGACTTTTTACTGTTCAAGCTAATTGAGTGCTATGACAGCAGAGGTGCTGGTAAATCTGTAAGGATTTACATTTAGCAATTTGGCATGTAAAGTGTGTATTTCTATCATTGTTGCTGGGTAAGGATATCCCAAACTGTCATTACATAATTTTAGAAGTCAAAAATACTGGGGCAGGAGAGAAGCAGGGAGAAGGATTAGAGGATTGTTAGCTTCTAGCTTTTAGCTATTATTTAATTTTTATAAATTTATCTAACTTAATTTCTCTGAGATCCAAGAAGATTGTCAGAAGTTCACTATTATAGTTGGCAGATTTGAGATGTGAAAGCCTGTTTCTCCTAAAGTTCAGGTTATCCAGACTACCCAAAAGGAAAAGTTATTGATTTGTTCCATTCTAAGGTTTAGTATGTCATCCACAACCGTTTTTGGATACTCTCTTGCTTTTAGAATTATATATTAAAGAAAGTTTCTTTAAGAGAAGAATTATAGTAAGAGTATTTATTGAAAATACTACATTTTGCTACTTTAAATCATTTTTATTGCTCTGTAAGATTTTAGTATATAAAAGAAAAATTTATTAAATGTTATCATCTTAATAATTTAGCATTTTCAATTAATTGTATTTTGAGTTTATGCATACTTTTGCTAACACTACATAAGAATTCCTAACTGAAACTTTATTTTAGAAAAAAAAAGTAATGCTTAATGGCACTTGAATTTCCTTAAACATTGATCCCAGTTTGGAGTAATAGTAAGCCCTTTTTGTCTCTGATACACTTACGGTGATGCACCTAATTCTGTGTTTTGGGTTGAAGAAATTAAATTCTAACTATGCTAACAAGATGTAACAAATAGAGCAAATGACTTTCAAGTGAAAATGAGAATTTGATAAGAAAGTAAATTTAATTTTGTAAAAATGTTTTAAATAAACATGATTTTCTATTTTTAGTATATTGGGGTGTTTGGGGTTTTATAATCTCCAAATTTTTTTTATGCTTTAGAAAAGAAAGCCTTTTATTTTTGTATTTTGACCAGCTTTCTGAAAGCACTTGCATAATTTTAAAGTGTCGTACAGTGGTCCATATGTTTTTCATTAGTTCTCTTTTAGCAAATATGGAATTGGTTCGTGTTAGTTTTACTAGTAGATTTAGAAAATCTACGTTTTATTTCTTTGAGTAACAAAGTCTCAAATTTAGGCCATTTTGATCTACTTGGATATGTTGGTTTTTTCCTAATAAAACCTTTGTTTAAAAATGTTTCTTGCAAGTGGTACATCTACTCAGTAACTGACCAGAAGGACCATGAACAAGGAAACATTTTCAGTGAGGAAAATTGTTTCAGTTGTCATTTTCTATCCCTCTGTGACAATGAAATGTTTTTATACTGCTTATGTTACAACCTAGTTTTTAATCCTAGTCAATAGTTTTTTAATAGCCATTTAATTATGTATAGTTTTAAATAGTTATTAGGTGCCTTGTAGCATTTCTCGATTACCTCGTTTGCATAAATCTTTAAGTATACTTTATCTGTATATACAGCAGATTTTTATATGTCTAATACTATACAACAGGAATTAAATATTTTCATATATGAGTAATATTTAACCTTTGAATGTTACATTAATGTAGAAGGGAGTGAAGATGAAAATCAAATGTATTAGAACAAATTCAAACTAAAACATAAAAGTCCTGTAGTTCATTAACTGAACTGTTAAGAAACTGATTTGTAAGGTTCAAGATCAAGTGAATTTTAAAACATTTGCTTACTTAAATATATAAAGAAATGTATTGATGCGTAACTGGCAATATTCGACTGGGAAAATGTCGTCTTAAGGTTATCTACTGATTTGCCAAATATCAAACCTTTGTCTAGCTTTACTCAATATTGTCTTTTCCATGCCTATAAGATGTCACAGCATATATTTTTACTAATGACCTTTCTTTATTATTCTGTCACTATTAAATCTTCCATTATTTTATCCTTAATATATCAGTTAAAGGTAGAGCTTCCAATTTGATTTTAAAGTTTCATTTTTAAAAGTCTTTTAATAACTTGAACAGAGATGTGCAAAAGATATTTTGTTTTTGTGAGAAGGCTCCATTATACTTCAGTAATGGAAAGCATCTAGTTAATGTATACTGTGGTATCTTCTCAGGAAAGCTGCACATTCAGTATTTAAAATGTTACTTATTACATTGCACATCAGCTGTTGGCTATGTCATTGTCACAAATTTGGTGAGAGTAAATAACCTTAGTATTGTAAAGATGGGGTTTATCAATCTCATGCACATTTAAAAATGCCGTGTTCTATTTTTTTAATTCTATGCAAAGACATTAAAAATGGTGATTGCATACTTGTCTTTAATAAATTTAGATATCATTTGCATTTTTTTCAGTAAAAGTAGAGCATATATTTGATAAACATTAATGTTTTGCTTCACTGATTTTAAATTAGAAATTGTATAAAGTATTTAGAATAATGTTTGTCAAATACAACTCATTTTTTAAAGTTATTACAACAAAAAGGCAAAGTAGCAAACGTCATTTAAAATTTACTTTGAAGCTCAGTTTTTTTGCTTCCTTAGTTGTCTACCACCTCCCTCCCTTCTCCCTCCCTTCTCTGTTCAAATGGAGAGGATTTAAGGAGAGTACAGATGCAGCAGGTCTTAAAAGAAAGCGTTCCCAAGGTACAGTAATTGTAGTTTTATTTCTCCATGTAGTTATATTCCTGGCTTATAGTATTTAGTTGTAGTTAGAGCATTCAGTTGTATTTAAAGCATAGAAATTATTAGTATTAGTGTTTAAAGCATAGAAAGGTATCCATTGTGCTATTTTATTTTTGGTTTTACTTAATTATAAATGGCATAAACATTTGTAAATGATATATATAGTCCAGTAATGGGATGTTTACCAACAGTAAGATGTTTTACTTTAAGACAGTACGTGGATTATTTACGGAGGAATGAAATGTTGGCTTAACACTGTTATCTTAATATCTTGATCTTGTAGCTTCAGTGTTTTAGCGATATGTTGTTTAAAACTATTTTAACAAAAATGTGGTTTAGAAACATTACATAAAAAGGCTTACCATGGTGAATTGGATTGAACATAGAAAAATAAATAATTGTTAAATTTATGCAAGAAGATTTTTTGATTTATGAAAGTTATTTAAAAAGCTGAGTTTATACATTTTCTTTGAATCAGAAGATATTGTTTGTTATATTAATTGTATCTTGGTCTTGTATTCGGTGTTGGTAATGTGTCCTGGCAGGTGAGTAAAATATAAATTGGTGTTTCATAAATTTTTGAAATCACATTTGTAACATAACTAAGAAGTACATTTTCCTGGAAAAGATTTATTTTTCTGTGTACTCTAGTAAGAAATAGATTTTCATAAAAAATGTCAGGATCTTAGATCTTGACCAAGGCTATATGTTATCCTTTCATGTCTAACTTGAGGTTATTTTCAACCCATCTTCAAATCAGAAGAGTTAGACTCTGCCAGTAACAAGCTCTGTGTCAAGTCACTTAATCTTTCTGTACTTCTGTGTCTTTATATATAATGGGAGATAATATTTTGCTTAAAGAGGATTTTAAGAAATAAAATCAAGCACAATGATTTGAAAGTGCCTTGGTTTTATGAAGATGGGTATGTGAATTTTTCTTACCTCTATACCAGAGATGGAGAGGAAAAGTTTAAGTTCTTCATAAGAATTATCATGTTATGACAATTTTTTTTGACCCATTGCTTTCACAAGCATTACTAAACTTGTGATGTATGTCAGGCACTGTGCCCGGAAACTGTGTTTGGTGCTAGTGATTCAAAATTATCAAGACATAGTCTTTGCCTCACAGAGCTTATGTATTTCTGGAGCATAAAGGTTTGATTTTTTTTTTTTCTTTTTAGAGCTCATTTTCATCAAGCATACCTCTGTTTCAGAAATGCAATAATCATACTGATTTGAACATAATAGTAGAAAAAATTATTTGATATTAAAATACCTTTCATCTTTGGATTTCTGTTATGGTGAGCAATATCTAGTGATAACTGGCTATAATAATCTATTCCAAAAAATACCTTATGTTCTAATGCAGAAGATTATTCTCTTCTTAGTTTAAAGGTAAACTTTTTTCCCTCTGAGACTTGTTTTGTTTTGTACTGAGTGAAATTTTCACATATCTAAAAATAAAATCAACAGAAGAAATGGAATTTAAGTTTCTACATCAAAACTATTTAGGACTTTCATGAAGGTATATCTCTCTTAAACCTGAGGAATGGTCACATCACCTGTGAAAGCCGTTCTTTAATCATCAAAATGTATTAACTCTGTGTTAGATGTTAAAATTATGGCCCTTAAGCCAGTTATTCCATGTTGTTCTAACTACCTTGCCATTTCTTATAACATGGTTAATCTTTTATAAAGTTCCTAGCCATTACTTGCTTCACCTCAATGTGTGTTTCAATGAAATAGTTTTTTTACTTAACTGAGTTTGAACATCGATTCAAAAACCTGTGTATTATAATTTTTCACACAAATAAAGTTAGTCTTGGAGACCTTAAAAATTAGTTTTTCTTTTTGCAACAGCTGTTCATAGTTTCAAGTTGAGTCGAAACCATGTGGACTGGCACAGTGTGGATGAAGTGTATCTTTATAGTGACGCAACAACATCTAAGATTGCAAGAACAGTTACCCAAAAACTAGGATTTTCTAAAGGTAATTGCTAAATATTACTATAGTTTGTCAAAATTTGGAGAATCTCAATTTTTTTCTTATGTTCAGAATAGATTATTCAAAATCTATTTTTAGTATATTTTAACTATGTATTAAATTTAATGATAGTTGCTGCCTTGCTAGGTGAAACTTTTATTAAGGCGATTGAGTTGACATGTATTCATCAGTGAATAATTATATATTTAGAATGATCTGACAGGATTAATAAATATCTTTTATACTTCAAAAAGCATAAGAGCAATCAAACCAGAGACAGTTGTGTGAAAATAAAACATGGCCATTGATACATAGTATCAAAGATGATGGAGCCTGAAAATTTTCTATTGGATTTAGTGAAATTAAGTCATTGGTGACTTAGATCAATTGATGGGACAGAAGCCAGATTGGCATGTATTGAAACTTAAGTACAAGGTGAAGAAATAGAGGCAGGGTTAATAGACAGCTCTTTAAAGAAGTTTGACTGAAAGAAAGAAAAGACTGAATGGAAGATGTGAGAGCAATGTCAAAAAATAAATTTAAAGCAATTTCTGTCAAGTCTGATACAATTTTTTTTATTATCCCATTTTTATTTTAATTTATTTGATAAGAGATGTCCTTGAATATCTTTATATTTTTAATAGTCAATTGTATTTGCTTTGTGAATTCCCTTATATTGTTAGCCCATTTTGCTATTTGAATGATTGTGTTTTCACTCTTTGATTGGTAAGCTCTCTTTGTATATTCAGGTAATTAACTTATGGTATGTCATATTTTGTAAAATTTTTCCCAGTTGTCATCTTTTATTTTTGTTTCATGGTACTTTTTATAGAGGTTTAAAATTTTTATGTACTCAATTTGTCCTTCCTTCCCTCCTTCCTTTTTTTTTTTTAAATGGTTTCTGGCTTTGGCGTCCTGTCCAATTTAACACTTTATATAAGAGCCAATCAATAACATCATCTTACAAATTTTATCCCTTCCCAACCTAGTAGAATATTTTTATACTATTGCCTTTTCTTCTTTTTTAAATATATAGTAAAAATGCTGTTTCTGGAACAAATAGTGAATTTAGAATTATATTTTGTCTACAGCATCAAGTAGTGGGACCAGACTTCATAGAGGTTATGTAGAAGAAGCCACATTAGAAGACAAGCCATCGCAGACTACCCATATTGTATTTGTTGTACATGGCATTGGGCAGAAGATGGACCAAGGAAGAATTATCAAAAATACAGCCATGTGAGTTCTTTGATGAATACTTTCCCCAGCTACTGTAGAATCCAAATTCCAGTCCTCACTATCTTTTTTCATCTTTCCTTTTCTTCTTTTTCTCTTTTTAAGAATCTACTAAATCACAACCAAGTGGTCTAGTAGACATACCTTCTTAGCAAAATCAGTGTCTACATGTGTAATCACTTGAGAACTATGATAGTGATTCTTAGAGTGTAGAATTGTGTAAGTTTTGTGTATAAAAGGACAGTATTTTAAGCAAATGTAGTGTTTCTTAGTTGGTAAGTCAAAATGAGTTCCTCAGCGTCATCACTGTTGACATTTTTGACCATATAATTCTTTGTTATGGATGGCTGGTCTATGCACTGTAAGATATTTAACAGCATCCCTGACCTCTATCCACTATATGCAAATAGAATCCCTAATTGTGACAACCAAAAAAAATATCTCCAGACATTGCCAAGTGTCTCCTGGAGAAAAAAATTACCCATGGTTGAGAGTCACTAGTTTAAATGAACTTTTTTTGTTTTTGGTAAATTCAGATGGCAACACACACCACATCATAATTATTATATTATAATGAAATACATGAAAACTGTATAGCCATCAAACGGATAAAATAATATTAGAATCTTAAAATTGATTCTTTCTTGTATACATTCATACCTATTAAAACTGAACATTTGAAAATATGACAGACTTATAAAACGTGTCTGTAACCATTACTTGAGTATCTGCTATATTAAAAAAAAAAAGAACTTTTAGACTTTGTGGGTATTAAAATAGATTTTGCCCTCAATTCTAAAGTTTTGGCTAATATCTTTATGATGATAAGGGAAGCAGATTTACTTTATAACAACCTAGAATGTACGTAGAACTTTTAAAATGGCAACTTTGGGGATATATAATCAAAATATTATAGTCGACCCTTGAACAATATGGGATTAGAAGTTCTGACCTCCCTTGCGGTCAAAAATCCACATTTAACTATAGTCAGCCATCCACATTTGAAGGTTCCCAATCTCCAGTTGACCCTTGAACAACACAGATTTGAACTGTGATCAGTTACAAAACATCTGCATGTAAGTGGAGCTGAGCAGTTCAAACTTGTATTGTTCAAGGGTCAACTGTATTATATTAAATATATAAGAAATGGAGAAAGATAGACTTTTTAACAAATAGTATTGGGTTAACTAGATAACCATATGGATAAAAATAAAATTGGGTCCATTCCTCACACTAAGATAAATTTTAGTTGGATCACATTTAAACATTAGAAATGAAACCATACAAGTACTATGGATTTAAAAGGTAGGGTTGAGGGGAGTTTGAATTCTTGTATACCCTTAGGAGTAGAAAAAGCTACCCAATGACTTAATCCAGAAACAGTAAGAAAAAACATAGATAAATATTATATCATCCCAAAAAAAGCCATATGGCAGTAAAATAAGACAAACTGATAGAAAACATGTAATCTTTATATCACAGATAAACTGTTAGTATTCCTAATATATAAAGAACTTGTGAAAATGAAGGGGAAAATGTCTAACTACCTTACAGGGCTAAAGATGTAACATCCATTTCACAGAAAAGGAAATGCTCAACCATGCTCATAAAATATATATTAAAATTACATTAAGATGTCAATTCTTAGCTATTAGATTATCTAAAACCAAAAATTTGACAGTATACTCTTTTGGCCAGGCTTTAGGTAACAGGCATTCTCGTACTGCTGGTAGAAAGCAATGAAGGAGGGACAGTGTGGTAATATCTATCAAAATTATATATGCATTTATTCTTTGGCCCAACAAACTTACTTCTGAATCAAAGATAATATAATAAAAAATATAGAAAGCTTTATGCTCACGGCTATTAATTGCAATAGGAAACTACCCAAATGTTCAACAGTAAGAGATTGATTGATAAACTACAGCTATGTATATAATGGAAAACTATGAAGTTTTAAAACAATGAGGAAAATATCTGCATATTTCTGTTCTTTGAAAAGATCCACTAAAGTGAGAAACCTTTAGTTAGACTGACCAAGAAAAAGAAGAGAAGATTCAAATTACTAAAATTACGAATGAAAGCGGCCATTACTACTGACCTTACAGAAATCAAAAGGATTAAAGAGAATACTATGAACAATTCTATGCCAACAGATTAGGTGACCTAGATGAAATGGACAAATTCCAGAAAGACAAAAACAACCAAACTGATATGGTAATCAGTAAGAAGAAATGGAAAATCCAAGTCAATCTCTAACAAGTAAAACTTCCTTCCAAAAGAAAAGCCTAAGACCAGATGGCTTCATTGCGAATTCTACAAAACATTAAAAGAAAAATTAGCACCAATTCTTCATAAATTTTCCAAAAAATAGAAGGAAAAAGACTTCCCAACTTACCTTTTTAGCAGGTATTAATGCCTGATACTAAAATTAGATAAAGACATCATAAGGAGGAGAAAAAAAAACTATAGACCAATATTTTTATTCCTATGAATAAAGATCAATCCATAAGGGATACAAAAATCCTCAACAAAACTGGCTACAGCAACATATAAAGAGGATTATACACTATGACCAAGTGAGATTTATCCCAAGAATACAAGGTTGGTTCAATATTTAAAAGAATCAATCAAGGATACTATACTGTAGTAATAGAACAAAAAAGGAAAAAAATATATATGGTCTTGATGCAGAAAAATCTATCACACTTTCACAATGAAAGCACTCAAGAAACTATAAATAGAAGGGAATTTTCTCAACTTGACAGTGGGCAAGCCCACAACTAAAATTATACTTCAACAACAAAAGACTGAAAGCTTTCTCTCAAGATCAGGAACAAAGCGAAGTTCTCTTCTCCAGCTGCTTCTGTGCAACAATTGAATATAGGTTTCAGCCAGGACAATTAGGTAAGAAAAAGAAATAAAAGACATTCAAATTAGAAAGGAAGATATAAAACTATTTTGCTTACAGCTGACATGATCTTATAAATAGAAAATTTGAAAGAATACACATACACACACTTAGAGCTAATAAATGAACTCAGCAAAGTTACAGGATACAAAATCAGTATACAAAAGTCAACATTCTATATACACTAGCAGTGAACAATCTGAAAATTAAGAAAGCATTTCCACTTACTATAGCATCAAAGAGAATAAAATACTTAGGACTAAGTTTAACAAAAGAAGTGTAAGATTTGCACACTGAAAACTATTATATGCTACTGAAAGAAAGTAAAGACCTAAATTAATGGAAAAGACCCAAGACTGGGGATTAGAAGACTTAATGTTGTTAAGATGACAGTATTTCTCAAATCGATCTACAAATTCACCACACTCCCTATTAAAATCCCACCTGTCTTTTTTGCACAAATTGACAATCTGATCCTAAAATTTTCATGGAAATGCAAGGGACACAGAATAGCCCAACTATTTTGAAAAAGAACAAAGATGGAAAACTAACATTTCCCAGTTTCTTAACTTGCTACAGAACTGCAGTAATCAAGACATTGTGGTACTGGCTGGTATACAGATAAACATAGATTAATAAAGTAGAATTGAGAGTTCAACTGATTTTAGTCGAGTGCCAGAACAATTCAATGAGTAAAGAATAGCCTTTTAGTAAATTTTAGCTGGGACACTTGGATATTCACATGCAAAAGAATCAAGTTAAACCCCTACCTCACACCATATACAGAAATTCAAAATCAATCAAAGACCTAAATAAAAGGGCTAAAACGTAAAACTGTTAACACTTAGGAGTAAATCTTCATGACTTGGAATAGGCAGTGGATTCTGAGATATGACATCAAAAGTGGAAACCATGAAAGACAAAATAGATATATGAGACTTTGTGTCAAAATTTAAAACTATGTTCTTCAACTATCAAGAAGGTGAAGACAAACTACAGAATGGTAGATTGCAAATTAAATATTTGATAAGGGTCTAGCATTTAGAGTATATAAAGAACTCTAACAATTCAGCAATAAAAAAGAACCCAATTTTTTAAATGGGTAAAGGATTTGAATAAACATTTGTCCAAATAAAATATACCAATGGCCCATAAGCAAATTAAAAGATGCTCAATATCATTAGTCAATAGGGAGATGTAATTCAAAACCACAAAGAGATACCACTTCATACCCCCTGGGATGACTTCTCAAAAAGATGGAAAACAGCAAGTCTTTGCAAGGTTGTGGGAAATAGAACCCTCATATGTTGCTTGATGGGATTGTAAAATAGTACAGCTGCTTTGGAAAATAGTTTGACACATCCTCAAAAGTTAAATGTAAAAGTAGCACAGCAATTCCACCTTTGGGTCTATATCCGAGAAAATTAAAACATCTACACAAAAACTTGTTAAAGAATATTCATAGCAGCATTATTCATAGCAGCCCCTAAAATGGAAACAATCTGAATGTCCCTCATCTGATGAATGGATAAACAAAATGATGTATTCATACAATGCGATATTATTCAATCATGAAAAACAATGAAGTACTGATTCATGGTACCACATGGATGAATCTTAAAACAGTATGCTAAATGAAAGAAGCCAGACACAAAAAGGCCATATATTGTATGATTCCATTTATATGAAATATCCAGAAGAGGCAAGTCCATAGAGATGGAAAGTAGGTTCATGGTTGCCAAGGCTTGTGGGGAGGAAGTATGGGAAGTGACTGCTATGTGTATGGTGTTTCTTTTAGGGGTGATGAAAGTGTATAACTCTGTAAATATACTCAAAGCCACTGATTAGTTTAAAAAGAAACACAGTTAGTGAGGTTGTGTCAAAAATACACAGAAGCCAACTTGAAGAGATTCGCTGACCAAAAAAAGAGAACAGTTTGAGCATCAGTAAGGATAATAGTTACAGTGGGTTTAAACACTTCAGATATTTTTAAATCTATGAGTTAGTAAGGATTTCAAAAACATAATACCTAACAACTCAGTATTTTTTAAGATTTTTAATAAAAGAGAATTATCCATTTAGCTTGCCTTTTCTCAGAAACTATTTGGTTGTACCACAAAGCAGCCACTTGATGTGAGGAAATTTCTCTTTTTAGAAGTATAAGAAGTAATGGCATTTAAGAAGCACCTTTTTGCAACCTTAATAAACTAATGGATCTTCAGTGATCATCATAACTGCTAGTGTCACCAAAAAAGAGAATAAATCGCATGTATTTACCTGTGGCATAGTAAGTAGTCTTGCCAAAACAGTAGAACTTGAATCTGATAAAACCCCTATATCTTACTATCAGATTACAGGAGACAGGGGACAAAGAACATGTTAAATAACACCACAGGGAAACAGTCATTAAAAATTAGCCTCTGAGAAACTCTGCAAAATGAAAAAAAAATTACAAAGCTAAAAAGAGAGAGGAACCTATAGACTAAGGTACTCAAGAGACACATCTACCAATTACCATGTGTGGACTATATTTGGATCTCAACTCAAAAAAGTAGTTACAATGTTATTATAAACTAACATTTATAAACTGGGGAAAAGAGACCACTGAACTATATATTTGCAGAAATTAAAGAATTATTAATTTTTTTGGTATAATAGTACTGAATAGGTTATATTTTCCTGAAATTTTAGAAATATATACTACACTACAGATGAAATAATGTGATGTCTGGGATTTGCTTTAAAGAATTATGGGGGCAAGTTGCTACTATAAAGGGAAAGCATGGTGGAGTTTGGGGGCATGATAGAATTATCTGTATCTTGACTGTGGTGGCGCTATTCATGAGATTAGCAGACATTTGGCCCTGTCCAAAACATCCATGGAGACTTTTGGTCTACACCAACCTATGTGCCAAGGCAAAAGGATTATTATTGGTAATACAACCAGAACCCTGGTACTGGACCAATAAAACATGAGGGTATCTTTTATGTATTAATCCTGTAAACGAAAAATATAGATAAATGTTATGGGCTGTTTAAACCTAGTAACATTTTTTTTAAGCGTGGACATTTTGGACAGGACCAAATATACTTTGAAATGAAGTTGTCCTAATATTGCTAACTATTGCATTATGTAGTGTTAATAGAAACATAATTGGATGAAGTTATAAGCAAGTGGAATTGTTATAATTAAAGACATTTTATACCATATAAAAACATGTGAAGTTACTCTGATTAAGTTCTCTGTTGTTTTTCTTTTTTTAGGATGAGAGAGGCTGCTAGAAAAATAGAAGAAAGGCATTTTTCCAACTATGCAACGCATGTTGAATTTCTACCTGTTGAATGGCGGTCAAAACTTACTCTTGATGGAGGTATATTTTGTTTAAAAATTAAATGATTTAGCCAATGACAACAAAATGATACTTGTTGGGAACAGAAGGTCTTTCATTTGGTTGTCTTGAGGTATATTCACTTTTATTTAAGAAATTAAATTCATTGTATCAAACTATGTCGTTTTGGACCACAGATTTGGACCATAGATTTCACATATAGCACATTTTTCATGCTTGCACTCTGTGGTTTAAGGGGTATGTGGAGGGAACAAAACCTTTTCTAAAGTTTTTAACAGAAAAGTAACTCAGTTAAAAGTGTTATCACAATTTCTATTAGCTTACATTTTCTTTCTAGTAATTTTCCTTCCTTATATTTGGAAGATAAAATATCAGATTTTTTTGTTTTCTTTTGTTGTTGTTCCTGCACTCCCTGAGCTGGTGAATTATAATCTAACATAGAGAAATTGTATAATGTATTTGTTTAAATAAAATAATTTTTGTTTCCTTTCTTAAAGAGCTGTTAGCCAAAATATGTGTTTCTTAAACAAAGTTGTATTCTTTCAGCAGTAAAATCATTAAAATAGAATGTTTAAGTTATTTACATAATCTGAAAAATGAGTCTTTCTAGATGTAATAGCAGCTGCCATTTGTGGAGCCTTTACTGTATGCCTGACACTCTGTAGTTCATTTTACATGTAGTACCTCATTAATTTTCTCTCAAATCTATGAAATACCTACTTTATTTTTTCTATTTTACTGTTAAGGAAACTAAAACTTAGTAAAAGTTGAATTTACTAAGAATAGCAAGTATAGTCTAGGTTCGTACAATGCCAGAGCCCTTATTCATCACTCTGCCAAACTGCCTCCCTGGAAGATTTCCAAGGATTCTTCCAGGTCTGTAATTCTGTCTCATAGTCAGTTAGGAATATCAGCTATAGCGTATAAACCAAAATGGCATCAAAAGTTATAATGAGTAAAAAAAAAAAACAAAAAACTAGTGACCAAAAAAGATTCTCAGTAGCAACAGTCATATATAACATTTTGGTGTAAATACACTATCTTTCACTATTTTGGGGTCTTTTCTCAGTCACTCAGATGAATTTCTTAGGCTGCTCCGGAATGTAGACAACATGGATAAATTAACAATTAATAAAACCCATAAGTTTGTAATTTTTTATTAGGTTTATACTACTGTTATAGAATCCTAAAAGCATTATGCTGAGTGAAAGAAACTAAAGGAAAAACACCACTACTTCTCTCTATTCTAAATATTTCTGACACCAAATGTGGAGGTTGGGAGGGATTTGCCCAATAGCAACCAATTTTCCAGTTCTTGGTGGACACTACTAAATGTCCTGCAGTTTAACACAGAATATCTAGATGAATCTACAGAAAAATAATTACAATTTATAAGACAGTTTATCAAGGTTCTGAAATAGAAGATCTGTATATAAAACTAATTGCATTTCTGTATACCAGCACAATTAGAAATAGCATTTTAAAAAAAAGGTTCCTAGAAATAAATATAATAAAATATGTATATTTATATTAAAAATGAAAAAAACTGTTAGTAGATATTAAATACAACTTAGATAATTTTCTTAAATTGGATAATTCAGTATCCTAGAGATGTTAACTCTCCTAAATTGATTTATAGATTCTGTGTAATTCCAATCAAAATCCCAGTAGAGTTTTTCATGAAACTTGACAAGCCAATTCTAAAATTATTATGGAAGAGCAAAGGCCCCAAAATAGACAAGATACAGATCAAGAGGAAGAGGGGGGAGTTAAGTTCTAGTAGATAGCTAGACCTATTATTAACTTTTGCAATTAAGACAGTTTAGTATTGGCACAAGGATAGGCCAATGCACTAGACTAGAGACTCCCTAAACAGACCTGTGCTTAGTTTGGAAACCTGGTACATGACAGAACTGGCATTACAGATCATTGGTGAAGGATAACCTGTTCCATAAATGGTGCTTGGTAACTGGTTATTCTAAGTAGCAGGGAGTAAAAACAATCCCTACCTCACACTCTAGATGGATCAAAAACATAATATATGAACTCCAGGACATTTTTGAAATCAAAGTTATTGAAGTAACATTGGGTAATAAAATTATATAGGGTTCAAGTATATAATAACATGTCATATCTATATTGCATTGTGTGTTCATTACGCAGTTAAATTTCCTTCTATCACCATATATTTGACTCCTTTTACTCCTTTCTATCTCCCATATCCTCCCCTTTCCTCTGATAGCCACTAATCTGTTGTTTGTGTCCATGAGTCTCTGTTTGTCATGTATGTTTGTTGCTTTCAGTTTTATGACCCACATTAAGTGAAATCATATGATTCTAAACTTTTTCTGTCTGATTTATTTCACATAGCATGATAATCTCAAGATCTATCCATTTGTCGCAAATGGCAGTATTTCATCTTTTTTATGTCTTAGTAATATTCCACTATATATGTATCACTTCTTTATCCAATCATCTATCAAAGAACATTTTCGCTGTTTCCATGTCTTGGCCTTAGTGAATGCCAGGACTTTTAAAAGTATTTAAAAAATATAGGAGATAGTCTTTTTAAGATACAAAAAAAAATAATAATAACTATAATCATAGATAAATTTGATTATATTAAAATTAAGAACTTTTATTTCTCAAGAAACATAAAGAGAATAAACCACAAGCTGGGAAAAGATGTTGTAACAGAGAAACAGATATAACCACCAAAGATTTAATATCCAGAATAAAGAATAGGAAACTTAAATGGAGACAGAAATAATAGATACATATATATATACCATATTTATATGTGTGTATTTTATATATTTAAATATGTTTATATATTTAAAAATAAATTTTATATATATCTCAGTAATCAAGGAGATGGAAATTAAAACCACAATGAAATATTCACACCCATTAGTTAGGCAAAAATTTAAGAATTCGATAATGCCAAGTGTTGGTGAGGTTGTGCAGCAGTGAGGATTCCCGTGGACTATTGGGGGAATATAAATTGGTACAATCACTTAGGGAAACAGTTTGACATTATCTTGTAAACATGAATGTGCATGTGCCCTATGACACAGCAGTTTCATATATACCCTAAAGAAACTCCTACACATATGCACCAGGAAACATGTACAACACCGTTATTAGGAGTGTAGTTTATATTAGCAAGAACTTAGAAACAACCCGTGTCTTTCAAAGGAAATGGCTAAATCGTAAGATATGTATAAAGCAGAATACTGTACAGCATTGAAAATTAGTGGATTACAGCTATAAACATTAATATTCATGAATCTCAGAAACATGAAATTGGAGGTGCAACAAACTATGAACGATAACTCAATTTACATAGTGTTCAGAAACAGACAAAATAAAATAAAATATTTAGGCTCTGGCACATAATAAGTGCTACAGAATTGTCTAAAATTGTTAACAGACATGAAGGAAATCTTTAAAGAAAAGCAAGAGTGAATAACACAGACCTCATACTGGTGGTTCTAGAGGTGGGAGGGCAGGGAACATGTGATCACTTAAGGATATACTGTGGCTTTCAGATACTGGCAATATTCTAAAGCTAGGTGTTTTTATTTATAAATCATCTTTTAGCTATACATATATCTGAAATACCTTCTTTTGTATGTATATGTATTTCATAGTAAAAATTTTTTTTTTTAGAAATGCATTAAAATGGCATTTAAACTTTTTTATCAGCATGATAGTAACGTCTTTTACTTTTACAATTTAAGCACAGGCTATACGTCTGTTGTGCTACCTACCCATAAATAGCCACAATATTCCCTTTTAAATCTTTGAAAAGACTTATAGGTTTTGCTTGAATTATTGCCTTCTTGTTGTTATTAGATTGTATAAATCAAGATAAAAAGATTTAAACCACTACAGTGAAAAATGAAGATAAGAGAAATTGCACTAGCCTTCTCTGCCCATTTTGTGCTTTCATACCATGATATTCATCCAAGCATAGGACTTCTTTTGTACTTCTATAAGAAATGCAAATTTTTCTGCATCTCTAATCATTTTTATTAGGCATTTAATAGAATCATTTTCCTATGGTAGAACTTCCATAGGTTAGCTGTAACTCACAGAAGGCTGAATGTGTTTACAATGCGGTTTATGTAATAGTTTTTTTTTTTTTCTTAAGTAAATTACACCAACTTTATCTTGTTTACTGAAGAGGCCCATTGCTGATTTGCCCTTGCGCATGTTTGTAATTTGACAGCTCTCACCCATAGGATCTTTGGTTCACTAAAAATAGATACATGTAAAGGAGAGAGAAACTATTTAGTTTGTTGCTAATTTGCCACCAGTGGCTCTAGGCATTCCACATGTTTATTGCCAAGCCTGAGATGCATAGGCCAAAAAAGATGAGAGAGGAAACAGAAGAGGAGGTATAGAAAAAGTGAGATTGTGTACCTTGACACTTGTTCCAGGAATAGAAATGGCCTGGTTTTGCTCTGGGTACCCCTGAAAGTCATGTAAAAGCCAGTACATAGAGAAATGGTGAGGCTTTATAGGTTCAATAATGGCCTTCATTCTTTAATGTTCCTTTCTTTCCCATGTTCCCTTTTTGTCTTTTACAATTTTTTCTTGCTATATGTTGCAAGAAGGAAAGATTCATTAGATCCAAAGCAAATCTTGAATATGTTAACTTAAAGACTTTTTATTTCAGGAAATATAACTTTTTTTTACAATTTATTTTTTTTACTGAAACATATCTTCTGTAAGTTTTGTTTCTTTTTTATTTATAGACACTGTTGATTCCATTACTCCTGACAAAGTACGAGGTTTAAGGGATATGTTGAACAGCAGTGCAATGGACATAATGTATTATACTAGCCCACTTTATAGAGATGAAGTAAGTATCATGATTATCTTGTTGCTGTTAAGTAAAATTCATGTGTCCTGAATTTAAACATTTTATGCTGTTTTTATACAAGTAAATGAGAAATTACAGGACTCTATTAATCTATAAATAGCCTATATTTAATAGTGAATTTGATAGTCTTCAAACTGCACATAGGGATCCTTAATAAAATTAATAATCTTGGAAGTGGGAGAGTGGTTAAAAAATAGCTCTGAAAAATATCAGTTTTCATAAATCTGATTCATTATCTGTGATTTTTGTCCTCACAAAAGAGTTAGAAATTTCCTTCAAATTTTTTCCATATAATAGACTTGTTTTTGTTGTTTGTTTTCTATAGTAGATTCATATAGTTCTCAAATAGTAATGTTACTTATGCATCATAAAGATAACCCTAAAGGGGGGTGTAAAGGGTGAAAGTTTGTTCAGAAGGATGAGAGAATCTTTAACAAATGTGTTTCGTCATTTTACTGGTAAGAGAAAGAGTTCTGTTTCATAGGAATAACCTTATTAATTTCCTAACACATATTAGCTTGTTTAATTCTCCTCAAAACCCTACGACGTAGGTAAGATTAGTGCCCTCATTTGAAGGATGAGGAAATTGGTGCAAGGAGTAATAACCAGTAGAGCTGTTCTCTGCTGCTCTAAGCCATCCATTTCTGGTTTTGTTCATCCATAGTCATTTCCTGACACCACTCAGGACATCTTTTACATATCTACAGATGTTTGGTTAGGTGCCACAGAAACTTCCTTTTCTTCTGGCTACCATCCCCTTAGGATTTTTCTCCATTATTCTTTCTAAATCCCCTCATTGCCATGCACCAGTATTGGGCAAAGTCTGCCTTGATCTGATTGACACCAGTAAAAAACAAAGCTACATAGCAAAAGAAGCTACAAGAAGAACTACTGTTCTGGACCTAATTCTAACCAAAGATGGCTTAGCTGGTGAAGTAGAATACTAATAATGTTCAAGTTCATAGCTCTTTATAGTGTGCAGTGGACATCATTAGGTATGCTCCAGAGGCTCAGAAGTTGAACTATATATATAATATTGCAAGTGAAACCAGTAAGGGGAAAAAAGGAAAGAGAAAGGCTGTGAGCATATTACTATACACATACGCACAAACACATTTCATATGTATATGCCTTATAAACACAAACACACATATATCATTGGTAGTACTCCTAAGCAGGTATTTAGAATGTTCAAGGCTAAATGTGCTGAGATGTGTCCCCACCACAAGTAATAATGAGGACTTTTTACAAGTTTTAAGTTGACATTAACAGCAAAAAAAAAAAGAAAAGAAAAGAAAAAACCTAGAAAAAGTGTCAGACTCAAGCTCTGGCCTTTGGCTAATGATGACTGAGAAAAAGGTCACTTTCTATTTTGCTTTTATATCTTTGAAGATAATTATTCTCAGAATGGAATTGAATAAAACAGATATTCAATAGAAAGAGGAAACTGAAAGCTAAGTTAAATGAAAAGGAAAGAGAACACACAGTGTTCTAAATTAGGTTTTTGATCCAGTTGAATTTTGTAAAAAAGCACTGAGAACTTTGAGATTCATCACTAATCTTTAGCAGTGTTTTCCAAACATTTGTAATTACAACAGTCACTTGGGCATAAAGAACCCCTGGGGGGGCATTGGAATTGAGGAATTATTGTGAATTTATGATCTTGAAAATATGTGGGTGTTATATAGATATTATCTATATAGTAAAAGTGTATATTGTACATACATGCAAATATTTCCTACCTATGTCTACTGAAAGGGCCAGAAAACAAAGACCCGCCCCCCCAATCTAATGAGCATACCTAATACCCAGATCTTTTCCTCAGGTGCTATTATTCATTATTCTTACTTATTATAAGAAATTAGTAGTACTTTTAATATAGAATTATAATAAGGATAACATAAAAAGAAATTATAAATCATTGAAAAGTTCAGAAGTCCATAACATTTATAAATAAGTAAACAAGAAGGGGAGGTCCTTTGTTTATAGTAGAATGTCAGGGCCTTGCTGGTAAATGTGGAAGGAATGGTGCAGTTGGAAATCTTCAGTTTGCAGCTGTCATGGTAGGATTAGGTAGGAGGAGATTGGATAAGAATCATCAAAGGATGCTAAATTGAGGGTAAAATTTTGATGAGGAGCAGGATGTCTGCATGGTCTTAAAATGTATCCTCACGGACTGCTTATTAGTTGAAAAAAATGAGAAAAGGTAGACAGTGGAGAAATCAGGCAACATCCTTTACTACGTATTACTGAGGGACACTCAGGACACAGCATCATTTCTGTAGTATTCCAATCATGAAGAAACATCAGACAAACACAAAAGTAGGAAGTTCTAATAAAAAAGTAAGAATGGGACTATGTTCTTTTAAAATGTCAATATCAGAAAAGACAAAGAATGGCTGTGGAAAATGTTCCAGATTAAAGGAGGCTAAAGAGACATAATAGCTAAATACATCTATCTCATAAAAGGCTGTGTTCTGAACTGGATGGGAGAAAATGCTACAAAAGATAATATTAGATCAACTGTGACAAAATTTAAATTTGAATATTAAATTAGATAAAATATTTAATCAAAATAAATTTGTTGTGGAAAAGAATATTCCTAGTCTTAGGATATATACACTGTGGAGTATTTAAGGATAAAGGATCGTGATATTTGTAATATATCCTCAGTGCACAAAAGGGTGTGTGTGTGTGCATGCGCGCGCATGGACACGCAATAAAAACAGAAAAAATGATAAAGAAGATAGGATAAAATGCTAACAATAGGTGAATTTTGAGTAGAAGATATATGCACGATCTTTATGCTATTTCTATTTTGCAACATTTTATAAATTTGAAATTATTTCCAAATAAAAATTTAAGAAAAGGAAATGACAAAAAATCTTGGAGATTCCAAATTAGTGGGTCTGAGGTAGAGCCTCTGTATTTAACAATTCCCCAGCTTATACTATCAGAGAAGTTTGGGAAACATTGCTAAGGCATTGTGAAGAATGAAAGAAAATTTTAGTGAGAAGTGGGCAAAAAATGTTCTTTTTAAAAATGAAAACTTCTGCAAATTAAGGTTGGTGTTAGGCAATATTCTAGAATAAATTATTTTAAACAGTATATGTTTTCTCAGGGAAGTTGTTATAAGTAACAACCAGCAAGGGTCCTTTATGATTAAGCATGCCTAGGTAGTTTGATAGGCATATGAAAGAGCTTTTTTCTCCTTATCTGCCTTTGGAGTTGAATAGAGATTCAAAACCTACCACTTAACTAGCTATGTGACCTTAGATCAAATTTCTCAGTTTCTCAGCTTCCTCACTTGTAAAATAGACATAAAATGCCTACCAGATAGAGGTTGTCATGAAGATTAAAGATGATGATAGATAGATAGATAGATGATAGATAGATAGATAGATAGATAGATAGATAGATGATAGATAGATAGATAGATAGATAGATAGATAGATAGATAGATAGGTAGATAGATGATAGATATTTAATCTCATTCCTTAAACAATATTGACTAGAATTTTCCAATACAATTCTTGGCCTTAGGTTTTCAAGTGTGATTAAGTATATATGTCTTTATGTATTTCACAGCTACCATTTTTAAAAAATGGAATGGACCTATATTCTTTTAATTCCAAAAGTAAAATAAGGATCCATGAATAAAAAATATAGAAAGGAATATGTTTGTTTACTAATGAAGAACTTTATTATAACTAAAGCTGCCTTAAAAATAAATGGAAATATCACAAAAAAAAATTTGTAAATAATTTGAGATGATGAGTTTTAACTAAACTTATTGTGGTAATCGTTTTACTATGTATAAATATTTTACAGCTTAAACTTATATGACTTATGTATCAATTATATCTCAATAAAACTAGAAAAATATTAATAGAAGTGACTGCTATAGAATGGAGGTACTCATTGGGGTAGATGCTGAGCAACCTTTCAGGGATGTTGCTGAAGGAACCCCTCCCTTCACAGCAGTTTAAATTATCTCTGATCCCTTTTCACTGGAAATTCTGAGGTGCTCATGGGAAGATTCTAATTAGTGATTGTACAAATAGTCACTAAAAAACCCATGGTTAGATAAAAGTTTTGTATGTAAATCAGTAAAATGGTTCCATTTTAAAAAAATAACTATTTTCAGACTTTCAAGACACTATTAGAGAGCCTTTGGCCCTTGCTTTAACCCTAAAGTAACATGAAAAATCCAAACAGAACTGTGCATCCTGTGTGCATCTGAATTCTTTTCAATGGCTTTTAATAATGAAGAATTATAAGGAGAATGGTCATGGAAATATCTTGCCATTGTTAATTGAAAATTCACTAATTGCTATGTATGACTAAAACTAAATTTTTCTCTTTAAAATTTCCCAAAGCAAGGAAGACAAAGAACTAATTATATTCTTCAGCCATATTTTTGTTTGTGGATTTTCTCTTAAAACTGCTGTTTTTGTTTTCTTTTTTTTTTCTTTTGGGTTGATTTTCTTCATAAATTTTAACTTTAGAGTAGTGGTTATGAGAATTAGAAACTTTTAAAATTTTGAAAAGCCTTCTAATGCCTACTGTGTAAGAAGTTAACTGATTTGATTAGGTGATATTGTAGAGCTAATAAAATTAAGATCACAGAGTATGTCATTGATTTTTAAAGGAATTTATCTAAACTAGCTTTTTCTGCACTCCCTTTACATAGATTGTAAATCAGGAAAATTATAAAATTTTAAAGGTTCGTTGATATTCTTATCAAAGCCAAATTCAAAACATTACATTATAGCTCACAACAAACAAAGCATGTAATTTAATATCACATTGCCCTCTCTTTAAACTATATTGACTAGCATTACCTACAGCTCATATCTTAGAAGGCTTTTATATACATTTGCCACTAAAGTGAGAGTTCTTAAAGTATGGTCCCCAGAACTGCCAAATCAGAAACTCTGTGATGGAGCCTAGTAATGAGTATTTAATGAGCCTGTCATGTGATTCGGATGCACATTGAAAGCTGGAGAACCGTTGCACTAAAGCGTGGAATCCTTTTGCTTTTCCTGGGGAAAAATAAATAAATAAAATATCCAATTAAAGTAAAATCTTTGCCTTCCTACCTAGAGAAAAGGTAGCTTATTATCCTTTCATTTGCTACCAGCTCGTCTTGTCTTCCTCTTCTTTTATTGGCTGAATATATTTCATCAGACCCAGTACATGCTTTTAGTAGCTGTAAAACCCTCAGTATGTTGTGTTGTAGTGCTCTGGGATATCAACAGTCAGAACACCATGCCTTCATTCATATCCCTGCTAATCCTGCCAAGCATGAATGTTCAAATGATTTTTAGTTTATGTCAACAAGTAGTGGATGTTCAGTGATGAAGTCTAGTTGTCTTTTGAAATAAAATAACATGATAGAAAATGGAAGCGATGTATAGCTAATACGTGTATGTCAGAGTAACAGCTGGCATATTAAGAAGTACTGAAATGAGAAATTGCATATCAAGCAGGAAAGTTATAATTGAATAGTGGTAAGCAATGATAGGAAGGAAACAAAAGAATCGTATTCTTCTGACTTTATAGAATATTTCAGTAATATTTGTTAAAGCCAAATTTCAAGGAAAAATGACTAAGATACTTTCCACATTATTAACCTCTAAAACTTAAAAAGCCCTGTTTTCCAGCCATATAAACCAACTTTTACTCTTCTCTATGTTGCCAACCTAATGAGAATTTTGAAATATCAAATAGGTCAACATTGGCATTTCATTACATTATTCTTATCTAAATGCATAGTGTAGTAATATATATAATATATTAGTATACCTATTACCATAAACTCAGATACTCTTTTTGTACTATAGCCTAAAAACTGCAAGGTATAAAATTTTTAATTATTTATGAGTAAGTTGCAGTGGAGAAGAAATTTTCAGGGGCTATTTTGAAATCTTATTGGAATCTGCATGGAACTTTTTTTTTTTTAATTTGTTCAATTACTGGCTCATGTAGTTTAAGGGCTGTGAAAGGATCTGTGTGGGTAATAATCTACCTCTATTGTTTAGTGATAATTTGGATTATAATATGTACCTATTTCATTTTCTGCAAGGTTTTGAAGTACCTGAGTTAATATTAATAACCTAGGTATATTTGGCCAGTAATGTATATTGTCCTTTCTTGATATATTTGAGTTTAGAAATAAAGTTTATAGTGGTCAGTGATTACTCTAATATGATAATGTTCTCTTGTTTTAAACAGCTAGTTAAAGGCCTTCAGCAAGAGCTGAATCGATTATATTCCCTTTTCTGTTCTCGGAATCCAGACTTTGAAGAAAAAGGGGGTAAAGTCTCAATAGTGTCACATTCATTGGGATGTGTAATCACTTATGACATAATGACTGGCTGGAATCCAGTTCGACTCTATGAACAGTTGCTGCAGAAGGAAGAAGAATTGCCTGATGAACGATGGATGAGCTATGAAGAGCGACATCTTCTTGATGAACTCTATATAACAAAACGACGGTAAAGTACCCTAATCTCTTAAAATAATTTAAAATATCCTCATGAAATTGTTGGACTTCTTAGGAGAAAACTTTTAAGATTTTTTATGCTAAAGAAAAATACATTGTTCAGGGTACATAGATTATTATATAACATACCTAATCAAGCAGAGACTTAATTTCCATGCTAATTATATGCATTTCTCTATAGCATAAAACAAATTGTTTTGTCATCTTCCTCTTTTTCCTTCTATATATCCTTCACAATTAGCAGTGAAATCTAAAACATTCCAAGCTGAGTCACTGTGTAGAATGTTTGTTGAAAATGTTTATCAGTTTGTAATACTTTGTAGTTTTACTGATCTTTAAGATGGGCCTGTACCTTTCCTACTAGTTTGGAAATAATTTTAAAGCTCTTTTTTTTCTTGGCATATCTATTTTTGACAGATTTTATAATTATCTGATCACTTGTGGCCTTCCTGATACTATCTTAGTTCTTTGTTGCATTCGTATCTCCATCTGTAATTGCATGCTCTGTCTTGTCTTCTTAATGATTGTCCAGTTGATTTGAATAGAACAGTGAAAAGTCACTCATATTTATAGTTAGCATTATATAAAAACCAATTTACTCTGAAAGCCTTGGATTTGTTTTAGTCTTACAAAAGTTGCCTAAGGATTCCATTTAGAATCTTATTAAGTACCATAGGCTAGATACATAAAATTTATAGTTGCAAAATAATTGACAGTTCCAAAAGAAAATGTCATTTTGGCAAGCTTCAGAGCAGCATTTTAGATATAAAATTTAGAAAAAAAAAAATTTTAAACAGTCTTAGAAAATAAACTGTACTTAAAAAAATAGTTCTATTGTTTAATAAATAAGTAGATATGAACATTGTAATGGGATAAAACTTAAATAATCCAAATGTTCATTAGCAGAGGGGGGTTAAATCAACTGTGGTTCATTCGTATGATGGACAATTACACAGCTGTTATAAAAATGGAAGTGTAGATCAGGAGGCAGTAAAATGACCTCTAAGATTCATTTTTAATACAGAAAAAAGAAAAAACAATGTATGTGGTGTGAACATTTGGTTTGACTTTTTTAGAGATGTACATATGCTTGTATTTTCTCACATTTTTACTAAAGGATTCCCTCCAAAAAGCTATTAAAAGCAGGTATTATGGAGAGTGGGGGTACTTTTACTAATTATCTTATAAACTTTATATATAGACTTTCTGTTCAACGGCCGGTGCATTTATTAAATATGGTCAATAGAGATTAATTTGAGGGATTGAATAATGAGTCATCATTTTTTCCTTATAATTTAGTGAACTCTAGTGAGCATTTAATATTTACGAAATTATAAATACAAATGTGTACATAATTTCATACTGCTTCCTAGGCTGAGAGAAATAGAAGAACGGCTACATGGATTGAAGGCATCATCTATGACACAAACACCTGCCTTAAAATTTAAGGTAAGGAAAGACAAATGAGATTTTCATTATTTATCTCACTTTTTTCACAAACATCATTTGAAGCATGATAGTAGGATTCAAATGAAATTATTGTTATTTTAAATTAATATTTACTGAATATATACTGTGTGTTGGACACTACTAGTTTCGGGGTTCTACAAAGGAAAGAATGGAAAAGACCATTCCCCAGCCATCAAGATATATAACATAGTGTTATTGGTGCTGTTAGCAGTGTGTAGAATGATGTATGTATGAGAGAGAGAGAGAGGTTTTAATTGGAAATATTATAACGGAATGACATTTGTATTTGTTATGGATAAATTGTAAATTGCCAAGTGGAGGAAAAGAAAAATGTTCTGTATAAAAGAAAGAATATAAAGCATGGAGGGATATAACTTTATATATAGTACCTCCAGGAAACACCAAATAATTTCAAGTAATGGGGAAAGAAAAATATTTAATTCTAAATATTAACAAACCTTAGTGACCAACCAGTTGTGGGTGGTAAAAAAAAAATAAGTGGAAGTTTATCAGTGATAACTCTAAGGATACAAGCTGTCGTCCCAGTAAATAAGAAGTATGTAGCAAAAGCACAAGACATGGCGCACAGGTCAGTTTGGCTGGAATATATAGGATTTAGCCAGGGGGGTGTGGAAGAGCAGGTAGAAATAGAAAACTTACATTTGATAGAGGCAATAGGAAGCTTTTTAAGGTTCATAAGCATCACAACAGAGATATCAAAAACAATGATTTAGAAGAATTAAAGTGGCAGAGAGATATCAACATTGACCTGACTGTTGAAAAGGACAAAGCCTTTAGCTGAAAGATAATTTGTTTTTATTGTTAAATGGAGTATGGCATAAGTTTTCTAGCATTCATTTCCTTGTAAATATATGTGCATGTCCTGGATACTATATTATCTCTTCTTAAAATGTTTTGGGTTTTTTTAATCACAGGAACTTAATATGCAGGTTAAGTAATGGAATGATGCAGATTTTTTTTTTTAAACAGTAAGAATTTTCTTATAGAATCTATCGCCACAACTTATAATTTTTAAAAATTTATACATTTAAAAGCCATTATGTTAAATTTATAACATATATTTAAAAGTCATAAGAGCATTGTCTTTGGAATCATGCCCACCTGGAATTTGATTTCCATCTCTACCGCCATTATTATATATAATCAGTGTTCAATGTGTATAATTAATCTGATAGAAAAAGTAAACTCTTCTATTTTATGTACTGGGTTTTTTACTGGAGAGTTGAGTATGACCCAGTAAATATATTAAGATCTCAAAGTTCAGTATTACATTACTAGAATTATGCACTATAATTGTATATTCTTCTAATACATAGTCATACGTCGTCTAGTAATATAGATTTTAACTCTTATTTAATTGTTCAGAGAAAAAATATAGAAATTCAAATTTTAAAACGGAATATCTGATAAATTGTCAAATTAACACATAGGACTCCAGTGTTCTAAAATAAAGAATGTCTTTCCATGCCTGTTAACTGGCAGATGGGTGTACCCTCAGAATACAGGTGTTATAATGGTTACGGGTGACCACCGAACTTAAAAAAAAAAAAAAGGAAAAATAACACTGACAAACTTTGGTCTGAAGAAAGGGAAACTGGTTCTGAGCATGAGACTTTGCCACTTACTAGTTATGTAACATTAACCAAATCATTCAGCATAGTTGAATTCACTTGTTTATCTGTGGACAAGAAAGTTAAACTAAATGTCTAAAGCTCTTTTTCATCTCTAAAATTCTTTGATAGATATCACTAAAGTAGTCATTATTCTCACCTGAGAATATTCGTTTGTGTGTTTATCGAATGATGTTTTTATCTGTCGCTATATTTCAAATGCTTTTTCTTATATTTTTAGTTTTTCTAACACAAGTTAATTTTCTTCAGCCTTCAAACATGTTGAAGTTACCCAATTCTTTCAAAACAAACAAACATTCTCAAACTTTCTGTAACATAAAGGTACTATTTCAAAATATGTATTCATTCACATATTTTTTTCTTTGGATAAAAAGAAAGATGTCTCCAGAAACATTTGGGGAAGGGATTAAAAGTATAAGAAGTTGGAGGTAGGGACACTGTTAAAATATAGTCCAAATGAGGGCGCGAGGTGAAATGTTAGAATTTGTTGGAATTATTTTTTAGATGTTGGGGATGAGAGGGAAGGATGAATTTGGGTGTTTAATTCATCGAGATATGGAATATATGAAGAGGGTGGATTTATTAGGGAAAAGTATCTCTGTATATAATTCAATGCTGTTGACCACCCTATTTTTCTCGAAGCCCTCTGTTCTCCCTTGGTTTTATACCATTACCCTGGTCCTCTTTTTCCTTTCACTCTCCTTTTTGCAGGAAGGTAAAACTTCCTTACCTGCTAACCATATGTCGCCATTCTTCGTAGTTCTATCCAAAGTCATTTTATTCTGTGCACTTCCTAAACAATCTTCCCCTAATTCTCTTGGTTTTACATGTCACTTTTATGATGGTAACACATAAACTTGGATGATGACATATCCAGTTCTGTATCTCTTGCCCTAAATTTTCAAATACCTGATAGATATGTTATAGATACCTCAAACTTATATATAAGCAAAAAAGCGCTTACTTAGTTTCCTGTTATAATCAATGGATCCACTAGCCTCCAAGCCAGCTAGACAAATCTTGTGAATTGCCTCTGACTTATTCCTCATTCTCATCTCATTCAGACATGTTGATTCCACTCTGTCCTCTCAAATTTCCATTTCTGAATGAAACAGCTTGTCCTGCCCAGGTTCAGATCATCTTTAGCCTGAACTCTTTCTGTAGTTACCTACCTTGTCAAATCACCAGTCTCTCAACTTTTTAACTTATCCACAAGCTACTACCAAGTTTACTGACTTCCTAAAACATGGATCAAATCCTATTCTCCTTTACTACCTGTAAAATAAATTAAGTCTCATTTTCTTAGTCAAACAGTCAGAGTTCTATAACATTCTCACTACAAGCTGCATTTTCCTCACACCGTTGAGTGAGTGAAGCTTTATCTCTATTTTCAGCCACTTCCTAGCACCAGCATGAGTATCTCAGATCCACCTCAGATCATCAGGCATTAGATTCTCATAGGAGACCAGTGTGTGGTGCCAACAAGGTTAAGGACTGCTGTTTAGAGTGCACCTTCCCTATCTCATATACTTATTCTGCCTCCCACACAGATTATAAACTCCAAGTGCAGAAGCTCTGCCTTATTCATCTTTATATCCTTCACAGGACCTAGAATATTACTTCACACAAAATAGTAGTTTAATCCTTGATTAGTGTATAGAAACACACAATGAAATGATCCTTCTCCTATACTTTTCCTCTCATTATTCATTTTCTATTAGATTTAAAGATAACGAAGGTGCTCCTGGAAATAGATTGTGTAGAATAATTAACGATTGGCATATAGTTAACAAATAATGCAGATACCATCTAGGCAAAGCTCATCGAAAAAGATATATATTTGAAGATTATTTTATTATTTGTATTTTACCATATGTTATATCATGCCCAAATTCTGTTGAAAAACACTTAGCCATTTTTTAAATTTTGGATGACTTTATTGCTTTAGGTTGAGAATTTCTTCTGCATGGGCTCTCCATTGGCAGTTTTCTTGGCATTGCGTGGCATTCGCCCAGGAAACACTGGAAGTCAAGACCATATTTTGCCCAGAGAGATTTGTAACCGGTTACTAAACATTTTTCACCCTACAGATCCAGTGGTGAGTTGTAAATATAGACATTTTCCTCTCAATATTAAATTGTTCCCAAAAGAATCTATAAGAAATCTTGCACAATAGGACTGAAATAATGAAAAAGAGTTCATTTATCTGATTATATTTGCATAGGTTTGTATTTTTAAAACATTTGTATTTTGATTGTTGTAGAGATGACCTGTTTATGTTGTACTTGTAGCATAAGAGCATAACGTATATGCCCTCTTAATAATTAATACAAGAGACAGAAGCCTTCTGGACTTTCAAACCTTAACCAATTTTAATACCAATAACCCAGTAATCATAAATTTTAAAAATCCCACTTTAAATACTTTTTTTCTCTAAAGCATGTATTGAAATGTGTTTGGTAAATTGTTAGAAATGAAAATATTTAAATATTATGTATTAAACATGAAAAAGTAGAAGAGTTTATTTTAGCCAGGTGGAATTATAAAATTATAGATTTTTATATTTTCTGTTATGTTTGTATTGTAAATATTTGTTTTAATGTAAACCTTTCAAGGATCTTGCATCTAGGTAAACTGTCTAATACATCATTTTTCATATGAGAAAAATGCTTCCTTAAACTTTGAGGGACAAGGCTAGATATAACTAAATTTAAAACAAACTTTTAAACAGTATTATATAACAGCTTGTATAATTATGTAAAATCTTTTAAAAGATTGTTTGCTAGAACCAAATAAATAGAACATTGACTAGACAGTAGGATTTTAGAAATTTTCCCTTATGTTAAAAAATCAAAACTGTTCTATTTAAGAAATAAATTTTGCTGAGCTGGAATCTGATGCTAGATTTAAATATAGGCAGTACAGTCTTGGCCAAGTACCTTCTGAGACTGTTTCTTATCTGTATGATGCAGATGATGATATTTTTCCTAAGGGTTGTTCGGATAAGTAAAATATACATGAAAACAACCAGCTAGATGTTAAGTGTCTCATTAATATACGTTCATTTTATTCATTCTCTTGAAAGTGAACTTGACCTTGTAGGTGAGCTCCGATCTTTCATTGTCCCTTGTATAATCTTAAACTTTGTTATATTATAAAGGAAGGTTTGAAACTCATTTGATTTTTATAAATTACTTTTATTATTCATTTTATAGTTTTTCTTAGGTTTTTTTTAAAGTAATGCTTTTTTAGTAGTTTATGTCAGAACTGTACTAGGCTGTTTTTACCACCTATCTGTCCTTTACAACATCTTCGGGAGGTGGAAGTGTTATCTCCTTTCTAGAGCTCAGGAAACTGAGGCTCTGAGAAGTTGTGACTTGGTAAGTGTCATACAGTTAATAAGTGACAAAGGCCAGAATATGAACTTGGGGAATTCTGATGCCCGGTACATTGCCATTTCTGCTATATCATCTCCACTTCATATTAGACAAATAGTCTTGTATCGTAATCTGACTTGTGTGTTACTATACTAATCTATTTGAAAATAGAGTTAACTGAGAGCTCTTAAGATATTAAAATTTGACTTTATTTGCTGTGTTTTAGTTTACTCTTTACTGCTTCAGCTTTGTTTATGAGACTAATATAAATCTGTTAGATGATATCAGAACATAATGAAAATGATTCTATTTCTCTGAAAAAACTAATTAGTGGGCATTATTAGCTTAAACTATTAAGAATGGACAAATAGGAATACATATTAGAAATAACAGTTTTTAAAATTTCCTACGTTCTGCTGAATATGCAATAGAATAAGAATAAACAGAGTTTACTAAAATCTGAGCATTGTGCCTTAATGTTGTGTTTCTTTGAATTTTTTTTAAATCAAGGCTTATAGATTAGAACCATTAATACTGAAACACTACAGCAACATTTCACCTGTCCAGATCCACTGGTATAATACTTCTAACCCTCTACCTTATGAGCATATGAAGCCAAGCTTTCTCCACCCAGCAAAAGAAGCTACCTCAATTTCAGAGAACGAAGGCATTTCAACAATACCAAGCCCTGTGACCTCACCAGTCTTGTCCCGCCGACACTATGGAGAATCTATAACAAATATAGGCAAAGCAAGCATATTAGGTAATTTCTCTTCGGTATTCTGTATCAGTGAATATAGGCATTTTTTATACAGGCAGTAAACTTTAGGTACTTGGAAATACTCTGTCGTACAAAACATCCAATAGTCCCTCTCACTGTTTATATTTGAGGGTCAAAGGCCATGAAGTTCTCTAATTAGATCATGTCCTATAGTTTTAGAATATGAGATGGCTAGATATACAAGAAAGGGTCTGAGAATCAAGTCCCTCATTTTAATCTTGACCCTACCACTTTCTGTGAGATCTTGGGCAAGTCATATAGTTTTTAATGCTCTGCTTCTTCATCTGTGAAATGAGGAGGTACTTGAGTGCTAAGGGTGCCCCTACAAACCAGTTCTCTGATTCATGTTCTAAAGGTCTCTCAAACTATGGCCTTTCCTGAGGGCAACAGGATATTTAATTTATCTTTGATCTCCAGTACCAATCACAGTGTTTGGTGTAGCACTGGAGCTTAATTATGTGCCACATGTATTTGTCCATTGCTTTTGGTTGCAAGTTGCTTTAATATAAAATGCCACAAGATGGCACTATAAATAGACTTTGTCTGCTGGACTCATTGGTATTTTACTTCATCATATGAATTGTTTACTGATAGCTTTTTATAACATATCCATTTAACTTCAGTATTGAGCACATCAATACTAAATATATGCCCATGTCAATGACATGATTCATTTATTAAAGTTTTCAATCTTACCAAATACTTTAATAAACAATGATCACTTGAATAAAATAGAATCTTTATTCCTTTGTAAGCTATATTCTTAGAATTTGTTTAACTCTCGTTCTAATAAACATCATTTTTATTTAGAAACCTACAGTATAAATTGTAATTTTTTTCATGTTCCCACCCTGGAAAAACATGACTAAGGCTTGATCCCTCTGCCAATTGGCTGTAATTATGGGTGGTGCTCTTTAGCTTGGTATGTGGTGTAATTCAGCAGAATAACTTTTTTTGTGAAAATACAGGAGCTGCTAGCATTGGAAAGGGACTTGGAGGAATGTTGTTCTCAAGATTTGGACGTTCATCTACATCACAGCCGTCTGAGACATCAAAAGACTCAATAGAAGATGAGAAGAAGCCAGTTGCCTTGCCTTCTGCTACTGCTGTGTCCACACAGACCCTTCCACATAGCAGTTCTGGCTTTCTTGATTCTGCATGTTAGTTCATACTGTTCTTTCCTTAAGTTTATACTGTATCTTTTTTAAACTTGAGGAGGGCTGAGAAGATTAAGATATTGACACTAGCGGTCAGCTCCAAAATGTAAAGTTTAAGTTACCTTTTAAAGATGTTTTTCTTTGCTTACATTTTTAAGACTAATCCCAGGTAAATGTAGTTTTACTCTCTTTGTTGGTGAATTAATAGTTAAGAATATTAATAATCATGGCCTTATGGTGCAAGGCTCTTTGAACATCAAGCATAAAACAAGTCTCTTATGTAAGCACCCCTGATTTTTATAAAGTAGATTTTTTTTAAATATAGTCTTCTTAGCCTTAAAATTCACATAATTGCATCAAAACTATGCTGTACTTACTCTTGATACTTTTTAAAAATTGCTGTGCCAAAGCCATCCTGCTACTGATATCACTGTACCCTTCATCGAACCTAATTCTAAAACCTCCAAACCTTCAATTAGTATCGGATCCACTGTATCAATTATAGGTCTATCCCAGCTACCTAGTGTAAAGTAGGTATTCAAGAAACAAGTGAATGAATGGATAGTTTTGCTGGATTTGGCATTAAAATGGAGCTTTATTTAGTTTTTTCCCAGTGGATTTATAAGTTTTAAAATCTTGAAACACTAATACACTTACTTAGTATAACTTTCAAGGGCCCAAATTTGACCCTTACTTTTAAGTGTCCAGTAAAATAAGACTAGTAAGTCAAGTCCTGTTTTTCCATTGACATATATAGGGAAATGTAGATTCTGAAACTAGCTACTTTCTTTCTATAACCATAGGAAAAGGAAAACTTTGCTTTTCTTTCTTTAAAAATTTTTAAATGTGTCATTTTAGATACTTAGAGCCTTGTTTTTTTACTATGGCTGCTACTCTAAATTTTAAAATGACCAGAATTTATTGCCATCCATAAAACCAAAAAAGAAGGCTCAGATGTGGCAGCCTTAGAGGCTGGATCTTTCTCCACAGTCACCCACTCCAAGATGGATTATCCTGGACATTCCTAAGTTGGACATTCTTATTTGGGCCAGTAGCATGTTTTTAAACTTAATTCTATCTGTGTCAGACTCTGAGTACTAAAATTTTATAATTGCAAGCTTTTTTAACACTGCGTAGAAAATGCATTTTAGACTTTGATGTTTGTACAAATTTCATATTTTAGTTTTCTTTTAAGAGTTTCTATACTATTGCTGACTTAAGCTCTCACTTCTACTTAATATCAGAATTATGATTGTGAAAATACAAAATTTTGCTGTAGCATGTAGATGTCAAAAGAAAACTCTAAAATTCTGAGGAAAAATAATTTCAAAGAATTTTGTAAGATGATAGGTAAAAAGTCACAATTCTTTGTAATGTTAATGCATAACAAAGATGCTAGTAAATAGGATGAATAAGAGAACAAGAGCAGGGAAGGATTTGAGCCCCAGAGAGAGGGTAATGAAGACATATAAAGAATATCTATAGGGAAGGAAAGCTATTTTTTTAGGGTTTTTTGTTGTTGTTGTTGTTGTTGTTTTACTATTTAACATTTTCAAAATGATGTTAGAGAAACCTTCAGGACAACACTGAGGTGCTTAGCTGTATTGCATCATTATATTTTGATAGCTTAACAAAATGTATTTTCTGTCATTCTTGCATATAAATTCTCTTGATCCAAATGGTAAATTCTTTGTCTGCTGTAGACGCAACTGAATATGAGCTAATCATGGGTCTTAGTTACATATATTACTTGCTGCTAGAAATAGATGTAACTATTAAAATTAGGCAACTACTGCTACCATAGAGTTCTGCCTTTTAAATGAAATACTCAAGATTATTCTTACTAATTCTTGGACTGACTTCAATAATATACTCTTCTGTGTAATCCTGATCTAGACAAATTTCTTAAGTCTTAATTGCTATTTTGTCTACCTCTTGCAAATCATAAAACTTTTCTTCCATAAATCATCTTTCTGGAATGTGATTAGGTAATTCTGGCTTCTTCCTTTCTTCTTTCTGCTCACCTTCGTTGCCTCAGTTCTTCTCCATAAGCTTTATTTTGAAGCTACCAACTTTGAGTCTCTCACTCTGAGGGTAAGATGGACACAGAGTTTGAATCATGATCTATCGGGGTTTCTCTCTTTGAGGAGTAAGTGCTGTCAGCTGAAACCACTTTATTGTCATCAAGTCGAAACATCTTACATAGCTATTCTTTCTGCTTTTTGAAAAGTCTAGGCTTATTTCCTGTTCCATTTCTTATGCTCCCCTGTGTTTGTAACATTATAAAAAGATCGGTTTCTTTTATTATTGTTTTGCCTCTAGGTTAGAATGTAAATGAGCTATAAATTTTGGGGATAGCTGGGTGTTAACAGATTATGACACGATATTTCAAAATTAATTATGCTTACATTTTCCATGAAAGAATTCTTTACAAAACCAAAATGTGTACTTATATATGCTAAGTTTGAGCAGCGTATTTGGGAGTATTGTTCTAACTTTTGGCCACTGCATCATTGAAGGCCATTTGTAACTATCAGCCAACACATTACAGCGTCTTGTGTTTTTTTTTTCACAGATTTCAGACTTCAAGAATCGTTCTTTAATCTCCCACAACTTCTTTTTCCGGAAAATGTAATGCAGAATAAAGATAATACCCTCGGTATGGTATATGTCAGGAATAGCATTCAGAATACTATGAAAATGATCTACTTAGAGTTCTTCTACTCACTGAAAAATTGGATCAGTTCTTCCATGAGATCAGTTTATAGGCTATATGTATTTTCTTCCTTTATTTTCTAATCTTAAATGGTAGTGGTCCTGAAACCTGACTATTGATTAGCACCAACTGCACTAAAATATATGATATTCACAAAGAAGGATCCTTTTAGAGAAGGGAGGAAAGCATAAACTGTTGTCCTAAAGGCTTCAAAGAGTTTCACTATTCTTTTCATGTAATACACTTTTCATGTAATAGTTATAAAAGGGATTTCATAGTATAAAGAATTTAATCATTCTCAGTTATTTCATGTGTCTTCAATCTATTTTCAGCAGATTCTAAATATCACTAAGGATTAATCCCAGTTATCAATTAACTTCTTATTCCTATTTCCACAATTTCTCCCTTTTTAATTTTTTTTTAAATATTGTATTTTTTTAACAAAAATTATTACAGATTTTTCTTTGGAATTTGTAACTCCATCTAATTTTGTGATTTTTGTATTTAATTGCTAATTTTATACATTTTTAAATAATTTTTTTCTATTTTTAAAATAACTCTCACTTGATGCAAGTTCCAAAACAGTATTTTAGTATAACATGCTGATTTGGGGTTTTTTGGCTTCCTAGCAACAGTTTACTATACTATACCAAACTGATTCAGATAGTAATATGTATATGGCTTCTATTTTCTCTTCCCCTGTCTTTATTCATTCAACAATTAATTTTTAAATGAAGATTCATTTCACTAAGCTTTTTTGAAAGTTTCTCTCTAGATAAGATGCTTCTATTAAATAGTAACCTGTCCAGTTAATACATATTATTATGCTAATATGCTTACGTTCTATTCACATGTTATTTTTTAATACCGTATCCATGTTGACAAGCCTTGTGCACAAGAGAGTTCTCTGATGAAAGCACAGTGCTGATGACACTTTGTCTTCATACTAGATTTGCTTTGGGGAATAGGGAGGGAAATATACCCACATGTGTGACTCCCCCAGAAAAGAAAATAATCCATGTTTTAAAACAGTAGAAACAAAGTGCCAATGATTTTTAAAAGCAAACAAGTGTTTTTCTCATTTGTCTTCTGTTAGGAATCTCAGTCTTTGTAGAAAGAATTCTAGCCCTTAGGCACTCAAGAGAAAGAAAGGACAAAATGATGATTTTATGTTCTTTCTTTTTTACCTAACTCAGTAAGAGAAACTGGGGGAAAACTACCAACCTGTGTGGTACTATCCTTTATATGATAACCATGAGAAAATAGATCCAAGGTAACTCCATGTAGATTTGGGCCCACTTTGGCCAATACCACATTTCACAACACATATAGAATGTG
Source organism: Macroglossus sobrinus (assembly GCA_004027375.1). Lineage (NCBI taxonomy): Eukaryota > Metazoa > Chordata > Mammalia > Chiroptera > Pteropodidae > Macroglossus > Macroglossus sobrinus. Next base: position 475,618 of record PVKZ01000263.1, on the reverse strand, counting down.
CTGTCATGTAGAACCTCACTCCCTTGGGAATTCTGGAACCTGTATTAATCGGGGGAGAGAATATGAGACATAGGCCCATCGACTTCCATCCATTCACTAGCAAAATCAGCACAAATGTGAGGTTAACTACATTGGCAGCCAGACTGCAAGGGGTAAACCTATTAAGGAAGGTGAGAGACTAAAACAAGTTTTCATCAGGTATAGGCTAGCTACCTAAATCCCATTTTTATGGAAATAAACTACAGATAAATAGAGATAAAGAGGGCCAACCTAGTTAACAATACTTTTTTATTTAAAGTCCCTATAGGTGATAAGAATAACAAGGACATTTAAGACAATAATTAAATTTAGCATCTGAGTGTCTTTGTGTATGAAAGGCAGTATTGTGCAAGTGATAGCCTATTGAGAAGAAATTTCAGGTATATAAAATCAAAGCAGAGCCAAATAACACTTATTATAGCAGGAAAAATCTCACTTTCTTTGACTTTAAAATAGTTTAACTTAAGACTGTTGGACTAGCAAAACATTCTACAGTGCCATTTGAAAGTGAATTCTTAGAAATTATAACTTGTCAGTCTTCAATATTAATGCGTATGTCTTCCATCTCTTCTGTGTATGTCTTCCATCTCTTCTGGTTTTCCTCTTATTTCTCCTCTTTACAACTAACTTTACTTTGACTCTTCTTCATCGTGCTTGAGAATTTTTTGTCTTCTTGTCTGTCGTGCCAGAATGTACCTACAGATCTAACACAAATATCCCATGGAATACAAAAGGATTTCAACTATTTCTGACTTGTTATAGATTAGCTTATCATAATTCAAATTAGAAAAATAGCAGTTAAAGAAACTTCGTAGAAAGCCTGTGTTAACATATCTTACGAGTGTTTTAATAACTTAATTGGTTATGCTGCTGAAGTGTAAACCTTATCTGAAAATCTATAGATAGATCAATGGACATTTCTTGTTCGAAAAGCCCAGTTAGGTAGAAAAATTACTGCATATGCATTTTAAGTCACCAAATGGGATTGTTACAAAATACCTGTTTAAAATAAGCAGTAGCTAAACATTTATATGAAATCTTTCTTTAGAGTAATATTGTTTCCTATATGCAATCACCAAATTCCCAATGTAAAGCAAAACCCAATTTTTTCTTCAACCTCCTTAATTTTTGCCGGTTTTTTGTTTTCACTTCCTCTGGCATTCTGGACAAAGAACAGACTTTGAGTATTTGAGTGGTAGTGATTTGGGTGTTTTTGGTTTTTAAGATAGGCTCTTCAAAATAAGACTCAATGACAATTTTAAAGAAGTTCCTAAAGATCAAAATATCATTTTTCTAAGTGTTTTATCTCTAAGGGTTTATTAAATGAATTGATTGCAATTAGTAGCCTTGATTTGTTAAGGTGATTTTTTCTTTAATAGGTATTGCAAGGACTTTCTGTGAGTTTTATAAGATTTGATTGAATTCAATTAATTGAGGACAGCACTATTATAAATGAAGTCCTTTCTCTCAAGGATCACCCCTTTTTGTCCTGGTTTAACTTTCCCCACCACACAGTGGATTCTTTCATTGAACAGACAGTTAATGGCCATGCATATGTTCATGTCAGGCCCTGCTGACTAGACTGACACTAGGCCGCCTTTGATTAATTCAACCAGGTGAGGAAGAAAACATAGTAGAGCTCTAAAAAGATGGCTATCTTCTGACATATCCCCACAGAACCAGTTAATGTATAGGGCCTTCCCACTGAAGGAGTCTTTGAGTCCTGTTGCACCACTACAGGCATTATTGCATACAGGCCTAGACCATAAATTCTAGAAGAGGGCTACTTCCCTTTTTTTACAGATTAGGCTCAATGATTAAATGAGAAAGCCAGGATTTGAGCCCAGTTTCTTTACCCCAGATATATTCTGTGATACCAAATGAATTTTTTGTTTTCTTCTGTTATTATTCCATATTGACTTGGGCACACAAAGGAAAGGACTCACCAAATAGAGCACTGAAGTACAAAGGCTGTTTTGAGTGTTCTTTCCCATACAATTAGAGTGGAAAGTCATTAGGAGAATCAGGTCTATTAGCTAAATTTTTATCCTCAACTCTAGTAAGTCTATATCAAACCTATCTTACTGTAATATTTATTCATGTTCTTTTTATTTCTTTTTAGTGGAACTGGATCACAGAATTGATTTTGAACTCAGAGAAGGCCTTGTGGAGAGTCGCTATTGGTCAGCTGTCACATCACATACTGCCTATTGGTCGTCCTTGGATGTTGCCCTCTTTCTTTTAACCTTCATGTACAAACCTGAGCACGATGATAATGCAAAACCCAACTTAGATCCAATCTGAACTCTTGAAGGACATTAATAATGGCCCCAAACTGATTTTTTTCTGTTAAAATATGTGTGTCAAGATATGGAAATTTCAGGTTTAAGTATGTTTCAGTTTTATTTAGGGCAAGAAATATTTGAATTTAAAAGCACTTTATTTTATTTTTAAAACATTTTTTTTTTAGTCCTAAAGAAGTTATTTACAGTTTTCATCATTATAATTATGAGTCTAACAGAACCCCCTGCGGAGAATCAAGCAAGACCTGGAAGTAAGGAAGGCTTGAGTGAACTGCAAGGTTATAAATCACAATCTAATTTCTCCCAAATATAAAGGCATATAAATGGGTTGAATCTAATGTATTAACCAAAATATGTTACAAATCTAAAATGGTCAAAGTCTAGTGTATTCTATGTAAAGGTCCCAAGATGGCATCATTGTTTTAGATTTCTATGAAAGCCTCCATTTCCACAATTCCTTTAATGGAAGAGTATAACAGACGTAAAGTGTTTTGAATTTAACCTTAGAAAAACTAATGCTAAAATACAAATAATATTTGAACTACTGTATTTATAATTTATTACCTCTGACCAGTTGCTTTTATTTCAGTGTATGAAACATTACTTTTTTTAATGTTTCCTTTGAATAATTTAAGAACCACATTTTTTCCCTATAGTGTTAAGATCCCTTTTTTCTCAGAACTTCATCTTTGTACTCTTCAGATGAATATATAGACACTGTGGAATACTTTGAGGTTTTTTTTTTTCATTAAAAACTTATAGTTCCACACAAGTTACACTAGTTTAATTATTTTGGAAAAATGGGAACTTTTTATCATGTCACATGTACCTCAGCTAAAATTTTCTAAACTTAACACAAGGAACTCCATAATGGGTAGAACTCATTAACTTTATAGAAAATTTAGTACATCGTTGGAGTAGAAAGTATGACAACTTTTAAATATATAAACATCCATGTGCCAAACACCATATATAAAGCGATAGAGTGCCATTAACAAATTTTAAAGTGTTTAAGAAAACATGATTGAGACATAAGGCACAATAGATCGGGATTTCTAGGCATTGGAAGAGTTTTCCTCAGCTGTAATTATTTCCACAGTGCTTTTCATCTGAGGAGCTCAAAGTGCTTTAAGAGTCCATAATCTACATAGTAGCTCCTTGAGGTAAGTAAATGAGTGTTATTCTCACATTACATGTTAATATATTAAGGCACCAAAACAGTTAAAGTGCCTTGAATTTGATTACAAAGCAAGTCAGAAAAGCTCAGATTGAAGCCAGACCACGTTCTTTGATATGCCGTTTAGTGACTAATAATTTACATTACCTCTTAGTAGTTTGCAAACCATAATAATAACGGAAGTTGCAATTCATAACTTAGAGAAATGACTGTGAAGCCAATGTTTTACCCTGCTTGTCTTATACATTCTTGGGTTCTCACACACAAAGGAGTTACTTGGAATCAGTAGCCGTCTCTGCCACAACCAACCCTCACTTCTGAGTGGCTTCTACTAGATTCCACTTAAGGTGCTCGCTTTGCTTATCTTACAAGGATTTTTCTTAGCTTCACAGTAATGTAGTCAAACTGGGTGTGAAGTTGATTAGTCACACATCTCACTGTACTCCTTTCTTTATAAGATAGTGGAATCTGTGGCTTGTAGGTTTTACTCAGCACCATCAATCCTCTTGTCTGTTTTGGCCTTTATTGGATTTGCACAACATAAAGCACTTCTTTTTAGTGTTTAAAAAGATCCCGAGGCTTCATGACCAAATATGTGACTCAGTCAGAAACTCTTGCTATAAAAGGCTTTTGTGAGATCTTAGCAAAGCTGAAGCAATCTCTTTTGAATTTAGAGATTCCTGTGAACTCAGGTCATTTTCATACCCTGTTTATTTCATAGGTCCAGTGTAGTTCTCAGGAAAATTAAAACTCATGTGGTTGTATTATTAAAGGTACTTGAGCATGCGTTGCCATGGGTTGTATGACACTCAAATGCCTAAGAGCTTTAAGGAATTCATTCTTAACCACTAGAATATGAAGAGCCCTTTTTACCTGAGAGGAGTGAAAAATCTATCATACCTTTTAATTGGACATTGAATAAAAAGAAAATTATATTCCTGTAACTATAGGAATATATCTGCTTCCCTTTTTTCACATTGAGAAAACAAAATCAAATTTAGCCACGTGGATGGAGTTTGAGTTCTTGAAAAGAGCAACATTCAAAACCCCATTTCCAAAATGAGATAATCCGGAGTACTTGACAGGTTTTTTGTTTTCAGTTCGTTACTTCATCAATATAGATGGCGGTTTTGATTTTACAGTATACTCTTATTTCCATGCCTCTGCATGTTATCATGGGATGTACTTGTATATGCTCAAGTAATATACAGAGTATGTGTAATTCTGGCTTGATTTAGAAGCTAAGTCAGTTACTGAGTAACATTTTGCAACTTTATTCCAGCAAGTACTAAATTGGCCAAAAAGTTCTGTTTTTGATACCATTAAAATTTTATTCTCTATTTTGTGTGCATGTTATTGATGATTCTTCTGAGTACTGGTCAGATTGTTCAATTTTAATTCAGTTAGGGTCCCAAGAGTTATTTAAACTTAGAATATGGAGAATATTTTGGATTACATTTTTCTTTATTTTTACCTTAAAATTAGCCTTTTGTTCATAACTTTATTTTCAACAGCAATTATGCTTATATAATAATCCATTATTGCTATATTTTAGAATGTAATTTCAAAACGTGCTTGGTTTTCCAGGAACAACTACTTCATAGGTGAAGTAAGACTGGGAGTCTTATGTTTTACTTCTTTCTATTAAACAGCATCTGTCAGCCTTTGGGACTTCTCACACTCAAGTCCTGCGGGAGCCCTCAGACAGCAGCGCACGAACATTCATTCACATTCTTGTTTCCTCGCTGTAGGCCAAAGCGTCCTGGCCTACAAGGCACTTCCCTGACACACCACATCCCAGCTTTGCATTCCCCCGAAGAGCAGACAGAGGAAAAGGAAAATCATCACTGAGGGGTCACAGCCAATTCCACCATTCGTTCCAGTGGGTGGTACTTGAGTCCCTGAAAGCAGAATCAAACCAGACCTAGAGATTTCACTATGGCCTATGGTAGAGGAAAAATAACATAATTGCTTTCTAATTAATTAGGTTGGTTAATATTTCTATCTTTTCAATTGCTAAGACATTTGGACAGCTGAGAAAACTAATTTGAGTGTAGGTCTTAAACTTATTATTTTTGAATAACCTTTTGTTAGCATGAGATTGGGATGAAAGAGGAAATGTGATATTAACGAAAGGCCCAGACAGAGATTAAAAAAAAAAAAAAAAAGGATGGTAACAGTCATACACTGAAGAAAGAACTGGAATTTGACTAAACTGTGGATAGTTGACTTCTGTGATTATCCTCAAGTTGTCTCTTATCCACATATTCTGCTGCCATTCCAGGCCCTCACGCCTCTTCCAGGAATGGGATGTTATTCTGGCTGAATTTGAAAGACATGTATTAATAATTTTTGTGGTTGTAATAATTTACCTACATAAAAAACTTGCTGTACCTACAAAGAGCACATTTGGCAGGAAACTCCACTGAACTTTTAACTCTGTTACCTCTAGGATGGGACATGTCAATTTTCCATTCTGGTGACAAATGAGAATGTAGAGAAATAAGTCGTACAGTATAAAAGGTTTAAAATTTTTCATTTCTTGCCATAGTGTTGATATTTTGGCCTTTTATCAGTTCATGACAAGTAGGTCCCTTCTAAAACCATTCCAACATAGGTCAACTAATAGAAATTAAAAAATTTTTAAGTACTATACTTTTTGGAGAATAGAAGAATTTTTGCTGCTAGTATGTGTATGTGCGCACACGTGTGTGTGTTTTCTCCAAAAATAGTCTCTTGGCAAATCATTAACATGAACTTTTCCTCTGCCTTTGTGTTTGAATAAGGGTGGGAGTGTGCTTAGTATTGTCCGTTACCTTATGGTTTTTCATTTATACGTAACAGGGCACGACTTGCTTCCTCCACACCCTGCAGTTGTCAGGATATGTTGGGAAGCTGTTCTTTAGGAAGATTACATCTGGTCTTCTGTTGGAGTAAGATGAAAAACAAGTATATTAGTACTTCACCTTTAATGCTTTCTCCTGGAAGACATCAAATATCTATAAGCATCATTCATACCTTTCCTTGACTGCACTCACACCCACTACTATCTCTGCCTGATCTCTGAAAATAATCTGTGAGATTTGCATTATAAAGGTATGACCGACCATTTTCTGGTTCTAAAGCTGTTATAATAAAATCAAACTCTGCCAGTAAGAGTCTGGGGAGTTTTTTGCTTTTTGCTCTGAGGTACACTTCTCAGAAGCAGCCAGTACAATGACTCTCCTGAGACCCTTAAGATGTTTTCCTTTTATTAGCTTCAATGACCTCTTATGTTCACTCTCCCTTACAGTACTAAATGATGTCAATGACTAGTAACAGCCAAGAAGGTGGCCTTTTTCCTTGCCTTTATTACCTCTCATTTTGTCAAGGCAGGTTACTTTTTCATAATCTTCCATTTTACTGAAGGGTTATTTCTGTTTTGTCTCTGCAGTGATCAATTTGGATGATAAACATAGCTTTCATTGTAGAATTGTCTAGTTTTGGTTTTTTTCCTCAATTGGAACTAGTGCATGCACATTGAATAATTTCAAGGTAGTGTGAGGTAAAGATAGTTTTCTCCTGGATTATGCTATGTTTTTCTAGCTAAATTGTTCCATTCATATCTCACTCTTGTGCCTTATAGTAAACAACCTCAAAAATAGGCTGTTCTAAGCATTCCTGGGAACATAATAAGCCTCCTGATTCTGTACAGTTTAGTTATTATAGCAGCTATATGTTATTTCTGTCTGCCCAACATCCTATTTCTCCTTTTGAGTCCTTTTGGGTCCTCTCCCCCCACTTTCTCTTTATGAAGTACTGCCCTAGCTCTGCCCACTTTATAGGTGCTGATAGGGCTGCCAATCCAATAAAAGCCTCCTTGCAACTTTTCCTACTGCTGGTTAAAACTATTTTCTGCTTTGTATAAGTTCCTATTAATACAACTCAGTCACAGCATTCTCTCTACCATGGCCAAATGATGGGTAAATGACTCAAGTCAGACCATATTTCCCAACCCATGAGCCACAGTGATTAGCCCAGAGATAGGCACATGACCAAAATGAGACCACACAGAGGCCTGCCATAAGGTTTTATTTGTTGGTCCTGAAATGCAGATAGCCTACAGCTCAAATATAATCCAGTGTCACGTGGTGTGATATGAACATGGAGCCATCTGTGACCAACCTATTAGAAGGAAATGAACATGCATGGACAGGACAAGGCTTTTAGGAGAACCAAAGCAAACAGCCTGCCTCCACACCCTGGATTGCCCAGTATACTACTTCCATTTGCTTAAGCTATTTTGAGATGTGTTTCTGTCTCTCAGATCCAAAAGAGCTCAAATTAATAATTATTTCACCAAAAATAACTTCTGTATCTCTAATGGAAATTATGACTTTGAGGACAATGCCTTGTGAAGCCTTTCTTCCATCATCTGGTTGAAATTTAGAACTGTTTATGAGCTTCCATCATAGTTCATTTGCGCTGCTATAGCAAAAACAAAACACATGGGTGGCTTACAAACATTTCTCACATTTATGGAGACTGGGAAGTCCAAGATCATGGTACCAGCAGATTCAGTGTCTGGTGAGAGCCTGCTTCCTCTCTGATTGCCATCTCACTGCAACCTCACATGGCAAAAGGGGCAAGGAATCTCAGGGGGTCCCTTTTATAAGGGCACTAATCCCATTCATGAGGGCTCCACCCTCATGACCTAATCACTTCCCAAAAGCCCCACCTCCAATTCAGCTCATTAACAATGTTTACCTTGTATTTTATTGGATTCATTTTGCCTCGATTTGGGATTTGATTACAGGTCCCATTCTTGCTTGTAAGCTCTTCAAAGGTAGGAAACATACCTCAATTATTATTGGATCCTCCACTCCACAGGGTGCCACATTGTAGGTGCTTAAATTTATTGATGTATATCTGGACTGTTACTATGTTATTCTAAGTGCTAAGAAAAACCATGAATTTAAAAATGTAAAAATTCTTTTTTTCATGGAGTTTACATTGCAGAAGGAAAATTATATGAACAAAATTCATGAGAATTGATTAATTGGGAGAAGCCTTGAGAAAAGGCATATTTTCCCTACCTGGAACCAAGCGGCTCAGACAAAAGAGACCTTGCTTTTTCCACAATTGAAGAAAGCAAAATTAATAGCTCTTAAGATGCAGCAGAAGAGTATGAAGTGTATGTCAGGACAAACTTGAAAATAGAACTTGAGTGTACTATTTTAAAAGACTGATTGTTGGATTAACCTGTGCCAAAAGAAAACGCCTAACTAGATATTTATAATTATGGGCACTCCCCAACTTGTGCCCCACAGTAACTCAGTGGCAGTTTCCTACAGAGACCAAGAAGTATTTTCTTCTTGCCATATGCTGTTCCCTAAACATAACAGTGCATGCTCACATCTCTCTCTCTACCTTTGCACTTGCTGTCCCCTCACACTGGAATTTCTTTTATTTTTTTTCACCACTTATTGAACTTTAACTTGTTTGGAAGTCAGTAATCACTATTTACAATTGAGAGGGTCGGGGGTGCGTCCCCAGTGCTCCTTTAATTCCTTCCAACTGCAGATTATTTTCTGTCTACAGACAATAATTTATGATTTACCCTCCCCGCAACTGAAACATAATGGAAAGGAAAACACTCAGAGGAGAAAAAGATAGGGTTTATGGGAAATGATAGTTGGTCAATTCATTTGCTTTTGTGAGAGACACTATAAGGTTTTGCTGTTTTGTTTATAAAGAAGGTAATGTGTTCTAAGTTAGAAATAGCTATTAACCTTGGGACTGCAACTTTTTTGGAGGCTAAAGACTACCAGTTTGTGCTTATATATAAACGTACCCCCAGGTCAGTCCTTACACCAAACTTTTGCCTCTGATATTTGGCCACATGTACTAAAGATAATTTCTGTGGGGAAAGGATACCACAGCAGAGCTCAGGGGAAAGGCTAATCTGGGAGGTAGCATGGACACAGGCAGTGTCACAGTTACATAGGCAGCAGGAAGGACTGAGGCATCTTGTTTGGGGGCTGTGTGAACTGACTCCTCATAGTAATACCAAGTTGGAGAATGCTCGTTTCTGACACATCGAAGCCTGAGAATTTTTCTCAACCAGAGACATAGTTGTAAAGATTTGCTACTACCGCTCATTTCAAAGGTTTCTCTGCTGATTTTTTTCCCCTTTCAGCTGTAAAAAGCTTTAAGGCCCATCTATATACATAGACATAGAATGTATGTCTATGTGGAAGCTTATTAGCTCACCAAATTTATTAAATCTACAATCATGTGACTTTTATCAGAATCATTAACATTTACCGGTTTGCTACCTATCCAGCACTGTTCTAGATGCTTTGGATGTATTCCCTCATTCAATGGGCACAGTACCCCTGTGAGGTAAATACTGCTGTGAGGCCTTATTTTTCAACAAGGAAGCAAGCAAGACACAGGTTTAGGTAAACAAACCCTTGTCACATAGTAATGAGATGACAGTGCAGCTCTGGGTGGGTGCTTAAACTTGTGCTCTGCTGCCTCTCCTAGCGAAATCTGTGGCAAAGCATTCTACGTGGGCCTCGGAACCAGACTCCACATTAATATCTGTAGGTGGAGGCCTGGGACTTGTAACTCAGTCAAAATCTAGCTTACTCCCCTGCTTGTGGTCTCGATTGTTAGTTCACACGCACACACACGCACACACAGTGCTTGCAAGTGAGATAAAAAAATGAAAAGAATAAACCAAGGTCATCACATCCTGCTTTGCCTCCTTTAGGGCTCTGGGCAGAATGACTGATGTCTTGACAAGTGAGTTGCCTGGTGAGTGTAAACTGACCTGTATTCCTTTCAGTACAAACAGCAGCTAAATAGTCTCACCCGGGAGTAAAATAGTGGTGGGAATAGTCAATCCAATTCCCTGGGTTTAAGAAGGCTGAAGAAATCCTGCATGGTAATCTGTCATAATCACCCTGGAACAGCATTTTAAATTATGTGAAGTCTTTTCCAGAATTCAGACCCTGAAATATTTAGACAGTTCTCTAGCATAATTAATATGTATACAGGCACTCACTTTCTTAGGTGTGCAGCAGTCCCTAAAGAAATGAAAAATTGTCAGCAAAAAAAACTAGAATTCCCTTTAGTTTAAATCACGTTCTACATTTCTCTGAGAGGCTTGTCAGACTCAGATTTTCACTTATCTGAGGTTTGTTGAGTTCTATAACTACAAAATTTAATAATACTTAAGGCAAATTTTAAGAATTGGGAGCACAGTCATGTTTGTAAAAAATATTCCTCATAAGACTTGCTTGAGACAAAGTCTATTAATAAAAGGAGAACCATGAGAACCATTAAATTTGTGTTATGTCATTTTTTTCTAGACTTGAAAATGCTCTCTAAGCTTTATATGCCATATGCCTAATTTACAGTAACAATTTTGCTGCCCATTTTGCATCACCTTTAATTTCTCGTGTAAATAGTTAATATTTATAGCCTAAGGTATTGCCATGATAGTGGAGATAAAAGACAAGTGATATGCAACACAATCATACCATTGTCCTCTGTTCAGAGAGGTCTAATTTCATGATTTTGGCAACACACTTCATGCTTAACAAACCAGTAAGGTCATTGAATCAAATAGCCCACTCACAGCTCATCTTTATACTTTTACTTGCTAGATTCTACAACCTGGTCTCTGCCTTGATAATTAAATATTTTATCATCCATACGCCTTTAACTTCATTCCTTAAACTTGCCCCACATTTTTGCTGTTAGCCTTTGTCCTACTTTTTGGTATGTCACTAAACAGGCTGAGCATTCAGTAAACTATGCTAGTTGGATTCTTGCATAACATTCTAGTTTAGAACACAGTAGTCTTTTTGTTGCAGAGGAACAAGCTAAAGAATGTTCTCATTTACGTAGTAGCAAAAACGCGTTACCTAGCTATGTACATCATACTGCTATACATTTAAAAATATATTTTTTAAGTCAGCTCTTAATTACACATGGCATGGAGGAGAAAAGTGTTGACTAAAATAAAAATATCAAAACAATATTTGTTTTGGAACTGTAATCCAAAAATACACTCAAAGGCATGCCAACACATACTTGTGTCCTAAGTAATTCAGTAGGCTCTTTGCAGTAGGCCCTAATGTGGGCTCTTTCTCCACTCTCTCCATGTTAATTGAACTGGGGCGAGAGTAGAAAGTGCCCAGGTCGCTGCAGATGATCAACCATTTATCGAGTCTTGGATGACCTTTATTTAGTAAGTTGCCATTTGTCAAGGGTGGCGTAAAGATAGCTTATAAATCCAATAGATATTTATTTAAAGAACTGACGATCCTCCAGCTGGAACGCCAATGTGGCCAGGTATGTAACTCAATATTCACACAATAGAACATTCTCTCTCAAGACCTTTGGCTTCTATAACCAACTCATGGCCCTTCCTGTTTGTGCCCTTGTGCCAGAGCTTCCTGAGCACCAGTTCGGTAGAGAACTGCAGTATGTCTAAAAATTATAGTCCTCAATCCCTTGGTCAGACAAATGTCATTGATCTCAATGTCACATTCCTGAAGTTACTGGTCCCAAATACCATATTCAGGCATGACCAAACTTGCCAGAAAACCAAAAAGAAGAAATCTGGGAAATAGGCCAAGATCTTGGGGTGTCATTGTACAGCATTCAAACCAACTCTGTTTCAAAATTCCTTTGAGATTGTTACTTCATGATCGAAATGCATTCCACAGTGCTTGCCCACAAATCATGGTGCAAGAAATACACTGCATTATTATGCTGGCACATTGCTAGCTTTTTGCTATAGGAAAATTTAATCCTTGGTAGAAAGGTTTGTTTTGTTTTGAATTTGCATGAAATCTACTAATGAGGTGTTACCAAATAGATATAAAACTGAATTAGAACTTTCAAGTATAATCTTGGGTAATTCCTTTTATCATTCCTGTTTCCAAAGATGCTGTGAAGAATTAATAAGAAATCATTTTACTTAAGATGTTGTAAGCACAAGGAAGACATTACTCAAAAGATATAGAAAAGAAATGGTAAGCCTTCAATCAATAAAAAGCTTTAACAAGTGAGTAATAGTATCCCTAAATAATCTATTCATGTGATGTAATCTCAAAAATGCAACAGGATGTTTTTGAAGCCAGACAAACTATTTCTCAATATAGAAAATCAAGAATAGCAAGGAAATTTCTTAGGAGAAAAAAATAATAAGGGTGATTAAACCTACTGTAGAGTGAAAAAAAGCATAAAACTACTGTGATTGAAACACTATAGTAATAGTATATGAAGACTCAAGAGAGACCAATGGAATGTTTTTTTAAAATTTAGAAATGCATCAAATAGACAAATTTAGTACATGATGACATTTTAGATTATTCAGTGAGAAGATTAAATTGAAAGTACCAGATACCACTTTCCACCTATGATTGACAAAGTTCAAAAGCTTGATAACATGCTCTGTTGGGCAAGATGCTAAGAAACAGGTACTCGAATGTTGGCTAGTGGAAGCATGCATAGGTACAACCTTTTTGGAAGACAAATGAGCAATAGTTATCAAAACTGAAAATACTCATACCCTTTAACTGAGCAGTTCTGCTTTTACAAATGTATCCTCCTCACAATTGCCAAATGACCTACATATAAAGTAATTCATTGCAGAATTACTGACAGCAAAAGATTATAAACAATGTAAATAGCTATTGATTGGGAATCATGAAATAAATGACGTTATGTCCATAGAGTGGAATAATGTGCAGTTTAAAGATTAAAAAAAAATTAAAGATAAAGCAGTTCTACATGTATAGGTATGGAACGATCCCCAAGCTATATGGTTAAGTGAAAACCAAAATGAAAAAAGTATATATAGAATGTAGAATTGTAGAGTATATAGAATGTACTATTGTGGGCAGGGAGGTAGTATAAAATGCTTCTGAAAGATAAGAAACTAATCCTCATGGTTTTCTTTGCAAATGAGAATTAGATAACAGAAGGATAGGAATGGGGAGACTCACTTTTAGCCATTTAGTCTTTTGTGCCCTTTGAATATTTAATTGTATGCATGAGTTACTAATCCAAAGTGTGTTTTTTAAGAAACCAATAATATACAACCCTCATAAATTTACATATTATAGTCTAAATACCATAGAATGTAAATATTCCATTCTTTTGAGAGTTTTGAGCAATATAAAACATTGAGAGATAGTAGAATCTAAGAATAGGAAGGAAATGTCTCACCCAGACATTTAGACACATAAAGGATCAGAATCTTTGAAAGTACTACAGTTTAACTACCTGGCCCAGTCTTTTGAACAAACTTCAGTAACTGAAGTGTTGGCCCAGACCAGGTATAAGTCAATCTAAAAACCTAATTAACTTTTAAAATTATGACACTTGCCCATGAATCCCAGCCTTTGAATGGTCCAAACCTTTTAGAAATAGTATTTAAATATGCTCAACAGGATTTAGGCCAAGCACTTTATTACGGACCTAGGTAGTCCATGATGAGTTTGTTGGGTTTTTTTGCTTTATTTTTGAATTGTTTCTTTTATGCAGTGAATAATGTTAGACAAAAGGAAAATGTAGCCCAGATGGCTATGAAATCTTGTTCTTTTTATGATGGAAAAGAAGCAAATTAAGTAAGATGAAAACTGTAGTCACTTCTGCTTTCTAAGGACAATGGAATAATAATTGCTACCAATGGGGAAATATCTGCTCCCAACTTCACACAAAGGCCAAAAAGGAAGTCTTTGCCAGAACTTCTTGCAGTCTTGAGGTTCACATTCCCTTAGATGAGCCATTGTTTTTGCAAAACACTAAGTTTTGCAAAGGGAGGCCTGGAAAAAATCAAAATAGTTCTGTATTTAAAGAGAACTGAGCTGACAAATAGAGAACACTAGAGCTCAGGTATATTTAAGATAGGAAGATGTGGAAAAGGTCTGAAAGGGAAATGAAAACCAAGCAACTTTCTGTAAAGTTTGCTGCATATACAAATGCCTGTGTGAATGATAATTTAAGGGGAACAAGGGAGAAAGAGCTAATATTCCTCACTTGGGACAAAGCAATGTAAAACAGTAACAGCATGTGGTAAGGCAAAACAGTTGATAAATTAACTCTCCAAAATATAGGTGATTGGAAAATGAATAAATTACCCAGATTTCCCTGAGGAGGAACACAAGAGCTCAATCTAATTTCCTTTGAATTTCAAAGGAGAGGGAAATCCAGCTGATATCTGGATTATACTTTTCTCCACTCAGGACCTGCACAATGAGACTGTGAAATCGGCAATACATTTATGTATCAACAGCATTAAGCAGGCACATAGGGAGTCCTTGGGATTCCCCACCCCTTCCTCCAAGAGTAAACTTTCAGAGGTTTAAACTAACCCATTCTCTGACTCTTGGTCAGGAAATCAAACTTCTTAAGACTTTTAATTTCTCCTGAGATTTTTTAAATACTTGCTTGCTTCCTCCAAAGAACTTCTTAAATTTTTTCTCCAAAGAACTTCCTAAGTATTTACTCATAAAAATCTTTCCATGGTTTTTTCTAGTACTTTTATGGATTAGTTTGTTTACATTTAAATCTGTTGATTTATTTCAAATTTATTTTTGTATATAGAATGAAATATTATTTTCACATATTCAGTTAACTGTCCAAACATTTTTTATTGAATTATCAATCCTTCCCCTATTTAATCGAAGTGCTACTTTAATTATGCTATAATTCTTCATGTGTAAGTCCATTTTTGAATTCTGGAATCTATTCCATTGACTTCGTTCACAAAGCACACTATTTAGATGCAGGTCTATAATGTTACATTATCTTGTAGGGCTGGTTTTCCCACATTATTTGCTTCTTTTTTTTTTTTTAAGGACTGTGCTTGGCTATTACTTTGACGGGTTTTTTTATCAATAAGAACTTCAAAATCAGTTTTTCAACTTCTAAAAAATTACTCTTGGTGCTTTCATTGAGATCATGTTAAATTCCTAGATTAATTGGGAGGAAGCAGACATCTGTATTGATGTCTACGAAAAGGGCATGCTTTTCCATTCAAATTTTGTCTTGTGTCTCTTAGAGTTTTTGAAAGTTTTCTTTGTATAGATCGTGAAGATTTCTTAATTTTATCCTGAAGTACTTATCTTTATTGTGACCATTATGTTTTCTCAATGGTTGTTATTTGCAGATATTAGGCTGACCCATATGAAATTGCTATTTCTGTTAGTCAAAAAAAGGTTAAACATTGGCAATCACATAGCTTTTCTAATATAAATGCCAGTGATTGTTTTATATGTATTTTATTTATAATTACCTTAGAGAATGTCTTTCAGTATTCTAGAGGATATTTCTAAAACATGTGGTGTCATCTATTACTTTAAAAATGATAGAATTTACTAGTAAAACCATCTGTGACTAGGGCACTATTTATTTATTTATTTATTTATTTTGGTAGGGAGGTTGGCAAATTTCTACATTTCTTTTATAGTAATTGCTATGTTTTGATTGTCTGTGTTGCCTAGGGTTGACATTGGCAAATAATATTTTACTAGAAAATCATCCATTTTGTGCATTTAAAAATTTTTTTTTGCATAGAGATGAACAAAATTAGCTTTTAGAAATCTTTTAATTTACCCTACATCTGTGGTTATTAATCCATTTTCATTTCCTATTTTTAGTTTGTGTGCTTTCTCCATTTGAAAAAAAATGTTAATTATTAATTTGGGGGTATTTTTTTTAAACAAAGAAAATTAAATTTTAGTGAGCAGAAATGGAATAAAGTTCTTAATTACTTTTGTTTTTTCTTTTAGGCAAATATAATTATAAATTTAACTGCTTTTTGGTTTTGGAATTGTTGACAGTTCATTTTTTTAAAGAAACAAACCTAACAAAAAATATGCATAAAAATAATGCTGTTTTTATTAACTTTTTTTAAATGGCCTTCCTCTATTCCCGTACTTCTTAATAAACTCTTATACAGTGGGTCAAGCAATAATATGAACATTAAGAAGAAATACATCCCCAGCTTCTCTCCCTGCCAAAAAGTTGCTTTATCTATTAAATTTAATTCTTTAGAAACCTATTCCTCATTTATGTGTGGTTTTGATATTAGTAGCTAATTCTTTCCATTCCTTTTAATTTGATTAAATCAACAGCCTTTACTTTGTGCTGTGACTGTCCTAGGTGCTGGAGAGAGAAAAATGAGCCAAGCTTCCCTCTTCCCACTGCTCTCAACCTTCACCCAAAAGAGCTCACAGCCTGTTCTATTTGTACAGATTGCTCTACTAGTTTCAATCAGACTTTGCAGAAATATTTATCACAAGACAGGAAAGAGAGAAGGGGGACTAGCTTAAGCCAGATCATTTGCCGTAACTAAAAACAAGGAACAAAAGTTAAGCTAGTTAATATGCATGCTTAGTAGTCAGAAGGATACTCACAGCAGTATTATTTGTAGAAACCCTCATGAGACTGAATGAAGCTCTTGTTTGACTTTAAATACTGCCAATATTAAATCCCCAGATTGTATTTCCCAAAGAGAAGCCTTGGTTCTGTGTGCTCTGCCAAGGAGAGTTGAAGGTGGAGAGGCCTCCATTTCCCTACTTCTCTCAATTCTTGATGCCAGTAGATTCTAAGTGATAAAATCCGTTTACATATAAGCTAGAGAAAAAGTTTAATTACACTTCAGAGATTTTGATTTCTTGCAAATACAAAATATACTCAATCATTTCAATTCTTACATTCCACATGAAAGTTGGAAGAAATGTACAAGTAATATATGCATTTATAAGATATGTTTATTATTTCTTACTTGAAATAATTAATTCAATATAATCAACATTATCCTCAGGGATACTCTGATGATAGAAGTGACCTTAGATTTATTATGAAGTTGCAAGAAAGAACTGGGTTTGGAGTTGTTACTCATTTGAACACATTGGAAACCAAAAGGCAAAGCAAGACTACAATAGTACACCTTTGGAACATTTTGATAAATTTTGGCCTTTTATTTCTTCCATGATGGAAATATGAGTCACCTGGAGTCTCTGGTACAATTAATTTATGAACACTATTGGGGAAGAAGGTATCTGCACCCCAGAATAAGTGCCCCCAGGAGGAAAGTGGTTTTTAGTCTGGTTGGAGCCCAGGAAATGGTCCCTCCAGGTTCATTCTACTAGCGATAGAAGTTAGTGTCCAAACAACACTCATTTCTCATCCTTGTCCCATCTGGACAGTCTCAGCTTTCACTTTCTCTCACTTCTTATAACACACAGAGCCAAGTACTTGTGTGTGGGACATTTAAGGTCATTTTGCATCTGTCTTTTTATTATTACTTCTCTATGATATTATCACAGGGATTACATAACTCCAACTGTACACATTTCAAAATTAAACGCTTTGACCAGTAAAATATACTGTAATTGTAGTTAACAGGAGAAGAATGAAGAAGTAGGCCCCTGACTTTCTTTGTCCTGCCCACCGTAGCCACTTTATGGACACCCATTACATCACTGTGCGCTAAAATTTCTGGGTCTTTTTCATATTAATTGCAAATATCCAGATCTTCTCAGTTGTTTTTTTTTTTATCCTGAAATCTCATATATTATACTTGTCAAGGTTCTTGATCATAAATAACAAAAACCAATTACAGCTTCTTAAACAGAAATGGAATGTACTGAATTGGGTATTTGGTAGTTTCTAGAATAAAGAAAGGTAGAAATGAATCAGAGAGGAAATGGGTTGAAGGTGGTAAGGCCCAGATGAGCTGCCACCACAGGAACAGGCTGCTGCTCAGAATGTGCCATTTGCCAACAAGGCACTCATTGCCCCATGACTGGCATCACCACTGGATACCTATCACCTCTGTGCTGGGTTCTATTGCCATAGGATATGTGCCTCACCCCTACAGACTTTCCTCCTACAGACTTTCCTCCCTGCAGAGTTACCCTGAAGCATCCTTAATTGACCTGAGCCTTGTTATCTCCTCCTCAGGATATAAAGTCCCGTGTGGCAGCATTTGATCGTCTGTGGCTAGGTCTTATAACCTTGCTCATGCTCCCAAGGAGATAACTGCCTTTTTGGTCTCTCAAGTGGAGGGGCTGCTTTCTCTTATTATCTTACAGTTCCTCCCAAATAACAAAAGCTTTCAGACACTGGGCAACCCAAATTATAAATTCTACATGTAAAATTTTATTCTGTTAATTTGGGTTTATCAGTGGGTAGTAATATCTCTCAAGTAATGAGTCTATCATCCAGTCAGTTTTCATTCCCAAGTTTCTGCTATATACTTTCTATGCTAGTCTTTTGAGTCTCTCTAGACTCAGTCAAAGGATTCCACAGCGTAGGGTCAGACGTAAGCATTGTGACCAGGCTTTCCTCTGGTTTGAGAACCACACATTTAACTTCAGGAAATGGTGGTCTGACTAGCTATGGTTCTCCTAGTTGCCTAACCACCCGGGACACACACCTCCATCTTGCCAGTTAAATAATCAATAGTAAGAAAGTTTTTTTATCAGATGCCTTGCAAAAATCTAGATACACTATTTCTCTACCAGTAGCCTTATCTACCAATCTATACCTTTCTATTTTTCTAGCCAATGAGTTCTGTCCAGTAGCCATACTTTTAGAGATGATAAGATCAGAGAAAAAGGATTTAAACATAAGTTGTCTATTCTTTATGTCCCAATGATAATGGGAATTAAAAGTAAACTATTGAAGTTTGGGAAATAAATATTAACTTTATAGCATTATTATTTTTAATTATGTTTTTTCTTTATAGTTGCTTTTTACTAGTCTCTGTTAGAACAAGCATAATTAAAGAAGGAATCAGTTTTCCTATTTCATTAGGGACCATTGTATTTAAGCTAAATTTTCATTATCACATCAGAGAAGTAAGGTCCAAGGCAATTTGCTCTCACATTGCTTGAAAGCTATTGCAATTTTTATTAAGTTTGAAATTATTTAATATAAAAATTATCTTTAACATTTAAAAAACAGAGGCTATTAGAGACATCCAGGTTAAAAAAAAAAAGACATTGTAGAGCCCAATGAAATAAATATGCAGGGTTTTTAAATAATTAATAAAATAAATATTTACCAAGGAATTTCCCCCAGATGCCATGAATTTTAACAATTGCCAAAAAAAAGTCTCTTGAGACACCCATATAACTATTTATTCCAGTTAAAATGATTATCCTGATTGTTAAATAATTCTGAACTCAAGAGTATTCTTCCTCTCACCCCCAAGAGTAGATATAATCTCCAACTGGATGAAAGAAAACTGGCACAGGATATTTAACAAATTTTTGTAAAAGCAGAGGCCAAATATTCTGACTACATAGTGTCAGTTGATGACTATCTCCTTCACCCCCTGCCATAGGCTCAGGTCACAGACAGAAAAGTGTGAAGACACATTTCCAGCCCTCAAACTTTGGTCTAGAGAGGAGAACAAATTGGTCTTGGAACTTTATTGAGAAAAAGAATCCTGATTCAAAGCAAGTAGAAAATAGAAAATTCAGATATAATGTGAGCAATGAAAAAAAAATTAAAGCAATTTCACAAATATACTTGTTTTTTTAACAATTCCAAGAAAGAAAAAAGAACATAAACATGATAAAGGGCATGACTGAGAATAACCCTAGAAACAAGAAAATTGCCTACAAAAGCTTTATATTAGAAAACAAAATTTTAAGAACATAAATTAAAGAAGAGCTCAAATCCCTTGTGATAAAAAAAAAAGTAAAAAGCAGAATGAGCTGAAAGAAAATGAGAGCAAAACAACATAGTTACAAAACTAATTAAAAACAGCAAGGAAGAGAGTGTACTTTTATTAAATTAAAACTTGAATTTCTAACAGAAAGGTTTGAAGTAACCACAGTAAAGGCAGGTTAAAAAAAATAAGGGATTAAAATAAGTAGAAAGAAGGAGGTAGGCAATGGAGACTAGATAAAGATTATGTAATATAATCACAAGTGATGTCCCTGAAATAGTAAACCCATCAAATTAAAATATTCAAGAAAATGTTCATCAAACAAAGAAAAGTGAATGCAGAATTAAAGAATATATTGTGTTTCAGAAAACTTCAGCCTGGAATGTTCAAGAATGAGACATATCTTGGCCTACCTATTGAAATTCAAAAGTGAAGAAAGAATTCTTCAGGCATTGAGACAAACAATATCAAATTATGTTCAGGGGAAGGACTAACCTCAGAATTTGATGTCAGAAGACAGGAGCAATGACTAAAGGAGTGTAACTTAAGAATATCTTATCCAAATAAGTAAATTTTGGTATATAGGCAAAACACACTTTCCCAAATATACAAAAGTCAGGAAACACAGCACCCAGGAGCCTCTCTCGAAAAAACTACTTGACAGTGTCCTGCCATTTAAGAGAAGAATAGAAATAAGAAAAAGAGAACAGAGAAGCCCTATATAGGACTTTCGGTAAATAACAAATCCATTTAAATGTAGACCAATATAAACTTGTTGGATTGTCACTGAAGAGAATGCTAATGTTATAAACTCATTGATATAAAAATAATAATATATAAGTTAGGGAGAGAAGATATGAAGAAGGGAGAATGTATCAGAATGTGACTCTCTCTTTTATAGACAGGTCAATCAATGTATGAAATTAAAATATGTGGTTCAAAAAACACATAATGACTTTCAAAATCTCTTCCTAAAGAGATATTTTAGGAGCTAATATTTCTTATAGAGAAGAAAAATTTATTGGAAATTGGACAATTCTTTCCATTTCACTTCAATTTTGTTTTCTATTAAATCCAAGTTGTTTTCTTTTATGGAATGGAATCCAAGTGAAACTAAATTGAATAGTATTATTTGATAGCAAAGGAGCCCTATTAACATTTGATGATGTCACATCATTAGGGGTAGGACAATTTGGGTAAATATTAATAATGCTGATAACCCTTTAAAAATGTACATTTATTTTATTGTGTTCATATTTACTAAGCCAGTGATTCCAAATTATGCCTTATATGGGTATATACATTTTTCAATAAAGATGTAAAATGAATGTATTTTATTGTATGTAAATTTACCTTGATAAAATCTATTTTAAATATTTATTTTAAATTGGAGTCTACATAGAGAGGAGCAGGGAAGAAAAGAAGGTGAAAGTGGGTGGGCAGGGTTTTTCTATCCCCCAGCTCCTATTCATCTCTGTTTAATTAACCTGGACGGTTTGGTGGCATTTATATCTTTTACACGAAGTCTTCAACATAGGATTCTATAGCTTTAAGGAAGGGGGAAAAAACACTACTGTTTTAAAAGTAGGTGTCAATTGACCTGAATACAGACATATATTGTGAGTGGTAGGGAGGAAAGATAAACTAATAAAATAATTCCAGTAAATTAAAGGTAAACTAATATTTGAAACAAACATTTCTGGATAAGATACACATTTCTACTTTCCAAAGTAGCTTCAACCAGTTCTTCCCAGATAAATGGAGCTGGTCTCCAGATGGTGAGTAGTGCTTCTGGATTTGTGAATGGGCCTCACTGGGGCTTGGACAGCCAGACTCAGCCTCCACAGCGTCCCTTAGCCCTGCTCAAGTTACCAGCAGGCCCAAATCATGGAGTGGCTGGCTAGGGTCCCGGCAGCACAAAACTTTTTCAGTTTTCCTAACAACTTTCTCCCTCATCCTTGTAATGTTTTGGCTGCTGTGGGGCCTCTTTTTCAACTTGCTTTCAACTTGCCTAATGCTTCAAGCCACAAGGGAGACCCCAAACCCTGCAGAACATCCCGGAATGCAAAGCATTTGCAATGAGTCACAGCTGCAGAAGTGCCAGCAAGGACTGTTCCAGACTTAGGGAGGGAACGAGGGAGGAGGGGTCAGTTTCAGCAGCTGCACAGCCTGTGTCGAAGGCTGGACCCAGGAAAGATGAGTAGTGCCACTGACTTGGAAGGAGGATAGAAAAAAAAATGAGAAAAAGGCTGAGGCAACCCCACCTGCTTTGCATGGAGCTATCAGCTCTTCTAGCCACATTCTCCAAATCTTCAACATTTGCACAGAAAAAAACACCTTCTGGAATATAGAGGATTGTAAGATGGCTCTTGGAAAATGATCCCTGACCGTCTCTAACCAACAACCATAAAGGGCTCAGCCTACTGAGCTTTGCACTGCACTATTTTAAGATGCTCTCTAAAAATGCAGTGGGCGTTCTCTCCTTTTATGCCAACAGAGGGGGAATTCACTGGTCTTTTCTTGCTGCCTGAATGTACTCCTTCTTTTAAGTCCTGGAGAGAGCATTTGGTGTCAAAAACCTCATCTTAATTTTTTTTTATCAATAACTATGAATGGAAGATACATTTATAATTTTCAACCAAAATATTTGAAAATCTAGAGAATAAGAAGTAAGTGTTCTTCTCACTTCTGCCCACCCTGGCCACCTAGTTCTTCATCCTGGAAGCAAGCACTGTTACTCGCTTCTTATGTATTTTTCCAGAAGTGTTCTTTGCATGTTCAAGCATGTCTGATATACATAAATTTTTGTGCCAATAACATACATTACGCAAGATTACAGTCTTTGTTTTTAACAACCTTGGAAACGTTCATATCAGTACAAATAGAATTCTCATGTTTATTTGTTCATTTTAAATAGATATGTAAACAGTGCCCTATTAATGCGCATGTTGGTGGCTATTTTCACTCTTTCTCTATTACAAACTGTGTTTCAGAGAATATCTTTGAAAAATATTATGTGCAGTTATATATGTAGGTAAAATTTCTAGAACTGGGATTCCTATGTCATATTTTGACATTTTAATAGATATTTTATCAAATTGCTCTCCACAAAGATTATTCCAATTTATACTCACATGCATGAAAGTGCTTCTTTCTCCCATTCCTCAGCACATGATTATCCAACTTTTTTACCTTTGCCAATTGATAGGTTAAAAAATGATATCTTATTGTAGTTTTAATTTGGTTTCTTCCTAGTACAAGTGAGGTGGAGTATCTTTACTTATGTTTGAGAGCCACTGGTATTTTCTGTTCTGCAAACTATGTTCTCTGCCCATTCTCTGTTGCATTCTTTGTTCTGATTCATTGAACTCTATATATTAAGAAGAATAGCCTTTGTTTGATGTATATATAGGAAATTTTTTTCCAGTTTTGTTTTTTTCTGTCCTTTATACTTACAACATTTATTTCACACATAAGTCTGTTTACTTTTATGTTGTTCAAGTTATCTTTTTATTCTTGGCATCTAGAGAGTTTAGCATTTAGATAGTTTTTTCCCTGAAATTATGAAAATTTCCCCCATATCTTCTACTATTAAGATATATTATTTTCTGTGATCCAACTGGAATTTATTATCATGGTGACATAAGTAAGGCTCCATGTATATCTCCAGATGGCTGTCCAGTTGTTACAATGCCATTTATTGAATAATCTAATCCTCCCCCCATTAAATGCTACCTTTATCAGAAACTAAGTTTCCATATGTAGATATTTGTGTGGTAGGTATTTGCTGCTAACAAATCACCACAAATTTAGTGACAAAATAACACATTCATTATCTCACAGTTTCTGTCACTTAGGAATCAGGTTAGCTGAGTCCTCCACTTTAGGGTCTTTCACAAAGCTGTGATCGAAGTGTCAGATGGGGCTGGAGTCTCATCTGAAGCTTGATTGGAGAAGGTTCGCTTCCAAGCTCATGTGGCTGCTGGCAGGATTCGGTTCCTTGTAGGATGTCAGGCTAAAGGCCTCTGTTCCTTGCTGGCTGTCTGCTAGAGGCCACTCTAAGTTCCTTGCTACCTGGGCCTCTTCATAAGCAGCTCACTTCATCAAGCCAGCAAGGGAGAGAGTCAATAGAGAGCATCCACTAGCAAGATGAAAGTTACAACCTTATCTAATGTACAGAAGAGACATTTCATCACCTGTACCATTTTCTATTGGTTAGAAGCAAGTCACAGATTCCACCCACACTCAAAAGAAGGGCATTACACAGGCAGTGAATACTAAGAGGTATAAATTCACTGGGGGCTGTCCTCAAGCCTAGCCACCCTCTGGTCCCTTATGATTCATGTCCCTCCCATAAGCAAAATGTACCCACCTCCTCTCAAAATCTTCATAAGTCTTATCCCATTATAGCATCACTTTGCAGTTTAGAATCTCATCTAAATCATGCCCACATATAGATAAGGCACTTCAGGTAGTTTATTAAGTCAAACAACTGGAGTACAATTCTTCTCTATCTGTAGACCTATAAAACTAATGTGACAAGTAATCCACCCTCATACCCAAAATACAGTGGTGGGACAGGCAAAGGATAGCAGCTAGAGACACTCATTCTAAAAGGAAAATAAGAAGTACAAGGGAGTCACTGGCCACAGTATTTCACAGGTTTAGGTTTGTTCAAAATTTCCATAGCTCAATAGCAATATAGTTTTGGAAATAAACATTGTCCATTTTTTTCCTGCTCATTCATATGTGTGTGTATGTGTTTATATACACATATATATATGTGTGTATAAATACACATATATGTATGATTTCCTTTGTTGTTCTTCCTCTTTTAATCACCACCATCATCATCACTTTCATTATGCTCACTAAGTTCCAAATTCATTCTCCCCCTTTTACTAGATTTTGGTTCAGTAACCGAGGTTTAAGCCAAACAGTACGTAGCAGTCCCTTTGATTACAGTTATTGATTCAGAGGCAGTCATGTGAATTGAGTTGGACCATCAGGACTTTTACTTGCTCTTTCACCTAGTGAATGTGAAAAAAGAATCATGTGGCCAAAATTGCTTTGGGCAGCCATAGTAGGAATACAAGGAGAACCAACCTTCAGATGAACCCTATGGACAACAGTGACAAGAGATATAAAAATCTGGGTGACTGATGCTATTGTTGACCCTCTCATACCTTGGAGTTCCTATTATATGAGTTAATACATTTCCTTATTTTTTAAGTCAGTCTGAGTCAGATTTACAGTTATAAGCTTCCTAATTAGTACAGAATTAAAGATGTTGCCTAGTTTGGTTAACGATGTATCTTGTCTTTTTATTTTAGCTTTTTTTATAACTTCTACATTGGGTTGGCTACAATCACTTATTTTTGAGGATGTTCACAACTTAGCTAATCATTCTAATTACCTTCATGAACTCTGCTAACTCATCCAGGATTTTTAACAATTAAAGAGTATGATCAAAACACAGAGCCACAACATTGCCCAGGGAAAAGCTCTCAGCCTTGTAGTAGTTGTCATACTCAAGGAATCAGGGGCATCTCATGACATCATATTTGTACACACCTCCTTAGATTTACCATCCCTTGCTATGTTTATCTCTTCCTATGTCAGTCATCCTCCACTGGGGAGTATGGTGAATGCGCTTGAGGCAGGAATCGGGTTCCCCTTGTCCAGCATCTTCGCAGCTACAACTTAAGAATGAATGCCAGGCATGAAATACTCCAATGTTTATTTCCAAATCTCAGAGTAACTCCAAAGGCCCTTAGGGTACCCTAGGTATAAAAACTGAAATTAGAATAACACCCTGAATAAATAAGTGGAGAGACGAGTGAAGTAAAGCCTTCTCTGAATTTTCAAAACCCATTGCTATGGTGCAGGGCAAAAGGAAAGATTACATCAGATTTCCCCACCTTCAATTACTCATTGTGTTATATGTGCTAAATTTGTTATATGTTGATTCTAAGAGTCTGAGTGGTTCTTACTATTTGTCTTCTCCCAATGAAAAGTAAAAGAGATTTTATTTTTTTCAGGGGGAGGGAGGCATTCATTTAATTTTTTTTTTTTTTCACTTCAGGCCCAGCATGGAGGGTTGATTTGAGTCCAGGGGAGGATAAGATAGAGGCTGGCCTTGGAACTAGGCATTTCCCCAAGCCTGGACAGCTGGAACGAAGAAGCTTTTACAGGTTTTCTGGAAGTAACAAAGATAGGAACCTATTTGCACAGTGTCTCACATAGGGGATAGGTAAGGTGTGCTGGAGTCTCTGGGAGTGGATTTACCTACCCATTGGCAGAGTGGCCCACGCAGCAGAGCTACTGAGTCAGCCCAGACAAAACTGTCTGATGTTGCCCCCGGAGGCCCAGTGCGCTGCACAGCTGCAGCAGCAAACAGAAAGGGCAAACTCAGCAACCTCAAGCAAACCTCACTTCATCTCTTGGTTTGTGCTCTTCGCATTTTAAAACACCCTTCCCCGCACAGAGGTCAAAGCAATCTAGATACTTTCTGTTAGCTTCATGATCCCTTTGAAAATAGGTCTTTAATCCATTTGGAGCCAACGTTTGTTTATGTACTCAGTGGGGAGTCGAGTTTATTTTTCTTAATATAGTGACCCAGTTTTCCCGTCTAGTAAATGGTCCATCCTTTCCCACACTTATATGTAGGGACCAAGTTCCAAATAAGCAGAGCTTTATCTCTAAGCCATCTATTATTCTGGTCCCATTGTCCATTTTGTCTATTCTTGAACCAGTACCATAATGTTTGAATGATCATGGCTAGTAGTGTTTAATATTTAAGACCTCTTTTTTGCCTCTCTTTTTCAAAGTAGACTTAGCTAAATCATGGACTTGTTTTCCCAAATACATTTTAGAATAAGTTTTCAATGTTTCCCAAAAATCGACAGAAAAAGCTGCCATTTTAAGAGGTTGAATTTAATGTATAGATTAATTTAGAGAGAATCTACATTTTCATAATATTAAGCCATTCTATTCATTGACATGGAATACGTCCTCATTTATTCAGATCTTCTTTTATATCCTTTAATATTTAAAATTTTTTCTTAATAGCACTCTACTATGTTCTTTGTTAATAGTTTTTTGTTGCTACTGTAAAATATATCTTATTTTTCTATTATATATCTTCTACGGGCTAGTATAAAGAAATGCTATTGATTTTTGTCTCATCAATGCTTTATACCTTAGTGCGAACAAGCTCCTTAGATTCCATAGTCAGAGATTTTAGCAAGTAGAAAGAGAGAGTGAAAAAAGAGCATGAAGACACACGTGTGAAGACGAGAGTTTCTCCAAGAAGCCAAAAGGAGAAGAGAGCTGCTAGGTGCTTTGGAAAGCAATTTTATTACTTCATCTTTTCCCCTGACTCTTCTTAATAGAATTATCCTAATTGTAGAATACAGGCCAGCTATTCTTTCCTCCCTAACTGGTTTTCCCAGCAGACTCTATCTGGAGTCCAGTCACCTCTCAGCACCATCAGCACTACCTCTCTAATCCAAGTAGTCTCCTCTGGCTTCCAATTGACTTGCCACATTCAACATTCCACTGAGGCAGTCTGTCCCATCAAGTACATCCTTTCAGCATGTCACTCCTCTACTCAAAACTTCACTCTGTATCCTCCCCTCATTCAGATTAAAGGCTAGAGTGTTTACTGTTGTTCACAGGACTCTTCACAAGCTGGTCCCCCAATTTTTCTGTGACTTCATCACCTACAACTTCTCCTCCAGCTCACTTGTTCCAGCCACATTGGGCCCCTTGCTATTCCCTCAACTTGGCAAGCAAGCTGCAGCCTCTGGGCCTAAATAATTTATATATTGCTGCATAACAAATTATCCCAACACTTAGCAGCTTAAAATAACAAAGCTCTATTATTACTTGCAGTTTTTGAGAGTCAGAAAGCCAGGAGTGGCTTAGCTAGGTGGTTTTGACTCAGGGTCTCTGATGAGGTTGTAGTCAAGCTTTCCGCCACAGCTACAGCTTCATCCCAAGGCTCAGCGGGGGAGGGGCCACTTCTAAGCTCACTCCTGAGGTCGTTGGCAGGCCTCAGGTCCTCACGGATTTTTGGACTGAGGACTTCATTCCTCCCTGGCTGCTGCCCAGATACTGCCCTCAGTTTCTTGCCACAGGGCCTCTCTGTAGAACATAGAACAGCTCTCTTGGCAGCTGGCTTCCCCAAGGGAGAGTGATCTGAAAGGAATGAGCACCCAGAATGGAAGCTGTAATCTTTTTAAAACCTAACCTCAGAAGTAACATACCATCAGTTCTGCTATATTTTATTTATTTCAAATTCAGCCCACACATAAGGGCAGGGGAGTAAAGTTCTACTCCTTGAAGAGTATCAAGCACTCATGGACGTATTTTTTTTATAACACAAGACCTTTTCACTTGATCCCTCTACCATGGATCACTGCACAGCTGGCTCCTTCTCTCATTCAAGTCTTTGCTCATTAGAGATATTTCTTGTGACCTTCCTGTCTAAAATAACATCATTCTCTATCTCCTTCCTGAATTTTTTTATAACTCTTATCATTTGACATATTAGGTTTTAATTGTTTATAATTTGTTTTCACACTAGAATATTAGCTTGATAAAAGTTAGGACTTCATTTTGCTTACTGTTAAGTTTCTAATATTCTAGAATTATGACTGACATGTAGTAAGCACTCAATAAACACTTGTGAGAAGAGAGAAGGAAGGGAAGAACAGAATCTCAGAATAGGAGCCTATGTCTTTAGCGTCTTTCCAATCTGGAGACCTGGTTCATGTCTAGAGTAAACTATCTATCAGCCCCTTAGATATCTAGAGGAATCCTGGGTACCAGAGGGCAGACCAGCGGGGAACCTGTAGTTTTTCTACATATGGGGATTTGTAGCTGGTTGAATTGTGTCCCCAACAAAGATGTGTGCAAGGTCTAATCTCCAGTGCCTGTGAATGTGAACTTATATGAAAATAAGGCCCTTACAGATACAGTTAAGAATCTTAAGATAAGATCATTCTGGTGTCCTTATAGGAACAGAGGGATATGTGAAACACAGAGACACAGGGAAAAGAAGACCAAGTGAAAATAGAGGGAGAAATTATATTTATGCTACCACATGCCAAAGAGTGCCTGAGGCCACCAGAAGCTGGAAGAGGAAAGGAAGGAGCCTCCTCTTGATCCTTCAGAGGAATCCTTCAGAGACAGGCCTGCCAACACCTGGATTTCAGACTTCTAGCCTCCAGAACCAGGAGAGAATAAATTTCTGTTATTTCAAGCCACCCAATTTGTGGTAATTTGTTACAGCAGCTCTAGGAGACTAATAAGGGATTTAAGCATTTCTCTGAGACCTGTCCCTCGGGCATCTGATTACAAGTGATTAAAAAGGATCATCTCCACGACTTGCATAAAAATTATTGACAGATCATTTTTCATGATCTTACATGCCAAATAAAAACTCTTTAAAATAATACTAACTATATATGTAAGGTTTTTAAAAAAAAATTTTTTATATATACTTATATATACATATATATATACATATATATATACATATTCGCTCGATGCCTCTGGTGAAAAGCACTAGGGTGGAGGAACAAAGGTGGGAGGGAGACATTTTGAAGTAGACACCTTTTTGTGCTATTTAAAGTTTTTGAGGTGTGCCTTTCTTTTCTTAAACATATACAAACACAAGGGAAAAATGGCATTCCTATTGCTTCTATAAACTGTAATGGTTAAGTTTATGGCATTGTTTATTATGGTGATGTTTTCCTAAGTATATACTTACCTTCAACTCATCAAGAACTATACACTGAATATGTATACAGTTTTTTTGTATGTCATTCACACCTCAATTTCAGAATAGTTTTTAAAAAACAGTGACGTTACTAACAACAGTTCGGCAAAGAGTTGTGAGATATTGGTGCTTTGTTATATTGCTACTATCTAAAATTTGTTTGCAAATCAAATTCGTCTTCCTCTACTGCTTAATGTCTTTGTTATAACTGTGGAAAGTGTTTATTTCTGATGTTCTCTTAGCAACTTTGAAAGTCCTAATTGGGCTCACTCACATATGTTGTGGGAGAATGGTGACCATTAAATAGAGGTGTAGATTGGAAGCAGAAAGAGGTTTCCCTGTAAAGAATGTAAAATAAAGGAACTATATATTTTGAAATTAAAATTTAACAGTCTTGGCTAATTCAGATCTTTAGTGATTCAGCTGATGTACTGTGCTACACTAAAGTGGTGTGCCGCCCTGAAAACCCATTCTTGATCCTTTCTGCTCTTTGCCCCTCACAGCTGGGTAGAATGCAGATGAACTCCAGGGCAACACTGGAAGCCACAAGCTAAAGACAGCAGAGCCTCCATCAGCCAGAATGTGCAAATGACCACACAAGGAGCCACCCCACTGACCCATGGAGTTTGCCTAGTACTGTTATGTGAACAAGAAATAAGCTCTAAAGTATTTGAGCCATTATACATTTTAGGGTCAATTTGTTACTATTACAAATTAGCCTTTTCTAACTCATATACTTTCCTAGCAAAATTCTTTTTTCCTTTTTTGGGGGAGGGAAGAAACGCAAAAGAAAAGATGAGTTGAGGAAAATTTAATTGTAATGTATGTGCTGGGCAACTATCATTTGCCCCTTTAGACTCATGCTCCATCCTTCTGTTCCCTGCTTTCAGCTCCTGATGACTGACATACATTCTGGGTCCTATGAGATGAGAGAGAGAGAGGAGAAGCAGGGTCTGGATAGTTCTTGTGCTGGTTTGCTCCCTGTGAGTCCTAACAGAAGTTCACTGCTCCTCTCAATCTGTCCTGTTTTACATGGTTGTCTTACTCCTCTTGGATTCAAGTAGCAGTTCCCAGCCCTTGTCCGTGTGGGCCTTATCTTAGTCAGCCCAGCTTAGTCAACTTGGGCTGCCATAACAAAACACCATAAAATTGGTGGCTAAAATAACAGAAATGTATTACAGTTCCGGAGACTGGAAAGTCCAAGGTCAGGATGCCAGCATGGTTGGGTTCTGGTGAGAGCTCTCCTCTTGGCTTGCAGATAGCTGCCTTTGACATGTCCTCACATGGTAAAGAGAGAGAAGGTGGGTAGGGGAGAAGGAGTGACGGGGGAGGGGGAGTGTGGAGGAAGGGAGAGAGAGCATGCTTTCTCTGTTCCCTTCTTATAAGGGCACTAATCCCATCATGAGGACTCCTGCATGACTTCATCTAAACCTAATCACTTCCAAAAGTCCCCACCTCCTAATACCATTACATTAGGGGTCGGGACTTCAATATTTGAGTTGGGGCAGGG
The DNA here is from genome assembly GCA_004027375.1 of Macroglossus sobrinus. Lineage (NCBI taxonomy): Eukaryota > Metazoa > Chordata > Mammalia > Chiroptera > Pteropodidae > Macroglossus > Macroglossus sobrinus. Next base: position 444,109 of record PVKZ01000263.1, on the reverse strand, counting down.
AGACGCAAATATTCAGTCTATAATAGATGTTGGCACGCGCTGTCAACCAAGCTGCTTGGATACCCAGGTCATCACAGCATTCTTTGCAGTGACTCTATGCCCACACTCTGTAAATAAACCTTCATAGAATCATCCTCCTTTGGGTTTGCCATCTGTTTCCTGTTAGCACTCTGACTGAGACAATATTACTTTGAATTCACTGGCAAAAATAGTAGTAACAAATAGTGTACATATTACTAGAACCTAATAAGACAGTTGTATATTTTAGCACAATCAAAACAATCACAAGCAATCATTCATAGGCAAAGTTTTATACCTCTGTTCTGTGGTACCTTGAACTTCTTTACATCTCCAAATTCACTTCCCTCCACAACCCAAACCTGATATGCAAGTTCCCTTAGCCTTTGGGGCAGAATTCTAATCCTTAGCCTGGCATTCGAGGCCCTTCATAATCTGATTTCTGTCTCCTCTCCAGACTTATCACTGCCATTCCCCTCTACCCACACACATACCCTCACCTCTTCCAAGCCAGGAGAATCATGTCTCTGACTTTGCACACCACACACCCTCCCCCTGGGTAAAGCTAGGAAGAAAATAGAATCATGTCCCTGTTCTCTTCTATAAGAGCTGGAGACTACATTTCATCCCTGTGGAATGAAAAGATAACTCATCGCCCCTGCCTTTATCATGTTCTACTCACCACAAATTCCCAATGAGTAGGACCTGAATTACTGAAGTTGAACTGTTATACACATTTAATCTTTTTTAATTTAGTTTTTTAAAATAGGTAATACATTCTCTTGAGTTCAACCTAAAATGTGTAAAAATTTATATAGTGAAATTTCTCCCCCCACCCCAACCCGTCTCCATTAATCCTATTTCTATACTTCCTACATAACCACTCTTCTTAACATGTACTTAGTTCCAGAATTGTTTAATGTATCTACAAGCAAATTGCAAAATACATTATTATATTTCTACCTTCTTTACTAAGGTGTGACATACTTTTCTGAACTTTGCTTTATTCACTCAACATATTTTGGAAATTTTTTCTTACCTGTTTATAACTTGCTTCCTCATTCTGTTCTACAGCTGCATAGTATTCCAGTGTGTAGATTTCTTTAACCAAATCTTTGTTGGTAGACATTTGAGTTGCTTCTCGTCTTTTTTTTGCAAGTAATGCTTAGTGATGCACATCTAATCTTGGTATGATGCTATATGATTCAATGTATAATTCTTTTAATATTTCAACTTTATACTTTATTTAAAAAAACTTTTAATCTGAGGGCAAATCAACACATGACATTTACTAAAGGATGAATTAAGGTTAGACCATTGATCAATGATCTAAAAAAGTTACTTAACTTTATGAGTTCATTTCTGGGCATTTATCCATAAGAATGTTGGACGATATAGCAGAATATGAGTTCATTTCAATGGAGCAGGCAGCCTATGTGTAAACTTTGCAGTTCTTGCCAAGGTCATTTGGACAAAGCAGCATTCCTGGGTTCCCTTTGGGAAAAGCTCAATCATTTTGTTACTTTTGATGCTCAGTAATACTTTTAGTATTACTTGGGCTGCTGATACATTGTATTTAGCAGAGGTTTACAAAAAGGGGAAGTGTTCAGCATGTGTATGCACATCCAGAGCACCATGGGCCTTTTGAGGGGGACATAATGTATCATTGTCAAGATCCTGCTCAGTCCAGAGTCTGAGAGGTCAGTTGGGGTTCCCTGTCTGCTCCCCAGTACAGAGCAGACACATATGGGGTTCTGTATGTTTATGTTGCACATACCTGATGCTGTAGAGGCAATGTTTCATTTGGCTAAAGGAGAATTGCATCCAGTGCCCTCTTCTCTGTAGCTGGTTGGCAGGGTTATCTAGTGAGGAGAGCTCTCAGGCATGGCAAGTGCTACATATGATGGGTTGGAAAGAACCAATCAAATACTAGTAGAATTTACTAAAGGCCCATAAGGGCTCATTTCCTTAAGGGATGGGGAATGGCAGTAGGGGTCTTAAAAAGCTGCTTAGCCTAAACAATATCTGGGCACAAGAATAAACCTATAAGACCAGATGTATCTCCCTTCAAGAAGGCTGAACCTCCAGGCGCTCTGAGACAGAACCAACTGAGCATACTCGGTGAGGCCATGCTACACTTTGCTGGACCTTGTTTGCAGGGCCTAGAGACCTAAAGTCATTTAAAGCAGGGAGTGCTCCTTCTTCTTTATTTCTTTCTATGTATATTTTATACTTTCTAATTGAAAAATCTTATTCTGATTTAAGAAAATAAACAACAAAAAAAGATGGAGGTAAAATTGAAGGTCTAAATTAGAGGGAACTAACTATTGCTGAAGAATAAAGACTTATAAATAGTTTTCACAAACCTTGGCTTTATTTTCTGCTTTAGCCTTCCTAACCACTTTTGAGTACTGGTAGTGATATTATATCCATTTTATAGATTTCTGTAAATCCCTCCAATTAACTTACTCTGTCTCTTCCCATTTTATCAGTCATCTCTTTGGAAATCCTAAATTGGATGAACTCCTTTATACATTTCTGATATTTATTAGGTAAATTTTAAAATCATATTGCAGTTTCCATGTTTGTTTATTTCCTGCCACAGGTTTTCAGTGAATATTTACACATGGCAGGCCCAGTTCCAGTCACTTGGATATGCATCAGTGAGCAAAACCAGTAAAATCATGTTTCTACCAGTTTCCACACTGAAGGATGGAGAGTTGGTGAATGACTTCATATGATCAGTAGTTGAACATAAGTGTGTTTAATAAACTTTTTCGCAGTTCTTCTTAAGTTTAAATAGGATCCTGAGGAAAAGATGAGACCTTTCTACTGACTATTTTCCCTTTTCATCTTTCTCCTCCTTCAGTTTTCCCAGATATCTCCTTTAACTTTCCCCTAACACACACACACACACACACACACACACACACACACACACACACACATACACACACACACACACACACTCACACATACACACCCTGTCTTTGTCAACCTCCTGACTGAAACCTGATGCAAAATTTTGTATTGTGACAATATTTTATGTTTCAGTTATCCATTGCTGTATGACCAACAGCCCCAAAATTTAGTGATTTAAAACAACAGCCATTTTACTTAGTTATGATTTTGTGCATCTGGAATTTTGGATGGGTTCAGCCAGATGGTCTTTATGCTTCATATGACATTAGCTGGGCTCATTCATGGGGTTGCATTTAGCTGTGAGCTTGGCCATGGCAGGAGTGTCCAAGGTGTCTTCAAGGCTCTCTCCTCTAATCTCTGTCCAACAAAGTGATGAAACTTCTTACATGACAGCTAGACCCAGCCTTGGAACTTACACACCACTTCTGTCACATTTCATTACTCAAAGCAAGTCACAAAGCCAGTGCATATTCAAGTGGAGAGGAAATATCTCCACCTCTTGTGGGGCCGGGGGAGGGGGGATGCAAAGTCACAATGCAAAAGAGCTGTGGGCTAGGTGATATTATTGCAGCCATCTTTGGGAACATGAGTGACCACACTGTACAGACCTGTTTTATGTTAGCTAGTAATCCACTATGAATTCCAGTTCTGGGCATTTGTAATCTAATATTAGTTGTTTTTTTTTCTCTCGGTATAGCTGTCTTCTTTTTACTAATTAGCACTTTTGCTGATAAGGTATGTATTGAATCATAATCCTGAGTTTCATGAATATCAGTAAGAATTTTTCAAGAAGCAAGTCAGTTTTCAAGAAGCAAGTCAGTTAACAAAAGAGAGGAAGGTTTGAGAACTGCACTCAGGACAGGAGACAAAACCTAAGGAAAACTGGGCGGGCCGACATATCCATGGTAGTACCACAAGGACATTCTGGGCAAGGCACTGCTGCTGGCACTGTACACACTGGACAGTGGACATACTGTCACAAGGCTCTCAGTGCCACTGTGCCTGTGCCTGAGGTTCTGATTCTTTCTCTTACGACTCCAACTCTTGTGTAGGAACAACCAATCGTTGAAATCTATTTGCTCCTTCTTTAACCAGGAATTGCTTCTCATAAGGCCTTCCAATAGCCATTTTCTCTAAAATTGTAACCCCTCGCCCACACCTTCTATCTCCCTTCCTTGTTTGTTCTTTTCTTAACTCTTATTTTTACCTAACATACCATATGTATGTATTCTCTTCTCTCACTAGAATATGAGCTGCATAGGACAAGAATCTTAGTCTGTTCTGTTCAGTGTTATATCCCTAGTCCTCCAATAGTGCCTGGAAAATAGTAATTGTCCAATAAATATGCTTGCGTAAATGAATGTAGAGACAGTATCTATATAATCCTTTAAAATCCCTTTCAAATACATTTGTTATACTGTTGACAATGCTTCTTCTTACAATTGTATTCTCCTATCAACATGTCTGCCTAGAAAATGTTTTTCTCATTTTAAATTGATATATAAGACAATTAAACTTTTTGGTAGGTTAAAATTGTTCATTTATTGTTCCCTCCCTTCAGTCAGACTTAACCCTCTGCCTAGAAGGAAATTAGATGAGTCAGAAAAGGATCATTTATTAGAAAACTGTGCTTTATGCTTTGTTCTCTTCTCAGCATTTCTAAATTGATATTTTGCTGATTTATTGCACTACTTTTCAGGATATTGCCGCAAGCTTAATACTTTTCAAGGTCATCCTTTTCATCCTTCATTCAAAAAGACATTAAGTTGGTCTCCTTCCAGTTTTTAGGAATGTCTTGGTCCTCAGTAGCTGCCTTGAGTGAAGCAGCACCACAGCAACTTTAACTAATTCCCAATATGTCCCAGAAGGCAAAACATCAGGCCCTGTAGATTTTAATACATCGATAGAGGCAAATAGTCATCAAGAGTCAAAAATGTTTACTGAGCATCTACTGAGTACAAAGCTTATGCTGGTTCTTTCCTTTCTGTGATTTGATGTCCTGCCTTCTTATTAGCTGATGTGACATTAGCTGATGTGACATTAATGGAGAAGTTAATCAAGCTCTGCCATTTGCACAGATTGGGCAAACAGATAGCAGAAGGGAGAAAGAAGATCCAGCTAGCTTTTTTTAACAAGCCCTCCACAATGTTTCACATTTGTGTCCCTGGCAGGGGGCTCAATTTCATGGCCCTGTTTCAGATGATAAGGTATTTCCCTGTTTGTATAATAATAACTAGTGAAGGTGATCTCTCATTCATTCATTCATTCATTCAGCTCCTAGTCTGCACCAGGCATTGTGGTTATAACAGGGAAGAAAACAAAGTTCTGGATCTCAGGAAGTTTATGACTAATTATACTAATTATACTAATTATGACTAATTATAACAATTTTATAATTGTTATTTTAATGACTACAAATATATACAGAAGAGAATGCTGATGGCTGGCACTTTTATCATGCCCCAAAAGCAACAAAAAGAAGCCTTGGGCCACAAATGAGCAAAAGGAAGAAAAAAGGATTAGGCTCAACTCTTATTCATATTCCTAGCAAGTGTCATCCACACATACTGAGAAGAGATAAGTCAATGTCATTCTACCTGCCCTCTTACTCCAGGCCTCTGTCACACCATAACACTATCTCCTGTTACATATCTTCCCCCAAATGATGACATCCTGCTGTTCTAGTCATGGACTGTTGGTATTTAGATATGTGCAATAGGCACACACTGAATGACTATAATTATCATAGTATTTAAGGGCAGCATCATCTCATAAAATTCAAACTCTTAAAAGGAAAACAAAATATTGGTAACTATTTGCTCTCCCCATTCTCACCTATTCATTTGGTGCAGCCCATTGGTTTCCAGAGCTTTGGAGCTTGCTTGTTCTCTGCCTATTATTTGTCCCTACGAAGCCTTGCCCACAAGCCTCAGGAGTTCATCTCTTCCCCTAAGTGGAAGAAGTGATGCCAAATAAACACCAGGATATTTTAACAGAGTTAGCAGTTAGTAAGCTTTGAGCACACAAAATGTGAGACAAGGTATTTTCCAACATATTCAATGAGTAAAAATTAATACAACCTCCGAGAACTTAGGTAAAAAGGGGTAAAAATTAAGGTGAATGATGTACAATCATTTGTTAGATCTTCAATTCAGTGCAACACACATTCTCTTTGAACACTTCCTTTTGTTTCCGCACTCTCCTGATTATCTTCCACCTCTCTGACCACTTCCTCTAGGTATATTTTATGGGCTCCTCCTCCATCTGACCTCTACTTGTTAAAGAGACCCCTTACTTAGTCTTGGGCCACCTTCTCTTCTCCATCCATGTACACTTTCTTCCTTAGGCAATATCACCGTGCCCTAGTTTTTAATTACTACATATAATTTTAATTTAATTACTTTATATGTATTACTTTAACTACTATGCTGGGGGAAGGGGAAGGGAGGAAGTGAGGAAGAGTCAATTTAACATGTATATGAATTTAATTACTATATATGTATATAGTACAGTGACTCACAAATACATAGTTTCAGCCCAGCTCTCTCATCTGTACCCAAGATCCATATATATAATGCCTTCTTAACTCCTTCATGTGGATGTTCCAAAGGCACCCCAAATTCAACACATCAAAATTGAACTCATGTTCTCTCTTTCAAAACTGGATCTTTCTTTGCTCCTGATAACAGTGAATGGTGCTTCTCATTCACTCAGTTATGCAAGCTGAAAACCCAAGAGTTTGACATTTCCATCTCTTTTATTGCCCACATCCAATCCATCACCAAGTTTTGATGTTTGCCTCCTAAATATTACTCAAATCTGTCCTCTTCTTTTCTACTCCCATTCACACATAGATCATAGATCCTCTGGATTTGACTCTAGTTGGTCTACCCACATCCAGTTTGGTCTCCTACTATCCATTTTCCACAGAACAGCCAAAGAGATAATTCAAAATGCGAAGGTCTCCAATGCCATCTCTCCTGCTCTGAGCGTAAATATGGCCCCTGCCTACCTATATCAGCCCTCATTTGATCTATATTCCCCCTCATTCTCTCCATTCAGCCCCCAGCCTTCTTTAAAGCTCTCATACCCACATACCCTGCTCCCACCTCCACTCCTATCATAAGGTCCTTCTCCTCCAGCCTGGAAATCTTTACCTTTCTGCTTGTAGTTCACTCTGATTCATGCTTCAGATCTTGACTGTCTCTTCCCCAGCACCACAAAAAAATATTCATTAAATAATTTGGGGGTTTGAAGGGGGGGCTCTTAAGTAAGACTTCTATTTTTCCTGCCCAAGTTTAGAGCCAGTTGAGAGATAAGATGTGGAGGAGACAATCAGATGGAGATCAAAATATCAATTTTATGATCAATAGAGTTGTTGAAAACTAAGGCTTAGGTGTGCAGCAACATTGGTATCCCCAGTACAGAACCCCAAATCAGGCAGTCTCATTCTCCTAGTCTCCAGTGAGCTGGAAAACTTCATACCCATGCCCATGGGCAAGCCTCTCATAGAACTCACCTCCTAAAGGAAGAACAGAATATGTGTTCAAGAAAGAAGAGGAGAAAGGAGCTGGGCTACACCACCCTCAAGAGCTTTTCTCAGACTTGCCAGACAGGTAACCCTCTCTACCTCCAGGGGACAGAATAAGGGGTGCAGGAAAGCCAGTGTTTGGGGAAAATCCTTCCTCATAGAAACCAGAGGAGTAGATAAGAAGCAATATACACCTAACAAGTCAATAAGTGGTTGGATGTTTGGCTGAATAAATGAGTGAGTGAACTGGGCATCTATACTAAGTGTCAGGCACAGGGCTAAGTATTGGAGATACAAAGTAAAAAAAGAAGATTTAACACTTATCAATACTACATGCTTAGGTCTCTTTTAAGTGCTTTGTTTATATTAGTTTATTTAATATATTAAGTATATTAATATTATATATTGTTTTATTTATTATTGTAATTTATTGTATTTTAATGTAATTTAATATATTTATTATATAATAGATTTATTGTAATATATTTTATAATTATATAATATTATATATACATAATTTAACCTTTATTAATATTTGTAATGTATTGATGTATTTAATCCCCATAGCAACTCTATTTTTCCCTCAACCTCATCTTTCTGTTCCATAGGAGGAGGCCTGACTGATGTGAGCTGTAAGCACTGATCAGGCTCTCCTCTTCTTTACATCAATTATCCCCTCTGACGGGGCTGAGCTTTGTTCTGATTACCCAGGGCTTCTGCCATGCCAGTCATTAAATATTTTAAATATCAGTCTTGAATTAATACAGCTATAATAAGGTTATTGTTATTTTTCTCATCAAGTCAAATCATAGCACACTAGGGTTCGGAGCTGTTAGTTCCTTAAATAACAAGAATGAACTTATATAAGGGCCTAAAAGAGTCAAATTCATAGAGATAGAAAGTAACATGGTGGGTTCCAGGGACTAGGATTGGAGGGAATGGTAAATTAGTGTTTAATAGATACAGAGTTTCAGTGTGGGATAATAAAAAAGTTCTGGAGATGGATGGTGGTGATGGTTGCACAACAATGTGAATGTACTTAATGCTACAAAACTATGCACTTAAAAATGGTTAAAATGGTGGATTTCATATTATGTATATTTTACCATGAAAGGTTGATATGAAAAAGTCAATTTAAAAAAACAAAACTACAAGTAGAAAATAATTTCATATAGATAATAAAAGTATGGGAAAATAATAGGTGTTCAGAAAAACAATAAAAACAAATGGTTATGGGTATTTATTTTTTTGAAGAGACTAAAGAAATAGGTCACTTACTGAGAAATTGTTGGTATACTAATACCATATTTGAAATTTTTAACTTTTCACAGAGAGGATATACTTAATCTCCAGGAGAACAAGATGACATTTAAAATTTGGGTTGATTACTGGAAACACTCTCTATCTGGGAAATAAATATTAAATTATGAAATGGTCTCCTCGGGGAAATTGTGAAAGTCGTCATCCAAAATATTAAAAATTAAATTAGATAAAACATTAGATAGGCCTAATGTAGGAAATGATCCTGTTCTGGTTTTAGGGAGACAGACTGAAAGACTTGCTCAGGCTTTTCTATTATTTATTTTAAAGATTCTGCCAAAAAGTAAAACCCATATGCTCAGTTTCAGGAATAAGCTCTGAAATTGCTATTCAGAGTTCCTGAAGAAACAAGTGTTTTATTAGAGGTTAAAGGTACACTTTCGGTTCTGTTTTGATCATATTATTCTAGAGACCCAGGAATGCCCAGATCCTGCTCCGCCAAGCATCCTTTATCCTCAATTGGCCTAACCTCATGAAAAAAAGCCAAATGCAAAGCAAAGTTCTACTTCAGTCAGAGCTAAGTAAGCTCTGACTAAGTATACTCTTACAAAGAGGGAGGAGGTCTCTGGCTGGATTGGAGAATGTGGCTTCTGCTTAAGGTCTATATGAGGTCTCATTTTTTTCCCACCAAACAGAAGGGGCCCAAGTTTGTGGAAGCCACATGGAATGAAAGAGAGAAAGGTGTTGAGCCTGCCCCAAGTGTGATAAACCTACCGCCAAAAAATAAACGAACAAACAAAAAAACAACAACAAAAAACTGTATATGAGTGCAAGTTTTAACATATAGTATCTTGCTATTAACAAAACTGTCCCAACTAATAATCTGAACTCTGAACAACAAAATTAACAACACCTCTTGGGGCATCCAGGCAACAGAGATGGGCAAAAATTTACAGTGTTGGGAGATGGGAGAAGTGTCCTCTTCCCCATTATCTCAAAAAATAATTAATAAGGGATTATTAAATCTCAGATACAAAAGTATTTAATATGTATTCATTCGTTCGCTTCCTTTAGAAGTGAGAAGGCTAATGAAATCTGCAATGAAAAACCTTTATAGGCTTTGAGGATGGATGTCAAGGAATTTTGTGGTTTGAAAATAAAAAGTCCTATTACAAAAGTCATCTTGTCTATAATTAGAATAAGAATACAAATGTTTTGGTTGAAAAGGAAATACTTTAAAAGATAAACTCAGACAAAAATTAAGGAAGGGTAGGTAGGACTATTACATGGAGTACACCATCGTCCTGAAGATGCAATGAAAAAACTGAATTTTGTAAAAGGAAAGAGAAGAGGAGCAATACTAGAGAAAAATATGTTGAATTGCAAAAGACAAAAACCTGAGAATTTCTCAGATAGTCCTTCGAGTTATGAATGAAAGGATAATATCTATTCATTTTCGTTCATTCAATGAACATGTATTAAGTGTCTATTTTTGTACCAGGCACAGGTAGGTGTTGAAGATAAAACAAAGGCAGAATAGATACAGTTCCTTCAAGGTGGGGATGGCATATATTAACCAAAGAATTACACACGTATCTAATTATAAAATGTGAAAAGTGCTGTGATGCAAAAGAAGAGGATGAAAAAAGAGCATGTAACAGAGTAAACTGATCTAGTTTGAGGTGAGGGAAAGCTTCCTTTACATAGGGTATTTGCACTGTGTATCTTGGTCTGACCTAAAGACAAAATCCTAAGACAAGAATTTGGGTACAGATGACTTATTTCAGAATTGATTCCAGGCAGCTGTGTGAATAGTAGGGAAGTGAGATGGAAAGGAAGGAAAACCATTAATAAGCAAGTGACCACTGTTGTAAGTGGGGGTAGGTCCTGCTGGGAACTCTCTGAGAGACTTTGTGGAACACCCCTAGAATGTCTCACTAAGGGATATGAGGTTGGGAAATTTATGTGCCAACTCCCATCCCTCATTTGTTCAGGGTCACTCCAGGGGTATTAAAGTCTCAGCTCTTGCAACTTCTCCTTCAGCCAGAGGTACATAGAAAGCTTGGACACAATATGTCAGTGGTTCTCAAATTACCAGAATCACCTAGAGGACTTGATAAAACACAGATTACAGGATCCCACCCCAGAGCTTCTAATTCAGTAGATCTGGAATGGGGATGAAGAATGTGCTTCTGATGAATTTCCAGGTGATGTTGATGCTGCCGATTCAGGGACAACACTTGAAGAAACACGGCTCTAGACCAGATATGGGACAGAACATCAGTAGTATCTGCCACATGCTAATATTTAAAAAATAATGGTCATTATGTAGACAAAGAGTTAGAACTGTCTAGGTAGAGGAAACCCATCACAAAGCCCTGAGGCTGGAGGGAGTCTGTGCAGTAAGAGGAACTGAAAGGTAGTGCCAAAACAGATAGAGAGAATTGAACAAGATGAGACTGGCAAAGTGTGCAGAATCAGATCAGTCAGGGCCTTGGCGGCATGGTCTGGTTAGCTATGTTTTATTCTTCCATTTATTCCATAACTATTTATTGAGCACTGGCCATGTGCCAGGCACTGTGCTAGGTGCTGGGGGTTATGGCTATGAACAAGGCAGATGAGAGCAGGTTGCCACAGAGACCTCCATTCTCATGAACTACAACATGAATGGTATCCATGGACTGTGCATCACGATGCAATTGGAAGTTCCCTCTTTTCAAGGAGCTTACATTCTAATGGCAGAGGGGAAGGTTCAGTGAGACAGAGAAAAATAAGCAAAGAAATAAAGATGATTTCAAAGTTTTGGTTAAGGTTTATGAAAGAAATAAAAGCAGATGAGAAAATAGAAAGTAACAGGTGGCTAGAGGGGAAAGCTATCATAAAACCGTGTGACCAGGAAAAGCTTTTCTGAGGAGATGACGCTGGAGCTGAGATAGCTAGTCATGTGAAGAGCCAGGGAAAAGGTGGGGAGCAGGGTAATGGCCAAGTGCTGAGACAGAAAAGTGAGAAGGTCTGAATAATGACTGGAGACAGTAAGCAGGAGGACATGGGGATAGGGTGGCCCGGATTTTGTGAGGCATTTTGGGCCATTGTAAGGAGTTTGGATTTTATTCTAAGCATAATGGAGAGCTGCTGATGTTTCTAAGAGAAGAGTAAATTTCGTGATTTTCATAACTAAAAGATTGCTTTAGCTATTGTATAGGAAATGGACTGCACAGGGAAAGAGCAGAGACTACTTAGGAGGTTATTGAATAAATAAACCACATGAGAAGACAGTGGCTAGGCCCAGGGTGGTGACAGTTGGAGATGTAGAGAACTGAATCAACTTGGATCTATTTTAGAGGCACTGTTAAATTAGTCTTTGGAGAAGATATAAAGATATATAAAGATATGATGGGAAATCAAGGCTGAAACCTAGATTTTAGGCTCAGCAAATAAATACATGGTGGTGTCATTTAAAGAGGTGGAAAAGGAATAGTGATTGAAAAAAGGTTGGTCTCACATCACACTTGTTAGTTCAAAATGCTTATTACACATGAATCTGGGCTAGATATTTTGGAATTATCAGCGCACAGTATTTTAAGTCTTGAGGTAGGAGAAGATCTGCCTGAGAGAGAATGCATAAGGAGAGGAGAAGAGGTCTCAGACAGGGTCCCAGACCTCTCATGTTGCATTTAGAGATCGGCTAGAGGAGAAGGAGCCAGCAAGAGAGACTGAAGAAAGAAGACAAAGAGGTAGAAGAAAAACAAGCAGATAGCAATTTCTACACTCCAAGAGGAGCAAGCATTTAGAAAGAGTGCAGACAGCATCTAATGCTACTGAAAGCTTGAGTAAGGAGAGGACAGAAAACGTGTTTTGCAGCACAGAGGTCATTAGTGATATAAGAACAGTTTTGGTGGAGTGGTAGAAACAGAGACCAACTTGGGGGTGAGTTAAAAAGTAATTTGGATTTGAGGAAGTAGAGATGTTGCATACAGGTATTTCATTTGAGTGGTTTTGTGTTCAAGGGGACCATAGCAGTAAATGGGTAATAGAGGAATATATGTAATCAAAGGAGACCTTTTTCTTTCTTTCTTTAAATGAGAGACAGTAGTCTCTTTATATAGTGATGAAGGTGATCTGGAAGCAAGGAGAGAATTGGATGAAGTAGAAAAAATGGTTGATGTAGGAATTAAGTGAATACATCCAAGAGTGAAGTCCTAAAGTGGATGGATGGGATCCCAAAATGAAGAATTTATCTTTAAATTGGTGCAAGTACACTTTTTCCATTTCCTTACATAGTTCTTAGTGAATTATTTACTGAATTTAGTTCGAGAAAAGATTTGCAGTGACACCTCCCAGGCACCAGATGGTGATATTCAGCTGTGGTCAATTCTCTGTCACCTGAGCACCTTCTTAGGAACAAGCAGATGAAAAGCACTTTTGTCATTTCAAGTTGAATCAAGTTGGCCCTATGGCAATTGGAATTTTAAATGACTTTCTGGTTTGACTCTTTTAGTGGAACTGCAATTCCTGGTTTGTGAAGAATAGAGGGTTTATGCATTTAAATAAGACATTGAGATACAAAGCACAAAGAGTAGGGATCATTTCTCAGAATGGGGGTTGGGAGTCAGCAATTTACCTGCTGCCAAAAACTGGAAGGAACCAGCTAGATAATAAATTACACTGAAAATCAGGCAGGAGGCTAGTGTGTTCATCAACAGGGAAACGATTCAAGGTGGAGGTACTGCTGTGTTACAGGGACTGTATGAAGGCAGCTGTGGGGATTGGCCTCTTGGCCTATGGCCTTCCAGTGATTTATAAGTGGTGGCTGTACTGTCTCCAGGTCAGCTGACCCCCAGTAGCATCTCTGGGCCAGGCAAATTGGCATCTGTGCTGTCATCACTGATTTCCCTTTGTGAGACTTTGAATTTCTGCCCTAGATGTACTGAAATAATCTTTTAATCACATCCTTCCTTTTTCACATCCTGGCCCCAATCTGACCTGGGAGGCTATCCTTCCGAGCAGCATAAACCCCACCCTCTCCCTGGCCAATATTAACAGTATTCATTTAAATACGTTATGTACCCATTTGCTATATCTTGCTGTGCCTTTCTACATTCATAAAATGGTTAGAGCCTTCCAATAACCCAATTCTATCCTTTGCAAACTAGTGTGTATTTCTTCTGTCTTGGCAAGAACTTGCTCCTATTTTCTTCCCCCTTACAGTTTCCATAGTCTTTATGCATGCTCAGGTCTCCTTTGTTTTGAAAAAGCATCTTTGCTCCTCCAACACCTTCAATTACCATGCAATTTCTTGCTTTTCTTTCCCTGATAAACTGCTCTTTTTCTTTTTTAACTCTCTGAAACCTGTCTTCAGCTATAAAATTGTCCTCTGTAAGGTGAATAATGATTTTCATCAGTTTTTGTGTGCTTCAGTCATTATTTATTCTCCTGGACTTCTCTGCATCATTTGATACTGCTAACCATCCTTTCCTTCTTGAAATGGTTCCTTCCTTCCCCCATCCCTTCCTCCCTCCCTTATTTCCTTTTTTTCTTCCTTTCTTCCTTGTCTTGCTTGACCCTGGACTAACTTGATTTTTTCCCCACCTCTGATTCTTTCTTCTTTGTTGCCTGAGATGGCTCTTCTTCCTACTTTTGACTTTGAGGAGCAGTTACCCAAGGGTCAGTCTCATTTGGGAGATTGAATCATCCATTAAGGTTTACCTCTATGCTAATGATTTCTCTGTGTGATCTGATCCTCTCACAAGACTGCCAGGTTTTTATCTAACTGCCCTCTAAATGTTTCCCCTGGGACATATTGTTTTTACCCCAAACTCAATATTTCTTTTTTAAAACACCTCATCTTTCCCTTGCTCCCTGAAATTAGCTCCTCCCAATTTCCATTTCCCAGTTCAGTAATGCCACTGCTCTTCTTGGTCACCCAAATGTTAAAACTTTGAAGCATTTATGACCTTCTTTTTTCAGACCTAGGTTTTAATCCTAGTTCTTCCGTATACCAGCTGTGTGATTTAGGACAAGTTGTATAACCAGGTAACCAATCGGGCCATCAGTTAACTCACATTAAATAAGGATAATAATAACAACTCAGGGTTGTTGTAAGGAACATTTAAAGTGCTCTTCACAGCACTTACAACCTCAAAAATGCTCAAAAGCTTTGGTAATAATTCTTTTGAAATTCTCTCTATCTCCCACCCTTTTATTGCTTACCTTACAAACCAAAGGCTTTTTCTAACACTTAAGTAGGAACAGTGTCCAAAACAACCTTCTGGATTCTAGTCCATAGCCCTTCCAATCCATCATGCATTTTTTTTTTATTGGCTTGATCTCATTTGAATATTGCTTTCATGATATTACTACCATGCACCAACTTTTTAATTGCTCCTGTTTTCTATCTCAGAGTCTAAACCTCTGTCCTCTCTAGTCTGGCCTCACTCTATGCTCACTCTTCTCCAGAGCCTCTCCTTGATATTTTTTCCTTCCCCCTGGCTGATGAGCAGGCCATGCTCACTTCAGCCTGATGCTTTCCCCCTCAACTCTTATCCATAAGCCTAACTCTGTCTACTCCTTCAGATGCACATTATCTTTTTCATAAAATGTTCCATGATTTCATAGATGACCTCCTTTCAAAGGCTAGATTATCATAGTCCTCAAAGTAGATCCATACTTCACAATTTAATCTTTAGATTAATAAAGTTTTTCTCCCTTTTAATTTTTTAATTGTTTTTTTAAAAACATTTGTATACTAATATTAATAACAACTGAAAGATGGCAACAACCCAAATGTCTTTCATCACTTGAAAGACATTTGGGCTGTTTTCATCTTTTGGCTATTATTAATATTCGTATACAAGAATTTGCATGGACATGTGTTTTCAATTCTCTTGGATATGTACTTAGGAGTAGAATTGCTGGGTTATATGGTAACTCTATGTTTCATGTTCTGGGGAACTACTAAATTGCTTTCCAAAATATCTGACCACTTTGCATTCCCACCAGCAATGTATGAATGTTGCAATCTTTCCACATCCTAGCCAAAACTTGCTTTGTCATCTTTTTTATTATATTATTCTAGTGAGTATGAAGAGTTACCTCATTATAGTTTTGATTTGCTTTTCCCTGATGCCTAATGATGTTGAGCATTTTACTATAGACTTATTGACAATTGTATATCTTCTTTAGGGAACCGTCTATTCAGATCATTTGCCGATTTTTAATTAGATTATGCGTCTTCTTACTATTGAGCTGTAATAACTCTTTATATATTCTACACATAAGTTCCTTAAAATATATGTGATTTTCAATTATTTTTTTCTCCATTCTGGGGGCATTTTTCACATTTTTGATGTTGTCCTTTGAAAAATAGGCATTTTTAATTTCGATAAAATCCAATTTAGTTTTTCTTTTGTTGCTTTTGCTTTGATGTCCTATCTAAGAAGCCCACTGCCTAATCCAAGGTTACAAAGGTTTACTTCTATGTAAGAAATTTTATAGTTTAGCTCTTACATTTAGGTCTATGACCCATTTTGAGTTAATTTTGTTTAAGGTAGGGGTCTAATTTCATTCTTTTTGCATGTGGGTATCCTTTCTGATGTTTTAAATATAAGCTCCTGCATTAGATAGATGTTCCTTAAGAGCTTGTTACATGTTATACATCTACAAGTCTGTATCAGTGCCCTACCTGTGCTAAGCACACAATTAGCTACCTTGTTTTCGTGAGTATGTGTGTGAACATATCATATTTTTGTCAGGAGCAGAACATTTCACAAGGTGAAACAATACTCAAACTTAAATCAAAGGCAAAATATATTTTGAAGTATCACCAGAATGATTTTCTACAAAACACTTTCTATAGTCTGGAGCAGTAAGCACAAGTAGTGCATTTCTTTCTCCTTGAAGTAGAGATGTTATTATATTTCAGAGATTTTCTTTACCTTGTTTAGGTCTGTGTTGAAATGACTTCACTCTTAACAAGGTTTCCTTGTTTCTCAGTTTGCCAGTCCTTTTCTTATTTTATTTTTTTTAGGTGAGGCACCCCTTGGTTGACCTCACAGATTGCAAGGACCTTGTAAACTTCCAAACCCTTATTTTTTATTTTTTTACGCCTATACACCTGGTCTTCCTAGGTGGTCTCCCATCCAAGTACTAACCAGGCCCGACCCTGCTTAGCTTCTAAGCACAGAGAAGATCAGACTTGTTCAGGGTGGCATGGCTGTAGACATCAGTCCTTTTCTTGCCGTCTACAATGACTGCTCACTTCTATCAAAAAAAGTGGCCTCTACAACCTTCCCTCCCACTCTGAGTTCACACCCTATGCCCCTTGATTTCCTTAGTAGATTTATTATGTTCCATTTTTTGGCAATCCCTGAGACAGAGGGGATTTTGCTCACCTGATATTTAACAGGAGTAATTCATTACATTTCATCATGCTGGCCTCACATGGCATTTTTTTAGTAGATGTGCTGCTGAAGCAGGCACTCTTGGCATTTTTTTAAGAGCATTTTTAACACCCTTACACAATTACACTCACATAAACTTATTTTCTCCTATCCCCCCATCTTTTTTTAAAACCTAGTGGTTATATTCTATATTGACCTTTTAGAAATATAAAATACAGTTTGGGCTCAGAGAAAAAGCTGAAGTCAACCTGCGGATTACCAAGGCCAAGGGCTGCATTTGACGGCAGATCTGTGAGGTATCATTTGGTCTAAATCTAAGCCCAGTGCTTGGTACCTTATTTGGATATTACTGCTTTCAATGCTTGAGCTGTTCTTCCAAACACTGGAGTTCTCGGCTACTTTTCAGTATGATGTAAGTACTACAAGTATTGCTCTGTCTTAGAGCTTCTAGTGGGAGATTTCAGATAAGATTCCACATCTGAATATACTGAAAAAATTTAGGTGGACGTAAATATTTAAGAAATGCACTTGAAGGTCTCATTTTGATAAACTAGGGAAAAAAGTTTCAGAGATTCAAGACTGACTTCTCTTTAATCTTCAAATCAAGCAACAGCATGAAATACTCAAAAAAAAAAAAAAAGAGAGAGAGAGAGAAAGAGAAAGAAAGGAAAAAAGCCTGAAGACCAGCTGCATCCATTCTAATCTAATTTTTCCTCCAATGGTACTTAACAAAGGAGAGGGGCCCTGCCTTCCTGTGCTTTATACCACTCAAATATAAACTGCTGGTTTTCTAAAGCTAATAACATCTCTTATAAAGCTATAAAATGCTATTTCAAATGTTAAAAAATGGGGCTGTTATTCCTCCAACCCCATTACTAAATGTAGAGAACATTAATACAAGTGGGCAGCAGTCAGTGTAGTAGGCATTGTGGTGGAAGGTTCAAAAAGTAACTCACTGCAGAATAAGAAAAGAGCTAGAATGTGAAAACTGAGTATTAAAAGGGTTTCTGAGACATGACAAATGGCTTCAACAAACTTGTCTGAAGGAAAGAGAATATTCAGAAAAGACATGGATATTTTTGGTTCTATAAAGGCATGTTATGAGAAGCCATAGTTATTTGGAGCTTATTGGAGCACTTGCAAAGTTCATTAAGGTACAATTCTTAGCCTCATTCCAGGATCCATTCTAAATTTCTATCCCTCCACCTCCAGCCTTCCCCCCCTCTTTTTTGTGCCATTGATAATGTTTTCAATCTCACAGTTTATGCATCCTTATACAGTGTCATAAATCTTTTTTGTGATAACGTGTGGAAAAAACACGCAAAATTTTTAAACCGTAATTTCTGCAATAATGAAATTTCTCCATTATAAAGACCTACTTTTTCTGACATCTGTATTGATTTGGTAACAGCATGTTTTCCATTTTCTTTGTGCCAAGTTATTTGTAAATGTGTGAGCAATGCAAAGAATTTGAAGTCCCTGATCTCAAAGAACTAATGTTTTATTTGAGGACATTCAAAAACACACAGGGAACCCCCTAAAAACCCTATCCAGGAGTCTGGTAGCAGCTATACCCGTTTTGTCTATTATTGTGAATGTAATGGCATGCACAGAGAAATTGAGGTCCTGAATGTAGGTTCTGAACACAAAGCTTTGGAGTTTGTAGAAAATAAAGAATAAAAGACAAAAGAAAAAAACTAAAACAAAAAACCTCCCATGATCTCAACACCCTGACAGCGTAACATTTTGATGTTTCCTTCCAGATTTTTTTTCTGAATGTTTAAAGATAGCTTGTGATTTTACAGCTGCAGTTTTATACCCTAATAAGCAATTCCCTTTGTTAAAAACATTTTCTTATATATTTACATAAACATTCTCTCCTCTCTGAACATTCATATTGCTTCCAAGTGAAGCAATATTCCATGGGTAGAACTAATTGAAGAGTTGGAGAGACTATAGACTTGGGGGCATCAATTTCTCCATGATGACTAGCTGAAAATACTGTAGTGGTTTTCCCTATATTTTGTGCCAAACCTCTGGCATCTGACTAAATTTCGCTGCTTTCCTTTCACTCCTTTATGGGTCCCATCCCTTTCTTGAGGCCTCTAACCTCCGTTTCCCAATTGCGTTGATTAAAGGTTTATTTATCTGGTGGGTTCTTCTCGGAAGTGTTTGACACAGCTCAAGATTTTGAGACTTTTGAAACTGGGGTCTTTTATGGGACCTGAGATATCTTATCTGACTCTTCTGCCCTCAATTTTTTGAACCATGCGTTTGTCAGCAAGGGAGTTTCTCTGGCTCGTTGTTTTCGAACAGAGCCGGCTCCACAAAACTCATCAGTAAATAGGGGAAGTGGAAGTAGAGTGAGAAGCTGGAGGACCGTTCTCCATCACTAGTCAGTCTCAACAGGTAAGGTTTAGTTCTTCCCTGTACTTGCTGGCACCGGTCCAGAGCTATTAAAATTCCTTCGAGGTGTGGCTGAGGGTGGAGTAAGAGGATGTACATCCATTTAAAAGCCTTAGTAGACTGTTAGATCTAAGTTGCATATAAAAATACAAATAGGTAGAAAGAGCCGGAGAGCCTAAAGTTTGTGAGTAAAAAAAGTAAAAATAAAAAATCGCTGTCCTGATTTTTTTTTTTCGAACAAGAGCATCGTGGGACGTGTTTGACTCGCTTCTGGTTGGAGCTTCTGAATGGGTTAAGAGCGCGTGCAAACTCTTGGAAGTCCAGTAGGAGTTGCTGGTTGTGCCGGACATTGCTTGCAAAGCAATTTTTGCGGCTCACCTCCCTCTGGGTTTTCTCATTCTTTTGTGGGATGTTTATGGGGCCGGCTTGGGCATTTACTTTTTAAAGTTTCTACGTCCCAAACCCCTCTCTCCAGCTCCCGGAGTGCGGTATCTCTCACCGCCCCCAGACTTCTGGACTCACTCCAGGCGTGGGGAGGGGCGAAGGAACTTTGTTTCCTGAAAACGACCTTGTCCTGGGAATTTCCTGTGGCCATTTCTCACGGTCAAGCCCCTTCCTCCAGATGGACGCGCAGACACCCACGGCCACAGGCCCGGCGAAGCCACAGACAAGAGCGCGGAAGGGAGCGCCCAGCCGCCCACCCGCGCTCCCCTCGCCGCTCCCGCTCCCCCTCCTCAGGTCCCGCCGCAGAGAGCCCGGATGTTGGATTCAATCCCTACGCCGGGTCCTTCATTTCCATAAAAGGGCAGCGGCTCGGCGGGGCTGAGATTGCTGCAGCCGCGGACGCCCCCCGCCTCCCCCGCAGGGCTCCCGCCCCCCGCGCACGGGCCCGCCCCGCCCCCAGGCCGGGGGTGCGCGCGGCCCCCAGCCCCGAGCGCGGCCGCGGGGGGCGGTGGGGGAGGGAGCGAGGCGGCCCGGCCCGCTCCGGGCGGCTCCGCGGCGCGGAGGAGGAGGGAGCGGGCGCGCCCATCCCGAGTGGACTGGGACTGAGGGGGCGGGGAGAGAGGGGTGGAGCACAGCGGGAGAGGCCCGGGGCCGCGACGACAGGACTCCATTAGGCGCTCCGGCCGGAGGCTGCGCTTGCCCGCTGAGCAGGGCTACCGGACGCCCCCGCGCCTGTGGCCGCGGGAGCCCCCGATCGCGAACGCGAGGACTGCGCGGTGAGGGGTCGGGACCCCGGCCGAGAGCTGAGGTGGGGCGCGCGCGGGCGGGGAGCGGGAGCGTGGAGCCCGCGGGCGGCGTCTCCCGGGTCTGGGTGCGGCTAGCAGGCCGGCAGGTGAAGCCCGCCGCGGTCCGCTAGGCTGGGGCCGCGCGGGGCGGGCGGCGCCGTGGCCGCCGAGGGCCGCTGCGCGGCGGGAGCGCGGGCGGCCGTCGGGAAGGGGCGCGAGACGCAGTCCTGCCCGCAGCCCTGTGCCGCCGCCGCTCTCTGGAGTTTGTGCGGAGACTCTCGGGTCCTCCACTGTCTCCTATCCTGCGGCCGACTGCGAACTCGGTGGGATTTGCCTTCCTTTGGGGGAGTGACGCTTACGAGAGCCATTTCCTCCGTGCTCGCAGGAAGGAGCCATGGCTCTGGACGGGATAAGGATGCCAGATGGCTGCTATGCGGATGGGACGTGGGAACTGAGCGTTCATGTGACGGACCTGAATCGCGATGTCACCCTGAGAGTGACCGGGGAGGTGCACATTGGAGGGGTGATGCTCAAGTTGGTGGAAAAACTGGGTGAGTAGCATCGCAGCCGCGTGAAAATAACGACTTCTCTCAAACGGGGGGAGGGGTGGATTTGGGGAATGTTGGTTGGCATCCCACAAATATATATTTTTTTAATGTTAGATCTTTCAGTATTTAGCAAATAGACCTTTACCCCTTTGCCTCTTGGCTTATTTTGTTACTCTGTAATTATTATAATGTAGTGATTCCAGCCCCCCAGTTAATTTAATTGCCTGGTTACCGGGGGAAACTTACTTATATTTAGCGACTTCACATTAAAAGAAGTGAGAACAGTGCGCAAATGGATGTTGAGGGGGGTTATTACAGGGCTTGTGGTTACCAATTATCTTCAGTTTACCCGAAAGTGGTGACGTTTGGTATTGAGAATGATGCAAAATCTGTTTTAAGAATAAACTACCAAAATGTGCGACTTCTAGCGCCAGTACGAAAGTTCTGTAGCAGTACTACTTTTTGATGGAGTGTGTTAAAATAATGATCCAGTCATCCACTCTTTCAAGGGGTGGGGCAGTGTCTCACTATGTATAGTCTGTACTTTTTAAGTAAGCTATTTCGAGCGTTCGGTTTTATATTAATAACAAGCTAGTGAAAGAATTTTGTGTAAAAAGTAGACATTAAACTAATTCGAGTTTGACAGTATTTGCTTGGGTACAAATGTATACTGGATTGATTTAAAACTGACTTAAATAATAGGGTATCCAACAATATGACATGTTGGAATATTTAGCAATACACATTTTGTTTGTGATGGATGAAACCATTTCCAGCTGGAAGATCTACTGAAATAATTCAATAGATGATTTTATCACAAGAGAAGATTGTCTTCCTTAGCTTTAAAGTGCTTTTTGTATGTAATGCAGTTCGATAAGGTGATAAGTCTGGCATTGTCTTTTTAGGCTTTTTGTTTGTTTTAAACACCGCATCCCTTCTTCAAGCCACTCAAAAAAAGTAGAGAAGTGATATTGATCAGAAAACATATTTCTTATCCCAAGGATTGTTGTATACTTACTATATAAACTTATTGAAATAGTGCCCCTACACAATTTGCAAAATAAGGCAGAATTCATTTAGGTGGACCTTCTTTGTATCCCTGCAGGAAGTTTAATTATCCACAGGCCTAAAAGAAGCTCCTTACAAGGTAGCCTTCTCCTCAGGACTGCATTGTTTGACTCTCTTAAGACACAGCCCAGGAAAGAGAGTCTCCCTGGATAGCCCTTTGAAAATGAGATTTTGCTGTATTGTTTATCCAATTACCTGGTGACTAACGTTTTTCTTATCTGATTTGAATACGTTAGTCACTGTTTGCAAAATATTTGTGAACCTTTTTTGTCCAGCAATAGCATGAGATTATTTAAGAAAATATTAAATGTAATTGTTTATATTTCCTTTGTTTACAAAGGAGACAAGCATATCAGAGATTGCTTTATATATGATAAGTGGACCTTAACAATAACACTGGTTTCAACAAAGATATTTCTTATTGTGAAGGTGATTGAGGCAACCTGTAGTTCTTGAAAGCCAGCCTTTAATGAATAATGACATTGTATTGCATTGATTAGAGTTATTACAAAATCACAGGCATAAATAGAAAATAGAGAATAACGTATTTGCAGAAAGAACTAATGTTAATTTTAAGTGACTACAATCTTAATCTTTTAATGTTCAGGTGTTTTTAATTTTTTTATATAGTGAAAAGCTCAACATAGTAGGAAATGCTGTGTACATGGAAACCTTGTATCTTGAACTGAACTGAACTGAACCAGTACTGATCTCATATTTGACTTACAAATAGATAGTGTTTTTCAATATAATACTGACTTTCCTGTTTGGTAAAAGCATAGCTGAATGATTATTTGCTCCTGGGTTTAAGCTTAGATATTTTGAATGGTAAGCTATGTTCTTACCTATGGGCAAGTAAATAAAGGAGAAATTCAGTAGTGCATTATTTAAAACTTAGGAATCTTCCTAGTCAAAACTAGAAAAGAACTTTATAATTCTTCAGTTATTTAAAATTGGAGTGACCTGCCTTTTGAAGCCCTAAGTTGAGTCACTGAAGGTGTGTTAAAGGGCAGACTGAATGACTACTTTTCAGCAGTAGCTGAAGTAGATCAAAGCAGCTTGTAAAGTCTAGATGATAAGAGGTGGAGATTTTGGTGGAGATGAGCTGTCACAGGGTCTCATGTCTCAAGATTGCAGAGCAGGGATGGACAATTAGCAGAACCAGCCTATTGTAGTCTTGTAACAGTATAGTACTTAAAAACAGGTGATACCACAGCATTCAACCTACAGCTTCAAACTCCAGATGAAACTCCAGATGCTTGTTGATACCCTTCTTGTTCTCAGAATGTGTACAAATACCAAAAGCATCATGTTTTAAGGCTGTCTTCTCACATAACAATTGTTTACCTGGGATAGATTCTATGATGACTCCTCCCCTTAACATTGTATTAAAATTTTGTATGTATGTGCACATGTGGAATTTTCTGAGAAGAGGCTTCTTAGCTTTCATTAGATTCTCTAAGGGGCCTACTATCCAAACAAAGGTTATGACACAACTCTGTGGCTTGGCCCTTTAAGGTCAGCCTTACTGTGAGGGTACAGTGTTCATTCCAGACTTAGGCATTTTAATTAAGCAAGCTGAAAAGTAAATAATGTTTCCTTAGTATGTCTCAGCAACATCTTTATGTCTAGTTAGAATTTTATGAAGAACTTTTTCACTTCAGATAAGATCATTAAACCATGATTCTCAGATTCATAACATTAATTCAAAGATCTGAAAGGTTCCTTTATTATTCTGCATTAATTTTTTAAAAGAAAACAATAAAGAAGTGGGCTTTAGGGGATTAGAGCATGATGTGACAGAAATTTTTGCATCCGTAATTTAGACTAGGCTGATACTAGACAAAAAAATTGCAGCATTGATCCCCTCAGTGCTTAAACCTCATTCTGAAAATGAAAAATTGTTATTTCCACTTTTAACTTTTTGGAAATATAGATAGAAAGTTTTAAGTAGAATTTTAAAAATTTATTGCACTTTTTGTTAAAAACAATTTCAAACCTGCGTAGTGTTTTTATTTTAAAGAAAAGGGTTAAAATATGAAACATCAGGGAATAAAGATTATTAAACTGAAAAAATAGAATTATGTATTTAAAAATAAATTTTGTAAAGAAGAGGCCTAATTTAATGGGATTTTCTGCAGTCCCTCTGGAAAGCATTGAAAAATATTAAAACTTTTCTTCATAGAATTTAGAACTTAGAGTTGAGGATTATAAATACCAAAGATGTTTTGTTTTACTGCATGTTAGTATCACTTTATAAAAATTGTCTTTTTAAAACTTCTGCATACAATTTCTACCTTTCTATAAAAATTCATTTTAGTTGAAGAGTTAGGAATTTATTGTAATGTAGAACTCACTGAAAGGAAGTCTCTGGCCAACTCTTTGAGCTTGGAGGGAAGAAAAGACTATATGATTTCTAAGTTCCTTCTAGCTCTGATTATAAGTAGGGGGAATGTAGAAGTTGGCTGAAATCCGGTTAAATAATAATCCAGAGGGAAAAATACAAGCTGGGGGACTCAGGAGTAACTAAAAAGAAATGTATGGAGGTGACTTAGAAAATTTGAGGAATATGTTTCTGTGTGTAGCCTTTAGAACGTTGTCCTTGCTTTTAAAGGGTGTTATTATGTTCTTGCCATAGTGAAATAGAGTTGACATTGATGTTGGAACTGCATTAGAATAGAGTTAGGTTGTGAAGATAGCACATAGAACCAAAAAAGAGGAATGTTTTTGTCAAAATTACCCTTAAAAATTCCTGATCATGAAGTATGGTATATATTTATTCCATCTCATAGAAGTGCAGAGTAGCTAGTTTTTCTTCAGAAACTGCAAAAATAACTTTATTTGAGCACCAGATGAGGAAGTTGGCTTACATTAGGGGCTTTGTTACACAAAAATACTTGAAATACCATGATGAGAGCTTGGCAAGATGCAAAGGTAACTGGACAGCTCCCTTCTTACGCTTGTGCTCCTTGGGAAAGGCATGATTATGTAGTGGAATGGTGTCCATGCCATTGAAATCCTGTTTTTTCCACTGAGGGAGATAAAACATCTATCTACATGAAGCAACCTCATTGTATTCATAATGAGACACGTGAAGATTATAAAATTTTTTTTTAGATCTTGGAGTGGGTTGAAAGAAACATTTAATGGTAAAAGCACATATGTTAAAATGAACTGAATTTTAGTTAAATGCATAGCTTTCAATAGCAAATTTACTCACTGTTGAGAATACTGTTAATGATCCATAGGAATCGGACACTGAATTTTATCTGTTAGCAAATTTTAAGGTCCTTAAAAACAGGGGAGAGTATGTAAATTTTTACTAAAATTCTTATAGCACCATGTATTGTTTGCTACTGTATTTTTTAAAAGTCAGCAAATACTGTTCAATTCCATCTAGAATTAGCTTGTTTACAGAGGCACGAAAAAGAATTTATCTGTTTGTTTATTCAATTTCTTACAAAAGATGTTGTTGGAAATATCTAATAGCTATTGAAGAAAACTGAAAGAATTTAAAGTTTCACCTTTTATCTTTAACTCTAATTTTTGATACTTCTAAGTTCAAGAATAATAACAATGAACATTGTATAATCATGTATTTCGCATTTTGCCATTTGATTTCTCTGCGCATGCGCGCGCACACACGTGTGTGCTTTTCTGAACCATTTAAGTTACAGACATCACATCCCTGCATCCTTAGAACAAAGACCCTCTCAATATGTTACAGTATAATTATCAAATTCAGGAAATCTAACATTGATTCAGTACTATTGTCTACTATGCATCCATATTCAAATTTGCCCATTCTAGTAATTTGCCTGTTCTAGCCTTTGTTTTTTCCATTCAGGATCTCATTCCTCATTTAGTTGTCACGAAATTGGCCTCTTAGTCTCCTTTAATATACAGAATAGCTACCAGGTTTGGAAACACAGGAGAATATATAATAAATGGTTTATTAAAATTACATTAAGATACATATTAAGTAATAAGTACCTGTTTCCACTCTTTATAATCACCCTATAGAATAGTTCTTTAGCCTTTGTCTTTCAAGACATTGTTTTACCTTTTTTAAATTATGTTCTTTATCAGTGCAAACTTCACTTCAGTGATATTTTTATAGGTTCTTTGTCTTTAAAGTTCACTTTTTCTTTCAGCTTACTATTAGATAAGTTATTAATAATATTTTTAGACATTATTCAGTATTAGATTTCCCATATCAGCTATCTCCAGATTGTAGTAGATGCTTAATAGATTACATGGAATAGTAAGAAACATCATCTGGCCCTGATGCTTACTAGTGTGCTCTTTGGACAACTAATCCAACCTTCTGAGTGGGTTTTGACATCTGTAAAATGGATCCAAAAAAAAAAAAAAGTCATAGGGTTTGATGAGAATTAGAAAAGTTAATACATGTGGAAATATGTTTTATAAACTAGTGCTATACAAATGAGAGTGGTTGTTTTCTCAGTAGCATTGAAAGTGTGAATATACTGAACTGAAAAAAACAAAGGAAAGAGTTAAAATATAATCTAGGCTATTTAATGTTAATAGGTTCCAGCTTTAATGGTGGGGAATTGTACCCCTGAGAAGGAGCTTAGTTAGGGACTGCTTTGTGTTCTCACTCCCTAAACAAGAAAAATAGCTATCATTCCATCCTTCTTCTCACTTCCAAACACACACCTGCCTCTGTAATGTAGTAAAGAGCTATTTAACTATTGTTTTCATGAGATTTCTAAAATGGAATGGACCAGTAAGTAGATGATGGTATTTTGGAGATTTGAACAATGTATAACCATGAAGGCTTCAGTAGTAAAGTAACTTAATACATTTTATAAGAACAATGGTTTTTATTCAGTTATAACAAAGAAATGATAGAAAATTGTTTCCTGGTACATGAAAACATTGGATTCATTTAGAAACTATGAAAGTGGTTTCAAGAAAAAACTAACATGTATTTTTATTTAAATAATTTACTGAAATAAAAATTATAATGACTGCTTTACAAAATGGCATATCTACGCAGTGTGAGGTAAACAAATATTCTAAAAGAATATTTTAAAATAATTTTTAAAAATTGAGTTGTGGCATTTTACACTTGGATTTATAGTTACAAATTCATATCATTATAATCCATTTCTCACAAATTTTCATAATTACTGCATTTTTTGTTAGTTTTTTCATAATGTCAAGCTTACTAAGGCATAGTTTACATAGAGCAAAATTTGTCCTTTTTCCTGCTGAGTTTTGATCAATGTATACAGTGTTGTAAAACTATAGCAATCAAGATATAGAATTTTTCTAGTTCCAAAAGGTTTCCTTGTTCTTTTATAATCAGCCCAATCCTACCTCCTGAAAACCACTGATAGTTTGCCTTTTCATCAGTGTTCTGTAAATGGAACCATACAGCATGTACCTTTCTTTGAGTGTAGATTCTTTGACTTAGCAAAATACATTTTATTTTTTTAAAACATGTTTAGTATAATACATTTTAGATTCATTTGTGTTTGTCAGTACTCTCTGCTGAGTACTAGTCCATTATATGGTGAGTATCATAGTTATCCATTCACCAGTTGAAGGGCATTTGTATTGTTTCCAGTTTTTTAGAGATTATGAATAGGGCTGCTGCAAACATTTGAATGAACATGTATTTTCATTTCTCTTGGATAACTACCTAGAAGTTGGAGTGCTGGGTAGTATCCTAAGTGTATGCTTAAATATATAAGAAACTGCTAAACTTTTCCAGAGTGGCCAGATCATTTTGTGTGCCCATCAGCACTGTATAAGAATAAAAAAAAAAAAAAAAAAAAAAGGATGTGAGAATCCCAGTTACTCTGAGCCCTCTCCCAGCACTTGGTATTGTCAGGTATTTTTGTTTTTATTTTTGTTTATTTTTAGCCAGTCTAGTAAGTATGTAGTGGTATCTCATTTTGCTTTTAATTCATTTCCCTACTGATTAATGATGTTGGGGAGCTTTTGCCATGCTTATATGCCATCATTATATCTACTTAGTGTTTTCATATCTTTTGCCTTTTTTAAGTTCTGTATTACTGAGTTTTAAAAGTTCTTTATTTATTCTAGGTACAAGTTTTTTAATCAGATATGTATTTTGCGATATTTCCTCCAAGTCTATGGCTTGTCTTTTCATTTTCTTAAAGTGTCATGTATAAGAAATCTGCTTAATCAAGGTTGCAAAGGTTTTGTCTTACAAGTTTTGTAGCTTGTTTACTTTTATATATTAAAAGGACTATGTAGGGTATAATAGTGATTGTATATCAAAAAGAAAGTAATTGCATCATATAAATTTATAATAATGTGGTTATGATTTTAATTTGGTAGAATCTGTGGTATAAAATAATAGCCCCTTGATAACTGATATGTCATCAATTACTAGAAAACTTAGATTTTTGGAACTTCAGTCATAAAAATAGATTTGTAGTGAAGCATCTTTGAATTATCAAAGAAAATTTTTAGAGATTAATGCTGTAGAATATATTGGTAAGTCTGGGTTCCAATCCTGGCCATACCACTTAATAGCTGAGTGATTTTTATTTTATTTTATTTTTAGGCAGGATTTTCAATATTCAGAAGCTCTGTTTCTTTATCTGTTTGTACAGTGTAGATAAATACAGAATAAACCTTCATTTGAATTTGTTCCCTTCACTTTGTAATGTATTAGAATTCTTTAAAATTGTTTTTTTTCCCATATAACTCTAAACTAAGATACCATTCTAAAACAATACTATTGTAGATAAAACTGTCATTGTATGAATCCTGGTCTATTTTACTTCACTGAGAATATTATACTATTTATTCATAGTGACCCACCCAGAGTTATGCGGTAAAATGCTTTGAAATTTTTTCTTCTGGTATTTTCTCTCAATTTCAATTAATTCTGCTTCCCTTTGAATTAGTGTATATGAGAGAAGAAAATAAGTAGCAAATGATTAAAATGTGAGGTTTACATTCGGATTTCTTTTTCTTTTATGGTTCATTTTTCAGACTTGATTATTTACTATCTACTAGTAGAAAGTCATCCAGCTTCAGGATATCCATGGGCAACCCTTACACAGTTTTCAAGTTTGGGAGTTGATAACTAACTGCTAGCCCAGAGGAAATGACATCTACCTTAGAAACAATTTGTAGTCCATCTTTTCTAAGATATTTAAATGTTTTTATTATATTATGCTGTAACAAATAAATCAGGTATTTTAAAGATCAGTTGTAATTTGAAAGCATCAGTGCAATGATGATTTTGATATCTTTTTCTTAATGGAACACTCAGAGTTATGAATAAAACACCAATAAAGTGTCAGCATAAGATGTCTATTGGATAAGTGTCTTCTAGATTATAGTTCCTGGTTCAGATTTAAGAATTTTATAACCTTAGAAATTAAAAATAACTTGAAAAATGGCACAATTGCTAGATCAGTTTTTAAAGTTTTATGTAAGGTGTTGATGAATTCTGTTGCTGTGATAGAATGTTCTTGCTGTAAAGCAGAGCACAGACTGGGGTGAGATAGCCTACTTGTATCACATCCTGACTTTACTATATTCTAGCTGTACAACCTTAGGTTGTGTGACCTACTTGTCTGTGCCTCTGGTTTCTCATCTAAAATGGGGATAATAATAGCACTTTTATCATTGGATTATAGTAAGGATTAAGTTAGTTAATTCATATGAAGTGTTTCGAGTAGCCTTTGTAAATGTAGCTATAATGATGATTGATTACAGTCCAGACTATCTTAGTGGTATGTATGTTTTTCCCTTTTACTGAGCTAGTGAAACAGTATTTTATAAAAGATTGAGACAGTATCTTTTGTAAAGGTAAGCCAAATAGTTATTCTATACAGTATTAGAAATTAAATATTTCACCTTCATTGTGCTATCTTACAATTACTATTGGTTAATATAAAGATAGCATCACAGTAAATTTTGTTTCACTACATATATATATAAAATAATAAACTGTGTTAAAATGGAGAGTATCTCCAATAAATTTGATATTCTGTTTTAGGCAAATGCCTTTCTTAAAAGATGAACTTTGTTATTAAGAACTTAGTCTAAGACATGGCCAGTTAATAGTTTTATATGACTTTGGCATATTATTTTAACATTTCCTGGTTATTTAATCTCACTTAATCCAACTTTACGTATCTGTTTCTTGGAATTAATATAAGAGCTAAGTGTTAAAAGGGGTTAAAGAATCCCTGGCACTTAGTAGTGGGTATGTAGTTAGAGCTCAATAAAATGTTATCCTTAGTTATCTTTCAAATACTGTGTAAACCTAAAACATAAATTTGATTGGTGGATTAAAGTGGTTTAATTAATGTATTTTCATTGTGTTGTTTAGTATTTAACCAAAATTTATAAATTTTGTTTAATAGTTCTGAAATCTCTGAATTCCTAAAGCCTGACAGCCTGGGTTCGAATACTGGCTTCACTACCTATCAGCTTTGTGACTTTGTGCCAAGCTATTTGACTTAGTTTCCTTATAAGTAAAATAAGGATAATAATATACTTAACTCATATGGTTGTTGTGAGGATTAAATAACTGAATATGTGTAAAGTACTTAGAACAGTTCTTGGCACATAGTAAGTACTAGTTATTTTATTGACACTCCTAATGGACATCTGGGATATCTCACTATTAAATATCTTATGAGTTTGGGGAAATAAATGCCTTAAAGAATTTAGACTGGGAAATAGGGCTTAAGAGTGAGATGGGACATACTTGTGTAAACATTTCTGCGTAAAAATAATTCTGGGGAGCATTTTCTCAATCCATTGAGATTTTGCTTCGTGGCACTTGTCAGTTAGTTTCAAATAAACTCATAAAAATTATCCAAAAAAACAATAATTCTATAACGCATACTCTATTTTTGATAGGTTATAGAGGTATATATGAGACTTATGGGAGAAAAAGAGGTACATGAACTTGACCTCATCAATAGTAGTAGAAACAAACATTTAGGGAGAGCCAAGCATCACATTAGGTAATGGTAAATAATCTCTCAAAATGTAAGCAGTTTTCTAGTACTAAAGAAAGGAAGATTGCTTTGAGTTGACAGTCTGGTTGTGAATTGCCAAATAAGTAGTATTGGAACATGAATATTTAGAAGCATGATCTGGCCGTAACTGAAAGAGGGCCAGGGTGAAAATTTAGAAGAAAGGTATTCTCGGTTGAGGATTGCAATATTCATGGTATATTGGAGATTAGATTAGAAAAGTAGAAGTTAAGATTATAGTGAGGAAAGATATGATTAAATGAGGAAATTATATTCTGTTATTCCATCAGCCACCCACTTAATGTTTTAAGTGAGAACCTACTGAATGCTAGATACTATATTATGAATGGGAGAAACAAAAAGTGAACAAAATTAACTCATTCCTTAGCCTCACTCAGTTTGAAATTTAGGGGGAAGACAGTCTTTAAATAATTCATTGCTATAGTGTGATGAGTGCTATGATAATTGAAATAGTTATGGGAGTATGTACCCAGGAATCTGACCTAGTGCATAGGTAAGGATTTATGGAGGAAATGACTTTTAAGCTGAAGGTGGATTAGGAATTAGCTAGAAGAGTGGCAGAGGATGTTAAGCATGGGGATATGGAATGGAAAGAACAGCAGGTTGGGAGAAGATAAGAATTCCCAGCATGAGCGGTGAAACAAGGGAGGGGGGCCATTTGAAAAACTGAAAGACTAATGACAGAGAAGCAGTCCTGGGGAACCCAGTGACTTGACAGGCTTAAAACAGCCACGCATAAATCAGCAAGTATGTAAAGTGCTTTGTAACCAGGTTTCAAAGATTGTGTTATAATAAGAACTGTGAGATGTGAACAAAAGATTTAAACAGGGAGAGACATCAGATTTTTATTAATTTAAAGTTCGTCAGGTACATATAAGTCAATAACAAGATATAAGCAGTAATCTTCTGGATTCTAAGAAATATTCTCCAGTAGTCTACACTCCAGTTCTGTATTACGATTTGTTAGGACTTTGTAAGATAATTTAATATCAAAGAATCAAGTATTCTTACTAAGGTACTTCTTTTTTGAACTGTAGAATAGCTAGTGCCTTTGGTCACTTTTTAAAAACAAATGGAGTTTGTAACTTCTGTGAGTCCAATACTACCTGATGAATTCAGCCCTGATGTTACTCTCAGAATTTATCGATGTTAACACTGCTTGGACTCAGAGTGCAGTCTCCTAGGAACTAAGCCAAATGGAACCAAATAAGTGGTGAGCCTTCAGGATTGGATAGAGTGTTACCCACCCTCTGGAAATGAGTAATTGGCATACTTTCTATTTGTGTGCAGCCTGTAATTGCATGCATAGTTTATATGATCTGATAAAGTTTCTCAACTACTTTGAGTTAGTATATTTTTTAGTATCAAATATTGGTTGAAATTGGTAGACATCATTATTTGGGGTTTATAAGTAATTTCAAAAGACGATTTTGTTTTGAGCAGTGATTCCCTCTATTTTTAATCAGTTAGCTATGTCAAAGAAGTGTCAGTTTGCCAACTTTTTATCAGAAGTTTATTTTCTAATTGTTTTTGCACAGTTGGTCAATCCATCTACTTTAGTCTTTGAAGCCTTAAAAGATTTTTGAAACTCTCATGGGAATTTTTCTCTGCTGCAGCCATTTGCCTTCAAGATTGCTTGAAATCTACTCTGACAATAGCCCTTTTACCAGTGTAGGTCACTTAGCCCTGAGGTAAGAAAAAGGCAGGTGCTTAGGTAAGGAAGAGTAGGAAGGAAATAACAGTCCTTATGTGATGCATATCTCACTTATTGCTCATTGGTCCCCCAGGCAAGACCTGATATTTCTACTTTATTTAATAATCTCTTTACCTCCCTGATGTCCAGTCTACCTTTTTCACTCCTAAATACCTGTTTCCTATAAGAAATATATAGGATAATTATCAGGAAATCACTGTGAAATATAAATGAATCTTAACATTTTTAGTCCTTTGTCCTCAAATTTATCATTTCCAAACCTGCTTCTCTTCTGCAAGACTTTATTCTGGTTAATAGAGTTATTTAAGAATGCCACTTCTGAAGTCACATTGATCTGGAATCACATCCTTCTGTGTGTACTAGCTTCATGATCATGTGCCATAACTTCTTCGTCCCTTGGTTTTCTCATCTCTGAAACAGAGATTATAATAGTATTTACTGCCTAGCATTTTTGTGAGAATTAAATAAGTGCTATCTTTGTATACTAAGAGTTCTAGAAACAAATCTTAGTGCTATTATCATCCATTTAGTTTTGAAGCCGAGGAACTTTATAGCTTTCCTCTTTACATTCCAGCTGTCTTCTCTCATCTGTAATCAATATCGTTAAAACCTGTAATTCTAATTTAGACATATCTCTCACATTTGGCTCCTTCTCTTCAGCTTCTGCCTTAGGTCAGGTCTTGCTCCCAGAGCACTGCAGTACATTTCTCTCTGCCACACTCTTCCTTTTTCTGATTCACTCTCCTTAATCCCATCATGATTATTTTCATGAAATATTATTTATTCATAATTATTGAATGGTGTCTCTTTTCCTTTTAAAATCGGTGTATTTTTATGCTTCTGGTCAGTCTTTAGAGAAATAGGTAAATGTGTGTGGTGTTGTCTGAAATCAGTTGTGCACATCGTGTTTATACGGGTTATAGTTGTATAGTGTGTTATGGTTCGACTTGCCACCGTAGAGATAAGCTGTGCTTTGATATGCTAGATAACCTAAGTACTTTTAAGAGCTGTTGCTTTGCGATGTACTGCTTTACACACACAAGTTGTGCAGTTAAATATTTTTGATGTGCATTTGGCTCTTATGTTTACCTGGGTGAATGATTGTCATTTGGTACACCATCATTTTCCCCAGGGTTTTCATCAGTGTATAAAATTTGTTTTTGCTACTTTTGAGTAGAAATAAATATCCTGAGTAGAGCTATTTGTGAGAGTTGATGTGGAAATACTATTAGTTTTAAAATAAGACACATAGTGTAATACAGAGTCAGCACCAGAGAAAGATTTTCTAGAAGGGAGGAAAACATTGTCTTGAATATTTACGAGAGTTCTACCAAGTCTCTAAAAAGTTTTAAAGTGACACTGTAACACAGTCTCTAGTGAGGGGCAGTCAAACAATGATAATTGTAAATATGTTTTAAGCTTAACAGAACCATTTCACCCACTGTTTAAATATTACAATAGCTTTTTTTCTTACATTTTAAAACTCCTTGGACTTGCCATCTCATTTCTGTCCATCTACTATCCTTTATTCTCCCTATTATAACAAAATACTCAGGAAAAGTTGTCTGTATTCCTTATTTCTATTTCTAACCATTGTAATTCAGACTTTCATTTCCACTCTCACCTTTACTTTTCGTATGGTCTCTCATTTTCACTCACGCACACTTCTGCTCCCACAGTTCTTCAAAACCGTGATTTTGAAACACAAATCATTCCCCTGCTTAAGACCTGTTTCCAAACCCATACTCAAAATAGTTGTGCTGCGTCCAAGATTTAGTATATTTGACAAGTTGCTCAGATAATTCTAATGTGAAACAGGCTGAAAACCACTGCTCTACTGGCTTCTCTCATACTCATAAGGAAATCTGAACAACTTTGACCTACAGGGCTCCTGCTTTGCTCTCTGATGCCATCTATTTTTTTTTCTCCTCCATTCTAGGCATACTGGCCGCCTTCAAGATGCTGGAACTTTGTTCTTCTCATCACTATCTCTAGCATAAAAATAGTACCTTCTTGCACATATACCCGTTCAGTAGAAAGTTGTTGAATTAATGAATATTTTATAGATTATTCTTATTCTGTAGTAGTGATTACCCTATAATTAATGCTGTTTAGGTTGCTGGTATCTTGAGTCTTCCAGAATGCTACTGAAAATTCTGTTTAAACTTATGCCACAGGCTGTCACAATCTGACTGTTCCATCTTCCAGCACTGTATATTTCTTTTGCTGTCCGAATGCCTGCTTTTTCATTTCTTTCTCTTGGCATGTGCACTATTTCTATTTTGTTTAATTTTTCTTTCCTATATTGTTACTTAGTCACTATTTTCTGTGGGTAAAAAGGGTTGGTCTTACAATGTGTCTAGTCAGAAATTTTATTTTCTTCTGTGGATAAACTATTCATAGGGTGTCTAGTACATCTTTGGATTATATGCCCTTTTTGTTTGTTTATTTTTGCAGAATGCAGGTGGACTGCTTCAATTCCACCAAGATGGAATTGATAGGGAGGGTCAGACTTTTAAAGAGAAGATCAGCATCAGGGGAAGTACCTGTTTTTAAGGTCAGATTTTGAAGCCTAATTGATGGAAAGTTGAGAATTTATTGTATCAGGGGCCCATAAAGTTTTTCCATAAAAGTCCAGGTAGTAAATATTTTGGGCTATGTGAGCCATAAGGTCTCTGTCACAACAACTTTACTATGCTGTTGTAGTGGAAAAGCAGACATAAACACTCTGAATAAATGTGTGGCCATGTTTCATAAAACTATTTCTGGATACTGAAATTTGAATTTTATGGAAAAATTATGTAAATATGCTCTCTTAATTTTTTTTGAAATCCCCTGTGACATTGTGATTTAAAAGAAATGCATATTTTATCATTTAGGTGACCAAAATATATTGCTCATATACATTTGGTCTTCCATAATTGCTAGCTCACAGTTCCTGGAACTCTTAAGTAGGTGTGGTATGTCTTTTGTTATGTTAATGAGGCGATTTTTAGAAATCACCCAAGGCTGGTGGCTGGTTATGGAGAGAACGGACCACCTGATTAGAGGGTTGGAACTTTAAACATATAGCATTATATTAGTTTCAGGTGTATATTATAGTTATTAGACATTTATATAGCTTAACAAAGTGAAGGGTTGGAACTTTCTGTCCCATGCCCTGACTTCCAGGATGGGAGAGGGGCTGGAGGTTGGATCATTCACCATTTGCTAGTTATTTTATCAATCATGGCTATCTCATAAAGTCTCTAAAAACCCAAAAGGATAGGGTTTGGAAAGCTTGTTGTGTTGGTGAACATCAGGAGATGAGGTGAGAATGGCATGTCTGGAGAAGACATAGAAGCTCTACATCCCTTCCCACACACCATGCCCTATTGGTCTCTTCCAGCTGGCTGTTCCTCAGTTATAGCCTTTTACTATAAGCCAGTGATCTATAAAGTGATGTTTCTCTGAGTACTGTGAGCCATTCCAGCAAATTAATTGAACCCAAGGAGGGGGTCATGAGAACCTCTGATTAATAGCCAGTCGGTCATAATACAGGTGACAACCTAGACATTCATTTGGCGTTCTGAATTGGAGAGGGTCATCGGAACCTCCAATCTATAGCTAGTCACTCAGAAGCACAGGTAACTTGGGCATGCATCAGGCATCTGAAGAGTGTATGTATAGTGGGGGAAGAGGGAAGGAAGGGACAGTTTTGTAAGACTGAACCC
The DNA here is from genome assembly GCA_004027375.1 of Macroglossus sobrinus. NCBI lineage: Eukaryota > Metazoa > Chordata > Mammalia > Chiroptera > Pteropodidae > Macroglossus > Macroglossus sobrinus. The sequence goes on along the minus strand of PVKZ01000263.1, from coordinate 407,275 downwards.
TTAACCTGTGGAATATGGTGCTATCTCTGGGTAGATAGTGTCATAATTGAGTTGAATTCTGACACAGTTGAGTTGAATTCTGACACACTGCTGGTATCTGAGAATTGTTTGTTGGAATGGTTAAATCCCCCACCTCCCATGGTAGGTTCTGGGAACCAGATTTATCCCCAAATTATTTAAAAATATAAAAACCATTCTAAGCTAGTGGGCCATAGGAAAACAGAAGGCAGTCATAGTAATGGCATCCTTCTGTAGTTCTAACTTGAGAAGTTGGATTTTTTGACCAATAGTCCTTTTCACACTCCCCATTATAGAACCTGTCTTTAAACTTTGGGGTTTGGTGACAAATTGGCTTTTTATAAAATTTACCTGTAACTTATTTCAAGGAGCTACTCAGCTCCTTATTATGTTGGTGGCTTTGCCTCTATGTGTTAGCACTTTACTGCTGGCCCACAGTGAGACTGCCATTTATTATTTCTTCACAATATTGCTTTTTGCTCTGATATCATTGTACAACAGCACACTTGTGTTTGGCTGGTTAGTTATTTGAATAAGCATTTCTTTCAAGCTTGTAACAGATGCAGTTGAGGCCCCCTCTCCCACCACAGCTCACTGGCTGCTGTGGTACACAGATCCTGTCATCTCTCCTTAAGCACTAGCATCTCTGAATTTGCTTTGTGGGAGTGTGGGTGGTCAGTCCCGTGCATGGCAACTAGGAATTTAATGCCCCTGGGAGCAATCCTCAACCAAGGAAGTGGATAGATGCCCCAGCTTTCTCTTTCCTCAGTCGTTCAGTTCTGAGGCATGTTCTACATGATTCATCACATGGTCTCTAGCAGAACTGAACTCCTAGTTATCCACAGCAATTAATGAACGTTTATTTAATAGACTTTTTTCCCTGTGACTCACTTTTCTTAATCCCTTCAAGTGTGCTTCCTAGGTTTTTTCTTCCCCCAAATAAGCTACTTGCACCAGAGTTCTTACCTCAGGTTTACCTTTTGTGGGGAACCCAAATGATTTAATTCAGCATTTACAGACTGTTGTTATTGTTAACAGGGTACAAGGTACAGTCTTTTCACTCCCTCCTGTCTCCACCAGAAGTACATGTGAGGTAGCTTCCTTAATAGTTGATATTGGCACCAGAGTACTACAAAAGTGATGACTGAGGTGTGGGGAAGAAAGTAGTATACACCTACTTACTTACTGTTAATTCAGTTCAACGCAGCCTTACTCTGTGTGTTACTATCATTCTTTGCATGAGTTATCTTTTTCTGCCCTGGGTTCTCTTGTTCTTGAAAAGTAAACCATCTGTAACATGTGGGATCATTTACCTCATATATGAAAAGGTCCCAACCTTGGTTGTCTTCTGTGAGCTAGATCGAATTTGTTGTTTCTAAAAGTTGACAAACTCTGTGCTAGAAAATAATTTAAGATGCAGGGTGGTACTACACATTAGGGCAAATTTAGACAAGTTGTTATAAAATAGCAGATATATATATTTCTGTAGCCAAACTTCAAATAATATCATTGGGCTTTTCAAATCAAATATTAAAATTTCAAAAGGGCAGTATAATCACAAGTAATTAAAATTCTCAAAGTAAAGTACTACTGATTAAAATATTTTTTAGTGTCTGGGGAATTAAAAGTCATTTTTCACTTGTGATGTGTGTCTTCCATAATGAGGGTAAGTTTAGTTATATCAAGTAAATTGTACCATAGAAGTTGTTTGTAGGCATATAATCAATGTAGAAACTTGATTTTTTACTTCCTGAGGCTTTCAGGTAGACAAATTATGTTCAGAGAATCTTCTAGATTAGTATATACTTTTAAACTAATCTTAAAGTTGATCAACTTTTATTATAAAGCTGTATTAAAATGACCTTTGTATCAAAATCATAATAGTTTTCATTTTTGTCAGAATGTTGTTTCCCAGGAGTTTTTCTTCTGGAAGTCTTTGTTTGGCTATTGTTCTTTTTTTGAAACGTCATTCTCCCCCTTTTTGGTTCATAGTTAAACAGATCCGAAAAGTTTTCACTTTTATTGCTACTTTAAGAACTTGCCAAAGATTTTTATGTATATTTTGTTGTTTATTGTTAAGATCTGCCCTATCTGAGGGTAGCTTATCTTGTGTAAATTACATTTTTATTTGGTTTAATTTAATTATGTAAGATTATAAATAGCAGATATTAACATTTTCTGTTAAACTTATACCAAGATATATTTGGGGAGGGGGAGTGAGATGGTGTAACTTTATAAATTACTTTTCTTGGACAATGTGTAGGTTGAGATATAGGTTGTTTTTGTTTGTTTTTCTCTCTACTCTTAGATTACAGAGTTTTTACTCATGGATGGTATTTTCCCCATGCTCCTCTTCTTCACCTAGGAAATTTGTTTTTGCTCACTCTGGTTCCCTAAGTTACTTTCACCATTCATCACCTTCACACACTTTTGCAGCCTCACAAACCACAGCCTTCTCATCTACTTTAGCATCAGAATATTGTTCATTCCTCAAGACTGGGCTCGGAACCCAATAACTTCACTTCATTATCTTTCTTCCAGCTGAGTGTTCTCTTTGTTCTCTGAATGACTACAGAGAGTGTTTATTCCATTTGTCATCACTATGTCCTATATTAGGCATTGTGAGTTGCCCTGTATATTCTGCCTCAGCTACCTTGTATACTCTGGCCTTACAGGGCAGACAGTATGTTTTCTCAGCTGTTTATTATTTCTTTTGTATTTATCACATAACAGACCCTTAATAGTTAATTGTTTATATTAAGTATCCAATTATTTAGTTTTCTGCTTTTAATTTCTCTCAAGGTAATCTTGATGGGTTTTTTTGTTTGTTTGTTTTTGTTTTTGTTTTACACCTACAGTACCTGGTCTCCCATCCAACTTCTAAACAGGCCCGACCCTGCTTAGTTTCTGAGATCAGATGGGATTGGGTGTGTTCAGGGTAACATAGTCTAGACATCTTGGTGATTTTTTAAGTGTTTTGTTTATTGTTTGTTTTTCTATAGATGTGAAAAAAGATTGGTCTGACCACGCTCTCTGGTGGGAAAAGAAGAGAACTTGGCTTCTTAAGACACATTGGACCTTGGATAAGTATGGCATTCAGGCAGATGCTAAGCTTCAGTTCACCCCCCAGCACAAACTCCTCCGCCTGCAACTTCCCAACATGAAGTATGTAAAAGTGAAAGTGAATTTTTCTGATAGAGTCTTCAAAGCTGTTTCTGACATCTGTAAGACTTTTAGTAAGTATTAGATAAATCCTTCATGAAAGTATGAGTTGTGTGATGTATGTATGATTGATGACTGACATTTACTTATCTCAAGGAGTAGGGATTGGGATGAGCTATCTGTATGTGTATATGAAATTTTAATTTTATTCTGTAAAGTTTTATATTACTTCAATATAAAGAAATGTTGCGTTAAGGTGAAACAGGAATCTAGGTATATCAGGTATTTATTATTTTATAATACTTGAATCTAATGACTTATGGGAAGGAGAAGAACAGAGAAGGAAACAGGTATTATTTTTAGAGGGATGTAGATTTTACAGTGCTTCCTTCACATAAGTCATTATTTTGATTTTAGTGATTCAGGCAGATTATGTCACTTCCTTCATTGAACGCCTGACATAGCTCCTAAGGAAATGACTATAAGTGTTGTCTTCCTTTACTGGTCTAACATTTGAATACTCTTGTAGTAATTCTATTTATGCTTTGTGAAATGAGATGTGGATTACTTTTGGGTGACCCAGTTATATCATATGACAGGAAGTATTCAACCATCAGAGAAAATGTGAACTATTGTCTTTATCACTAATATATAACTTTATTGTGCTGTAGATTAGGGGGAGATACAGGTAGATTGACATTGCTACTTTGATCTAATGACTGAAATTATAATGATTTTTATGTTTATGGAATTTTTAAGAAAAAATTAAAATACAGAAAACTATAAGTAAAAGTCAAAATAATATAAGTAGAGTTCTTAAGTCACATTTTCCTAATTTCCTTTCAAAAAGCAACTATACTGTATAGCTATACCATTCATAAGTTTAGTGTGTATCCTTCCAGTACTTTTAAAAATACACACATATGCATGTATTCATATCTATGTGTGTATATATACCCCCAAACAATTTATGTTATTGCCATCACTGGTTGAGTATTTTCTTAAATACTTTTATATGTGTTTGCAGAAATTTCTTGAGTGTTCACTCAGAAGTAAAAAGTGAAATTGCTGTGTTTTAAATAAACATGATTCATTTCATAGTCCTGTCAAATTGTTTTCCCAGGTGTTTCTGTCATTTTACATTTCAACCTACACAGTGTATGAAAATGCCTTACTCCATATCATCGTCAGTTTTTAGTGTTTGCATCTCTGAGTGAAAAAATAATAGGATTTCATTTTAGTTTATAAAGTTAAGTATGTTTTTATATCTTTATTGGCCATCAAATCTAAGTTTCTTTTTTGAATTACCTGTTTATCAGTTTTTAATAAATAGACAAATAATATAAACTTTATTTTTTAGAGTAGTTTTAGGTTCACAGCAAAATTGAGGAGAAAGTACAGAGTTCCCATTTAACCCACATCCCACTGTCAACATCCCACACCAGAGTGGTACATTTCTTTGTCGACACATCATTATTATCCAGAGTCAGCGGTTTACATTAGATTTCTTCTTCTTGGTGTTGTACAGTGTGTGGGTTTGGACAAATGTATAATGACATGTATCTGTCATTATTATATAATAGAGATTAGTTTCTCTGCACTAAAAATCTTCTGCGCTCTGCCTGTTGTCTTCTTCCCCGAACCCTTGGCAACTACTAATCTCTTCATTGTTTTGATAGTTTTGCCTTTTCCAGGATGTAATACAGTTGAAATCATGTAGTACGTAGCCTTTTCAGATTGGCTTCTTTACTTAGTAATATGCATTTGTTTTTTTCCACGTCTTCATTGGCATGATAGCTCATTTTCTTTTAGCACTGAAAAATATTCCGTTGTCCAGATGTACCAGATTATTTATATCTTCTACCGAGGGATATCTCGGTTGTTTCCAAGTTATGCAATTATCAATAAAGCTGCTATATAAACATCCCCATGCGGAATTTTGCGTGAACATATGTTTTCAACTTCTCTGGGTAAATACTAAGGAGTATGATGTTGGATCATATCGTAGACTATATTTAGTTTTGTAAGAAACCACCAAACTTTCTTTAAAAGTAGTTATACCATTTTGTATTCATACCAGCAATGAACGAGAGTTCCTGTGGCTCTGAATTATCAATGGCGCTTGGTATTGTCAGTGATGTAGATTGAGGCCATTCTAATGGAAGAATAGTGGTATCTTATTTTAATATGCATTTCTCTGATGATATATGATATCTTTTCATAGGCTTATATGCCATCTGTACATCTTCTTTGGTGAGGTGACTGTTGAGGTCTTTGGCCTATTTTTTAATCAGGTTGTTTGTTTTCTCATTGTTAGGTTTTAAAAGTTTTTTTATATATTTTGCATAACTGTCCTTTTGCAAATATTTTCTCTCAGTCTATGACTTGTCTTTTCATTATCTTTGACATTTTCTTTCACAGAGCAGAATTTAATTTTAATGAACTCCAGCTTATCAGTTATTCCTTTTATGGATTATGCTTTTGTTGCATGTAAAAAGTCATTGCCAACCCCATGGTCATCTAGATGTTATCTTCTAGGGGTTTTAGGGTTTTCATTTTACATTTTAGGTCTGTGATACATTTTGAGTTAATTTTTGTGAAGGTGTAGGATCTGGGTTTAGATTCATTTTCTTGCATGTGGATGTCCAGTTGTTCTAGCATCATTTTTTGAAAAATTATCTGATAGTTGGCAGTTTCTTACAATAGTTGGCACTTTCTTACAAAACTAAACAGTCTTACTATATGATTCAGCAGTTGTGTTCCTAGGTATTTATTCAGCTGATTCTAAATTTATGCCCTCATGAAAACCTGAATGTGTAAACTCATAGATGCAACAGAACAGTGGTTACCAGAAAGGAAGAGTGGTGGGAGAAGGATAAAGGGGAGCCAAATGTGTGGTGATAAAAGGAAAGAGACTAGGCTTTGGGTGGTAAGCACACAATGGAGTGTACAGATGATGTATTATAAAGTTGTATATCTGAACTTACATAATGTTTTTAATTTTTTTAAAACTAAAAAAAAAAACTTAAAAATAATCTTTTCTCCACTGTACTGCCTGCGCTCCTTTGCCAAAGATCAGTTGACTATATTTATTTAGGCATATTTCTAGGCTCCCCTCCCACACCAGGGTAAAACACCATGTCAAAGAGATATCTACACCCCTGTATTAATAGCAGCATTATTTACAATAGCCAGTATTTGGAAACAGCCTAAGTATCCATTAACAGATCATTGAATGAAGATGTGTGTATATGTATGTGTGTATACATGTGTATACATATACATTCATATACACAGATACATACACACAATGGAATATTCAGCCATAAAGAAGAAGGAAATCCTGCTATTTGTGAAAACATGAATAGGACCTTGAGGGCATTATGCTAAATGAAATAAATCAGACAGAGAAAGATAAATACTGTATGATCTCACTTATTGTAGAATGAAGAAAAAACAATGCAGGTTACTTTTTCTATAAAGCTAAAGGTGAAAAACAAATGGAAACTCAAAAGTGCTTGTAAGATTTCCTAACTTTGGCTATTCTAGTGGATGGGGGGTAATATCTTCTTGTGTTTTCAGTTCGCATTGTCCTAATGATTAATGATATTGTGCATCTTTTCATGTGTTTAATTGCCACCATGTATAGTCTTTGGTATAGGATCTAAATCCTTTGTCTCCATTAAAAAAAAATTACATTGTTTGTCATCTTACTGAATTGTAAGCATTTTTGCATATGCGGGATTCAGAAAATTTAGTGAAGATGTTTTGCAGATATTTTCTTACTGTCTGGCTTATCTTTTAATTTCATTGTGTCTTTTGAAGAACAAAAGTTTTAATTTTTATGACCAGCTTATGATCTCTGATTTTTGTTCATTGACACAAAAATTCTTAACAATTTTAACAAATTGAATCCAGTATATAAAAAAGATTAACATATTATGATCAAGTGAAGTTTAGTCCAAGAACATAAAACTTTCTATGTGCATGTAAACGAATTTATAGTTTCATTGGGTGAGAATGTTCTAAAAATGACAGATCAAGTTGGTTGATAAGAAAGAGATGTTAAAATCTTCAACTAAAATTGTTGCTTTGTTCTTACTCCTTTCACTTTTATTGAAATATTCTTATTGTCTACATATATTTAGCATTACATTCTTGAAGAATTTACTTGTTATCGCTATGAAATGACCTATATTTCTGCTAATGTTTGCTTTGAAATTCACCTTGTCTGATAACAAAAGATATTATATGCTATATCTTTTATCTTGTTCCTTTTACTGTTTTTAAATTTCTTATAAACAACATATAACAAGGACTACCTTTTTATCTATTCTGATAATCCCAGCCCTTTTTAAACTATTTAGACCATTTATATTTAATGTGGTTATCAATATGATTGAGTTTAAATCTATCATCTTGGTAATTTTTATATGGTATTTATTTATTTTTTATTGTGTTTCTTTTTTTAGTTGTTTCTCTCTTTTGAATTGAGGGTTTGTTGTTGTCATGATTACATTTATCTCCACCTTAGTGGTTGCTCTACTGTTTACAGCATAGGACTTTAATGCATAGTCTATGTTCAAATAGTATAATAATAATATCATTTCACACATAATATAATAACCTTATAACAGTATATTCCAATTCTCTTTCCTGTGTTTTATGCTATTGTCATGTTTTACTTTCATATTTGCTAAAACTCACAATATGGTATTTTCTCTAAAACAATAATTGCCTTTTGAAAGTAATAGAAAATAAGGAAAATGGTCTTTTGTAATTACCCACACATTTACTATTTTTTAGTGTTCTTTGTGAGGATACTTTCCCGTGGTATCCTTTTTCTTTGATCCAAAGGACTCCATATGACCTTTTTACCGTGCAGGTCTGTTGGTGGTGATTTTTTTCACCTTTTGTTTGTGAAATTGTGATTTTTGCCTTAATTTTTGATATTACAACTGGGTGAAGAATTCTGGACTCTCCCCCACACCTCTTCCAATAATTTACAGATGTCTTTCTATTATCTTGTGGTTTGTGTCATTTCAGAGAAGTCTGTCATTGCTCTTTTATTTGTTCCTCTGTATGCTTTTTGTTAACCTTTTAGGAATTTATCCTGGTTTTTAGCAATTTAATTCTGATGTGTTTGGCATAGTTTATTCTGTTCTACGTTTATTGTGTTTCTTTGATCTGTGGGTTTATGGTCTTCAAATCTGGATAATTTTCAGTCATTAGTTCTTCAAATAAATTTTAGCGTCCCTTCCCATACCTCTCATCTTTTATGGGACTCTAGTTTCATATATATTAGACTGATTATTGTTCCAAAGGTCACTGATGTTGTGGGGGTTTTTTTGTTTGTCTTTATTCTCTGTTTCATTTTAAGTTCATTGATCTTCTCTTCTGCTATAAATCCCACCTACTGTATTTTTCATTTTAGATGTATTTTTCATCACTACATGTTTGATTTGGCCATTTAAAAATACATAAATCTTTCATTTTTCTCATTATGTTATGCTTTCTTCTGCTATAACATGTAAAGTAGATTTATAATAGCTATGTTAATATCTTTAATTACTAATTCTATCATTGTAGTTATTTTTGCTTCTGTTGCTTTGTTTTTTCCCCTTTACTCCTGGTAATGTGTCATATTTTCCTGCCTCTTTTATGCCTGTTACTTTTTGAACACTGGATTCTATTACATTTTACATCATTGGTGGCTGGATTTCTTTTAAATAGTGTTAGCCTTTCTTTCTGGTCAGCCATCAAACTGGAATCAGTTGGATCATTTTGGTGCTTGCTTTAAGTTTTGTTAAGGTAGGTCCAGAGCCACCATTAGTCTAAGACTAATTTCCTTCTGGGAATTCCTCTTAAATACCCTGTGTAGTAAGAGGCCTTTCTCTCACAAATGTACAGATCAGTATTCAGCCAGACTCTAGCAGATAAATTGCACATCTCCAAAGTGCTCTTGGTGGAGTGTCCTTCTCTCCAGTACTCCAGACCACAAATTCTAGCCATTTCTTGGCCTCCCTGAACTCTGTTTCAGATCTCACAGTAAGACCTGACTATTTGCCCTCTTCTCTCCCTGTACAATTCTGGGCAGTAGGCTGGTACACCTAAAGGGCTCCTTCTGTTTTTTTTTTTTCTCTTCTTTCCTGTGCTCCTTGTTGTCTGAGGTCTGAAAACCTTTCTTTTCTTTTCCTGTCGTATTGGTTAAATAAAACAGGAAAATAAATTAAGTCCCTGTTACTCCATCTTAATTGAGACCTCCCATTTTTAATTTATCCTTGATTTTTTTCCAGCTTTATACTTTTTTTTGAAAACTATCATGTGCTCATTGAATTATTACTTATAAGAAGACCATTTCTTTCACAGAAATTTCAGATTGAACATGTTCAAAACTGAGCTCATGGCATTCCTTCCCAGATCTCTGTGCTCCTTCCTCTCTACTTTTCATAGCAACAAAAGGTACCACCATCCCAGATACACAAACAAGAAACTTGGGAGTCATCTTTAGCACCACTCTTCCTCACCTACACATCTCATTAGTTACCTGAAAGTGCTAATTTTGCCTATAAAATATATCTTGAATCTTTCACATCTTTCAATTTCTCTTACCCCTACCGCTCTAATAAGACCACATCACCACCATTTCTACCCTAGATGGTTCCAAAACCCTCCTAAACAGTCTTTTATTCATTCTTGTTCATTCCAATACATTCTTTACACAGTAGGCAGCAACATTTTTCAAATTTTTATTAAAGCAGTAGCTGAAAAGTTAAAACCACTTTTTTTGCCATTTCTCCCAGCTCTTCTTAATCATATCACCTCCCACTTTTTACTCCTTTAGTGTTTGACTTTGTTTCATAATTCTAAATAATGTGCTTATGCTGTTATTTCGTGATTTATCAGTTTTAGATATCTGTTCACTTTTTACTCAACTTTTTCCCTTTTATTATAATTATTATAATTTTTTAGTTAAATCAGTATCATTGAGTACATTGTTTTAACAGGGTGTATATTTTTACATGCTGAACCAAAGTGTGTACTGTTACTTTTCCTATCTCATATGTTTTTGTTTATCATTTGCTTAGTTTTCAACTTGTATCTCTTGCTGATTCTTCTCTGTAATTTTCATGATCAAATACATTATCTGATAAAATCTCTTCCCATTTTTTCTTTCTAAAGACATTCTGAAGCTCCTCCATCCTGCTCCAATAATCTGGGGTGGATGTTTTTAGGCCAATACGTACAGTCATAGCCCCGGGATTTCCCTTAATCTTTGTCCAGGGAAATGTCTTCTCTCTCATGTTTGATCTGTTCATTTACCTCAGTGGTGATTTGCTTCTTTATTTTGGTGGGCTGTATCCTCCATCAGTGTACTAAGAAAAAGGTAAATGGGATATAAATTTTTGAGATGTTATATTTAAAAATGTCTCTATTTTGTCCTTTGATAGAATTGTTGGGTTGAAAATTATTTTCCCTCATAAGTTATAGTTCAGTTGTGTTTTAGCTTCCAGTGTTATTCATAGTGCTGATAGTGTTCTTAATTTTTATTTTTTCATCCTTTCTTTGTAGATTGCTTTTTCTCTCTGGAAATTTTTAGGATCTTTTGTTTTTCCTGCCATTTTGAAATTTCATAGTAATGTGCCTTAATTCCTCTCCTTGTTTTCTCTGTTCTGTTACTAGTAATTAGTCAGACTTTGTTCTTGGATTGATCCTCTACCTAACTTTATATCTCTTCAATTGGATTTTATTGTGGATATCAAATTTTAATTTTCAGTGTTTCATATTTTGATCTAGATATTTGTTACCCAGGTGTTCATGAATACATTGAAGATTTGTGGACTTTATATGATTAAACCTCAACAAAATAGTTTTTTAAAACAAGGAAAGGACCCTACCCCCATTATTAATGTCCAAGATCTCTTCCTTAGTGTCTGGTTGTTCTTTGCAAAACATCCTGTTCATTTCTCATAGATGTCATTGTCTTATCTTTCTGAGAATTGTAATTGAGAGGTTTTGTTTTGTTTTATTCTTCTGTTCTCTATTAGCTCTATTTCCCTGAGTTTTTCTTTTCATTTGCTCTCTTTCGCGTTAGAATCTCTGTGAGTTTTCCATTGATGCCATAACAAATTACCATAAATTTAGCAGCTTAAAACAATATGAATTTAATATGTCGTAGTTTCTGTAGGTTAAAAGTTCCAGCACAGCATGGCTCATCTGGATCCTCTGCTTAGAGGTTTATAAGGCTGAAGTTAAGGTGTCGTCAGCAAGGTTGTGTTTTTTCCTTAAGGCTCTGAGAAAGAATTCTACATCATAAAATTTGGTTCCATGTGCTTGCAGGACTGAAGTTCCTCCTTGGTTTGTCTGTCACGGGTCATTCTCAGCTTCTAGAGGCCTCCCAAATTTCTTGACTTGTGGCCCCCTTCCTCCATCTTCAAAGCCAGCAACAGCAAATCCAATCCTCCTTACTCTTCGAATCTATCTGATGATCCTTCTGTTTCATCTCTTCTCTGCTTCCCTCTTCTTCCTTCCTCTTCTGTTTGGAAATTCTCCTGTGATTACATTATACCTACCTAAAGAAGCCAGGATAATCTCCCTAAAATCAGTTGATTAGTAGCCTTGATTCCATTTGCAAAGTCTCTTCACAACAGTCTCCAGAATAGTGTATTATAGTATACCCAGGGACAGCAATTTTAAGGGGATATCTCTAGAATTTTACCTACCACAGAAGCCTTTCTCAGACGTCTGTGAATCATTGACTATCCATTCATACATTTAATTACGGGGCACTAAAAATACCCCATAGTAATAGGAAGCTCTGTGCTGAATGGTGTTTTGTTTGTTACCCGTCTCTAGGGTATTCGAACATTGAGCAAGCTTTTTCAGATGTTACTATTAAAAAGATTTTTTTCCATAGAACTGTTAAGGTTCTCCTCTAAGTAATCCTAAAAGTTGTGTTAATCCAATTTAATCTAAAGGGTAGGTTTAATCCAGTAAGGAGCAGGAAAGGAATACTTGAGCAGGATTCATTTTTCATGTTTCTCTAATTTCACTGCTTGGTTATGCTTGATGTTCGGCAGTGTATCAGCATGTTTCCCATTGGTATTTCCTTCATCAGACACCTTGAGTTTTTATATTTCTTCACTCTGCTATGTCATTTACTAGTCTGCCATCTGGCTTCTGTATCTCAGATTTTTTTCAGACATTTCTTATCTGACATTTTCTCCTTTTTCTTTGTCCTTATAAGTTCATTTATTTTTTTTTAAATTTCTTTATAAAGGAGTGAAATAAATGCCCAAGCTCAATATACATGTTTAACCAGAAACTTGAGAAAATTTTATTTTCAAAGTAAAATCTGAATGTTATCTTTCCTGAGAACCCTTCTCTACTCCTGATCCCACTTCCTCAGCCCCATAGTTTTTGATATGTATAGCATTTATGTAGTCTCTCTTTCACTAGATTTGTCTTGATAACATTATATTGATTTTGAACATTAAATTTCTTTGCTATTTAGTTTATGTTTCTGTTACAAAGAGGTCCTGGATCATTGCTTTGTGTAGTGACTAAAGTGCTAATTTGTCTTTATTATTGAACTATAAAATTTAGCATCAATAAAAAATAGCATTGTATTTTGGTTTACTCATTTTAAAGTTTTTATTTCTCATAATCCTCTAAGTGTATTTTATTTTATTTTACTTAAACATTTCACCAGGCCCACTCTTATACTAAAACATGTGATTCAGATTGCTAAATTCACTAATTTAATTCCTTCTTGATACAAGGCAGAGTAAATAAATAAGTCCTAAATTCCTATATCAATGAAATAATTAGTATCTTATGTGATGGGGTAGGCTTACCTTCCTTTTTTGCTATTGTTGAAATGAAAACTACTTATTTATAGAGTTCATGTGCAGCAGTGGTTATTTGGAGAACTAAGATGTCATACTTCTCTACCCTCCCCTAAGCTGCTAGTTCTCAAGAAGTTGGAATCAGAATTACCTATAGAGGTTTTTTTTAATTGAAATATAATTGACATGTAACATTATATTAGTTTTAGGTGTACAACATAATAATTCAGAATTTGTATAAATTGCGAAATCACAATAATCTAGTTAACATTCATTGTTAGAGTTTCTATAAAACAAGCTGCTGGATGCTCTGAGCCACTAAGGGTATCTGGGAATGTGGCCCAAGCATTATTTTTAATGTTATTTTTAACTTCACAGGCAATTCTAATGGGCACGTAGAAATAAGAACTGCTTCATCTGCTTATGACTGACTAAAAACTAGTTAAAATATTTATTCTTCTACTAACATTAATATCTGAGCTAGACAGGAAATGACCTAAGAAAAAAGTCAAAGGATGAATCATGTAATGCAATGATTCTCAAATAGAAGAGTTATACCAGAAACATTTGGGAGGCCTTTTCAAATTATACATGCTTGTTTTTTCTCTCTTCCATTAAACTTGACAAGGGTGAATTGTGTTAGAAGTGTCTCATATCTCTCAGGTGTGATTCATTTTGTGTCCTATACTTTTTAGCTTTTCCACCATGTATCTTTACATGATTTACTTTGGTGGACCGAATGGGTGGAGAGAGCGATTACCACCACCCCCTACTTCCACTTAATACTAAAGCATTATAGACAACTGGTTATTCAGAGGCTTAGATTTTTGTAATGCTTCCCCCGCTCCCCTCAACATGGGCAGTGATGGCATTTAAATCTGAGGGTACACTGAGAATTGTAAGTGCAACTCATAAATCATTAGGTCTCTTAGAATGTTAAATCTTGTTTATTTTCAAAGTAGTCTAGGTAGGAAATGGTGATTTGGTTCTATGTAGATAATCATACCAAGCAAAGCTTTAAAACATAGCTTTAAAACATGTGCTCATCTTGCTCCACTTTTGCCTTAAAATTATAACCTTTGATTCAATAATTCCACTCCAATGAATTTCTGAAATAAAATGTGGAAAAATGTGTATATAGATGTTTGTAGAACCATTATTTATAATAGGTTCATTATTAGAAGAATGGTTAAATTATATATTTACAGTTTTATACATCTGTTAAAATGATCACTATTTACATAGTCATATTCTGTCTTTCAAGAACAGGTTTTAAAGGACTGGATTATTCATACTTTTGTAATTGCCAAATGATTGTATAATTTTTAAAATGAGAGAAAAGCATTAATACCTAATACTTACAAAATACATGTTATGTGCCTTCCCTGTTCAAAGGACTTTTTACCCCTATGAATCATTTAATTTTCACAACAACCTCTTGAGGTGTACTATTCTCATTTTGCAGATGAATAACTCAGACACTAACAGGCTGAGTAGCTTGCCTTAAGTCACACAGCTAATAAATAGTGGAGCTGAGATTGAATCCATGTAGTTCAGCTACATGCTTCTCCCTCAAACTTTGCCCCATCAGCCCTGTAGCAGTATGATTCATCCTAGTCTCAGGTCCCCTACAAATAAAAAGCTTCCTGAATTTGTAATACTGGATTGAATCTAATGGATGTTTTGGACTCCTGAAAGTACAAACTGCCACGTGTAAAACTCTGATCAGCAACCTAGCTAGCACTCCATAGCATTACAAGTTCTGCAGTTATTTGTATTTTGTTGTCTACTCTGTTTATACACTGACACATAGTGCATTGCTGCCAAACGTTATAATACATAGACTCAGTGCTTCTCCCCTCTGCTTTTTTTTTTCCTTGGCTCTCTATCCCTTTAAGCCCTTTATTTTTTAAGTTAACTTTATTTTGATATAACCAATATAAATGATACCTGTTTAAAGTATACAGTTTGAGTTTTGATAAATACTTACATCTGTGAAACTATCAGAATCAGGATGCAGAAATTTCCATCTGCCCTTAAACTTTTGCCAGACAGCCATTGATCTGCTCTGTCACTATAGATTCATTGTCATTTTTGGGGATTTTATAAATGGAATCATACAGTATATACACGTTCTAATTGGCTTCTTGTACTTAGTAGAATGGTTTGGAGATACATTCATGTAATTGCATGAATCAATAGTTTATTTTTACTGATGAGTTGTGTTCCATTGCATGAGTATACCACAGACATGAAAATATAACATTTTGTTTATCCATTTGGTTTATTTCCAGTTATGGCTTTTATGTATAAAGCTATTTTAAATGTGCTTCTCATTTTCTTAAGTAAATAAATAGGAGTGAATGTTTGAGTTGTATATGTTTAACTTTATAAGAAACTGCCAAACTTTAAAAAAAAATTGATTCATTTCACATTCACATTCTCATCAGTTGGGTATGAGAGTTCCAGTTACTCCTCCACGTTCTCATCAGCAACAGGGTATTATCAGTCTTTTTAATTAATGTTGCCTAATCTGAAGGGTAATGCCATCTCGTCATTTTACTTTGTATTTTCCTGACCAGTAACGTTGGGCATCTCTTCATGTGTTGCTTAGCCATTCTTATGCATTCTTTGGTGAAGTGCTTGTCCAAATCATTACCTCATTGGTCTGCTTATTACAGAGTTGTTGAGTTCTTTATATATTTTGAATACAAGTCCATTGTCAGATGTTTGTGAATATCTTGTCTCATGTACAGCTTGCCTTTTTGTTTTCTCAATATCTTTCAAAGAGCAGGTTTTTGTTTTTGGCTTATTTTTAAAAAATAAAAGACATTTTTTGTGGGGATTGTGTGTGTGTCCCCTATATTTCCTTTTAGGTCTATGATCCACTCAGAATTAATTTTTGCATATTGTGTTAAGTAAGGAATAATGTTCTTTTAAAAATATATATGGCTGTCTCGTTCAGCACTGTTTGTTGAAAAGATTTTCATTTCCCCTTGAAATGCCATGGCACATTTGTTCAAAATAATTGGCCTATATATGGGTCTGTTGCTGGGTCCTTAACTTCTGTTCCATTCATCTAGATGTCTTTCATTATTTAGCCAATAATTATACCGTCTTGATTGTGGTAGCTTTATGATGTCTTGAAATCATTCTGACTTCATTCTTTTTAAAAATTGCTTTGACTACTCTAGGATTGTTCTCATTTCCATATAAATTTTACAATCAACTTGTACAAAAGAGCAAGTTGGAATATTGACTAGGATTCCATTCACTCTTTAGCTCAGTTTGGGAAGAACTGACTAACAATTCCTGTAATTCATGGACATGGTATGTATTACATATGATATATAATGTAATATATACCTGTTCAGATTGTCTTTAATTCATCATTACTTTCATTGAACTATTTTTGCCTCTTAGCAGATTCTTCCCATGAAAATAGGATAAATACAGAAAGTTGTAGCCCTTTGATATAAGGCAGAAAAGTTTGTATCAATTATAATTTTGAGATTTGGTAATATGAAAGTATTTTCATTTACATTCACTTCAAATGCAGAATAAATGAGGGCTACCATATAAATACCATATAATATAAAGCGTAATTTCCTTTAGCTAAAAGACATTAAAATATATATTTATAGATAAAAAATGCATATAACTAAGAATTCTGATAATTTTCTCTTTGTACTCTAGATCATTATCTTTCCACTTTGCTGTCACTACATTTATTATATAGTTCTGAATTGAGAGTGCTTATATTATTAAATAAAGTATCATATTTGTCTTTTGTATGGCATTAATATCTGACGAAACACACACACACACAGAAGGAAATTACAAATTCTTATTTTGCAATGAATTAATAGATGGATTTACCAAGTGTAAAGTATTTAAATTTTCTGTTATTCTAGTAATGTTTTTTTTTTATCTTAATAGATATCAGACATCCTGAAGAACTTTCCCTCTTGAAAAAGCCAAGAGATCCAACAAAGAAAAAAAAGAAAAAGCTAGACGACCAGTCCGAAGATGAGGCCCTTGAATTAGAGGGGCCTCTTATTACTCCTGGATCAGGTGAGTCTCTGACTAAGAGCTCAATGTGAGAACATGGACTGTATGCCTGTATCTTTTTGATAGTGAATAAATGGATTACATAGGTCAGGAGTAGTCAAGCTTTAAAAAAACTTCCATGAAATCACCATTGAAGTGTGTCATGTGTACATCAGCATGTCTGGTGTTAACTGTTGCATCAGTAAAGAAGATGACTAGTTCTTTGCTCAGGAAGAGTCAGAAAGGGACAGTATCTTAACTGATCTCAGTTCTTTGCTTTGCAGATACTGGACATTTTTTTAGTATTTAGTTTCTTATTTTGGTATTCTTTGAAAAACGCCACTGTTTAGTTGAGACATTTTATTTTTGTCAGATTACTTAAAACCTACTCTCTGCTTTGCATATGCCAGTCCCTTTGCCTCTCTACCTTTTTCCTTTAATGACTTACTCCTTTAAGAAGCTTTTTCAAATTTCCTTCCATTACATCCCCAACATGAATTAGGAATTCTTCTAATCAGTTCATTGCTCGTCTTTTAAATTCTGGGATAATGATAATGAAAGCAAATACTTCATATCTTGTTTACTGTATGCTCAGAACTATTTCGCACACTTTAACCTTGGAAACTCATTTAATTCTCTCTACAACCCTTAAAATGGATTGTTATTACTCATGTTTTAAGGATGCAGACACTATGGCACAGTAAGGTTAGGAACATCTAAGTTCACATACTTGGTAACTTTTATGTCACTACTTCAGAAAAAAAGATAACCCTTCTCTTAAGTAGTTTACAAGCTAATTGAAAAACACAGTTAGTATATTTAAGGAGGTAATACATAAATGCTAAATGAATGTTATAGGAAATAAGATTATAGGGATTCAGAAGACAAAACAATTCCAGATAGGGTCTATTCAATTTATGGGTTGGAGAAGTAAGTTTGTGAATTAAGCTTTTAAATTCCAGTGGCTAGGATTTGGATGGGAAGAAAAGGCAATCCAAGCAGAAAAACACGTTAGGGAAGAAAAGGCAATCCAAGCAGAAAAACACGTTATTGACAAAGAACATGCTGGCAAAAGAAAAGCAGAAGATAATGAACAAACCAGTTGAGCTGAATATAGGGGAGAGACCTCCAAGGAACTTCAGGATCACACTGGAATGTATTAAACGTTGGGCAGAGGAATTTAGAGTAGTGCACTGTGGAGTCATTTGTTTCTGAATATGTTAACAAAATGAACAAATCATTATTTTAGAAAGAATACCAATTTCTTCCTAGTCAATAAATTTGTTAGAGGGAATGAGGGGAAAGAGTTGCAAGTAGTAGTAGAAGCCTGTAGATTGAGGAAGTAAAAGAGAATAAAAAGAATGTGTGTCCATCATTAGAGTAAGATTAATTTTCAAAGTTGATTGAGACATGACGATTTATATTGATGAAGGCATCCAACAAGCACAGTCCTTGCTTTCAATTATTTTTTTAAATGGAAACTCTAATTCTTACAACAGAGGACTACTTAGAAAAGTACATTTAGGGATAGTTGAAATCAGGCAGGATTGGTTTCAGAAAATGCAAATGAAGGATTTGTACAGTGCTATAAAGGAAGAAGGCCATTTGAAGACAAAAGATGATGAATTTCGATGAGGGAAAGCCATAAATCTTGGACTGAGTAACTGCAGGTTTCTTTCTTTCTTTTTTTTTTTTATTGTAATGTACAGTAAAATGAACAAATTTTAAACTACAGATGAATATTTGCAGATGTATACACCCTGTAATCACCCAGAACATGATATAGTGCATAGCATAATACCAGTACCCCAGAAGGCCTACCACATGCCTTTCCCAGGCAATATCCCACAAAATAACTACTTTTTGCCTCTGCAACTACCACTTAGCATTGTCTGTTCTTGAACTTCATATGAATAGAATCATATATATGATTGTATTTTCAGTGAGGGAATTAAAAATAGGTTTTAGTTGTCTGCACCCAAGCACTTTAGTTAAAAACACAAAAACATTTGAGGAGTTCCAAAAATTTGGTATTAAATACTAAGAAAGTACACAAATGTAGTGATATATAGAAGACTGATGATCTATAAAGAAAAAGTCCACTGAGTGCCATATGCAACTAAAAAGTAATATGTAATGAATTTTTAAAAAAATTTGTTTGCCTGTTTTTATGGGTTTTTAGCACTTTAGTCAATTATTGGACCAAATACTGAAAAATATGAGTTATAATTTACATATTAATATTTTATCAAATATTCTTATTAGAATACACGAAATATTTACTTTAAATACTGTAACTAGAGAGATGAATGTTACATGATGGTTAGAAACACGAGCGTGGGGGCCAGTTGTGTCCATAATAGCAACAGGTCCATATATTTCAATACATGACATCTTGGGATCTTGGGGGGCATCAGACACTTTGTTCAGTGCTTCTACTGCAGATGTGCTGAGGGTTAGAAATAATCTTCATTTCACTGAGGAGTAAACAGACTTTCCCACATGCTTCTTGAATTGTGAGCATCTCAGTGTACTCGTGATCAACAAATACATGCATTCATTAATTGATAGCTGTTACTTCATACGTTATTTTTCATTTGAGCCTAACAAAATCCCTGCAGTTTTGGTGGTATTGTACATATTTTACTTACAAGGAAAGAAGCCTACAAGGGTTAAGTAATCTGCCCAAGGTCACAAAGCTGGTAAGGGACAGCTAGAATTCAAATCCAGGTCTCTTTGGCCCCCACACTCGTGTTTCTAACCATCATGTAACATTCATCTCTCTAGTTACAGTATTTAAAGTAAATACTTTGTGTATTCTAATAAGAATATTTGATAAAATATTAATATATAAATTATAACTCAACAAAGCTAATTTTTTAAAAAGTAATGTTTTAAGAGGTGAAGGATCATGAGTGAATTAATGATTCTCAGACTTAGTCAAATTCTTACATATCATTATGATAAAATTCTCTGAGTTCTCAAATACTTGATTTACATGGCTATGCTCAGATCGCATGCTCTGGAGTGCTTTGCCACTTCCTAACTGAAACTAGTGAAATAGCTGCTCCAATTACCTATTGGAGGGAACCCACTGAACTAGCCTGATCCCAGGTCTGTTGAAAACAATCTTTTCCAAATAAGAATCAGTTTTACAGTATATACTGATGTACAAATCACTAATTTCAGGATGTAATATAGAAATAAAAACACAAAACTGTCTCATCAGCAACATCTCTAAAAAATCCTAAAGGCAGCTAGACATAGGAGAACTCGGAGTCTTAAAATAATACAGGAAGTAATCAATACTCACTTGCTTGGCACTGTCAGGAAAATCACTTTTTCAGGATGCTATTTTTCCTAACTGGAATTTGCCATTTTAAGCATCAAAACATTTTTTAAAAACTATCCTTTAATTATAAGGGTAATGCATGAACATAGTAAAAATTTACTAAACTGAAGGTGGGAGTTCCACTTCAATTTATTCCCTTGCTGCTCCCTCTCAAGAAACAGCCATTTCTTGATTCCTGTATGTAACTATGTTGTAAACAGTTGGATTACAACTTGCCAGTACCTTTTCTATGTGTTTAAATATATTTGCATGTCTGGTTTTTTGGTTTTTTAAAACAAGGTGAGAGCCCTGTATAATTGTATATTCTGCAATTTGAGGTTTTTCATTGAGCAAAATGTTTACATGATCTTTCTGTTGTCAGAGTGAAGCGTTCTTCCTAATTCTTTGTATAAAGGGCTTCAGTTTTCCATATTAGAGAAACTGTAACATTTTATACTAATGTGGTATTGAATTTTTCTATCAAATATACTCCAAAAAATTTCCTAAAGTTCACGTAAACTCCAAAAACAAAAAAAAATATTAAAGTGATGGTTTTACATTCCCATCAATATATGAAAATTGCCCTTTTTCTACATTCTGCCAATATTAGATGTTGCAAATCTTTACAAATTTTTGTCAGTACAACCAATAAGTAGTACTTGAATTTTTTATATTCTGTTTCCCTGATAAACACCAGTGTAAATAATATTTCACATATTTACTAGACATTCCTATTCTGTTAATTTTCAAATTATGGACTTTGTCCATTTCTTGATAAATATTTTTATTTTTAGTGATATTAATCATTTGGTATGTTATATATGTTCCCTGCACTAGCATTTGGTTTTTAATTTTGTCTATGGTCTTTTTTACTATACTAAGTTGTGCGTTTTATGTAGTCAAATCTATAGTTCTGAGTTTTTACTCTTAATAAACTCTTTATAAATATAAAAATTCTTCTATTTCACTATTTTTTAATAATTATTTCATATTGCTATTTTTAATTCATCTGTAATTCAACATTTATATTTCCATCTGCAATTTGGTATGAAATATTTTGATGGAAAATTTTCTAAAATATATTTTAAAAATTTAATAATTTTAATACTCTAAAAAATATACATAAGAATATAATTTGTAATATGTGATAGATTCTACTGTGTTAAAATGTTTAAAATTAGGCTGTTAGGAATACAAGAGCTAGTTGGGAATGTCACTGAACTGAGACTTAAAAGGAATTTAAAATGTTACCTACCCTCTGACCCAGTATTGTTGCTAGAATTAGGAAATAAGTACAGAAATGTTTATTGGAAGGATTTTTTGCAATAGCAGTGGTGACATCAATAACAAAACACTAAACAAATCACACCAGTTTTGGAAATGGCTTAAATAAATTCCACTACACAGTGAGACAGTGTTTTTAGCTGTAATCCAACTGGTTGATTATAGCTCTTGACATTGGACAAATTATTTAACCTGTTTGCACCTCAGTTTGCTTCTCTAAAATGAGAATAATAAGGTTGTTGGGAACACTAAATGAGTTATTACCGAATAGAATAAGAACAAATAGGAACAATGAAATGATCAAATCTGAGTATAGAATATACAAAGTAGAAAATTGAGAGGGAAGAGATTTGAGTGGGTAGCTGATTCTATTAAATGTGTGATTTAGAGGAATATATTTTGTTTTAGAAACTGGATAAAGAAAATGTCAACTCTAACTTTACTCAGTTCTGAGTAGTAATTATAGTTCATCATACTAGGAACAAATTTCCAGTATTCTGACATTTTAGTAAAAGATTTATTTAATAGCTCTTTGAAATAAATGAAAAGATTGTGCCTAGAAGGTAATATTTTTCCACACCTTATTTACATGTATAATCTCCGTAGCAGAATTATCCTTTGCCCAACTGAGCTGGAATAATGTTTTCAGCCCTTTTAATAAGCATGGGGTGCCCAAGTAACTCTTTCAGAAAATTCCCTTGTAGTTTAAGGTTCTTTTTAGCTTTTAAAGATACCAATGTTCTTTAAAGGCCTATGAAAGAAGAGTTCACAGCTTTCTTTGGTGCTTAAATTTAACAATGTTCAGATTCTACAAGTTGCTTTAGTACTAACATTGGAAGAACACGTGCTAGCAAGATTGTGTGTGTGTCTCTTACTAGACTAGATCATGACAACTACAGAAATCTCTAGCAGTTTTACCACAGCTTTTTCATAGGTAATTGTTGCTGGGAGGCGGGGGGATGGGGGAGTTAGCAAAGTATAGAGATTCCTAAATCAGGTAAGGGAAACAGCCATTCTCTTTCCATCATCCATGAACAATGTAATACCCATTTACACATTTTCTTTTTAAAAATGATGGTTAAAGGACAAAATATAATTAATAGTTAGGACTTTGGAGGACAGGTGCTTTTACTTCGTGTCACTGTGAACTTTAAAAAAAATTCTTAATCTAATCTAAATTTTTGTAGTGTGAATGACAGGATAGATCATCAGTTGACTAAGTCAACAAATTTTTATTTATGTAGCCTCTACTATATGCCTAGCTCTTTAATACCAGGGAATCAAGATAAAGACAATATCCCTGCCTTCAGGGATTTAATTATAAAATATACCTTTGTTAGCCTCTTCCCAGGGAAAATTTTATCTACCCCCTTGTTTTCATACTTTATTTGTAAATCTGTTGGAACCAGTTTAGCTATTCACTGAGAAAACATTAATGTAACATTGTTCTCTTAATTTATGTGAATGTATTCACTTAGATCAAGCTATCTTAAAATGGTATGGATTTCAAAGGATGATAAATGAGGACATGTTTGTTACTAGACACTTGACTAGAGCACAACTTCATTCATTTGAATTGGACAGACAACTTATTTTAGGTTATAGCTTCTAAGATTTTTTACTCTTAAATCTAATTGAAATATATACTTTATGATTCACAAGTAGGAAAACTCTTGTTTTTCTTTTTCCCATTTCCTTTTCATTTTCATCCTTTTGTTTCTGTCTGCTTTTGTTGCCTTTCCTTTATCTTCTGAATTCCTTTCTTTCCTTTCCTATAGGCACCGATGTTCTTTACATTGGCCCTCTGAAAGGTGAGCCTTGCCACAGTCAAAAACAAAAGGCTTTGGTCTGCTTTAGCTATATCCTTAACTTTTAATTCTCTTGAACTGAGAGAATTACCAAAACTTAATTATATTCTTTTGCCTTATTATATGTTGTGATGTTCTACGAGTAAAGTGTTAAAATTAATTTCACATGTTTTTAAAAGAGGTAAAATAATGTACTAAGCTTTCTTCCAGAATGAAGCTTTGTGTTTCACAATGTGCTTTATATTATAGCATGTGTTACTGAAAATTAAGATTCTGTACTTCTTATTTACTGCTTATTTTTCATGTTATTTATCAGGAAGTATATATTCAAGCCCAGGACTTTACAGTAAAACAATGACCCCTACTTACGATGCTCATGATGGAAGCCCCTTGTCACCAACTTCTGCTTGGTTTGGTGACAGTGCTTTGTCAGAAGGCAACCCTGGTATACTTGCTGTCAGTCAGCCCATCACATCACCAGAAATCTTGGCGAAAATGTTCAAGCCTCAAGCTCTTCTTGACAAAGCAAAAATTAATCAAGGGTGAGTTTTAAAATAGAAAATACAATTGAAGACTTTATCTAAATAGAGGTAGAAGTATTTTACAAATTCTGTCTTGCTTTATTCTACTGCACTTGTTAATTTGCCCAGATGGCTTGATTCCTCAAGATCTCTCATGGAACAAGATGTGAAGGAAAACGAGGCCTTGCTGCTCCGATTCAAGTATTACAGCTTTTTTGATTTGAATCCAAAGGTACCGAGGGTTTAGAGGAATTACTTTTTTTCATTTTTATTTTGTTCATTTGAATGTTTGTTTTCTGGAAGTTGATGGGATAAGAAATTATTTGTAAATAGCAAGTCTCGTATAATTGTAAAAACCCAAAGTATTAGACAAAGGCATC
Source organism: Macroglossus sobrinus (assembly GCA_004027375.1). Taxonomy (NCBI): domain Eukaryota; kingdom Metazoa; phylum Chordata; class Mammalia; order Chiroptera; family Pteropodidae; genus Macroglossus; species Macroglossus sobrinus. The sequence goes on along the minus strand of PVKZ01000263.1, from coordinate 382,873 downwards.
TATATTTCAAATAAATCTATTGTTTTAGTAGATTGAAAGCATAACTAAACCTTTTTCCTTTTTAAGATAATTGAATTTTTGGTTGATTTGTATTTTAAAGACACTAGTTTGGTAAAAGGCACAGAATTGGTAAAGTTAGTTTTGGGGGTTTTTTCTATACTGCTCTTAAATTGTATTTTAAGTAAAAATTTTCCTGAAAGATTACCTTTTCAATTACTTTGATTTCTAATTATATATCAAATGATAATGCTTAAAATTTTTTTAAGTCTACATGTCTTCCTGTCTTATAGCCAAACATTGTAATATGGTTTTTTACTGTAAAATGTTTGGCATCATCTGTGCTACTGAAGTACTTTTGTTTTTCTGATGAGTTAAATTTACTATAAAAATCAGGAGTATTTTCTCCCAGAAACCTCATGGCACAGATATTTTGCTTCCTTATGATCCTTGGCTAAAGCTGAGGGGAGGGAACCTCTTGACTACGTTCTCATCTTTTTCATGTCTAGATTTTAATGTATACAGTTATCAGTTTTTATTAAGCGCTCAAGTAATTCTTTATACAACAGTAAAATGTGTATAGTAGAACTATAAAAAATATTAATCCCTTTTCATGCCATATCTAATTGTAGTAAAACCAAAGCTGCTTTGGGAACATTAGCACATTTGCTGGGAATAAGTATATTTGCAGGAAAGGGGGTTATGTATTTTGTTAATATAAGATAGTATTGTTAAGACACTACTGATTTTTATTAACATAACTAAATAGATATTTTAATAACATAAGTAAATCTTTTCTGCAAGCCTATACATGTACCCTCTATTTTGGATTCTTAAAATAATTACTATTTCCTAAGGACTTGCCACTTTGGACATACTTTTCCACAGTGAGTAAGATGTTCCCTGATCTAATTAATTTCTTTCCGATTATGACGTTAGTGTGGCAAGTTGCAGTAACAGTATTGAAAAGCAGTCAGTTCTACCTTACTTTAATGTCTTCAAGTAAGGTTATTTTTGTTAAAGACTATAATATCTATTGGTATTTTTCTGAGAATATAACATAAAACTATTTCTAATACTGAATTATAATATTTTGGCATATTTCAATATAATTTTTAATGGAAAACTAGATATGGATATATATATATATATACATATGTAAACCCTACAGGTATCTTTTTCATTATTGTGTATTTGATAGTCAATAAAATCCTAGAAAAAAATTTGTGTATTTTTCTTGTCAAGCTTTAAAAGTAGATATTCAGAGTTTTCAAAACATTTTAATGTGAAAAGTGATCTATTACCAAAGAACTATGTCTCTCTTCCTGCAGTATGATGCAATTAGAATCAATCAGCTTTACGAGCAAGCCAAATGGGCTATTCTTCTAGAAGAAATTGAATGCACAGAAGAAGAAATGATGATGTTTGCAGCCTTGCAGGTAATGGAGTATTGGTAAATGGGACTTTTGGAGGGAAAAGGATAGGGTATTATTTGCTACGTAGAAAGCGAATAGACAATTAGGAAGGCAAAAATATATGAATTTTGTTTAAATTTTTGTCTTATCCAAGATTTTAGTGGTATGCTTATAGTTACTTTTCTGTATCCTGTAGGAGAAAATTATCCTCCCACCCTTCAGACGTATATTAGATTAAAACTATCCAATTTTCCTTTGGAAATAGAATCTATGTTAAAAATCAGGTTTCTGAAATGAAGCTTACTTGCATAATTTCATAAAGAGTTGAGGATGATAAATTTTAAAGTGGGCTTTGGCAGAAATACCTTTAAAGAAGATAACATTTTAAGAGACTAGTGAAACTAAACAAATAGCAAGATTTTAGAATGATAATCCTTAAGAAGTAGGTAGCTAATGTTTTTTCCTTATAGTAAACCAGTGTTTTTCTAAATGTAGTTCTTGCACACCATCTGCATTATAATTACAGTAGGACTTATTTAAAAAATTATCCGCTCAATTACTGCTACCCTCTTTGGTAAAAAATTTAGGGTGGCATCCACAAATCAGCATTCTTAGAGGCACTGAGGTCTGATTGACCACGTATATTTCAGATTAACCTGAGTGAGGATTCAGTGAGTGTTCTCAGATTATGTTGAAATTCTGGTTTCATCTAAAGTCCTGGTAATTAAATACAGGATGCAAAGTTGTATTCTGTTATGATAAGTTTTCACTACAAAAATGATTCCCCCCCCTTAGAACAAAAATTAAAATCCTCTCTTATCTTCTGAATGCTACCATGTACCCACAAGCATCTTCCTGTTGACTTAAAAAGTTGTCCTTCGAAGAGGAAGAATGGCTAATTTTTCTTTAGTTTACATGATGAAAGAAGGGAATTGAAATGAAGCTCAGAAAGAGAAACTCTTTAATGACAGATGAATTAGTTTAGTCATTTTCTAGAGACTTGCTGAAACAACTAGCTAAGAATCTTGTTTTGTTTCTCAATATGATTCAGACTGCTGAAAAAATTACTTTAATTAAATTCAGGAGCAGTTTTCTTGAAAGTCCCTCACTTGGTTATGATGTTTTACCTACATCTGTCTCGCTTAGAATATAGGCTTATAATTTTCTAGTGAAGGTTTTGTCAATAATAGAATAATAATGCATGCAAAATATATATGAGAAAAATAGAGTTTTATTGTGTGGTATTTCTTTTTATCTTATAAAAATAACTTTTTAATTTTTATTATTTTTTTTATTTTAGGCGAGGCAACCCTTGGTTGACCTCACAGGTTGCAAGGACCATGTCAGCTTATAATCCTTTATTTTCTATTTTTTACACCTATAGCACTTGGTCTTCCTAGGTGGTCTCCCATCCAAGTACTAACTAAGCCTAACCCTGCTTAGCTTCCAAGATCAGACAGGATTGAGCTTGTTCAAGGTGGCATGGTCGTAGAAAATAATCCTTTAAAAACCATATACTTACAGTGCTTGGCACATACTAGCTGCTCATAAAGTATTTGTTGAATGAGTATACACAGTCGTATTTACACAGAAATGGTATTATTCTGAAGCTTTCCCTCACCCAATATACAGTAGATATTCCATTTCATTTCAGTAAAAAATACCTCATAAACCATGAATTTTAATTTGTAGAAACTGAATGTCCCAAAGCATAGCCATCCTGGACCATTTTAGAATCTAGATTTAATGAGAATGTTTTGGAATACAAATCCCCTGAATTATTAGAAGCCTCTCAAGAGACTGATCTGAAGGCTCTGATAACCATCTAGTACCAGAAGGGGGAAACTTTGAAAGTATGGCAAGGAGATGCCTACTGTTCTTTTTATTTCATACACACACAGCATGCTCTCTGAACTGTTCTCCTTGTGCATTCTGGTTCCTTGTGTAAAAGGAATCTATAGTAGTAAAAAGAAACAAAGTAATTCAAAATGAGATGTGGATAAAAAATTAAGTAGGTAAGTTAGTAATATTGTTCTTAAAGCAATTAACTCATGACCTTTTACATCGGAATCACCTAAGATACTTAGTAAAAATGCAGATTCCAGACTGAACTCCAGATTTGCTGAATCAAAATCTCTGGGGATAAACCCTAAGAATCTCTCCACGTGTTTCATAATGTACTCTGACATTTGAGATAAGTGCCTGAGAGCCTCAACCTACTTTCTCCATGGTTTGTGAACATCGAAGTTTCTGCCACTCTAAGGATCTTGTTTCAGCACAACTGAAGGAATAGCCACGGACTGTTCATTATTAATACACTAAATCTTAAAATATAGAGGAACATTGATAATTAGCCTCAGATTAGTTTATTGAATGTTCCCATGAATAGATTGTATTCATTGAATAAATACTTGAGAAATTTGGAGTGCCCCTCTGCTGCTTAGCACTTTGAAAAGTAACTGATTGATTTAAAAATTTTGCTTACCTTTGTATAAAATCTCTCGACATTTTAGCATCAAAATCTAAAAGATCATTAGTATTTGTTCTCTGTTATTGACCTAACTGTATTTAAAATCATGACTAGTTAATTCTGTACTCACAAATTTACATATAGGAGTTTTCACTCTTCGTGTGTGTGTGTGTGTGTGTGTGTGTGTGTTTGTGTGTGTGTGTGTGTGTGTGTGAGTGAGATAATATCGTTTTTGTATATTCACATGTAAACATAGTCTATCGTATCATTCTTATGTAACCAAGACTATAAACACCATCTCCCTCTGATCATGTTTTCAGCATTGAATTGAGGATGAGGGGAAAGTGCACCTTTCGCTTTCAACATGGTAGTGATAACTTTCCCTTTCTGGGTAATAGTGTAATTGAAAGGTAATCTATGATATAATCCATTTATACAAATGACCTTATGCATATTCTGTTCATTCAGTATCTTTTGGTTCCAGGCTCTGTTCTAGACAGAGAATGGTGCAGTGGGGGAAAAAAAGGAAAGGTAAAAATTCTCTGCATATGTGGAGAACATGTTAATTCCTCAGGCCCTCTAAATGATGATTTCATTTGTATATGCCCTACTACTTTTTGATAATTAGCAGATTTAGGACATTGATTTCAGATGTCACGCTCTTTCATTTCCTATCGTTCTAGTTCCTGGACACATTTATCTTTTCAAATGAGGTAATGAAAAGTATTCAGTATAGATAAGAATCTCATTTTAAAGTTTTACAGTTAGAACAATCAGTTAAATAAAATATTTCTGATTTCAGTATCATATCAACAAGCTATCAATCATGACATCAGAGAATCATTTGAACAACAGTGACAAAGAAGTTGATGAAGTTGATGCTGCCCTTTCAGACCTGGAGATTACTTTGGAAGGGGGTAAAACATCAACAGTTTTGGTAGGGTGAATCCTTTTACCTACTAATTTACTTTGAATTGATGCTTATCCTTTTGTGGACTTAGGCTTTCATGAAGTATTTGGGGGAACTTAATGCTTTAGAAAATTCTGACATGATTTTTCAGAAACTTTAAAAATTAATATTGTTCTAGTCTCAGTTGCTTCCAGCACAATAAAGATAAATCTTCTGATACTTTGCACATTCTCTTCCAAGTAGTGGGAGAATATTTCTCCAGAGGAGAAGTTCATCTCAAGTCACAGTAAAATTCATTTAGTGCTCTTGAAATTTGAAATACTACAGAAAGAAGAGAGAAGAAGATCTCAAGAAAAATTTCAAATGCTAAGTTTAGTTTTATGGTTTTAGAGTTTAGGACTTAGTTATTACAGAACAAATATTTATCTTGGGGTTGTTATTATTTACAAAATTTCCATATGAAAGTATAAAGCATTTAGCCATATTAGAATCAATATATTCTTGTCGGTTGTATAAATTCCCATTTTGATAAAATTCTATTAGCTTTTTAAATGACATTTGAAAATGCCTTTTTGTATATGATCATATAATATGATTGTACTTTTAAAATCTTTATAATCCAGTGCTTGTTTCAGCAGCACATATACTAAAATCTTTATAATCTGTATTCTGTGTAATATTATTTGTTAAATAAACTGGTTCTTGGTATCTGATACCAAATATTGGTATTTCACATTTCAAGAAAAAGAAAAAAATGATTAAATTCTTTCTCTAGGGTGACATCACTTCCATTCCTGAACTTGCTGACTATATTAAAGTTTTCAAGTAAGTATACAAAGTGGAGGAAACCCAAATACTAATGAAGAATAAGTGTCAGTTTTATAGTCTCAAGTCAGTATTGAAATTTACTATAAATGTGGCAAATGCATCTGTGAAAGCATTTACCAATTAGATGAATGCTAAATTATAATGAAGAGAAATAACTATTTTTACCAAGTTAAAAAAATCACAATACTCATTTTTATCTGGTAAACATTTTTCTTAAGGCCAAAAAAATATACTGTAACCTAATTTGCATCATTTAGACTCTGAAGTGCTGTGACTTATCAGCAGAAAGCCTTCCCATGTGGGCGAAAGCACAGTACTGTTAACTGCCAGTGGTCATTTCCTTGTTCGGAGCCCCAGATCCTCTTGAATTCTGTTTGTTTATGGGACATTTTATAATTAAGGTATCTTATCTAGACTTAAAATCTAGTCATATTCCCTAGAATCAAGAGAACTGGGGATTAAAGCACAGAGGGGAAAGAAGGAAGTTGGTGATGTGGAACCTAAGGTACAAAGCTTTTGGGGAATAAACCATTTACTGCCACTAAACATATGACAGCTCAGCATATGTAACATTCCTGAAATAAGTGCATGATTTCTGATGCTGCTGCCTACCCCCAGTTCTTCTCCAGTTACATACTTTTATCTATCTGTACCTTTCCTTATCCACTCTCCCTCTTGGCTGCTCTGTTTTCTTTTTGACATTGGAGCAGCAAAGTTAGTCACCATTGAAATGCATCCCTTAGAGAGAGAAGCACTTCCCTCGCTGTAGTCATGCCAGGTAAACTTGCATGTTCAAAGAAACTCCAGAGGCAGCCCTTCAGACACCTGTGAGCCTGTAGGTAATATAGGACCTAAAGACTTTCTAATTATTGACATTTACTTCACCTTTTCTTGTCCTTTCATGTGACTTGCTAGTGACAGAGATGGCTACAACGGACAGAAATTTTAGAATGTTAGCTCTACTTTCTTTCGCCTCTCTTTTTTTGAGAGCTTCCTGAGTAGACTTATGAGGAAGGAAGGGGCAAATCCAATAACAGCAGCATTGACTATAACACACTGGCCAAAGAGAACTGAATTTATCAGATGTAAAACTTGGCCTTCGACTTTTAACATTGTGAAACTTTAGTGCTAAAACAAAGCATTGATAAGAGTTATTTCAAAAATGGTTTTCTCTTAATTCTATTCAACACATAGGCCAAAAAAGCTGACTCTAAAAGGTTACAAGCAGTATTGGTGCACCTTTAAAGATACATCTATTTCTTGCTATAAGAGCAAAGAAGAATCCAGTGGCACACCAGCTCATCAGATGAACCTAAGAGGTAAGGAAAGCCTTAAAATGACCAGTGTTGATGGTGGCAAAGCTATTAGCTAATATTCAATAAACTTCACTTTGCTAGGGGAATAAGATTTTCAGCAGTTTCTTTACTCCTTTAAGTACTTTTTATATTTAGATACATATTTACTTAGTTGTTTTCGTATTAGACTGATCTTCTGTTGGTTCTAGGTGGTAGGAGAATTTGCTCACCAAGTTGGTTTCCTCCTTCTGCAGCTAGAGGGCATCCTGCTTGCCTCTGGCTGAGGCTTCTCTTTAAGGCCTTTAGTCATGTAGATTGTTGAGCCTGTCATTTGTGATATTATTGACTAAAACCACGTGATTCACTTCAGGTTTAGATAGCCATACTCCTGAGAATCAGTCTCCCATGAGCTCACACAGCACTACTACAGATACTCCTTAACAATGGGGTTACATATAGATAAGCCCCCTTGTTAGTTGAAATGCATTTAATACACCTAACATACCTAACATTTTAGCTTAGCCTGGCCTACCTTAACCCATTTCCCGATTGCCCCAGGCATACTCATCAGCGGCGTTTGTGGCTGCAGTGTTACTCCTAGATAATTTGTGGGTTACACCCCTAATCTCACCCCCAAAGTTTGCCACGAAATAGCTCACTTTAATTATTTTTGCATTGCTCTAGTATATTGATAGTCTTTGGGAACAAATGACATCTCTTTATAGCATTCTGTTTTTAGTAGTGGTATTTCCATTTACAAAATATAGTAATTCTCAACCACGGAAATTGTCAAATCCTAGAAAACTGAGCATTCTTATGATATTAACATTATTCTCGAACAGCTGTTAGCCAAAGATTCATTCGATGAGTCTGATTTATGTTTACATTTCTGTGACATTAGGATTAGAGGCAAATTCTGTTTAGAAATAACTCCAAGAACAGTTTTAATATTTTATTTTCACATTGAAAACCCATCAGATTTGCTTCAGCCTCAAAGAGTGCGCTTATATAAAATTAAATTAACACTGGCAGTGAGCTGTACTTTTCTAAACGGGACATGAGTTAAACATGTTCAGAACACAATATCCAAAAATATGCTGGCAGTGGTACACTTAGAGCATCAGTTGTTTACTCTTATGATCATGTGACAGACAGAGAGCTGCTCAGCATCAAGAAGAATGCATCATGCTGCATATCAGTTACCTGGGAAAAGATCAAAATTCCAGATTTGAATTGTGGTTTCCGTTGAATGCATATTGCTTTTGCACCGTCATAAAGCTGAAAAATCGTAAGCCGAACTATTGTAAATAAGTCGGTGACCGTCTGTACACACATGGCACCTGGCACGCTTGGTAAAGGAAGCAGTAGATTGGCTCCTCACTGTTCCATACTCTTTTTACTGTGTCTTCCCTTATAGCAAAGGCTAGAAAACTAAAAGACATTTTTAAGACTAATTTCCAGTGAAATTGAGATTCTAATCTGGTTCATTCATGTAAGACTTGAATTCCCAACTGAGTTATAGGGTTGGAGAGACAGAACTGAGAAAGAAGTGGGGTGCTTCTGGGCTCTGGAGCTAGAGCTGCAGTATCAGCTTCCTGGTTTCCCAGCTGCTTGATTGTAATGAAGGTTGCACCTCCCTTAGCAGGGAGTTATTCCTTTCAGCCCAGCCCATCTTCTTTGGGTTATATTTTACATGTACATTTATTATTATGTGTAAAGTAATATACACATAATATCTTTCAAAGTATCTAAAAACACTTGTATTTTGACAAAAGTACCAAAGAAAAGTGCCCCTGACTCATTTTACAAAAGCAATTCCCAAAATAAATTCAGTTATCACTTAAACATACAGTGGTGCTTTTTTCTGATCTATTTTCTTAATTTTTCTAAGTACATTGTACATTTGGATAGTTTTAGTATATTTCAGCAAAATCTCTATTTTTATTCTGCCTGGTAGTCTGAACTATTGTTTTATGGTTATATATAGCATTGTTAAAAATAGGAAAATTCTATTCTGGAGAGAAAATTGCTGTGCCAATGTGTTGGAATTCTGTAATTTTCCTAAAACTTTTAATTTAGTATCACTACCTAAGTCACATGAATTTGACTTTTGGGTCTCTATCATGATTTGTTACTCAGAATCGATTGCAGCTTTCTTCTTGCTTATCTCTTAAACTACCCAGGGCCAGCTCAGATTATCCACTCTTGAGTAAGAGACTGGATCTGTCTCCTGGCCTCTGTCCTTTCTGTTTATGTTATATCCTTAACCTTCTCCTTGTCTGACTGAGAAATCAAGTCCTGGTGTGGATAACGGCTCAAAAGGTGTCCTCATTCATTCCACCTTTTACAAGTCCTCCCAAAGGAGCACTTTTCTGGCACATCACACTGATGAAGATACTACTCCTAAGAATCAAATGGCCTAGATTCTGCTCTGCCACTAAACAAGCCTTGTGAGTTTGGAAAAATAGCCTATTTAGACTTCAGTATCTCTGAGAACTGAAGATGTTGGCCTAGATGCTCTGTAAGACCCCTGAAAGGTGTAAAATGCAGCTTTCTAAAAAATTCAGTTCAGCAAATATAAATTGAACTCCTATGCCACAAACTGCTAGGTACCAGGGACATGGGTGAGAACCAATTATAATCCCATCCTTCAAGATATTTAGAGCATGTTGGGAAGATAATTACAATTCCGGCAATAAATAGTACTTTAAATGTAAGTTAATGGGTCAGAGGAGCAAGGTTCTGTATCAGTCTTCAGTGATGGTGAAGAGAATTACTAAGACCCCATGAGGGAAATGGTGTCGGAGTTAAGATCCAAAAGAGCAAACTGAGATCTGTAGACGGAAGGAGCTTTCCTAAAAGTGACTTCCAGAAAGAAACTGGTATGCAAAAATGCTTGGAGAAAAGCATCAACCACTATGGGGTGTGGAGGGCTGTGCTGCTGGAATTCTGTTCAAAGGAAGAGAATATACTTTCTTAATAGCTGTTGAATCCGATCCCTGCTAACACAAGAGGTAATAACAAGAAGTTTGCAGGAGTTAGTGGATAAAAATGTTAAGGAGATTGTTTTTTAAAGTAGCAGCAATGAAGTGCCATTGAAAGATTATTAACACAAAAGAGACAGCATCTATCATATTTATTTTGGCTACAGTTTAGAGGAGTAATTTCACAGCAGTGACAGTGACCCAAATTAAGGTTGTCAATATGAATGGAAAAGGGTACAAATTCAGTAGATACTGAGGAAGTCGAATCCATAGACTGAGTGATTGATTTGGGAGGGGCTAGAGGGGAAGGACTTGTTTCTGGCTTGTGTAATTGGGTGGATAGGGTGATACTGAGATTGGGAATAGACAAGAGCTGAGTTTGGAGAGAAAGATGAGTTTAATTCTGTGATGTATAAAATTTGTGGTACCTGTGGGATATCTTTTTGGAGATAGCCTGTAGGCCATTGGGTCATGGGAGAAATCCATGCCACAGATAGTGGTAAGGTAGCAATTAGTGTTAATAGTAAGTGTAGCCATTGGAATGCTTGTCTATAATATGAGAAGGCTAAGAACAGAACCCTGCAGAACACTCATGTTTAAGGGACAGGTCAGATTAGAGGAAAAGGAGCTTGCAAAGAACAAGAAAAAAGTGCATAGGAAAACCATGATAATGATGGAAGCTGAGATAAAAAGTTGTTTCAAAAAGGACAGAGTAGTCAGTAGCATCAAATGATACAGAAAAGTAAGATTAAGATTGTTAAGCCACCATAGGATTTAGCCACATGCAGGTGGTCACTGGCCTTTATTTAAACAGATTCAGCAGTGTTTTGAGTATGAGTGTCAAAGTGCAGTCATTGAGAAGTAAACAGAAACAAAGACAGCTTTTTAATGAACCTTATGTATGACAAGGAAGGAGGAAAGGGCAGTAACAGAAAGCAGAGATATAGAGGAGAGAGGCATTTTGTGGTTTAAAATGGGAGAGACTCAAGGAACTTAAATGCTGACGGAAAAGCCACAGTAGAAAGAAACAAACCTATTATTTGGGAAAGGAGAGGATGTCTGTGATGGAGCAAGGTCCCTGAGATGGTAGAAAACTCAATCCACTTGGCTCGGCTTACATTTTTTTGGCATTATGATGGGAGCAAGGGCAGCTAGGTTTATCTGATGTGGCAAGAAGCTGGGGGACTTCAATTCTGATGGCTTTTTATGTTCTTGGAAAAATAAGCAGTGAGGTTGTCCCCTGAGAGTGAGCGGCATAGGAAACCTGAGAAGATTAGAAATAAATGTTGTTGAGAATGTCTGTAAACATAGAATTACAAGTGTCCAGGGCCAGGTCAAGGTTGAGATCCATGAATTTCTAGTGAAACCTATTTGCTCAGTTTTTTTATTATTTTTCCCCACTCTCCTATTACAGCCTTCAGCAACCTGAGTATAGGCAAGTAAAAAGATAGATGGTTGGATTGAAGCAGGTTAAGGTTTTGCTAAGTGTGTATGATGGAAACACAGTAAATCTGAGGAACCAGAGGTGATGTCTGATGAATGGGATCTAGGCTGGACTGGGGAGAAGGAAAGTGTGAAAACACATTGCTCGTGGGAAGAAAATTGAAGGGTTTACAGAGTAGGACCCCTCATAGAGTTTGAAGAGAGTTCAGATTGTGATCCGAATGGGCTGTTCGCATTTAGCAGTTCAGAGGAATAGTAATTGGGTTACAACGAAGTCTATAACTTTGCCTTGGAAGTCAGTAGCTAGGTGGCACGGAGTGATTGTCATCGGAGGTGAGGCCCAGTAAATGCCTCTGTGCCTACACTGTCACCTGAGTTTACTGCTCACTTTGTCTCTCCCCTTTTAGTTTCTTTGGTATTTTACTTCTAAAAGAGGCCAAATTATTACAGGATTGTGTACTTTGAATCTACCTGGATAATTAATATAATTTTACAAAAGATTGTGTATTGTTTTCAGATAAACACATTGCCACACAACTTTCACGTAGTTTCTTATGCTTGTACATAAGAAGTTAAATGCTGTAGCTATTTATATGTAGTAAATTTTTATAAAAAGTAAAGGGGAGAGAAAGTCCACCAAATTCATGGTAGGAGCTGCTTCTGGAGAGTTTGGAGGAAAGGATCCCCTTGATCTAAATTGTTGGTTTTTTAATAAAATACTTAAAACATTTAAGTGAAGAAAAAAATAACCATCTTAATGTTTGTTCTTTCTGTGCAGAAGATATGTTATCTCATTCTTTGTACTCGGTATCAAGAGAAGTTGCTCCAGTACAAAGAGCAAGGCAATGGAACGTCCTGCTAACACTTTACGTTTTTCATCATAGAGTCTGCTGGTCTTAAGACATATTGAGGGTGACATTAACTAAGTACAAACAATTGGAATATCCTTTAGGGACTTTCAGGATGTACATTATCTTATCCTTGCAACATCCCTGTAAGGTGGATTTTAAGGTCAGGAAATTTGGGCTTAGAGATGTTAAATAAATTGTCCATAATTATTAAGTGATAGAGAAAAGTCTAGAATCCAAATCTGTTTGATTGCACAGCTCTTCTCCATATATATTTTACTGGTTACTACTTATTTATGGCAACCATTACCCCAACATCTAACCGTTATATTCAGTAAATCCATGTTCTCTTCTGTAAAGCTACCAGCTGATGTTAACAGTTGATTACATGGATTATTGCAACCCATAAATTCTGAATGCCAGTTATTTTCATACTGACTTACTGAGTGTATATTATCTTCTGTAGCAGATGCACTCCTAAAATATTGTGCTTAAAGTTAATTTGTTGAGTCATACCTATAAAGAAATTAAAGAAACCATTTTTGTACAAATGTTCACCCTCTAATTAAATTATTTGTGAGTTGTAAATACTTAAGTGTTCCAGCACCCTGAACTTTTGGAAGGAGGCATGAGCCGAGAGCACCCAGATGCTCAGGAGACCGGTGCTGTTTGGCTTCTTTCCACAGGAATCGGAGGGTACAGCAGTTGCCTAGGGAGCAGCAGGGCTAAGAGGCTCCCATATAGGACTTTAGCTCAAACTGGCTAACCCCTCTCACAGACTTTTTTAAGGCATCAAAAAGTCATTCTAACCAAACCACAATTAAGTTAGAATTTAATTATAGAAATATATTTTAAATTCCTATGCATTTAGAAACTTAAATCCTAAATAAGTTAAGATTCAAAGAAATGAACGATACTAAAACAACATATCAAAACTTGTCGGAGTATAAGTGGTGTTTTTTGGTAATACCTTTTAACAGGACCCTTTCTTTCTCAGTCCAGTTTTGTAATTGTGAGGGCCACAAACTCTGCCATTACCTCTTTTCTATGTTAGATATTTCTGACTCTGCTCTACCCCAAACAAAATTACTGAGCATAAATAATTTATTCTCTAATTTATAGATTCAATAGCAGCATAATTCTCCATATTAAGATGCTGTAAAATAAGGGCTGCCTGTATTGGTTTGGGATTTTAATTTGACCATTTTAATAATTTTTTATTACAGGATGTGAAGTTACCCCGGATGTGAACATTTCAGGCCAGAAATTTAACATTAAACTCCTGATTCCTGTTGCAGAGGGAATGAATGAAATCTGGCTTCGTTGTGACAATGTAAGTTTTCCAATCAAAAGTAATCTTGAATTCTCTAGTGAGTTAACTAGTTGACTGTCCTTATAGTTTATATTCAAAGAACCCATCATATAGCGTAATTCATACCTCAGTATTTCTTTTCGACAGGAAAAACAATATGCACACTGGATGGCAGCATGCAGATTAGCCTCCAAAGGCAAGACCATGGCGGACAGTTCTTATAACCTCGAAGTTCAGAATATTCTTTCCTTTCTGAAGATGCAGCATTTAAACCCAGATCCTCAGTTAATACCAGAGCAGATCACAACTGATATCAATCCTGAATGTTTGGTGTCCCCGCGCTATCTAAAAAAGTATAAGAACAAGCAGGTACGGTTCATTTTACTTCATCTACCATTTCTTTTAGTTTGTTTGCCAGTTTTATATATATACTTTAAATTTAGTTTCCCTTCTTAAAACTTTTTGTCTTAATTGGTAGTCTTAATTTTGTATGAGGTGGCTAGACTATAAAATTGGAAACACACAGCCTTTAGTTCATTTAAATTGGTCATTTAAAAAAAAACTTTTATCATTTTAATAGAACAGGTAATAGAATAGTTGGAGCATATTTATTGTAAATAACAAGAAGGAGATCACTCTGTTAACAGGATATTCTTTTAGGGAATTAAATACGGTCTTAATGCTTTGTGTTCCTTAATTCATGTAATTTTTTTTTTTCATTTCTCCACACACTCTAATGACTCTTCTTTGCTGTTAAAATTGACTTTCCAGCCTTGGAAATAAATTTTCCAAGAGTAGAATTAGTCTACATTTTAACGTTGTTTTTTCCTTAACATTAACAGTCAAAACCTAACCAAAATTTGCATAATGTGACACAGTTTGGTAAATTTTCATTGAAATTCACTGCTTTTGTTCACTCTTGTTTAGAATTCCTTTACTGGAAATTAACCATAGAAGGATTGCTGTTTAGTAAAATGATTTTTCAGTATGACTAAAAGGTTCTTTGCAGGGGAATTTTACTTGGGATAGCCCCCAGTATTCTCTACATCATGCCATAAAAGGAAAAGGCTTCAGTTTGTGGGGCGGGAGGGTGAAGACATTTAAAATAAATATTTTATTTTTATCTAGTTTCATTTTCATCTTTCAGGAATAATTTTAAAACATTACTAAAGTAAAGGCCTAGTGAAATACCCAAACACTTAGTAATGCTTAACTTTAAATACAATGCTTATCATATGAGTCTGAAATCACTTAAGTAGAAATTAAAAATGTTCAGAAGTTTTAATCACCAAGCATTTGTCTTTTAAGTTTCTGAGGTTTGTTGAGCTACATGGAAACTGTTTATCCCACAGTCCTACAGTGTGGGAGTAGTAAGGAATGGAGGAGACGCTGCCCTGGGGAGCGTTATGGAATGTAGATTGTAAGTTAAAAAGAAAAAGTAAATAAAATACTAATTTTTTTTTAAGTTCTTAGTTATTTCATTAAAAATTATTTTTAAAGGAACTTTCTGAGAGTGGATTCATTTGCCATCAAAGGCAACAAATAAATTAAAATCTCAGCAGTCTTATTTCACTATCAGGTATAAGGAAAGAAAGACCTTAGAGTATAATTATGAAAATGGCCAAATGTTGGTTTAGCTGTCAAAATACAGGTACTGTGTTCTCAGATCCTTTAAAATGATAGTTCTCACTTTAGAAAGTTCTCAACTAGATTGTCAACTTAACAGACTCTTGAGGACAAAGACTGGCAAGATGGCAGTATGTGTGGTCCGAGGTTAAGGATCCTTCTGGCCTTGTCTTCCACTTTGGCATCTTTTCAAATGCATATTCTTTTTAAATCCTCCTTTTCCCTAACTAGACTTATAGGTTGTTCCTAGAAAGTAGAGATCACGCAGTGCTCTGACACCATTATAAATTTCTGCTGATAGGCAGAAGTTTAGTTGCTGTTGTACTATCATTGAACATAGTGCTTCAATAATTGTTAACCTGTATAATCCAGTGGCATTCAAAGGTCAGGAAGATGTGCAGGCATGGGTCATTCATCCTTACCAGAGCATAAGCACATTGTTTTTCTTTGGGTTCATCAGTACAGCCTTTGTTATATTTAATCTTTAATTCCCCATAGCTACATATTTATTAAACTTGCTTTGGATATTTTCACATGAATATGACTCCTAAACTTTATTTTTACAATCTAAAGAAAAGTTGTTCTACATTTTATCCATGTTAATCCAAATTGAAATGGACTAATAAGTTTATAGCCACTATTCCTAGTGTAGAGTATGGCATCTCTTTATTTTCCCTTCCAGGAAAAAGGATGCAAAAAGCAGATGGTAATTGGGGAGTTTGCTTTCCTTGTGTTAATGAAGAAACAGTATGGTCACTGCACTTATTTTATGCCTTCAACTTATTTCTGAAAAGCAGTGCATGGATCATATTCTGACTCAATCTGAGACATTAGTCTTTGAGAATTAATTTTGATTTTGCTACTAAAATAATTAGCTTTACCCTAACCAGTAGGAACTGGTATGTGAGGGAGACAGGTATTTGTTCTTTGAATTTTCTTCCTATAAATTTCTACTCTTGATTTTAGTAACACTTAACCATCTAAAATAATGTGGAGTGTTTTCTCAGTATTCTAAATGGAAAGTAATCACTGCTTCCTCATTTTCATTTTCATGCTTGCATTACTTTGCTTGGTTTCCACCTAAAGTAAATTTTTGCATGGTTTTGGCTGGAATTTTGGTTTGCAGGTTACCGCAACTTTTTCTTTGCTTCATTGCCATTTTTTCTGATTGCCTTTTTTTTTCTTTCTGCCTCCTTTTTCTTTCCTCGCATTGCCATCTACAGCCAGGCTATATAAGAGATTTGGTAAGTTATCCATATTTACCAAAAAAGAAAGAAAGAAAAAATATTTAAGGCCCTAGCCACAGTCTCCCCTCATGGATTAATTTCCGTCCACTCCTGTGGGAGTAGTCATCCCAAAGTGATAGTATAAATTAAAATTTAACCTTTCTAATGATCCCTTTAGAAAAATCTAAAAAATATTATGGTAATAAATATTTCTGCTAGAAACCTGTATTTTAGGTACTCATTCTGATATCTTGGTGCTAAAGTTAAAATTTACCATGTATATGGATTAGAACAATGCTGTTTTATAATAGCATGATTATATATGTGTGTGCTTGGAATATGTGTTAAGAATGGCAGTTACATATTCCTAATAGTATTTTGTTTCTTGACATATGGAAACTGAAATTAAGAAGAAATATATCAGTTTATTTTGAAAAGTTATTATGTTACTACAGTTTCCAAATGTAGCAGATATTTTCTAATTCTAACTCTTGCAACATATGATTTTTGGGGCGGGACACCTAATTCAGTTCTCTAATCTTTTTGTCTTGATTCTACCATGAACAAATAATATGTAATGGTAAAAGTGATATTTAATCATATTTAGATAACAGCAAGAATCTTGGAGGCCCATCAGAACGTCGCTCAGATGAGTCTAATTGAAGCCAAGATGAGATTTATTCAAGCTTGGCAGTCCTTACCAGAATTCGGCATCACACACTTTATTGCAAGGTCAGTGGTTCTACTAAGCATCTATGTGTAAACCTTAATCTGTGCCTTTTTACTTAATCTAGTTCATGTATTAGAAAGTAAACATTTAAAGCTACCTACTGAGACCCATTAATCTGTTTTACAGTAAAATTTAAAGAATGTTGGAATGTATTTTCTATACTAGTAATTTTAACATTTGTTTTTATTTGTATAAGACAAAAAAAATTTTTTTTTATCATTAAAGAGCACATCGCTTGAAAAAAATAGCACCCCCAGCATGTGTTTAAACATTTATTTACTATTTTTTTAATGCCATAGGTTCCAAGGGGGCAAAAAAGAAGAACTTATTGGGATCGCATACAACAGACTGATTAGGATGGATGCCAGCACAGGAGACGCAATCAAAACATGGCGTTTCAGTAACATGAAACAGTGGAATGTAAACTGGGAAATAAAAATGGTAAGCTATAACAGTATTACTTGCATACTGCTAAAAATTACTAAGAATAAGAAGGCCTATCAATTCTGAAGATTAGTTGTACTATTTCCTCTTAAAGTATAAAACATAGTTGGTCAGTCATTTCTCACTTAAATTTGCCTATTTCATAACTATTTCAGTTACTAAAATTCTAAGAAAAAATGATCTTAATATTGCCATATCTTCTTTAAGGTTGTCTTTTTATACTGTATAAGTCTTTTCCACGCACAATAGCAGCTAGTGTTCACTGAATGTATACTTCATGCCAGGTGTGATACTAAATGTTTTACATAGGTACCCTGTTTCTAAACCTCACTACGGCCTTGGGAGGTAGGTGGATTATCCCTACTTTACAAATGAGGACACTAAAATTTAGAGGCCTGAGGGCCATCACTGTGTGTGATCACACATTTAGTAACAATATAAATTGAGATGCTTAGGGCTGTAAAACCTGGCACATCTACTGTTACATATATCATGCTGCCCCTAGCCTTGGAATACATGCAAGTCATTTGTTTAAGATTACTGTGTTTGTAGCATCAGTTTCTATTACTTTATAGAATCTTGTATTTCTAAAATATTTAAACATGATACCTAAAGGTTAAGTATCTAAGTAAATATTAAACACAGGAAGTAGATTTTCTCCCAGGACTTGAAGAGAGACATTCTTATTAATCTAATCACCAGAGACCATTTGGGAACTTAATGACCTAAACCCCTTGTCTTCCTTTTCAGAACATAAAAACTAAAAAGGACTGGGGGAAGGGCTAGTAACCTTTACTTATTCTTTTGGACTTGAAAGCAGTATTATTTAGGATTAAAAAAGAATATTTGAAGATCGATAGGCTAAATAGCATAATAGCTTTGTTTGGATGCACCCATCTGGATCCAGGTTTTTGCTGGTCCTTACAGTTCTCTGTCTTTGTTCCAGGTCACTGTAGAGTTTGCAGATGAAGTACGATTGTCTTTCATTTGTACTGAAGTAGATTGCAAAGTGGTTCATGAATTCATTGGTGGCTACATATTTCTCTCAACACGTGCGAAAGACCAAAATGAGAGTTTAGATGAAGAGATGTTCTACAAACTTACCAGTGGTTGGGTGTGAATAGAAATATTGTATAATAAAACTCCATGGCCATAACAATATTTAACTTCAAAAGCTGTTTGTTATATGCTGCTTAATAAAGTAAGCTTGAAATTTATCATTTTATCATGAAAACTTATTTGCCTTATCAGATCAGTTAATAATGTGCACTAACAAGCACGACGACTATTAATCTGCTATCATGATATAATATATGAACTTGAATATGGCACACATTCCTTAGAGCCATGAATTAAAAACTGAAGTAGTGAGCAAGTCAGGAACAAAAGATCACTGATTTCAGCTAGCAAAACTAAGAAACTCAAGCCATCTACTTTAAAGCTATCCAGGGCTTAAACTATATGAAGTCTGTTTATCATGTTTAATGCATGTGTTTTAATGTATGTTTAATTTGACCTCATGTTTTTAAAAATATCTTAACTCTGGTAGCCATTTGAAACATCCCCCCACCCACCAAAAAAAAAAAAAAAAGATAAATTAGGCCTGCAAAAGATGCATGATGTTCAATAATGTCATCATTTGACCTTGAAGGAAAATGCTCTTAGTCTGTTGTGCTTGATTTGTTTTTTGTCCTTGAATAAGCATGTATGTATATTGTCTTGTGTTTATATTTTTACACCATATTGTATTACAACACTTAGTATTCACCAGCATATTCACTGTCTGCCTAAAATATGCAACGTTTGCATTATAATATGAAGTAAAGGTCTATGAAGTATGCATTTTGTGTAACTAATGTACAAACAAATTTTATAAAATTGTACAGTTTTTTAAAAAATACAACTAGCAAATGGCTTAGATGTAGCATCTTTACATTAATTAAATGCTTTTAAAAATATAATTGATGTGCAGTTTTAATATCTGCTAAATTAAGAATGACTTCATTATAGTCGTGATTTGCCACAGTGTCCTTAACTCTAATGCCTAGACTGGCCATGTTCTAGTCTCTTGCGCCGTTACAATCTGCATTGGTGCTAGTCAAAAATTCCTAGCTCACAGAGCCCGAAAGGGTGCCAGGGAGGGGCGGATTACCAGTGTTGTCCAATAATCCATGGTTCAAAGACTGTATAAATGCATTTTATTTTAAATAAAAGCAAAATCTTTTATTTAATGTTTCTTTTTGTAGTTCTTGTTTTTATGGTTTATATAGTATTAACTTTGTAGAAATGAACTTTTGCCTTTAAGAAATGCTTTGCCTACATATTGTGTTGCAAGAACAATTTGCTAGTATTTCAATTTGCTAGTATTTCAAAGTGTTACCAGATACTTAGTTTCTAAGACAGTCTTCTACTTAAATTGAGAACTCCTCGTTTTTCCTACCACTTAGAAATGAACACTATAATATTTAAATGTCAGAAACGTAGTGATGAAAACATGACAACTGAGCAGATATTACTAACTTGGGCAGAATTTGTCTTAAACAGCACAACACATGTTAATTTCCTCCCTGTTGTTACTGCTACCGTATCATTCAGAATCAAAGCTTCAGCCCCGGACTTTCTCCTTTACCTGTTGTATTTAATCGGGCCAAGTCTTACTGATTTTCTTCTTCTTGAAAGCGTGTGTCTTTCTCTTCACTATCACCATCATTTAAACTCGGGTCTTTGTCCTGGGCCTGCCATGATGCAGCTGTCTCTTAAAGCAAATCTCGGATCACATTCTCCATGGCTTTTCTTTGAAGTCAGAGGCCAAGTCATAACAGGCCTCACTCCAAAATTTAAGAGCTTTTCATTAAAAATCAAAGTTTTAAGTAATATAGTCCTTTTCCTCATCTTAAGTACAGGTTACCAACTTGTAATGTCACTTGCTAAAGCCCTAAAATATATTTGGACTGTGGCATACCCAAGTCCTTTACAGTCCCACAGCTTCCCACAAGTGAGAATAGCCTTTGTTGATTTCTCTGCCCCTTGTTTGCCCCACTGCCCTCCCCTCAATTTTGAGATTAATTCAGCCTCAGCACAGCACCAGCTGTATTTCAGCTCTTTTTGACTCCTGGTTGCCTACAGCATAAATGCCAAAGACCCTAGTCAAGTGCTCAGAGGTCTTCTATGTTCTGTTTCCAGCTTGAATTTTCATCCTTATCTCCCAGTAGTCTGCATTCCAGTCGAACTGGACAGATCACATTCTCCAGACACACTTTGCACTTGCCCAGCTCCACGGCATTCCTCAAACCTAAGATGTCTTCATCCTCAAGCCTTCTTCCACTCTCCACCTGTCCAAATCTCATCTTTCTAGTATTTCAAGTGTCCTCTTCCTTTCACAAATACTTCCAAGTTTCTTTGCAGCCCAAAATATCTCTTATTCCTTTGAACTACCATTGAATTTGGTCCTTTTGGAATTCAGTATATATTAGTGTCCCTAATAAATTATTAGTTCTTTGAGGACTTGGTCTGAGCTTCATGGTTTCTGCCTAGGATCAGTTAACGTGTATTTGTTTATTGAATATAATGATGGTCATTTTGAAAGTCAAGGAATGATTACAACTTAGAATTTTCACAGCCTCAGCACAGTTTAACAGAAGAAACAAACACGTTTTTCTGCACACCAACTATGCATTATAAGTTTTCCTAAGTGCTTTCACATATATTAGTTCCTCTAAAGAGTCATACAATCTAGCCTTATTTTATAGGTGAGGCTCAGAAAGGCCAACTGACCTGTTTAAAGTCACACAGCTGTATTTAGTGCCAATTCCAATCTCCTTACCCAGTAATATTAAAGCAGATCATTCCTTAAAAAAATTAAAAATATCACTGTCCTATGACCCATCAATTCTATCCTGAGTATTTACCTGAAAAAATCCAAAATGCTAATTCAAAAAAATACATGCACCCCTATATTCACTGCAGCATTATTTACAATAGCCAAGCTATGGAAGCAAGTGTCTATTGGTAGATGAATGGATATAGATGTGACACACACACACAATGGAGTATTAGCCATAAAAAAATGAAATCTTGCTCTTTGCAAGAACATGGATCAACCCGGAGAGTATTATGCTAATTGAAATAAGAGAAAGATATACCATATGATTTCACTTATATGTGGAATCTAAAAAGCGAACAAAACAGAGACAAACCCATGGATACAGAGAACTGATGGTCGCCAGATGGGAAGGGGGTTTGGGGTCTGGGTAAAGAAGGTGAAGGGATTAAGAAGTAGAAATTGGCAGTTACAGAATGGTCACGGGAATGTAAAGTACAGCACAGGGAATACAGTCAATGTAATAACATGTCAAGTGAGCACTGGACTTATGGGGGGATCACTTCATAAGTTATATAAATATCTAATCACTATGTAGTACCCCTGAAACCCATAACGTATGTCAATTGTAATTGAAAAACTAAAAACAAAAAACCTCATGAATTCTAAGGAACCCTATTGGTAGTGATCTCTTTTCAGAGACATTAATCCTCAAAAAGAACACAAGCCCAGGTCTTCAGAGGCATAGTTTCAGGTTTCTGCTCTGTGTGACTCAGTTTCATGTGGGCCAGTTACGCTTACTTACTACTCTGTTTCTCCTTAAATCATCAGGTTAGGCACCTGCTGGAAACCCCTGAAGTAGGTAATCAGTAATCTTAACTTCATACAAATTCTTTTTACCCAACCTTGAGCTTCACAAGTCAGGGACCAAGAGGTGAACTTTTTTTTCAGCTTTACTGAGGTATAGTTGACAAAACTAGCATATTTAAAACATACATGGTGGTGATTTGATATATATTATGAAAGGATTCCTATCATCTAGTTAACATCCATCACCCTAGGGACATGAATTTTGTAGAAGGAAAGCCATTTGCAGTTCTCGCAAGCAACAGCATGGCAGATTATTATTATTTTTCATTCTATATACTATAGATTTTGTTCCGTTGTTGCATCTTAATAAGGTGCTTTCAATTAATTACCAGTGTTGAAGTGGGATCAGACCAACCTGGGTTCCTGAATCTTAATTTAGATGGAGAAATACCACACAGAGTCCAATAAAATGTTTGAAGTACACAACACTCCTTACATTGAATATAGTAGTTTCCCAGGGAAATGCTAGAGTTTTTTTATTTTTTAACTCAGAACTTTTTTTCATCCTCTGGAATGCAACACTATCCTATGCCTTTCATAGCTATTTCTATCCTCTATAAATTTGACAAGGGCTGCTGCTGTTTTTAGACTAATCACTTAAAACCTCGTAATAGTTTCACCACTTGGATAATTCAAAAAATAAGAGAACAGGGCTTTCTGAAATCCATCCCTTTGTGACATAGTATAATCAGTGAGATTGAATGCTTCTCCTAAAAGCGTAACGCTTTATAGTTGCCATCTAAGCTCTGCTTTATTCTAAAAACGTAGATGCTGGTGCAAAAAAAAAAGTTTCCTGTGACCCCCAACAACTATTTTGTAGCTATTACAGTCATTCTTTCTTTTTGTAGTCCAGTAGTAGTGAAGATAGGCAAGGATGAGTTGACCTGCTATATGGGTGTAGACCTACTAAGACACGGTACAATAAGTTGACCCAATTTTTACTCTGCTGATAAAGTTCTAGTCATCTATCTATACACAGTATATCCAGAAAAAAAGTTTTTTACTGAAAGCTCTGTGCTCTTTAACAAATTAACTGGTCTTTATCTGTTTGAACTGCTTTAGTTTGGCAGCTCAAGAAATGGGGGAGGTAGTAGAAAGAGTGACAGGAAATAGGAAATTTTCAATCTGGGTAAGAGGAATAAAATTCTCAGAGTGGATAACAGAGCCACCCAGAACAGGAAACATAGTAAAAAAAAAAAAAAAAAAAAAAAAAAAACTTATCTGGTGACCTTATTTCCCACGGCTGATTCCTCTCTTGCTTTCTCTGCTTTATTTAATAAACAATACAAAGTTTCCCAGGCTGAATGTGTATATTAAAATTCGCTATTCCCTTAGTAAACAGTTACCAGCACACACACCCACCCCTAGTTGAACTTCCCTTTTGATATTTATACATGAGCCTGCATATTACTAAAAATTACAAGCACTTAAAATAATTTGAGACCATTGTTTCATGAGATCTAATTATAGTGTCATGTGGCTTCATTGGCCAAGCATTATCTGTATTACTGCTCAGGCAAGTGGTCCAAGTTCAATGTTAATTAAATTTATGATGAAAACAGTACAACCAACCAAACAAGTTTAACATTTGTATTAATATGATTTGTAGATATTGCATGATAAAGAAGATTTTATGAACCTAAATTCTCAAATCCAAATTTTGCAAATTTCATGATCAAATAAAAATCAAGTAAATATATTTACTCTCAGGTTTACTGATCAGAATATCTAAAACTTGTTTCTATCTCCTTATCTAATTATAAATTCAATTACTATTAGAAGGAACATTTAGAAAACAGCATTCCATCTATTCCAGACTAGCAAAGGGCCAACAATAGCCAAAACAGGCCTAAAGAACAACAGGTGAGGGGACTAGACTTACCAGATAGCAAGTCGTATAAAACTGTATTGAAAGTGTAGTATTGGCACAGAGATAAATCAAATAACCAGAGTCCAAACAGAGACTCCAGAAAACACACACACATGTATGAGAACTTGATCTCTGAGAGCTGGCCTTGCAGATCAGCATGAAGCAGACAGACATCCCAATGAATGGTGCTAGTGGTTATCTTTATGAAACAAAGGAATTTGGACCACCACCTCATGTAAGTATGGGGTAGTCCAAATCAATTCCAAATGGATTGAAGACTTAGGTGTGAAAGCCAAACTAAAACTTTTAAAAGATGACATAAAAGAGTATTTAATGACATTGAGGGTTTTGTGTATTAAGACATAAAACATACAAAGCAATCACATTCAAATGAGAACTATAAATAAAAGTAGAAAGAGGCAAATTAAATTTGGATAAGATATTTGCAACACATAATGATGGACAAAGGATTAGCTTCTAGAATATAAACACACACAGGCTGAACTATCAGATCAAAAGAAAAGTGGACAAAATTCTGGGACTGGGTACTTCACAAAAGAGGAAGACCAAATGGCCAAAAAAGTCTACAAAAATCTGCCACCAGTATTCTAGAAAATGAGAGGCAAAAAATTTTTTTAATACAATTACAGTTTCTCACCTAGTATATTAGTAAAATGTTCAAAGTATCATTTTACAGTGACAGTATCAGGTATTGCTAGGATGTGGGCAATTTGAGATACTCAACTTATTGTTGATATACCAACAATATTGGTATTCGGAACAAAGCACTTCAGAAAGCACTTTCACATCGTCCAGAAAAATTAAAGATGCATCTTGCAACCCAGCAGCTCCACTCCTATGGTATGTATATTCCCTGGAGAAACTTGCATGTGCATACAGGGGACATGCACAGGACTATGCATAGCAAAACTACTTATAATAGCAAAAAAACTGGAAACAATCAAATGTCCATCACAGAAGAATGGATAAATTATAATACACCCATAAAATGAAATAAAATAGCAGTGAATAAATTCCAGTATACAAGATGGATGAATTGCAACCTAATGCTGAACCAAAAATTTAGCTGCAGGACACAATATGATTAAAGTTTTTAAATGTGCAAGATTTATAAACATTAAAAAAAATAAAAGTGGCAAATGTTTTCTATTGTAAATGTTGCATTTCTAAAATACAGATTACTGGTGATTCTAAAGTCTGGTATGAAATAGTGTGACAACTGAAAGTCACTGTGGCTTAATGAAAGTAAGTGAGGTTCGCTCTTGACAGCTGCCACTCTGCTCTTCTGTTAATATGTGCTTTATTGGATCTGGACTAGATCAGCTCAGAAGTCTGGCTCCTGCTGTCAAATGAATCACTAATTGGTCAACTGGCTGCCCTGGTTTAAGAATATGCACTGTTTCATGCTCACAGGCTGCACCTGTAAATGTGCAGGGTTAGTCACAAGAGGGACTGAACAAGAACAGAACAGATCTATCAGCTCGACTGAAAAATCAACCTTTAGCTCAAGGTTCTGGTCAGTATACAAATCATAGCACTGTTACTTATAAGCACTTGTGAAGATGTCGACCCAAATCTATATAAACCATATAAGTCATAGTAGAAGAATCACAGAACTTATTTGACACCTACCCCTGCCACCTGGATTAGTATCAAAAGTGTTCTTGCAGTTTAGATCCAGCCTTCTATATATAGCTGCTGACTTCATGAGATGGGAATTCTGAACAGGATGTTGATTCTCAAGAAATTAGGCTTTCATGATTTGAAAGTTTTATAAATGTATGAACATGAAGTCAATAGGAGTAGAAAGGTAGATAAAAAACCACTGCTATATAGCACAACAATCTTGAAAATACCAATCTTGAAAATACCATTTTGGTTTGTTTTTAAAATGTCCCTGTTTCATACAGAAAGCACCAGAATGACTGCAGGTAAGTAAAGCAGAAAGTTAAAAAAAATAATAATTAGTGTAAAACTAGGTCAGCTTCAGAGAGAATGGAAAAGACACACAGGATCATGAACTAAACAAGATATACATATAAAATTTTCTTGTAAGGGTATATAGTTGATCTTGAACAACGTGGGGGTTAGAGGTGCCAACCTGCTGCACAGTTGAAAATCCACATATAACTTTTGACTCCCCAAAAACTTAACTACCAGTTGTCCCTCGGTATCTGCAGGAGATTGGTTAAAGGACCCCACCGTGGAAAACAAAATCCAACGATGCTCAAGTCCCTTAAATAAATGGCTTAGATCAGTGCATACACACAGCGCTCTGCATCCATGGATTCAGCCAGTCGTGAATTGAAAACAGTAATTTTGATCCACAATTGGTTGACTGCTTGGATGCAAAACCCAGGTATATAAAGGGCCAACTCTATGTATATTGGAAAAAATCTACTTATAAGTAGACCCGTCAGTTCAAAACTGTGTTGTTCAAGGGTCAACTGTTTTTTGAAAAGCTACCACTTTAATAGGGGTGACAATAACAGTTCATCTGTACCAAAGATGGAAAAAAGGAAGTTAGCTTATCAATAATATCCTCAACAGAGAAGAAACTTAATTAACAGGAACAAAGAATAGCCAGCAAATAGGAGACTACTGTTTAGGTCTTCTTTGTCGCTCAAGCTTGATCTTTATTTCTAAACCTCGAACTCAAGAAAGAATTTTGTATAATCTGCTAGTATGTCTTCATGGAAAGTTTAGAATTCTTTAGTTTCAGGTGTTTCTCAAAAGAGGCCCAACTGTCTTGTTCTAAAGATGTTATATTTCTTTCTGACCGGGTTTTAGTCTCATTTCTGTGCTCCAAGTATTTGTCGTCTGGCAGTAGTTTAGAAACTCTTTTTTGCTTTCTCATAAATGTTGTTGAAAGCAAGCAAGTAATGAAGAGTTAATGCTTTCCACTTATTTTTAGCAGAAAGCTGGTACTGAGATCCTCACGAAGCCCTCTTCAGACCTTGGGGTACTGTAGATAGAGGCCTGCACTGTGAACCTGATTCCTTTCAGAAGTCAAGATTCCTCCTATGAAGATCTTTAAAGAGGCAACTGGACAGATGTTTTCTTTAATCTTCACTGGTTAAGACAAATCTGTGGAATGTAGAACTTCTGGAGTGGTGGGAGATTTTTTTGTTTTTATTTTTTAGGCAAACAACACGAATGATCAAGGTTTCCTCCAGTCCTCAGAACTGCCTGAGATCAAACTATGTGGCTCTCTAAACAAAAATGATTTCTAAGCCTATGAGACTTGATTCTAAACCTTGCCCTTGATTTATATTCTGAGAAACTGCACTAAGAAGCTGTGTTCCATAAAAGCCTGGGGCATAGTCTTTTGCAATCTGTTAGGCAATTATTTTTTTTAAAAAGAGGGAGGTATAATAACTGTTTTGGTACATAATTAATTGAGTTCTAATTCTACGTAAGAGTTCACAAATCACTGGAGGTCGGTCAGTTCATTTTGTTCCAAGAGATCTATAAATTCAGGTGCATTCCTCATGAGGCAGGTAAAGCTACACGGCTGGTACTTTCTTTTGAGAAAGGGAATTAACTTTTCTTGAAGCTAAAGATGGAGAAGTAGAAAGCAATGAGCTATTATCTTTTTAATAAATTCTAATTTATTTAAGTGCCAGAGGAAGAGAATACTATATCAAGTGATATAGGGCCCAGAAATGAAAAGACAATGGTGGAAGACAGCTCATGAGAATTTTGATACATGTCACAAAGCCATTTATGCCTAAGTGCCAAGTGAGCGATTGAAGGTGATAAGTGCTCATGAGTAAGAGAACGCTGGGGGCCAGAGCAACCCAGGAAAACTGCCTGACCATGGGGACAATAGCAGGGCTGTGAAGGACATGGAGAGAAGCCCAGCGAGGAGGAAGTGAAGGCAGGAGGGCTGGGAGCAAAGTTCCAGGTCAGTGAGAAGATCCCAGTCCTAGCATGAGGAAATGGTGGGTGCTCAATAAATATTTGTGAAAATCTAAAAGAGGGATTTTTTTAGAAACAAGAAAGTGATTAAAATACTTAGGGAAATGACATGGAATAATGTGGTATGCATCTGAGTTATTCGAACAAAGTTAAAATTAGCCAACTATATCAGAAGTACAGATGGGAAAAATAGAACATGAGGGAGACAAACATTAAAAATCATCCCGAGGAAACATGGAAAATAATGTGCACGTTGAAGAAGCATCAGCTATATCCTTAATTAGTATAAATGCTTGTATTTTTAAAAAGCTGCAGAGGAACAAAAATGAGAAAGGTGCCACAAAAATACAAGATAAAGGAGTGTAACACATTGAAGCTTCCAAAACACAAGATATCATGAAGAAGACCCGCGAGGAAGGCCAACTTCCATTTTAAAGGCTGCTCTTTACATTTTAGAATTCATAGGGAAACGAGCTGGAAACAGACATGAGCTTATGAGCACATCCTGGGTGGGGAGGGGGGCTGGGTGGAAAGGAAAGAGACAAATCACAGCCATCCAACAAAAGAGCTGAGGCGTGGGAACCTCTCTGTGACCCAGTATGGGGTACACGGAGAACTTCGACCCTGAGCATATGTCCTAAATCTACTTTCCTAAAGCAAAATACATTGTAGTGC
The DNA here is from genome assembly GCA_004027375.1 of Macroglossus sobrinus. Taxonomy (NCBI): domain Eukaryota; kingdom Metazoa; phylum Chordata; class Mammalia; order Chiroptera; family Pteropodidae; genus Macroglossus; species Macroglossus sobrinus. Next base: position 354,168 of record PVKZ01000263.1, on the reverse strand, counting down.
TCAGAGAAACTTCTGTGAAGTAATTTGAAAAGATCACCACTACAAAGAAGTCTCTAAAGACAACTCTTTCTGGCAAATTCCATGTAGGTCCTCTGAAGAAAAAGGATACCAAAACCCAACACAGATAAAGCAAGAAAAAGAGACCAGCAGAGACATTTTCACCTGACAGGGACTGAGCTCACGGTACGGCATCTTGGAGAGGCTCTCCCTGACAACCCTTGGTGTGTCCCCATAAGCGACTCATTATTTATTAAGTGTCTGTCTCTAGGCCTTAAAACTAAGAGGGTGATGCTCACCCCTACCTCCCCAGAGCCTAACTGGATGAGGCACCGGGAAGTTACTCAAACCGTATTCCTTGAGCAAATGAGGAAAAGAATTCCAGCCATCACAAAATGCAAGAGATGCAAGCTGCTAAAGGAAAGAAACTCAAAGACAACTATATTTCAGGCTTGAGATTGGTTATATACTTGTTTTTTTTTTTTTATTAGCCAGCTGGGGATTATTTATTTTGTTATTTTTAGGTCCAAAAATCTTAGGCTTCTCTCTTTACTACTAGCTGTTTTGAAGTTAGAAAACAGCCAATTTAAATATTGGTCCAAGCTAAACCTCCCAGAGATAGGTACTCTTGAAAGAAAAAAGTTCAAATTCAAAAGCAAATTAACAAGAAAAAAGTAAAAAAGATTTCGGGATTGTATACATTATCCTTTTATGAGTTTTGTGTTATAAATTTGAAGACATTCTCATGGAGAGAAAGTTCAGAGGTTAATTCTCAAGTTAAGTGTGAAGTGGAAGAGTTCACCGCAAGGATGGTGAACTATTTTTTTTTTTCTAAGTTCTTCTCAACATGACCCCATCATGTCAATTCTCCAAATATCAGAGACAGTCATTTTCAAATTAAACAGAAAAGAATTTTTTCAAAGCCAAATAATTTTTTTTGTGATCGCTGCCACATTTTCCCTCCATTAAAAACAACTAACATTTATTGAGCAAGAATATGGCAAACCTCACTTAAACCTCACAAAGCTGTATAAGGGACCTGAACTATGGAGAAATGAAGGAATTTTCTCAGAGCCACATAGTAAATAAATGGTTCCAAAGCTTGCTCTTAAACTACTGTATTCTATCCCATTAATATGGATAATTGGACATTATCCGGGAAAAGTACAGTAATGACAGCAACACATGATCCTTCTAATCAATCCACTTTTTACATTTTATAAGCACTTTTTAAAACTTTTCATTATGGAATAAATTCAAACATACAAAAATAAATAGAACCTAATGTACCACCACACAATTTTAACAATTACTAGTATCTAGCGATTCTTGTATTATTGTTACCTCTACCTACTCTTCACTCAATTATTTATTTGCAGTTTTTTGAGGTAAAATATACATACACTGAAATTCACAAATCTCAGTGGTACAATCTGACATATAGACATATACATGTAATCCACAGTCGTCCTATGATTTGGAAAATTTCCATCTCCCCAGATAGTGCTTCCACATCCCTTCCCAGCCATTCCTTTCCATCCCCAGAGGCAACCACTGTTATTGTGTTTTGGGTGTTTTTTTTTTTCCACCTTGGGTTAGTTTTGCCTCTTCCAGAATTTCTATAAATGGAACCACTCAGAATGTCCTCTTGTGTCCTGCTGATTTGCTCAGCATGTTTTTGAGAGTTAGCCAGTGTTGCTGTATATACCAGTGCTTCATTCCTTGTTTGAATATACCATAGTTTGTCTCTCCATTTTCCCTTACGCACATCTGAGATGTTTCTATTCTGGAGCTGTTATGAATAAAGCTACTGTAAACATTCTTGTAAGAGCCTCTTTGATAACATGTGTTTCATTGCTCTTAGGAGTAGAATTTCTAAGTCAAAGGAATTTCTGTAGGTTGGAATTTTATTGAAACCATTTTCCAAAATGGATGTACTATGTTATATTTCCACCAGCAATGTATGAGTTGCTTACAGACTTGCCCACATTTGATGTTGTCAGTCTTTCTAATTTTAGTCATGGGTATGTAGTACTAGTTCACTGAGGTTTTAATTTGCATTTTTTTTTCTGATGACTAGTGATGTTGAGCATCTTTTCATATGCTTGCTGACCATTTATATGTCTTCCTTTGTGAAGTGCTAGTTTAAAAGTTTTGTCTATCTTTTTAAAAGTGGACTGTCTTTATTATTGAATTATAGAGTTCTTTATTTTGGATACAAGTCCTTTATTAGATATACATTTTGCCATTTTTTCTTCTAGGCTATGAATTGCTTATTTATTTTCTTAATAGTGCTTTTGATAAAAATAAAATTTAATTTTGAAGTAATTCATAAATTTTTTTCTTTTATGGTTATTACTGCTTTCTGAGTCCTATCTAAAAATTAGTTGCCTACCCTCAGTTCATAAATGTGTTCTCTTATGTCCTCTTTCTAAAGCTGTATAATTTTAGCTTTTAAATTTAGGTCTATGATCCACTTAAAATTAGTTTTGTATATGATATGAAGTATTGGTTGAGGTTCCTTATTTTTTTCCATGTGGTTATCCAGTTATTCCTAAAAAAAAGGGACTTACTTTGTCCCTTTGACAAAAATCAATTGACCATATAAGTGAGCATCTATTTCTAAACTCTCTGTTCTGTCCTTACACCACACTTTTCTCTCTTCTGCCAGAGCCATACTGTTTGATTATTGTAGCTTTATATTGTAAATCTTGAGTCAGATAAGTCAGATGAGTCTGACTCAAGATAACTTTAAGAAGAAGAGTAGTCCTTTACAAGGTCCTTTACATTTCCGTACAGATTTTAGAATGACCTTGTCAATTTCTATGTTTAAAAGCTTGCTGGGATTATGATTAAGATTATACTGTATCTCTTCATTATTTTAGGGAGAACTGATATTTCAACAATAATAAGTCCTTCCAATCCATGAGTATGGTATCTTCCCATTTATTGGCTTTTTTTTTTTGCGGGGGGGGGGAGGGCATGACTGACCTTCTATTTACCTGACAGAAATAAAGTTATTCTTTAAAGAAAAAAATGGCATCTCAATTAAGACTTAATTGATATACCAAAAAAACCTGCACATATTTAACGTATGTAATTTGATGAATTTAGATAAATGCATATACCCCATGATACCACATTGAAATCTATAAAAGAAAAAATGTTATCAGAAATATCTTAGTCCAAGGTTAAAAGTGCTCTCTAGATCATTCATTGTACTCAAAAACTTATTAACAATTGCATTATTTTAAACCAAGATTACCTCAAATAGTATTCAGATGACGTTTGAACAACATGGGTTTGAACTGTGTGGCCCACTAACACACAGTTTTTTTCAATTAACCCATGGTTCAAATCCATGTTGATCAAAGGTCAACTCCGTGGCTGGGAATCAGTATGTGGAGGGCCAACTATACTAATACGTGGATTTTTTACTATACAGAGGTTGATGCCATTCACATCCATGTTGTTCGATGTCATCTTTAATTTCAAACAGGGAAAAAAAGCATTCTCAAAAATGTAAATAAGGAAGATAAACATCAGCTAATCAAGCAAGATGTCCACTATTGTGATAAAATATATTTTTGTTTGTATGGTGTTTACATTTTTTAGCAGTGTGTTAAGGGGACGGTCAGAGTGTATCTGAGAGTAGGGGAAATTAGTCAGTAGATCTGAGGGCCCAAAGTCCAGATGACATAAGTTAAAACAAAAAAAAGAGGAAAGAAGATGCTGGCTGAAAGATAATGAGAAATGGAAGCTAGTTTCCTAGTGATAGTACAAGATAGCCCCTCTCGCTAACTTCTTAAAAAAAAGTGAAGTGTGATTTGTTAAAGGGAAAAAGCACTGGCCAGAGTGATTTGTGATATCTTGTACTCTAGCATCACAAGTCAACTCTTGTACCAGTACAAAGACCAAGATGTGAGAGATAAGTCATTCTGTAACAGAAAAGGGAAAACAGGGAACCATGGGAGTGAGGGGTCAGCCTCAGGGGTGCTTTTTATGAGACTAACATCCATCAATGGTCAAGGTCTACATGGCCAAATTTATGAGATAATGAAGCATGAATGAAATACAAATTTTGAATGTGATCTAGATACATCTTTTCCTTTGTGAATAAAAGATGCTTTAGAGATAACTGAACCAAAATTTAAAACTACTTTCTCTAGTGTGTAGCAGAGATGATTTTGGCTAGAAATGGGAACTTACAGGACAAAAATCTCAACCTATAATAATTTTTTTTAAATCTTAATACTTGAAATGTATAAATAGAACTATGAAAATATTCAGTGGTCACCAGAGGTATCCAGCTTCAACAGTATAGCCTACATTTTAAATATCTGAAATTTAAATATGTGAAATCAACTCAAATTAAGAGTCATTACAAAATCATGACAAATTCCCAAAATCATGACAAATTGTGTGTGTGTGTGTGTGTGTTGGAGGTGGAAATGAGGTCGCAGAAAGAAAATCCTCACAATTTTCAGCGTTATAATCTTTCCATTTTTCCCTTAAAAGGACGATTGGACTGACAATAACTAAAAGAAATGTTGCCACGCTTGGAGAAATATGTGCTAATCCTTTAAAATAAAAACACAGAAGGGCTGGGTCTTGGTCATGCACATCTATGGATTACTCATATTCACTTCCAGGACCTCTCCCTGGCACAGCTGTGGAGTGGGCAAAATTTATCTTTAGATCCTCCTACTTCCCCTTCTGGACCATGGTCCTTTCTCCTTGGGCTGTCCAAGGTTCTCAATGTTTCATGCTGTCCAGGATAACAGCACACCCTGGCCTGCTTTTCTGGGAATGTGGCTTTGTTCTTAAAATAGTGTCTCTCCCTCTCCTTCTACTTTTCCCTAACCCTCCAAAAAAGTAAAAGTTAAAATTTTCTTCTCCTCAGTTAACTGACAGGGAGGAAAGAAATGTTGTGAATGAATTCACACTGCATGTCAGTGACTAATATTTCTTTCTTTTTCCTGTGTGTGCTGGCATTCTAAAAGTTTGTTAAGCTAAAGGAATGTATTCCTTAGGAGGAAAACTCAATCTGTAGCATACCCAACAAAGAAACCTGGAAAGATCTGGGTTTCCCAAGCCATATAGTACTCTCAGACTAGCAGAGTCCTTTCTACAGCTAGGCCTTGTCACCTTCATAAGGGTAAAGTCAATACCCCCATTGATTCTTGAGCAAAAAGCTGAAAAATTGTGGCAGATGCATAGGTTTTGAAAAATCTATTGAAATGTAAAATGTACACCTAAAAGTAATGTCATTCTAACAGTTTCCTCTTCTTAGTGTAAGATAAAACTGAATGATTAGCAAGGGTGCCAAGACCATTCAATGCAGAAAGGACAGTATTTTCAACAAATGGTGCTGAGAAAACAGGATACTCACATGCAAAAGAATGAAACTGGACCCATACTTTAATCCATACACAAAAATTAACTCAAAATGGATTGAAGACCCAAACGTGAGGCCCCAAACTATAAAACTTCTAGAAGAAAACATAGGGGAACTGTTTCATGAAACTGAATTTGGTAATGAATTTCTGGATATGACATCAAAACAGACAACAAAAGAAAAAACTGCTAAATTGGACTTTTCAAAATTTCAAACTTTTGTGTAACAAAGCATATTATCAGCAGAGTGAAATGGCAACCTACAGAATGAGATAAAATATTTGCAAATCATATATCTAATACGGGATTAATATCCAGATAATATAAACTCTTACAACTCAACAACAAAAAATGCAATTTATAAATGAACAAAGGATTTGAATAGACATTTCTCCAGAGAAGATATACAAAAGGCCAATAATCACTTGAAAAGATGCTCAACATCATGAATCATTAGGAAAATGCAAATCAACAGCACAATGATACCACTTCACGCCCATCAGGATAGCTACTATAAAACAAAAACAAAAAAATAAGTGTTAGTGAGGATATGAAGAAACTGGAAATCTTGTGATTGCTTGTGGGAATGTAAAATGGTACAGCCGCTGTGGGAAAACACTATGACAGTTCCTCAAAAAATTAAAAATAGAGGATCCAGTAATTCTACTTCTAGTATATGTGCAAAATAATTGAAGGTAGCAGCTTGAACAGATATTTGTACATCCACGTTCACAGTAGCATTATTCACAATAGCCAAAAGATGGAAGCAACCCAAGTACCCATTGATAAATGAACAGATAAACAAAATGTAGTATATACATACAATGAAATATTTTCCAGTTTGAAAAGGAAATTCTGACACAAGCTATAATATGGATAAACTTTGAAGACATTATGCTAAATGAAATAAGCCAGTCACAAAGGGACAAATATTATATGATTCCACTTATATGAGGCATCTAGAGTACTTCACAGGGTACAGAATTTCATAGAGACAGAAAGTAGAACGATGGTTGCCAGGGACTAAGAAAAGGAAGGAATGAGGAGTCAGTGTTTAACAGGTGTAGAGTTTCAGTATCAGATGATGGAAAAGGGCAGGAAATACATAGTAGTCAATGAATATACTTTAATGCCACCAACTTACATACTCACAAAGGGTTGCAATGGTAAATTTTACGGTATGTATATTTTACCACAACAACAACAACAAAAAAACTGAATAAACTTTTGAGGTAATTACTTTACTACACAGGTCATGTTTATATAACCTAAAAATGTATTTCCAATATTTGTAATACATAAAACTAATAAAAAGTGATTTGATTCTTCCATTCTGACTCTGGGACATGCAACAAAAGACTTCTAAGTCTCTCTGGATCCAGTGAAACAGTAAATTACTTAGCTGGATTGGGTGGGGATGGGACACAGTGGGCAGAAGGCCTGAAAACTGGCTGGTCCACCCACTGACCCTGCTGGCTCTCTGCAGCACTGGTGGCCACCTTTCAGGAGAGAAGTCATGGGCCCTTGCATAAGAACTCTATGTATATTGCCTCCCAAGCACAAGACTGAGAAAGGCTTTGCCCCCTCTAGGATTAAGTGCACCAGAGCCCCCATTACCCTCTCTGCAGTGGACAATCAAATTTAGTACACATTACAAAGACCCACCTCTTGACAGAACTTTAGTAAAGCTCCTCTAAGCCCTCTTCTCCACTATGCCTCAACGTTGGCCTTCATCCTTGCTGGGATCAAGTTCCTCATCTCCCACCTTTGATGCATATGTCCTTGACCTGCCTTTGGCAAAAATCCTGTTCTGGTGGTTTTGTAAGTGCCCCCTACCCTTGATGTCTCTCCTCTTGGTAATTTTCCATACATTGAGCCCCTCACTCTGCTCATTCATTATTAATCCCCAGCTGCCTTTATTGTATTTGAAGTTGAGTCCCATCTCCCTCCTGCAATGTTCTTACCGCAATTGTCCGAAATAATATCCTCCTTACCATTTTAACAAGTGTCAGAATAACTTTTTCTTTAACATGAATTGGCAGGAACCTTGGAAGTTTAAAATTTTTAGCCTTTCAAGGGCAATAATGCTACAGGGGTCATAGTATTGAAAAGTAACCAACAATTTATCCAATCATTTAATTGTGTTCTGGTAAATAAGATCCAACAGTGGTTGATCCCATAGATTTATAACCTTCTAAAAGCTAAAAAATTTAATGATTACATCTGAGTTCTCTTGGGAGAATGGAGAAGAAATTATAGTGATTTAAAAAGCAATGCCTAAGGCTTGAAATACTGTTGCAGGCAATCCAAACCCTAGACCTGTTTACTATCTCTTCCAGTCTACCCTACCTCCTACCTTACCTTCAACCCAACACACTTCCACCTCCCCATCCACCCTGCACACACACACACACACAGCTCTTGCTGTGAAATGGGCATCAATTACCCACTTTTCCCTCCCACTCTGCAGGATTCATGTTGGTTCCTCAGGGCCACGGCCCTAGGGAGAGTCAGCAGCCTCCTCTGAGAAACTGGTAGAAGCTGCTGATGCTGTAGGTGGCATGTGATGCTGGTACGATGCAACCTGGTCTGGGCATGGAAGGGAAAATGCCCCAGGGCTCTTGGGTGTGTCTGTCTGCTTAACCACTGGAGAAGCTGTCTCTTTGGGAGGAAGTGAGGTGCAGCCTCCCCATATCCCACTTAGGTACAGGAAGGGGTGGAAAAGCACTTGAAGAAGCGGAAAGGCAAAGGACAGAACTTATCCCTGGGCACATGACTGCTTTCTGCATTCAGATGGGTACAGACTCATTCAGAAGGAAACAATCTATTCCGCTTACACAAGGGGAAAGAAGTATGTCCTTGTTCTATATCAAGGTGTCCCAGGGAAGCCTCGTGGCTCTCACTAACAGAAAATAACTGCTTTTCATTTGCATCACACCTAAATAATGGAAAATGTTTTTGAAATGTGTCGGGAAACCTTTGTTTTGTCAGAGATGCTTTACACTTATAAGCAGATCTTCCTTTGGCTCAAGGCCATCTGGGTTTCCAGAACAAGGGGTTGACTAGATTAGGTAACTAAGCCAATTTGTCTTAATAAACTTTATTACTAACTTCCTGACCTGGGTTGTAAGCCCACAATTAGTTGGTTTCTAAATAAGAATGATATTTAAGTTTTTTTTAATGGCAATCATTTTATTCATCAAGTTTTCTAAGTAAAACAGAGCTTTCACTCGGGGCTTCTGACTGGTAATGAGCTAATTTTTAATCACCTAAACATGTACAATCTTCCCCACCCCACCTCATCAAATTCTAATTTAATATTTTTCCTATTTAAAAAAATAACAAACAAAAAAAAAAACAAAACTAAGTCATTTTCACTGGTCATAAGAATAAGCTCTTAAATGGATTCTCTATTCTAAAAAAAAATCTAACAATTCAGAGATCTCTATAATTTTGTTTTTTCTGTTCTGTTATCAAAAGACAGACTTTTTATAGTATGACATGAACCATCTCTATCCTCATCTGCAGCAAAAACCATGTCAAGACAGGAAGTTTAGACAAAGTGAAGATGTTACGTGATATGACTTCTATTTGGGGAACAAAAGGTACCATGACAATGATTTTAACTAGACTACATGGCATTGCATAAAAACATATTCCAAAACAAAACTCTTTTTCTTAGTTATCTGTTTTATATCATGTGAGTCTTTCTTCCCAATCAACTATTTAATGTTATATGTCTCTTTACATCTAATGGTTTTTTCTCTATTGAATAACATTTTTAGATGAATGGTAATTTAATCGAATGTTCCTCGCAGTTAAAAAAAAATACAGTCTATGTGTTAAATCTAGCTTCATTATATTACTTTTTAATAAAATATATTAAATAAAGTTGAAGGAAACATATCTGGGAAAGCCTATTCCCAGTGACTTCAACGTCTTCTCATTCATTTTTTTAAAAACTCAAGCTCTTAGTTTTTTTTTCCTCTTATAAGTTAATTAACTGAAAAACAGATCTGGTTCTAATTCTTAACCCAGTTCTAATTCAGAATAAGCTCTTAGTCATAGAACTTCAGATGCAAAGTCTGTTTTAGCCAGCAACTGTGCCCAGGGCAAAGAGGAAAACCTAGAAGAGGAAAGCATACTAGAGAATGACAGGACCATCAAGCTGATTTAGTTAGGCTTCATTAGGATATGTGTTTCATGTCCAGAATTCTGTGTGAGTCTAATGAAGTCCTAGGAGGAAAATTATATCTTATATTCATTTATCTCTGACTCAAAATTTTATTAAAACTAGCTTAGCTAAATGATCAATTTCCCTGAAAATTCTGCATCAAAATTGATGGCACCTATGTCATATAACACCAAGAAAGGCTGTAGAAATGTTCCTGAGTAGAGAGACACGATAACTTGATCTTATACTAAAAAAAAAAAAAAAAAAGTGCTTTAAAGGACAATATTAGACCAATGAATATAATTGGAATATAGGTTATAAAATAGATGTAAACATTATATCAATATTAAATGTTTTCTAGTTGATAACTGAACTGGATTAGTAAGAGAATATCCCTATTCTTAGGAAATACATACTGAAACATTTAGAAAATACTGTAAGTTGAAAATGCATTTAATACTGCACTGTAGAGTAGGGGGTTATCTACCCTCATCATGGCATGGCTGACTGGGACGTGCAGAATATTTTGACAGGTGTCTGACCAAACACTGGGCACAAGAGCCTAGCAAAGGTGACACAGAATATTAAACATCACAGTACTGGAAACAGGGTGTTCAGTGACAGCATTGTTTAAGCCACTATAGAAAAATGGAAATAACGCCTAGAATGGTCCCTGTCTTCAAGAAAGGTAAACTACATAGATGAACCTCTACTAGGTATCCACAAAATAACTGTAAAATCATTTAAAACAACAGAATGAAGTCCTCATGCCAAGGTACAGAGCACAGGGATTCAAAGCAGGTGAGAAGGGCCTGGAAAGGGGTAGGGATCAGAGACAAGGAGTAGGAAGAGTTTATGGTAAGGTTTCCACTGGGAGATGGGGCAGGAGGTTCTTTCAGATGAGCTCAATCAACTCTTTCCTCTTCTAAGTTTTTTTTCTTCTCACTTTGGAGGAGTTTTAAAACAAATAAAGAAAAAAAACAAGCCCCAGTAAGTAGTGTTATACTATAGGGTTTTACACCCTACTAAATGAGCATCCTCAGTTAATAAATCCAGCAGATTTACAAATGAGCTTTCATACTATAAAGGGCTACAGAACTGAATGCTTTTTTACAGTTTTCTAATTGTCTTAATTATTTAAATATGTGAAAAACTTTTGTTTGCCTTTAATATGAAAGCCACAGAGTTCAATCTTTTAAATTCAGTATTATTCAGTCTAAAAGTTTTCGGACCTTTGAAACTTTAGTATGGACCTATTATTTTATGACTTGGCTGTGGTTTTCTTAGTTGAAAACCCAAGCATAATTTAAAAAGAGAATCTAATCACTATATCTAATTATTAAAAAAGTTTAAATACTGACATTACTGCATTTAACTTAAATACAACTTTTAAAAATAATGACTCTCAGATGGACAGGAAGTTGCCATTAGAACAGCTAGAGTTGAAAGAAGGTTGTTATTAAAGAAGCCCCTTTTGAAATCTCAGCTTAACCCATGTTAACTTTCCAAACTGCATTTGTAAACTCAATCTTGAAATAGCAGGAAAAATTCTGGAGTCCCAGACCTTTTACTCCTTTTTTGTTGTTAACACTCTTAGCTCTTCTACAAGAGAAAGAGCATTTGTGTCTCTACAGGAGACATCAAACCCTCATTAAAATCTGCAGCTACTTAATATAAGTCATGGGTGGGACTCATTGAGAAGTCTTTTTATATTAATTTTGCATGTGCAAATAGGGTGAAGCCTTGCCCTGCCCATTTCCTTGCATGTATTTATTAAGTATTTATTCATCTAACAATCATTTATTATCTGCCTGTTAGGTGATAAACTTTCAAACAGTATTTTGAACTGTAATGAGTTTAAGAAGTAGATCAGTTAAGACCTGGTGAACACATGCATTTTCACAGGGAACCTTCAGAGATGCCTCAGAGGGCAGCAGGAAGGATGACCACAAAGTGCTCCTTCAAGTGGCAGTCCTGGAAGTCATAGTGTCCAGGTTTCACTGACTCAGAAAGGGCATCTGCCAGATACTGAGGCTGCATTTGACACTTCAATAATACCCTTTTTGAAACTCTCTCCCCTCAGTTTTTCTGATGCCATTTTCTCCTGGTTCTCCATTCTCTCTGGCTTCTCTCTCTCTGCTCATAATATGTCAATGTAAGACGAGGCCTTCTTGGAGAGACCTCTCTTCCTCTCATTCCACACACCATGCAGTTACCCATGCCATCACTTCAGCATGGATGATGACTCTATAGGTGGGCTGACGACTCCCAAGTCCCCACTTCAGCTCAGGTCTCTCCTCCCAATGCCAGTGGAGTAGAATGAAGACCCCACCTCTCAGGTATCTCTTAAATGTCTCAAAGAAATCTCAAATGCACCATGGCCAAGAGAGGACTCATCATGACCCTCCCCTCATCATGACTCACCAGCTGCCAATATCCCCTTACCCACTCACCCACCATGGTACCATGATCTATCCAGTTCTGATTCCTTCTGCCCTCCCATAGCCCAGTTCCACAAATATCTAGTCAGCCACCTAGGAGTCCTTCAAGTCCATCCACTAAATATTTCTTGAACCGGTCTAATCCTTTCTATCCCATGCCTTATAGCTCAGGATCTCACCATTCCTCGTCTGATAACTTCCATTACCTGATGGCTCTTCCTTATTACAGCTGTTGTCCCTTATAGTCAGGCCTCTACACCAAAGGATGTTTATAATAAGCAGTGTCTTTCAGCGATTCCCTATCACTATCAAGATTAAGTCCTTAAAAGTGGGCAGTGGACACGGGGAGAGAGAGAGAGAAGGAAAGGAAGAAAATGTGTATATATTTGTATGTAAGTGTAATATAAGCACTGGCTCCACACAGAGGTCCCTTCCTACTTTTTAAGGCAGAATAGTATAATTTCAGTGCACAGACTCGAGTTTGAATGCTTGGGTTCAAATTCTTAATTTATGAGTTACATGACCTAGGAAAAGTTACTTCATATGTTGATGCCTTGTTGTTTGTATTAGTTATCTAGCACTGTATAACATATTACCTCAAAACTTAATAGCTTAAAACAACACTTATTTTCCCAGAAGTTTTGGGGAGACCAGGAATTGGGAGCAGCTTAGCTAGTAATTTTGGCTCAGGGTTTCTTATGAGTTTGCAGTCAAAGCTGGGGCTGCAGTCATTTGAAGGCTTGACTGGAGCTAGATGATGTTTCCAAAATGACCTTCACACGTGGCAGATGGAAGGAGGCTTCAGTTCCTTGATGGCTGCACTTATACGGAAGAATATTGAAGAATTTGTGGATAGAGTTTAATATCATCACAATGTCCTTTTCAGCAAAATGGAGATAACAGTAATTATATAGTTATATGACGATTAAATAAGCTAATACATGCTAAGGGTAGAACGATGCCCAGCACATGGTAAGAACTCGATAGGTACTCATTACTGCTATCATTCCTGAGCTTATATCCCATCACTTCCTCCTTCTTCAACGCCCCTCATAAATCCTGCCTCCTGGCCTTTCTAAACTACTTGCAGTTCCCTGAATAACTTACGCAAACATCTTTGTGCCCTGGCCCTCCACTCTGCCTTCCCAGAAGCCTCTCCTATTCCATATTTTCCTCCAACCTTTAATGGGTCCTTCTTCAAGCACTTTCCCAGAACTGCTCAGGCTGGGCTAGGTGCCCTGCAGCAAGCATCCCAGGGCTCCCTCAGCCAAGCTCTTATCTCACATAACTGCTTTCTGCCTCTCTAGATCAAGATGGCAGTGGTACCTTCCTCCTGTAAGTGTTCCCTCCTCAGGCAGGTCCTTACATCTCCAGGAGCTCCTTCCCATGAGATTTCTGTGTGTGTATCATTATTGTTGTAATTGTCTTCCACTAACACTGAGAGGGACTATGTCTTATTCATCTTTGGGGCTTCAGGCACAAGCACAGTGCCCAAAACACAGTGGGTATCTAACAGTCTGTTGTACAATGAATAAATATCTAAAACTTCAGAGAACACTTTTAACATACAGAAGGAAGAGGAATCATGGAAAAATCAACAAAATGGGTCAAGTACATTGTAGATCTCGGTATGCAAACTGTGGCTAAACAAAGTCACACTATACTTATCTGTCTGAGATACTCAGAATTCTGTTTTCTCAGAACCTACTTCTGTCTTCATCATGAATTAATATAAGCTAAGTTTAAAATTATAAATTTATGAAATTATGATATCACTATGTTTATAAACTAAGAACTGAGAAAAAATAAAGCCTGTTCATTGTTTATAGTCTACAAAGCCAAGGCATAGATATTTCTCCTATATTTAATACATTATCATAATCTCTTCTTCAAAAGTTTATTGCATTATTAATGCCTAAATTAGTTGTTAAAACAAAGAACCCAGAGATAAATGTAAGAAGTTTGACTATAAACACACTGATGGCCAAAAATGGAATATGACTCAGATCGAAGAAATAATTTTAAAAAGAGGCACAAAGTAAATCTTAACCTGAAATCTATTTTTCAAAAACAACTCAAACACAAACAGGCAGACAGAGAGATGACTTTGTGACTTGCCATTAAAGCATGAATACACTTGATAACACAGGAATGAATAAAGTAAAATACGAAATGTGAAGATGTTAATGTATTATGTATGCACAGTATAAGAAGTAGATGTCCTTGGCCTCTTGTCAGAGGAAACATACACCGAAGTCTCACTGTTAGCCTCACCAAAGTTTTAGTTTGAACTTGACTTATTGTACTCTTTGAACGTTCTTGTTCTCCTAGGGAGACTTCTTTCCACTTTTTGAAAGATATGTTTTTAAAGTATTTGTGGTAGCTTGCAAGAGCCAAAGTTAAGTTCAATGATGTTGGACTAACAGGCAGTGGAGTAGGTGTTTTTGGATGAAGCACCCTGTCTAGTGTCCCCTCAATCATGCCTGGTAAATAGCCAGCTATGTATTCTGTCTACTTTAAGGCAGGCCCTAGATGGAGAGGATTAGGGAATCATTATACACTAGAGTTTCTGCTAACATTTCCCTGTGCAAAACAAAGGAAAATTCATGAATATGGCTGTTGTAACCTTCCAGATGTTTTCATGGCTGTGCCTGACACAAGACATTATTTTAGGATTTCAGTAGCAGCTTCTATGTCTCTAGCTCCAACACATAAGCACTGTCTTCTCTAAGGAACTAAGGAAACAGAAGCAAACAGTAGCCCCTAAACCATGGGATCTGGGTGCAAGCTTGAGAGATAAAGGCCTAGGAATTCCCTGCTGTAAACACCGTTGTGAAGGGGCTCTAAGCAGAAAAGTATTTCAGGATCAGAAGGGATCTTAAATGTATGGGAGGGGAGCCATATGACCTAGATTTTCTAATGCAAGCACAATTTCAGATATTCTGCTCCTAAGTCAGATGATGAGTCATAGGTCATCTGGGCCACCACCCTAATTTTATAGGCAAAGAAACTGAGGATGAATAATTTCCCAAAGATCACGTAGTAATTAGTGCCAGATGGAAATGCTACAATGTTCATTCCTCACTGTCTTTCTAACCAATCTGCAGGACTAAAGTCAAGGAGATCTAGCTGTAGTTTAATTCTAGACGTTTTTCACTACATAACACTGACTATACTTTTTATGAGTCTCATCCTTGTAAAACAATCTGAATTTAAAAAAGAAGTTTCAGATGAGCCAATATTCCCTCCTACAACAAGAATGAATGGTTTTAAGTTGGGAATTAAAGGCTGGCAAGAGGCTACTTCAATTAAACTGAGGACCTATCAGTAAGCAGTTCAAGAATGAACTAAGCAATAGCTAGCAAAACATCTAAATATGTGAACTTCATACTAGTTAGAAACTTAATATGAATTATAATGCACAAAGTATGTCTTAAAAATTGAGTCAAAAACCATACAACAAAATGAAGAAGGGAGAAAAAAAATCTTGAATAAGGGAGAAAAAATATCTTGAAGAAAAATCTTGAATAAGAAGAAGAAGAAAATATACTCAGGGAGGTTTGTTTAGATATGATTGCTCACTACTGCCTAAAATGAACTTTAGACTTTGGGGTTTAGAATTTTTCTAAATCTTAACCAAAGAGTTAAAAGGAAAAACACATCATACATAATTAATCTGACTCTGGAAAATAAGGCTGTAGGGTTTCTTCACTCGACCAGGACAAGGGAACAAACTGGGAAGGCAGAAAAGCTCTCAGCCTCAGATGACTGGCAGAGTGACAGATTTTGAAATAATTTAAAATGGTATTTCATTTTAAAAAGTATTTTTTTTCTGACTGTAAACATACTTATACTTTTGCAGAAGTATACTTTGTAGAAATCTTGAAATGTTGGGGGAAAAATAAAAACACTCATCTTTTGTACATCCAGATAATCTCTGTTAATGTTTGCCCATATTTTTCATCTTTTTTCTCCAAATATGGTTAATATTTTTACATAACTGAGATAATAGCATGTTTATAGATTTTAACTTCCTCTTTAATTCAGTAAACTACTATGAACATTTTCTTATGTTAATTAAAATGATTTGCAAGCAGTTTGTAAATGGCTGCCTGATATAATAACCATCCCTAATGTAATGATCTTCTTATTTATAAATAAGGCTGTGATCAAAATCTTTACATAGAAATCATTGTCCACATTTCTGATTATTCCTACAGAGAAGCCTAAAAGTTGAACTAGTAGGTCAGAGTTTGACACTTTAAGTTTCTTGACAACATCTGTTAAATTAACTTACAAAAAAATTATACCAAATACGCAGTGGTGTGTGCCTGTCACAGAGTGACGTTCCTGTCTTACCACTGCTTCGTTGTCTCTAAGAATAATCATTACAGACTTTCTGCTGCTCTGGAAGAAAAAGAGAGCACCACACTGCTGTTCTAGTTTTGATCTGATTATTAGTAAGTTTTAATATATTTTCACATAATTATAAGCAATTTATATTTCATTTTCAGTGAATTACCTCTTTGTGTTCTTTAACAATTGGGAGTTCTTTGGTAAAGTAATTTAGATATACTATATATAACATAATGATATCCTATTATTTTTCCTTATGATCTATTTTCAAGTAACTTGAGAATTTTTTTTAGAACTTTCTAAAGAAAACTTTATGAATCAATAAAGTAAAATAAATCCCTAACCTGTCACAAAAGTATACCGTTTGAAGTAATTATGAAATGAATAATTTTTTCTCAAACCATACAGTAAACATTTTACAAAAAGAAGGGGGTGTTAGTCCTGACTCTGCCTCAAACCAGAAATTTTATCTTAACACAAAATTTGAATGACTCTCAGTCTGTTCTGCTGTAAAATGAGACCCATAATCTTTAAGACTCCAACTTCAAAACTAGGCAGTCTTTCACTTACGTAAAAACAATAAACAGCGCCACCTAGAGGTAAAAATAAAAAATTTTATACATTTTCCCTAAAAAATAAATCTTCAGTCTTAGCAAAACACCAAGTCAAAAAATTTTACATTAGTAGAAGTTGCCAGAGTAAATGTATAAGAATTTTAATAGCCTCTTAAGACAGGACAAAACATTTTAAATAAATCTGTCATAGCATCTGGAACAATTCTTAGCTTCTATGTAAATCTAGCTCATTTTTCGTACCGTCACTTTTCTAGATCAACCATTTTCTTTGGTATTGCTTGAGAAAAATTAATGACATTGTCTTAAATCTGCTTCTAAGTACCGCAGTTGTCATACTTAATAATGTGATATAGTATACAATATATATTAGGTATCCTAGATGCATTCCTTACCCTTTGGGGGTTTGTGGACTTGAAGAAAACTATGGTCAAAAAACAATTTCTCTATAATTAGATACACAATGTCATTCCCTGACATAGACTTCAGGAAAAGAATGATTCCAGTGGTGCTGCACTGAATCTACTTGGACATGAAGAAAAATGTAATGTATGGAAATGTTTGAAGAATAGGGATGTCCAATCACTATTAATATCTAGATTGTTAAGCAACAGCGTCCTCTTTATAACCTCCTTTGGAACTGCACTATTTTAATTTGTACTTTCTAAATTATTCTAAGTGTGTTCTCCAGCTTCATCATGTTTAACCTTTTAATTAAAAATTTAAGTTGTAAGCTCACCAACTGACACTGCATCTTCTGATCATCTTGGATTCGTTACCGCCCCCACACCCCATCCCGGGTGCACTATGATGCGAACATTTGTGTGGATTGAGTGACAGATTCCTCTGGCAAAGGTGAACCTACAAGATAAAACAGAGTTCAGGCAAATAAACGTTAAAAACACTGTTGCAACAAAGTTCAGAAAGAGTGCTGCCTAAGACCTGAGTTTACCTTTGACTGATGTAACTTAGATTTAGAAACTGACTTAAATTTGTATGGTCTCCAATTTTTCACCCATATTTTAGAGAATAGATTCCCTTCGGGAAATTGCATCATTATAAATTGTTCTGAACAAAGAAGAGAAAAAGGAACTAAAAATTTCCCCAACTTTTTATCTTGAAAGTTTTCAAACATCCAGAAAAGTTGAAAAAATCGTACCATGAGCACCCATAAATCTACCTACAGTTAATCATTAATATTTTTTTTAACTTTATATTTATTTCTGAAACAATGAAACTATGCTGCAGATATCATACTTCACCCTGAAATACTTTCTCAAGCACAAGAACAAGAATATTCTCCTTCAAAACCCTGATGTCATTTTCATACCTAAGAAAATTAACAATACTGCTCTAATATCCAGTTGAAATACAAATGTCCATAGTTGTTTGAAGGATATTCTTTATAGCTGTTTTCTAAAATCAAGATCTAATCAAAATTCACAAATTACATATAATGTATGTTGTCTTTGAAGCACTCATTTATTGGGCACTTACTATGTCCCAGGTTACACAGGCCTTCATGTTTAATTTTCACAAGAAAATTTGAGACAGTTGTTATATAAAATAGTGTTACTTTACCTGTGAATACTCTGATGTATTTTAGTTAATTTACCGTTATATTCACAGAATCCAGCACACAGCCTTGAACATCCTAATATATATATAGCAGTTCAATAAATAAAACATGGTGTGTCTAAATTTTGATGGGAAAAATTATAATAAAAACATGATGATAAACTACCTAATTTGTTGTGATAATATACCGAGGCAGAGGTAGGTAGCCTCTCATCCACACTCCCTGCTTTCCCAGGCACTTCAGTAGAAGTACCTGAGCAGTCCACCATCGGCCATCTTGCTACAAGTTACAATTACAATTCATGCTAATTTTGCATCTATTCAATAAATGAATTTTTTAATTTTAATATTAAAATGGTTTTAATTTAATGTCAGGGAGAAAAAGAATATCCCATTTGTTTTATCAGGCTTCAGGGTGTACCATTTATGGACACAAATAAATTAAAGGGGGCCAATAGAAAATATTAGGTTTAGCATGCAGAAAATTTCTTTTCTCTTTTTGGGGGTCAAAGTATTTTGAGGACTCAGATTCACATGAAGATATAGATATTAATAGGAATAATATTTTCATCTTTTTTAGATGTGGTAAGCTAATCCCTGACAAGATCTACATAGAATTTTGCAAAGGAGGTGATTAGAGTGCAGTAATTTTAGCCTAATTTGGGTAACATTTTGATAAGTATTATCTGATAAAAAGGTAATCATTTACGTCATTTATTGGGCCAAAATGTTCTTTGATTCTCTGTCAGTCTCTTTTAGAATCTAAGAGACATAATTGTCAAAGAACTGTTTAGAAAAGAAAGATGACTGACAATTTTTTACCATGAATACTATAATTTCAATAACATGGAATCTGAAATAACTCATAATTCCCATGATACATATTAATTACAGCAATCTAATACAGAAATGCATAGTTCTGCCTCAGCAATTAATCGAGTCTCCTAAATTAACCAACTTTGTAAGTCACCCACTAGCATTTAAGGTGAACAATGGAGTCATTTGTCTTATTTAGATCTTTACAGTTTGTTGTGACATCTTTTGTTTCTCCATGAAGGGAAATTATTAAAACCTAAATTCAAAGAAATTCTTGTCAGTACCCTCCCCTAAGTCAGCATACACCAGCAACTTTCAGTTACTTCTTTGTGTGCTAAGTTTACATTAAAAAGCTAGTATTAAAATAAGACTGTTAGAAAAGTTTACTTTTTTAAAAAACCACTCCACTTTATAGACTGAGAAAGGAAAGAGGCACACTCTCTGGGGTGAGGTATCTTCAGGAAGGATACAGGGTGATAGGTGTGTTCAGAGTGTGCTGATGTTCCGTTGGCAGCCTCATCCTTAATGATTTGGCCTTAATTATACAGATAACTATAATTTTTTTGCCTACTGAATGCTGTGCTCATGAAAACACTGACCTTTGTTCAAGATTGTATCACCAGCAATGAAGCATTTTTCAAATTAACATGTCTTCAGAAATATTTGCAATGTAGAGAACAAAAACCAATAAGACCAAATTTCATTAATAAACTAGAGTATAAATGTCATGAGAACAGAGGCTCTGTCTATTTGAATTGTTACTACATCCACAATGCTAGCATATTGTAGACATTCAATATTTACTAAATGAATATGTTGAATGTTTCAATTCTTGAGGCAGCTATTAGGCTCTGGGAAGACAATGGATCACCAGCAGACATCTCAGCCTAAGCAGTGCCATGAAGAGGGTGCTTCTGCTTCACAAAGCTGTAACCTGAGGCATCCCCAGGAATCAGGTAGAAAGAACACATTTGAAGCAAACTCAACAGGACCTGAAGGTACAAGGAAAGTGAAAATGCAGGTGTCTTACATTCTCAGCCGTACTACCACTTCTCTCTTACCCCTCACCCACAGGTCTGTGGGAAGCTCCCTGTGACCAGGGCTGAGGCTAGGAAAACCCAGACTTACTAGGTGAAGGGTCTGTCTTATCAAATATTAAGAATTATTTTCAAGCCTTAATAATTATTACAGTTTTCCAGTATAAGTACAGATAAACAGACTAACAGCAAAATAGACAGCTTAGAAACAAGCCTATATGTGGAAATTTGATATATGACAGAAATGACATTACAAAGAGATATGAAAAAGATGGTATAATCAACAAATGGTATTGGGACAATAGATACTCATATTGGAATAAATTTTGATCTGTACCTCATGCCTAAATGCAAATTAATCCTAGGTGAATTATGAACCTAAGATTATGACACATGCTACGAGATGAATGAAATTTGAAAACATTATAATAACTGAAAGAAAACCAATTGCAAAGAACAAATACTGTATTATTCCACTCATATGAGGTAGCTAGTGTAGTCAAATTCATAGAGGCAGGAAGCAGAATGGTAATTGCAGGCCTAGGGGAGAAAGAATGGGGAGTTAGGCTTTAATGAACATAAAGTTTCAATTTTGCAGGATGAAAAAGTTTTGGAGATAGATGGTAGTGATGGTTGCACAATAATGTCAATATATTTAAAGATACTGAACTGCACATTTAAAAATGGTGAAAATGGTCAATTTTATGTTAAACATATTTTACCACGACTTAAAAAAACTCTCAGAAGAAAATGTAGACAAATGTCTTCCATTTCAGTAATATGACACAGTTATACAGACAGTCTCTTCCACCAATAACTAAAAATGCTTAATAAACATTTAAAATATTCTTTAAACACCACCTGATGATTCCCAACACTCCAAGATACAGTTTTAAAGTGGTCCTAGATTAGGAGAACTCTAAGTACCAGATAGAAGTATATGTAATATTCTTTGAAGGAATTGACCTTCATCTGAGGCCTCACAGAATCACTGCAAATAAATCTCAGGGAAATGAGCAGCTTATAGTAAAAACAAACAAAAAAACAAGCACACAAGAATACAAAGTATTATGAGTGAGAAGCAGCAGAAACAACAGACAGTAGAAAAGGACTCACAAAGATTGTTATTAACCAAAGGAGTAGTCTATATAGTCTGAGATACAAAAAAGAAATGGCAAATTTATTGGTAAATACAGATATAAAACAAAAATAATTGTTTATGGACTACAGTTTGAAAAGGCAAAATTAAAATACACAGCCACAGTAACATAAATAGGGTGAAAGATAAATGGAGTTAAAGTGTTCCAAAGTCCTTCCTTACGTTATACCAAAGGTAAAAGAATTGCTTAGCTTATGAGGACTTTCATAGGTTAATATGCACATAGAAACACTGTATTCTAACTTTCAAACACTGGGAAAACATGAAATAATTATTCAAAAACTCCCAGTCTTTTGAACCCAAAAGAATTCAACAACAAAGAGAAAAGGAAATTGGACATATAGAAATCACAAAATCTTATTTAAATCTAAATATACGAAAAAATAATATTAAATGATAATGAATAAAATGTTCTAGTTAAAAGATAGTATTTTCAGTCTAGAAGAAATTAAAAATCCAATGATATTCTCTTTAAAAGAAAGAGTAAAGTAAAATAATGGTAAAAAATATATGTCATGCAAATTCTGACTGAAAGATAGCTAGTATGGCATGCTCGTATGAGACAAAATAAACTTTAAGGCAAAAAGCACTAACAGAGATAAAGAGGTTCAAAATTTTCACAAGAAAAATTCTAGTCCTAGTTTTCTCTAGATGGTTTACTAGACAAATTCTATGAAATATTCAATAAATAATAATTCCAAAGTGTTTCAGGGCTAGCATAAGATAAAAGTAAGAACCTTGTAGGAAGAGAAGGAGGAAGGATAGTTATAGGACAATTTCAGAAACACAGATGCAAAAATCCTTAGCAAAATAATAGCAAATTAAGCAATGTATAAAAAGGAAAATCTAACATGGCCAAGTTTGTATTTCAGAAATACAAAGTTGGTTGCACACAAGAAAATGTAATTTACTACATTAACAGAATAAAATGAAAAAGCATATAAACATCTCAAAGATGCAAAGAAACATTTGATAATTCTCAACATCTATTTACAACCTTTAGAATTTTAGATAATAAGAAATTGAAAGAAATATCTATTTAACATTGCATTGAAGCTCCTTAACAGTGAAGTGGAACAAAGGTATATATATATATATAAGCATGGGAATTAAAAAACAAAACTATTATTATTCATTATTTGAAAATAATATCTAAGTAATTAAAAAATAATTAATACTTTAATTATAGATATAAAAAGCAATATATGAAGTTATTGGATAGAAAACTCAATAAATAAAATTTATTTTTTTTCCTTCCTACTAGCAACTGGTAAACAGAAAATAAACATTTTTAAAGGGTACCATCTGCAATGGTATAAAAGTATAAAGGCTTGGGAATAAACCTAATGCTAACTGCTAGATTTTATGAAGAGAATTTTTAAAGTTTATCTAAAGCACAGAGGAGACCTAAATAATTATATAGGGTCTGGAAGATTCAACACTGTAAATGCTGAACCCCACTGCTGATCACGGAGAAGTAACTGGTATAGAAGTTGCTCTCCCACCATAAACAAGAAACCTGGACAAGAGCTATGAGACAACTGTTTCAGACACTGCGACGACAGGGAAAGGCTGATCTTGGAGAGAAAGAAAACAAAATGAGCCTTACAATTGCTACAGCTCTGACCTCGTGGCAATTTTGAGATTCCAACATAGGAAAGGGAAAACTCAAAGCACGGAGGTCTCACTAAATTAAGGAGATAGAGATTGGATATGGGGGAGGGAAGGGAGCTGGAATTTGTAGAGCAAAGTACCAGAGAGGAGGGAGCTACACAGAAAAAGAGCTTCTGAAATCTGCACAGGGTCTCCTTGAGTCTTCGGCTGAATACAAATCTGCACATGCATAGAATGAAACTCCACATAGCTGTAAACTGAGCAAATTCTCAGAGCACAAAGAAGGCTATGAGATGTTTGAATATACCTCGCCAGAGTACAACACCTCCTAAACCACTTGGGCAATCAACAGAAACCCCAGACGGGTCAAGGCTTAGTACTGCAGCTAACCCAGTGTAAAAGGCTATTCTAGGCACACTCTGACAAAGTTTAAAATAATCCTTGAAAATACCAAGTTGATCCACAACTAACCTAACCACAAACCTGTGCCAAAACAAACTTCAATACTTTTTGAAAAAAGACAACAAAATGCAAACACTTAACAATATAAAATATATGTCTGATATCGAATTTTAAAATCACAAGACAGAAAAAAGCAACAAGTTGTAGACTAGAAAAAGATCTTAAAATGATATACATAAAGTATGTACATTTGGAATATATATAATGCTCATATACATATAACACATGCTTATATTTCATACACACACGTATATTTTCATTTCAACCCTTTTCACTTTCATGCTTGCTTCGGCAGCACATATACCAGTCCTTTTCACTTTGACTTAACATCAGTGCTAATGCCACCAGATTTCCTGACAATGCAAAAATGATCACTTCATGTACATGAAATGTTCTTTTTGTGTTTTATTATCAAACAAAACAATATAAATATTAGCGAGTATGGAAAAGAACATTCT
This sequence comes from Macroglossus sobrinus, assembly GCA_004027375.1. Taxonomy (NCBI): domain Eukaryota; kingdom Metazoa; phylum Chordata; class Mammalia; order Chiroptera; family Pteropodidae; genus Macroglossus; species Macroglossus sobrinus. Next base: position 330,107 of record PVKZ01000263.1, on the reverse strand, counting down.
AGTATGTTTGCTTATTCATGCAGACCAAGCCCTTTAAGAATAAAAAAAAGAGCTAAACATTTTTTTCCTCCATATTTTCTTTGGCTTTATCTTTTCCCAGTACATCATCTCATATCCCAAGGGTTTGCATCCAGTGGTGTGCTGGAACTGGCCTTTTTTGTTTTGTTGTGTTTTGTTTGAATTCTCACTTCCTTCTTTTTTCTCAAAATTTACAGGCCCTATCTCCTCTGGGGTTTTTTAAATCCAAAGCTATTTCCCACCTCCATTCCAATTTTCTCTTGTTTGATAAAGAAATAAAGGTTCATTCCTTAAGTAGATATTTACTGAGGGCATACTGTATGCCAGACACTGTGACCAATCAGGGCTTACTTCCTTTGTAAGAGTGTTACTAGACTTCAAAAGTAAATAAATTAAATAATTATAAATTATGGTAAATATCATGAAGAAAATTAATAATAATGAGAAGTGGGGCACTAATTTCAGATGGGATGGCCAAGGCAGGTTTCTCTGGCGAGGTGATATTTAAGCTGAGAGCCAAAAGATGAGAAGAAGCTAGATATACAACAGATACTGGAGATGACTGCTCCAAGCAAAAAGAACAACTTGTTTGAAGAAAAATCTTGACCTGTGAGAGAAACAGGAAAGTAAGGTTTGGCTGGAACATAGTGAGAGGAGCATGATGCAAGATGAGTATGTATGAGAGAAGGATGGGTACAGCTCATGCCAGGCCTTATGGGATAAGATAAAGAGTTTGACTTTTCAGAGCTATCACCATCAGACTGTTTTTTTTTGTTTTTGTTTTGTTTTGGTTTGCAAGGGAATGACATGATCTAATTTAAGAGAATCGATCATCTTTGCAGCTGCAGAGAATGGACTGGTAGAGGACAAAAGTAAGACCTGATGGAACAGCTAGGTATATTAATTTTCAACATTCATGTGCATACAAGTAACCTGGAGATCTTGTTAAAATGAAGTTTCTGGTGTGTAGGTCTGAGATCCTCTCTATTAAGCTCCCAGGTAATACTGATACTGTTGGTCTACAGACTACACTTTGAGTGGCAAGCTGCTGTGAAACTGTGCAGTATCTGGGTGATAGATGATAGCAATTCAGAACAGGGTCCTGGAAATAAAGATGGAGAAAAGTAGGTGGATCCAAAATATCTTTTATGCTGGATTGTGGAAAAGGAACATCAAGATGGGTAGCAAACTTCTCTTCACTCCCCACCCCCATCTTTTTAAATGAAGAATTCTCACATAGAGAGGACGAATTTTAGGTCAAAATCTCTTTGTAGGACTTCACAGAAGTCTCATGCAAATGCAGTGAAACTTCTGGACCCAAATGTGCTAAAAAAGCATTTCTTCTCCCTAAACATGCATTACAAAGTTTTCTGCTGTTAACATTATTGGCATTGCCATTCTCAATCACCTTTCCTAGTTCCCAGAATTCTCATATACCCTACAGTGGAAAGCATAAAATTATTAATAAGAAGAACAATGATTCTCAAAGTGTGGCCCCCAGAACAGCAGCATCAGCATTGAATGGGAATTTATTAGAAATGAAAATTCTTGGACTTCACCTTACATCTACCTGAAGGAATTTCTCAGTAAGATAAGAAGAAGACAGAACTTTAACCAAACACATTAGACCACCTGCGACGTACACAAATAGGCCGTATGAGCCTCTTAGATCATGTGTACTGGCAGCTTTCACTATTATAGCCTGCCCTTCCCGTGTGCTAATATGACAAGAGGAATAAAAAAAGTAAAGAAGAAAAAAAGAAGACATCTTCTTCCCTTTGAAAAAAATTATTTAATAATTTTCAGCATAAGTGGATATTTGATACTTTGTCTTATCTTTGTACCTCTCTTTTTGACTAGTGAAAATGATGAATTAGGGGTATGAGGATGGAGGAATACAAGAATTGTCTAAGAAGGGAAGAATAATAGTAGTTACTTTATGAAACACACCTGAAAATTACAGTTAGGGCTAAAGTAACCTAAGAGAGAAAATAAGTGAGGTCTTTTGATTAAGAGCTACTGTTGGGCTTGTGTGTATTTCATGTTCCTCCCTTCCTTTCCTGTAGCCTGATTCTTTAACATTTTGCTTCTTGTTTATTATTTCAGTAGTGGATAAGTAGGACAGGGGAAAGAGTAAATACATTTTAGTATAATTTATCTTGTACTCGTTAATAATGAAAGTTCTAATGATGAGAAAATTTCAGTGTGGCTAAGTTTTACGTACAGATACAGTTGTAAATTATAAGATGTAACGTTAAGTGAAAAAACACAACCCAAGGTGAGAACAGTGTGTATATATGTAATTTCTGTTAAGAGAATAAATAATAATAACTGTTTGAGAGAAGACACACAAGAAACTGGAACATTGCCCCTGAAATGAATAGGGTGGCTGGTGGACAGAGTAAAAAACAGTTTTCATCAGATACTCTTTCATATTTCTTGAATTTTTAAAGTATGTTTGTATAATCTATTTTAAAAATAAATAGCATTTTTTTAAAAGTGTTGGTTAAGAGCAGATTTAGGAATCTCAATTCTTTCTTCTAAGAGGCTCATGATATAATAGAAAGAGTATTGTTTTTGGAGTTAAAAAATAAAAATAGACCTGGTTCTAACACCTAATCTGCTATTGACTAGTTCTGTGACCTTAGCCAAGTTCCTTAAGTTAGCTCAATCTCGGTTGGGCATTAATAAAATCAGTATAACAAAAGCTACTTTGTGAGGATGAGACATTATATAAAACTGCCTTATGCTTAATAAATGGTGGCTATTATTCTGTGAATTTCAATAATCCCTGCTATCTATTACCACCAATTATGAGTTGGCTGTTGGCTCAAGGGAACCTGAGGTATGAATGAGGTCTAAGAGATAAGAGAGTCTTAATTTACAGGTATCAAATATCTACCTGTGGAAGGGAGCCATTTTTTTTAATTGTATTCAGGTGCTTTTTGAGTTTTCAGGTATGAAAGTCCAAGGCCTTTTTAAGGCTTCTTAAGGACCATCCCAAGAGATCAAGCAATTAATGGCATTTAATGATGGCCAACTCCATGATGTAGTTTTATATTGGTTCTCTCTCCTTTACCTCCCCCTCTTTACCCACTCCTGTTTCTTGGACATTCTGTGTAGCAATAGTTTTCAGTTATGGAATTTCCATTTCTCTGCTGAGATTCCCCATCTGTTCACTGATGCTTTTAAAGGAAAACTGCATTTCTTCCTTTAAACCCTTATACCTACTTATAATAGATACTTTAAAGTCCATGTCTACTTATTCCACCAACTAAGATCTTTTCTGTTTCTATTGACTATTTTGTCTCTATGTTAAGGTCACATTTCCCCCTTCTTGAGTTATTTGTTTAGTAATTTCTTACTGTACACGTAACTATTTTGGCTGCTACAGTGTGAGGAACGATATTCACTGTCTTTAAGGAGTTTTGAGTTTTATTCTGGAAGGTTGTTAATTACTGTGGTTGACCTTGATCTTATTTTGGTTTGGTCCTTAGTCCTAGATCATGTATCTCATTGGGGTTTCCACTGCATGCCCAGGGTACTCCATAAGAACTCTCCTTGAACTGGAATTCTAGTCTTCCAGCACCGGCATTTCTGTTATGCTGTCAGCGCCCTAACAGTCATTGCTGGCAAGCCTCATATGGTCTTGCCTCGCACATCTGCAGCCAAGCACTTAGCCACAGTCCTGAAGATAACCTCCCACAGACCTGAGATGGCCCTCTTTTCAGTCCCATCATTCTGGGTATACTGACCCACATATACAGCCACCTCCCCAACCCTAAACTCTGATTTCTTCCTCTTCTACCTCACAATACTGCTGCTCTCCACATGGACCACCTCCCTCAAGGTGCTCTCATTCAGAAAAGCAAGGCAAACATAAAGGTCACCTGTTGATTCTGTCTCTTAAATATCTCTTGAATCAGTCCACTTTTCCTCCTCTTCTCTGCCGACACCCTACTTCATTTTCTCCAGTGGTGTTCCCTACGTATATTATTTGTGTGCCACCCTCTCCTCCATTCCGTATACAGTGCTAGAATGAACGTTTAAAAATGCAAATGATCATGTCACTTTCCTGCATAAACATGTAAAACAAACAAACAAAAAACTTCACAATGACATCCCATTACTCTCATATTGAAGAGCAGACCCTGAAGAGGCCTCTGAAATCTGGAGCCCATCTCTCTACACTGAAACCATTTTGGCTTTTTTTCCCAGGATTTCTAAATCAATTTGATGCTGTTCCCTCTGACTTAAACACTTTCCATTCTACTCTTTCTTAGCCAACTCCTTCTTATTTTTCTTGTTTTAGCTTAGCTATCGCTAAAACCATTTTGACCCCCAGAAGAGGTTAAATAATCCCCTGCTGAAAGCTTCCATAGCATCCTGTACTACTTCTGCATAAACTCAGGTCACTGTTGGTCTCCCCTGCTCGATTATAAGTTCCAAAAGGGCTGGAATTATGTCTGTCTTATTACTAGCATAGTACTTGGCACATGGTACAATCTTAGTTTTTGGTGAATGATCAACTCACCAAAAAAATGAATGAATGAAGGGTGATTGAAGGAAGAACTGGTGATAAGACACAGGAATATAAAGCAAAACTCTAATCCTCAGGTAGAAATCTAAGGAAATTTTCCCTTGGGAAGAGGATTAGCAATAAACATGGGGAACATTTTTTTTAAGGACATGTGTGTGGTTCTTTTATTGTTATTTATTTTCCATTTGCTTGGGTTTTTGCCCAGAACTAGATTCAGGATTTTGGTATACTCAAAACATATCAGTAAAATGCAGAAAGAAAGATAATGTGTCTCTATTTTTCAGATCAGGAAACTGAGGTTTAGAGATCAAAATTACTGTTTGTGGTCTCAAAGCAGTTTGAATTATAATAAAGCCATATGTTTTCTATGTTTGACATTGCGATACGGCCACTCTTCTAAAAGTGTTTTCATGATTAGATAAGGCCTATAATTAAATAGTCTGATACTAAAAATTAATCATTCAAAATCCTAAAAATGTTTCCAACTGAATGTCAGCATAATGCAGTAATCTTCCCCATCTGAGGTAATGACATTATTCTCAAAATAGAGATTTTGCCTCATATCAAATAGAGCATAACTAAAGTCAACTAAATTGTGTGTGTGTTGGGGGGGGGAAGCTTCTCATACAACAGACTTCACAGTCGTCTATGTCATGGAAGTGAAATTCTCCCTACATTTGTGATTCCCTTTTCCTTGTCCCAGCTCTTCCAACATAGTTTCTCAACAGTGTCATGCATCACCCTTTAAACATTATGTTCTAGTTCTGTGACTAACACTGACCAATTTGTCTGTGACAAGAGTCTTCCTCACTGTTTGAACAGACTGTCACCACTTCCCCTAAATGCAGGGTGGCTCTAAGTCTTTTAGAGACATTCCTCCTTGGTGTCTGGGTGTGACCTCACAATCTAGCCAAATAAGTTTTAGAGAGTCCAATAAATTCTTTGGTGAACAACTCTGATTTCATTTTTTTGCTTCAGTCACAATCATCTTATTGTTGAGGCTGTTGGTCAACTTAAGGAAAAACTGGAAGAATTTATTCAAAATGTTTATGCAATGTAGCCTAGTTCTATGGTAACAGAAAGTAAACCACTGAAAGAACAAATTTCTTAGTGGAAGAATCATGATAAGTATGTGACTAAGAAAGGGCTCTGTTTAAATTATACCTCGTATCTTATTACTTGAAAAAAAAAATACCTAAAGTATTTTTGAACCAGCTTGTTAATGCTGAAAATTTTTAAATTGCTTGTAGGTATAATATTTTGCGAAGCTTACTTTTTTTATATATTCTCAACACAGTAGAATGCTCTAACAACTGAAGTTATAGTCAACAAAGTCACTTCTTGATCTATAATTTTTATAGAGAATATATTAAATGTCTAATCACTTTAAAGAGAATGATAGAAAAGGGTATAAAAATTTTAGACATGATTAAGAGTTTAACAAATGATTGCAAAGACAATAACATACACAACACAATTACGCAGTGATAAACAGCAACCTCACCTAGGAAGGCCAGATGCTGTTGCCGTAAAAGCTAAAAAATAAGAGGTCCCTGCAATCTGTGAGGTCCTTGCAATCTGTGAGATCAACCAAGGTTTGCCTTGACTAAAATAAATAGATAGATAGATAGATAGATAGATAGATAGATGAATGAATAAATAAATGACATCGAAATAAACAGCAACCTGTAATCAAGTGCTAGACTGTAGACAGAAACATTGTTTCTGAGGAGGTAAAATGGTAAAATCTTTTTTGTTTGTTTTAGGAAATTGAGAATATCTATTAAATTTTCTGTCATAGTTTTTCTTTTCCAAAATGCAGATATAAAAGCTGGATGCAAGTTTTACAACCAGGTCTACCTTTTGTTTTTAATTTTTTTCATGAAAAATTTTAAACACATACAAAAACAGAAAAATGCATCTTCATGTACACATCGCCAACCCATACTAATAGCTTTATTTTCTTGGAATGCTCTTCCTCTAGAGATATTCACAAAACTCACTTCCTCATATCTCTCAGAATTTAACTCAAACACATGGAAGGGCTTAATAAATAGTCAATGAATTAATAAATATGTCTTGATAAGGGGAGATGTTCATGATATCCTACATTTAAAAAAACAGAAAAATTGCAACACAGTTTGGAAAATATACCACTCCGGGTGGGAAAAAGTAGTAGTTGTGACAGAGATAGACACACCCACCAAATACTCTGCACTCCACACACATTTCCCAGCTTATTTGCAGTTGGGCAGGGATATGGTTACTTGCTATGGCCGATACATTGTAATTGAAAGTGAAGTATATCAATTATGGGCTGAGGCAGTAAAACACTCCACATGTAATTTTACAGTCTCTTTTCACTGCTATGATGACTAAGAGGTCACATACTGCAGTTATGACCACAACAAGGTGGGATCTCCATTACCCTGGGTCCCTGAATGACTGCATGGAGAAACCACCCTGCCAATCTGCGTCAAACGTGCAGCATTAGCAAGAAATAAACTTTTGTTGTGTTAAGCCACTGAGATTTTGTTGTTTGTTACTGCAACGTAAGTTCTTCTGGCTGTGCAGAATCTGAATTCCTATTTTGAGAATTTAACAATGTATAACTCTTAACAGGAGGAAACTGAAAGGCCAAAATACTGGTTGTCCCAGATTCTGGGCAACCATGTAGGATGCTTGTCACCTGAGTACAGAGCTGTGATGATAAGTATTCTAGGGTGGCAATCTAATAAAAATATTCCCATAGCATGACTTTGGCTGTGTTCTTGACTGCCTAGACTCTCTTGGCCTCCATCATTTCGTGAGCCTGGCTCTGCAACCTTCACATTGATTCTGTAAACTAACCATCATTCCAGAGTTGGTTTCTTTCACTTGGAAGTAAGAAACTGACTGCAAAGCAGTAACTATCAGCAGCTATATAATTTGAAGGCACAGCGTCTAGGAGAAAATGAGCCACCTTTGAAGGACTAAATAATAAGACCTAAGTCCATAATATGATAATAAATACCACAAAAGCACTTTGTCTAGATTAAAGATATTTTCCCTACCACTGAATTTCTCCAAAGTGTGATCTTTTGCTTTCTTTCTAGTAATTCCTGTCATATGAGTATTTCCTAACTTCACACATAAATCTCTCTATGCTTAACTCACATCTTTCATTTATGATACCACATTTTTAAAAATGTGTCATTATGTAACATGATCTACTCAACAGTAGAAATGCTTTAAATTTGTAGCCCTAATGTTAGAGAAAACAAATTATTGAACTGTTTTATTTTCTTAATTTCAAAAGTCTATAAAACAAACTATAGCCACACCTATAAGAAAACTAAATTACCTGAGTTTCATTTGCCTTATGGAAATAATAATACCTACCTTTTTTCACAATATTCATATAAGGATCAAATAATTTATGACCATGTTTAGAGAATTACTTCAAATCTTAAGACAGATTGTAAGATGCACCATTAGTTTCTCAGTTTCTAAGAAAGAAATGATGTGACCAACTAAAAATGATAACACATGCTCCCTTATCACTTAGAACTTTTATTTGGAACCTGGTAAAAGAACCCTTTATACTTTAGTAGACATGGATTGTTATACCTAATTCTTATATACTAAGTAGAAAATATGAGTGAAATGAATTGGTTAAGGTATTCTTAAAATTTCTCATTGAGTCTAACATTCCTGACTCATTTCTCAGCTCAATCACTGACATCCACGTATTGCCACATAATATCATTATCTGTGCCATCAAAAATGTTGGTGACATAGCATTTCTTATAAGAATCTATAAAATGTTTTTCTGGTTAAAAAGGGCAATGTAGGAGGCTCTTGAACTCACATCCTGCAACAGACACACCTAATCTATAGCTACATAAGGAACAATTCCCTCTGAATGAAATCTAGAAGCTACCTGAGAGATTCCTACACAGTGATGAATGAGAAAAACCCACATCAAAATGGGTAGAAGAGGCTAAGACACAATCTCATCATAAAGCCCACCAACACACAACTGGTAGGGAACTCACAGTTCCCAGCTTCTCCCTGAGGAGCAAAGGGTATAGATCTCATGGCTGGTATCACAACTTTTAAGACTTCCACCTGAGAGACAGGCTCCCAAAACATCTACTTTGAAAGCCAATAGAGCTTGCATCTATGAGATTCACAAGGCTATAGTGAAATAATAGTTCTTAAAGGGCTCAGAGGAATTCACTATGGCTAACCCTTGCAAGGCCCAGTGCATAGGTAGCAGAATGAAAGAAATCCAGTCTTTCTGTGAAAGAGGCTATTTGCTTACCTTAAATGCTTCGGCTTGAAGGGCGAAGGAGACTGCTTAGATGTCTGGCATAATGATTTTCGCATCTGCCACCCAGAGGATGCACTTTGACTGCCTGGCTCTGGCCAATAGGGGTTACTTTGCAGGTCCTGCAGGTCTGTAACAAATAATAGAGAAATAATTCTCATTTCTTAAATTTAAATTTTTCAGTTAGAGTTGGCATTCAATATTATTTTATATTAGTTTCAGGTGTATAGCATAGTGGTTAGACATTTATATAATTTACAAAGTGATCCCCTGATATATCTAGTACCCACCTGACACCATTTTCCAATATTATTGACTGTACTCCCTATGCTCTACTTTACATCCTTGTCATTATTTTGAAACTACCAATTTGAAGTTCTTAATCCCTTCACTTTTTTCACCCAGCTGCCAAACTGGCAATCACCATTTTGTTCTCTGTATCTATGAGTCTGTTTTCATTTTGTTTGTTCATTTATTTTGTTCCTTACATTCCACATATAAGTGAAATCATACAGTATTTGTCTTTCTCTATCTGACTTGTTTCACTTAGCATAAAACCCTCTAGGTCCATCAATGTTGTCACAAATGGTAGGATTTCATTTTTTTATGGCTAAGTAATATTCCATTGTACATATGTACCAGAATTTCTTTATTCAGTTGTCTACTGATGGGCACTTAGGATGCTTCCATATATTGGCTATTGTAAATAGCGCTTCAATGAACACAGTGGTGTATATATCTTGAGAAATAATTCTTAAACATCTATCCCTCCAGGGCACAGCACAGAGGCAGTAGACTGAAACACCCAGTCTTTCTGTGAAAGGGGCTATTAGTTTATCTGAATAACTGAGGCCCGAGGGGCAGGCTTCTAATTTAATACAACTAGAAAGCTATTTCAATCCTCTCCAGAGACTGCTCTAAAGACTGGGTAGGCTAGGAGGCATCATCTTTGCGCTCTATCCAGCTGCAAGTCACTAGTGTCTCCAAGAAAAAACTTGTGGACAATAGCAAAAGAAGAAATGGTCCTTAACTCGCTACCCCCACCCAGGCTTAGTACAGACAGAAATACCCACCTCAAAGTCTTCCCCTGAAAGAGGTATATTTGCATAATTTAAAAGATGCTACCTGAGGATTTGATTTCCAATCAACCTGTATCTAGGTGCTGACTGAAATCTTCCTCTTCAGGAACTGACAGGTCTTGGTACACCCTCAACTACTGGGAGCCACTAAGAACAAAGATGGCTAGTAGGACAATCACAAAGATTTGAGAGACAACTAAGAACTGGGGGAGAGTTGAACTGCAAGTTTCATTTCCTACCCGAGACTATTCCTTCAAGACTGAGAGAGGTGGCTATTTTATCTAATAATAGATACCAACAGAGAGTCAATAAAAATGAAGAAGCAAAGGAATATGTCCAAATGAAAGGACAAGATAAAACCTCAGAAAAAGAACTTAATAAAACAAATAAATATTTACCTGATAAATGGCTTAAAAGGATGGTCATAAAAATGCTCACTGAGGACAGGAGAACAATGCATGAGCAAAGTGAGAATTTGAACAAAGAGAAAGAAAATATAAGTACCAAAAATAAATCACAACTAAAAAATTCAATAACAAATAAAAAATTCAAAAAGAAGGTGCAACATTATACCAGATAAAGCAGAAGAAAGGATCAGTGAACTTAAAGAGAGGGCAGTGGAATTCATCTAATCAGAGGAGCAAAAAGAAAAAAGAATAAAAAAGAGTGAAGATAGCTTATGGGACTTATGGGACAACATGAAGCAGACTGACACTCATATGGTAGGAATCCTATAAGAAAAAGAGAAAGAGGACAGAAAATTTATTTAAAGAAATAATGGCTGAAAATTTCTCTAATCTAGGAAAGAAACAGACATTCAGATCCAGGAATCCCAGAAAGTTCCAAATAAGATGAACCCAAAGAGACTTACATTAAGACACACCATAATTAAATTATCAGAAGCTAAAGACAAGGAGGGACTCTTAAAAGTAGCAAGGGAAAAACAACTTGTTATATACAAAGGAACCACCCCATAAGACTAACAGCAGATTTTTCAGCAAAAACTTTGCAGCCCAGAGGGAGTGACATAATATAGTCAAGGTGCCAAAAGGAGGATGGAGGAAAACCTTACCAACCAAGAGTACTCTACCCAGCAAAGTTGTCCTGCTGAATTGAAGGAGAGCGAGTTTTCCAGACAAGCAAAAGATGAAGGCATTCAGCACCACTAAACTGGCCTTATGAGAAATATTAAAGTGACTTCTTTAAGCTGCTAGTTACAGGAAAACATATGAAAGTACACATTTCACAGACAAAGATAAATATAGAGTTAAATTCAGAATAATCTAATGTAATAGTGTGGTTCATCACTTATAGATCCAGTTATGTAGGTTAAAAGACAAAATTACTAAGGGATTGTAAGATGACAAGGTCCTTGCAATCTGTGAGGTCAACCAGGGATGCCTCACCTAAAAAATAATAAAACATAACCCATCTACATGCTGCCTACAAGATACTCATTCTGGATATAAGGACACATATAGACAAAACTGTAAGAAGAGAAAAGAAGGTCATTAAATAATTATAATTAAATAATTATAAAGGGGTCATTCCAACAAGAAGATATAACATTTTAAAATATTTATGTAGTAACATAAGAGTATCTAAATAAAGCAAATATTAACAGACATAAAGGGTAAACAAACAATTCAATAATAGTAAGGGACTTTAATACCTCACTTTGATCAGTGGATATATAATCCATACACTGGATTTAAACAACAAGATGACCAAATTGACTTAACACACATTTACAAATCATTCTTTCCGAAAATCAAATACACATTCTTCTCAATCACACATGGAACATCCTCTAGATAGATCATATATTGGGCTATAAAACAAATCTAGGTACATTTAGGAAGATCAAAATTATATGAAGCACATTTTGGACCACAATGGTATGAAACTAAAAATCAATTATGAAAAGAAAACTGAAAAATTAACAAATATATGAAGATTAAGTAATATGCTACTGAACAACCAATGGGGTCAAAGGAAGAAACCAAAAGAGAAACCACGTATCTTGAGACAAATGAAAATGAAAATACAATATATCAAAAATATGGGATGCAACAAAAGCATTTCTAAGAAGGACGTCTGTAGTGATAAATGAGAACATTAAGAATTAAGATCGCAAACAACATAAGGAGCCAGAGTAAAATAACAAACTAAACCCAAAGTTAGTTGAAGGAAGGAAACAAAGATTGAAGTGGAAGTAAAAGAAAGAAAGACTAAAAAGATAATAGAAAAGATAAACAAAATTGACAATCCTTTAGCTAAGATTCATCAAGGAAAAAAGGATTCAAATAAATAAAAACAGAAATGAAAGGAAACATTACAACTGATACCACAAAAAATCATAAGTGACTATTATAAACAATTATATACCAACAAATTGGACAGCCTAGGAGAAATGGATATAGTCCTAAAATGTACAACTTACTAAGACTGAAGAATCATGAATAGAAAATTTGAACAGACTGATTTGAATCAGTAAGACTGAATCAATAATCAAAAAACTCCCAATATCCAAAATATACAAAGAACTCATATAACTCAATAGCCAAAAACAAACAAATAAACCCTAATCTGATTAAAAAATGGGCAGAGGATCTGAAAAACATTTTTCTAAAGAAGACATACAGATGGACAACAGGTATATGAAAAGGTGCTTAATATCACTACTCATCAGGTAAATGTAAATCAAAACCACAAGGAGATAGCACCTCACATCTGTGAGGATGGCTATTATTAAAAAGACAAAAAAGTAACAAATGCTGTCAGGGATGTGCAGAAAACGGAACCCTTGGGTATTACTGATGGGAATGTAAAAAAGTGCAGCCACTATCAAAAACAATATAGAATTACCATATCATCCAGCAATCCCACTTCTGGGTATTTATCTGAAGAAAACAGAATAACTATCTAGAAAAGATATCTGCACCCTCATGTTCACTGCAGCATTATTTATAATAATCGAGATATGGAAATGACAAAGTGTCAATCAACAGATGAATGGATAAAGAAGATATAAGATATAAATACACATATACATATACGATCTCACTTATATGTGGAATCTCAAAAACAAAACCAAAAAACCCGCATAGATACAGAAAACTGATTGGAGGTGGAAGAAGCAGGAGTAATGGGTGAGTAAAATGGATGAAGGTGGTCAAAAGGTACAACCTTCTAGTTAATAAGATAAATATGTCCTGAGGATGTAATATAAAGCATGGTGGCTATAGTTAATAATACTGTATTGTACATTTGAAAGTTGCTAAGAGTAGATCTTAAAATTCTCACAAGAGAAAAACAAATTTGTAATTATATGTGGTGATGGACGTTAACTAAACAATGTGGTAATCAGTTTGCAATACATACATTGAATTATTATGTTGTACTAAAACTAATCCAATGTTATATGTCAATTATATCTCAATTTTTAAAATTCCATAAAAATAAGTAAAAATCATTAGAGGATATACCAATGACTCTATAAATAAGTTGAAATTGTCATAAGGCAAGTAAACCAACAGGCAAAGAAGGGGGCCACTATATTAGCTGGAGTAACTAAATTTGACTATTAAGGAGAAATTGGGTTCCTGTGGCACAAAGCGAGTAAGAAGGACAATGTCTGGAGTGCAGATTTTTTTTGAGGTACCTTTTAGAACTCCTGTGTTCTGTAATAAATTTTGTTTCACTCTTCACTAAATTTAAAATTTTACAGGATTCTGTTGCTCAAGAGAAACTAACTGCAAACATAGAGCTAGAAGTCTGACAAAAAAAAAACAAAACTATTCTTAAGAATAGTGATGTTTATTTTTATGTCATATATTCTTGGTATGTATGAATAAAAACAAGGATGGATACAAAGATGTGGATGCCATCAGCTGCACTGATGTTTTAAGCGTAAAAACGCATGAAATTTAAATCTCATACGCAAAAACATAATTTCTGACACACCATATGGTGTTATAATACTGTTTGAACAGTATTATTTAAGAATAAAATGCTTTGCAAATTCAGCAAGTTGAAATTTATGCTACAGGGAGAATTACTAGCTATGTTTGGTAAATTACTTAACATCTCTGAACCTGTTTCCTAAACTTTAAAATGGGTACATGTGCTACTTAGGTGAACCACTTTGGAAATGGGAACTCAGAATACTAAGTCATTTTTCTTTTCCTTACCCAGGATTTCTCAGTTTCAGCAGCACCGACATTACAAACCAGGTAATTATTTGTTGTGAGGCGCTGTCCCGCATACTGTAAAACATTTAGCCATATATTGGTCTCTACCTATATTCTCTATCATCTAGAGAAAAGCCAATAACACCTCTCGACTGGACATGAGGTTGAAAAGGCTCCAGACATTACCAGTTGGTTCCTGTGAGGCAAAATCGCCGCAGCTGCGAACCAGCGTCCTAACTTCACGGTCATCCAAAAAGAATTGAGGGCGAAATAAAACAATAGCCTCGAAGGAGAATGCAGCCTCTTGGAGGCTGAATTTGTGACTCAGAAAACTGGAGATAAGGAGCTTCAGCTGCCAGTGCGGAGCCAAAGTCCTAATTAATATACTGACTATTAAGAAATTGACTATTAAGAAGGCAAGAGGCCGAACCTCTGATCTCTGAGACTCAGAGGTCCACACAAGTCACCACTTAACAGCGCTTAGGGAAATCCTAAGTAGAATTGTTTCCACTGAACCAACATACCGACGTCGTGCGGAAAGCTGTAAGGAGCGAGGGCAGGACTGGGTCTCCCGACCGCCGCGGGGTGAGGTTCCCCATAAGTCCTAGTCTCAGCCCCGCGAGTTTACAGCCCAGGCCCCGCCCTGCCGGGTGCGGCCACGCCCCCGCCGCCAGCGCGAGGACCTGCGTCAGCGGGCGGGGGTGGGGTGGAGGCGTAGGCGCTGCCACGTCGCGGCGGCGGCGGCGGCGGCGACGACAGCGACCCGGGCGCGCGAGGTGGCGGAGGTGGGGCCGAAGCTGAAGGAGCATCCGGATCCAGTGCTGTGTACCCGGGTGGACGAGAGTCCGCCGGCCCGGAGAGGAACGCCGACTGCGGGGCCTCTGCGGGTGAGAGATCTGGGGGAACGGGAGTGGGGTTGGGCCGGGGGTCCTGGGCGCCGGGGGTCTTGGGCGCCGGGCCTGCCTTCAGATTTGGGAACAGGTGTGACTGTTGCCCCCGGGGGAGGCGAGTTAGGCCCTGGGTGGGAGAGCGGGCGGTGACTTTCGGGGAACCGGGCATTTATCCTTGCCAGCTGGGTGCACACGAGGTTGTGGAGTGCGGTTTGGAACAAGTTAAGCGGACACGCGCCTGGAGCAGAGGTTAGGGGTGATGGCCAGTAGTCCAGCCATGCAGGGCTGTCCCTGGCAGAGCTTGAGCAGGGACAGAGGTCGAAAGTAACTTTTCGCTCATCAGGCTTTGGCGTGGAGACCGAGACAGTTGCTCACAGCCTCTGCCACCATCGATTTTGAATGGGCAGGAACGCCCCGAGCCTTTTCTCCATTCTTTTCCGAGGTGCACCCCACGGCAGTCGTGAGCCACCTGAGGACATGCTCCTGCTCCGAAGATCACCTCTTGCACTCCTAGATCGGGGCTTTCCCTGCGAGTAGGAGGGACTTCCTTTGTCTCTACCCGGGGCTTTAACCCCTAGAAAACAGAGTACTATGATTTCTTTTATAGGAGCTGACGTTCTTGTAAACCGAACACAATTTCATGCAAAATGAAACAGACGATTATGGGATTAGTTTTAAGATATCCACTCAAGAACGAATCCAAGCATGGATCTCAAGAATTAATTTAGATCAGTTCTTTATAGGCAAGATTCGCTGACATTTTTTAACACAGGGGAGACAGACCTGTCTGATATGATGATGTAAAGATTAGTGTCGATCGAATATGGTATTGTGCAGTTCAAGATGGGAAAACAAGATAGGAAAATTCTAGTCCAGTTCACTCATTTATGTGTTACCTTGCAGTCCCGAAAGCGCTACCTGCTGTAGGTTTCCTGGTTCATAGACTGGGGATAATGCTTAGATTATAAAGATCAAATAAACTACCAGAAAATACTTTTTTAAATTCTCAAATAAAGTGTAACTCCACAATTTATTAATATGGCCAGGCCTACTGAAATCAGCGATTGGAGTGTTCTTTAAAACCTTTAGTCAAATTATTACTGAAATTGTCCTATCTACTTGAACCCTAATCCCACAGAGCTCATCTCCCTTCCCCCCATTCACCATGTACTGAAGTAATGTAGTGATGCCCCAGGAGCTCTTGAGATTAGATTTGGCTTTATATTGTTTTTAAGTTTTTTACATCAGCTTTAAAATTTTTCATTCCCAATGTCTATTAACTTGATGCTCTCAGTTGCTTGCTTCTTAGTCTAAGTTCCTCCCCATTTTGTAGTCTAGTCTGCTGTAAAGATTAGGAAACCAAATTGTTGGAATTGTGTCCAAAGACTAGTCAACTAAATGAAAACCTGAACCTAGTAAAAATGAATTTAGCATAGGCAAGATTCGCTGACATTTTTTAGCACAGGGGAGACAGAGCTACCTGTCTGATATGATGATGTAAAGATTAGTGTCGATCGATTTTGTGATATTGTGGCAGTTTGCAAATTTTTTTTCTTCTGGATTTTCTGAAATGTGACCTTCAGATAAAACGTGTACCATTGGTTTATACATTCACTAGGCATTTATTTATTGGGGTAAGGTTACACATATATAGGCCTTATAAATGCATGCTAATTTAGCAGTTAAATAGGAAAGGTTCTTGAGGGTTAGAGTTATTTTTGTAAATTAATCTAAAATATTTGAAATAAGACCTTAGTGATGATGAGATTCAAACAACTGTACAAATATGTTTGCTGAAATTTCCTAGTTTTGCAGTACCTAGAGGCACCTTAAAGTGCTAAAACATTATTTCTTTTGTAAATCAAATAAATTACCTATTCTCTTCTAAAATCTTGAAATTTGGTATCAAATCACAGCTTACTTTATGTTGTCCAGCATACTAATTGGATATCAGCAGAATTTTACTGTATGGAGACAGCATAAGATAAAGGAAGATAACCTTAAGTCTGGCTCTTTTTTTATAAAATAGTTCTTAAACATTTGATATTAATTTCTGAATGCCTGGTTAATGGACTCTTATTTCTGTCCAGAGGGCTTTGTTTAATATATTTTGACTAGCTGGAAATTCTTATTTTCCAAATATAGGTTACAAGAGCTGCTTTCGACTACATCTTTAACTCATATACAATAAAGTAGGAATTCATTTTCACTAATGCATCTTCAGTGGTAAAAGTACAATCTGAAGTCATGCAAAAATGGCTGCATAATTTGGGTAACTGTGCAAGATAAGATGCAGGGCTCTTATTAAAAAAAATTAAGAATTTCAAGACAGGACAGCAGAGAATTAAATTAAGTGTGGGGCCCTGTGCAGCCACACAGGTCGAGTGCCCATGAAGCTGGCTGGCCCTGTTGCCTGTTTTTGAATCCTAACTTTCTTCCTTATTGGCTCTCTTACCTTGAGCAAGTTGGTGTGCCTGCTTCCTGGTCTGTAAAATGGGGATAATAATAAGTCCTTCGTTTTACTTTAAGTTTACAAATATAGAGTGCTCAATAAATGTTAGCCAATATAATTTACTTTTATGATCATTCATGGAACAGGACCATCTGGTTGAAGAAATACACAGGAAAATATTAGTATTTGCTGTTTAAAATTCATTAATTAAAGGCTTCATAATCCTAATTCTTTGCTGTACCTCTCCCCCTTTCCCCCGGCTCACTTGGAAATTATTAACCCTACTTTGCATGTTTTCTAGGCTACATTTTATTTTGAACCTAGGCAACTTTATTGGAAAAAAATCTGGTTAACTTGAAATTGTCTTAATGTTCATCTAAATTCCCTTCTGAGCTTTCTTTAAACTTCATGGTTACAACTGTAGGTTAAATAGCATGAACATCAAAATATTTAGTGTGCTTCCTTGAGGAGCTTAAAGCCTTAATACTTTCTGGCTTCTGCATTTAATGTACACATTTTACTTTATTGATAAATATTTAGCCAGTTTATCTGCATACCTGAAAAAAAAAGTTGTTACCCATCTTTCAGATGAGAGTACGTACAAAGCCTCAGGAGCCCAATTATCAGGGACAAACAGTAAAATGTATGCATTACAATTAACCTATAAAAGAAGTCTGTCTCAAATGGACTAGAAGCTTGTTCAATTTGATATGAATGTTTTAATCATCAAAATTTATTTCTTTCCTTCACTATTCTTAGAGCCAGGTATAGTATTTAGAATATAACATGATCTCAATCCTTTTTGAAGGTAAAAGAAAGAAAAAAGCCCTCAATATTCTACATAATAAACTATGATTTAAAATTTTTTCTTATCTAAGAATGCTAACTTTGAATTTAATATAAACATAACCTGTCATTTGTTTTGTACTCCTTATACCCAGCACAGTGCCTGACATTAACTGTAAGATGAAAAAACTTAAGAATTTATAAACATTAATTTTAAATTATTTGCTAACTAAAGGGTATCTTTTTGAGCAACTGCAATGTGTGTAAAGTTCTTTGAACAATGCTAACTGGCATGTAATAAGTGCTGAATAATGTTAACTTATATTATTACGCCACACTGTCTTCTCCAAGCCTGTGTTACACTGCAGCATTACCTGTATAGTTACATAAGGTTATACAGGCAGAAGTTTAATCAGTCGTGGAAATGTTAAGGAGAGTTGCCCTTAAATGTATTGTGACATGAAATTGGGAAAATCTGCAAGTTTGGATTATTGGGACATCATTCCATCTCATTAAATGGACTTTAATTTTTCCTGTATTGCTTCTTTGTTTTATGGTAGTATGTTATAGCTGTATATCTTTAAATTCTTTGTTTCAAAGAAGAAGGCAGGTATCAAATAGAATAGTTTTTTTTTTTTAACTGAACATAGGGGTAGAAATGAAAATTGGGGTTTGCTTTAGTCTTCTAGTAATTACTAGGAAGACTCTTCCAGCAATTCCGTGCTTCACTGAAGTGCCTCCCTTCCATTTTTATGCTTTATATATTTTTCATCTCTTCTATCTTTATATCTATTATTTAGTCTCAGTTTTGTTAGACTACTTAGAACCTGCTGACCTTTGAATATTCAAAAAAGAGAACAGTACCATATTGATCATTTTCAGAAGCATGAAAAACACTGTCTATTCTTAAGCTGCTTAAATGCAACTGAGAAACTTATAGATTTTTAGAAAGTCTTGTGAAAACAAATCCAGTAGATACTCTTAGTGAGATTGTATTATAGCTGAAACCAAATATTACAATGAATGCAGAGAATAATTAATTTAAGCCAGTTACCTTCTCTTCATGGGTCAATATATATATTAAAAAGTTACATGCTCAATAAGTCTTCCTTAATGGCAAATTAGACCAACAAATGGTTTTCAAGCCCAATAATAAAATCCACTAATGTAAAAAAAAATAAAAAATGGAGCCTGTGAAAACTCAGCTATTCACAGAATTACCATAGGCAAAAATGTTCAAAAAGATGTTTTTAAAACTTTTAAATGTACTCATTTGTTTACTCTTTAATAATAGTCATGTGTTTTCTATGTATCTAGTTATGGCATTTAAAGATTCAGGATAACTAAATTAAAATATCTTGTATATCTGTTAAAGAATTTTTCTAATTGCATTACATTTTATTAAGAAATTCCTTTCTTGCCAATCATAACTTCTATTAAATAAAATGCCTTAAGATTTAAAATTTTATTTTAGCTCTTACTGCAAAAATGAAACCTGATGAAACGCCTATGTTTGACCCAAGTCTCCTCAAAGAAGTGGACTGGAGCCAGAATACAGCTACATTTTCTCCAGCCATTTCCCCAACTCATCCTGGAGAAGGTTTGGTTTTGAGGCCTCTTTGTACTGCTGACTTAAATAGAGGTATGGACTCACAGAGTTTACAAATCCTGGTTAGAACTATAATTAGCATTCTATTTTCTCCACAAACATTATGATGATGGTGATAATTTTAAAAAATAATACTTAACTTTGGATTATTTTTTTGTATTTAATTTTTAAAGTCACTGAGATCCTCAATTTCAATGTGTATGTATCAGGGCTAAGATCAGCTGTAACTGTAAAATAATTCAAATAACAAGTACAGTACCATTCTTTCCTATAAGAGGCCAAAAGACTTCTCACAAAGGTGAAATTACCATGTATAATGAAACCTAAGGAAGAATCTTCTCTAAGAACCTGGACGAGGAATGAGGGTGGAGATAATTTGCCTCATATTAGCTGCAAAAGGTTTTGCCTACATGTTACTTTTTTTTTTAACAGCTAAGTTCTCAAAAAAGATTTCCTTAAAGATTGGCAATCAAAAATTAACTTTTTACAGTTTTCTTTTTGGTAGGAAATCTGAAGAAACCACTTTGGTCAAATTAGTGACTTTGTAGAAATTAAGATTCTCAAAGTTCTAAAATGTACTGTTCATATTAATTTAAGATAACATGAAATTAATCAGGAATCTTTAAAAATTGCAGTCACAACAATGATTTATATTTTGTATAGTATTATATTTGGTCATTGAAAACCTTGCACTTTTAAGTAAAACCAGAACACTTATTTGGGAAAATTAGGCATCCCTTGCATTGAACTTAATGCAAATTACATGAAAATATACATGCTGGTTCTATAAATATTGAATATTAAGGTTAGCAATATTCCAAAAATCTTATGCAGGCAAAAACATTGGTAAAAATTATTCTTTGTTTTATATAGTGATTATAGAAGGAATAATGGGTTTCAATTTAACCTTTTGAAATAATAATTTGAAATGATTCATTAAAGTTTTGAAAAAAAAAATCCCCTTATTTTACATATTGCCCTATTTGACACATCTTTCATCTGCTCTTATGACTTGAAATCTGTTTTTGCAAACTAGGTTTTTTTAAGGTACTAGGTCAGCTGACAGAAACTGGAGTCGTCAGCCCTGAACAATTTATGAGTAAGTACTACAGCCTCTTTTTTCTGAATGAAAATAAAGGGAAACAAGATTTTATTTTTCTTTAGAGCTCTGTTTAGTGTATACTATGATTTTTGTTCAAATAGCTAGATGTTATTCAAATAACGTTATTTTTGTATCTCTTTAAAAATTTTTTGTTATAACTGACATCAATATTAGTTTCAGTCGACATTAGTCGAGCTAGACATTATATAACTTACATGATCCCTCAATAAGTGTTGCATCTGACACCATGTATAGTTATTACAGTATTATTCACTATATTCCCTAAGCTATCCTTTACATCCCTATAGTTTGTAACTTTTGATTTGTACATCTAAATCTGTTCACCTTTTTCACGCAATCTTCCAAACCCCCTTCTGGCAACCATCAGTTTATTCTCTGTATCTGTGTTGGTTTGCTTGTGTTTTTTAGATTCCACATATAAGTGAAATCATGTGGTATTTGTCTTTCTCTGTCTGATTCATTTTACTTAGCATAATACTCTCTAGGTTCATCAATGTTGTCACAAATGGTAAAATTTCATTCTTTTTTACAGCCAAGTAATATTGCACATCTTTATCTGATTATCTATTGATGGCCACTTGGTCTTATTTTATTATCCATTCAGCCACCCTGTCTTTTGATTGGAAGATTTAATCTACTTACATTTAAAGCAATTATTGATAGGTACATAGTTATTGCCATTTTATTCATAGTTTTGCTTTTTTTCCTTTAAGTCCCTTTAACAATTCTTGGAAATAGTGGTTTGGTGGTGATGAACTCCAACTTTTTCTTGTCTGAAAACTCTCTCTCTCCTTTGATTGTAAATGGTAGTCTTGATGGGTAATCTTGGTAGTAGGTCCTTACTTTTCATCACCTTGAATATTTTGTGCCAGTACTTTCTGGCCTGCAGTTTCTGTTGAGAAATCAGCTGACAGCCTTATGGGAGCTCCCTTGTATGTAACTGTTCTAAAATTATTTTTGTCTTTAACTTTTGGCATTTTAATTATGTGTCTTGGTGTGGACCTGTGGATTCCTCTTATTTGGGACTGCACTTCCTAGACTGTTTCCTTTGGCAGGATAGGGAAGTTTTTAGTCATTATTTCTTCAAATAAGTTTTCAATCCCTTTCTCGCTCTCTTCCCTCCTGGTACCCATGATGTGCCTGTTGTTATGCTTGATGTTCCCAGAGGTCCCTTAAACTATCCTTGTTTTTTTAAAATTTTTTTGTTTTGATTGTTTTCTGCTACCTCATCTTCCAAATTGCAGATTCGATCCTCTGCTTCATCTAATTTGCTGTTGATTCCATTTCGTATATTCTTCATTTCAGCTGTTCTTTATTTCTGATGGGTTTCTCTTTTTTTATTATTGTTGCCTCTTTGTTGAAGATCTCACTGAGATCATCTGGTCTTTCCCTAAGTTCACTAAGCTTCCTTATAACCAGCATTTTAAACTCTGCATCTGGTAGATTGCTTGTTTCCAATTTGTTTAGTTCTTTTTCTTGTTTTGTCCTTTTCTTTCATTTGGAACATTTCTTTGTCTCATTTGTCTGCTTCCCGTGTTTGTTTTTATGGATTAGGTAGAACTGCTACATCTCCTTGTATTGGCAGAGTGGCCTTATGTAATAGGTGTTCTGTGGGGCCCAGTGGCACAGTCTCCCTGGTCATCTAAGCCAGGTGTTTCTTGGGTGTCCCTTGTGTGGACTGTGTGTACCCTCCTGTTGTAGTTGAGCTTTGATTAGTTGTCACATGAGTGAGAGGGATTTACCTTTAGGCTGACTGGCTGTGACCACAGCAGACATTCTCTTATACAGGGGCTGACCTCAAGTAGCAAGATTCACTTTAGTGGGGCTATGATGCCTGCCAAGTCCACTCTTTTGAGTATATCATTCATGTTGCTAATTGGGTGGTGCTCTGGTGCAGTCTGAAGGTGACCACCAGTTCTATTGATTCTGGAGCCTCTTGGTGAAAGCTAGGTCAGCTGCTGCCTGTACGGGGCCCCTGGGAGTGGTTGTGCTGTGTTAGCTCTAGAAATTGTTTTTACTGTAGTTATTTCCTTTCAGGTGGTTAGATTATTCACAGAAATTTAATCACCAGATCAAAAATACAATAGAATATGTTCGATTTTTATTGTTCCTTTATATTTAATTTTAAGAGTAACAGGTATTTGAGGTTATAGTTTAGCCCTGCTCCCTTTTTTATACATATGAGAATGGATGTCAAGAGAGGTCAAAAGAGTCAACATCCATGCTACCCTGAACAAGCCCAATCTGTTCTGATTTTGGAAGCTAAGCAGGGTCGGGCCTGGTTAGTACTTGGATGGGAGAGACCAGGTGCTGTAGGCATAAAAAATAAGGCATTTTAAACTGACAAGGTCCTTGCAATCTGTGAGATCAACCAAAGGTTGCCTCACTAAAAAAAAAAAAAAAAAAAAAAAAAGTCAAAAGATCACAAGTAGTTATTGGTAAGGAAATAATCAGAACCTTCCTGACTCTATCGAGTGCTTTAAGTCATTTCTTATTTTCTATAATTTCTTCATTTTATTCAATAGGAATTTTGTTTTGTTTTGTATTCTGTTTTACCCTCCCTAGATGAGGGTCATCATTTTTAAATTCTCATTGTTTTCCTTCATTGAATTTATTTCTTTCTACTCTACACCTCCCCTATCTAGAAAGAGACTCTGGGAATAAACAATATGTGAGACTATTTTGCTTAGTTTTTATTCCTCAATTGCTTTTTGCATGCATATCAGATTAGAAGAGGACTATGTTATTTAGGTAATATAAGTACTAAAAATCAAATCTGAAAGTAAAGTATTTATTCTCTTTGCTCCTATTTGCTATGTGACTTTGGGAAGATTTCTTGGAAACATATTTTTCCCTACTTCACAAGATGCTTTCAAAAGGAACAAAAATGATTTAGTTTCTAAAAAAGGAAGTTGTGTAATCACCTAAGATCACAAGGGGAAAACTGAAAAACTACTTTTGTCAAAATATTTTGAAACCAAAGACTAAAAATCAGAGAATGGAGGAGCAAAGTTTTGTTCTACTCAAATATCTGTTGAGTGCAAAGGCCGAAGAAACAGATTTAAAGTAACTAATGATTAGGCACAGAAGTGGTAACATCTATAGTTTATTTGTATTACAAGTGTAGTTCATCTAAAATAGCTATTATTATTAGTCTTTTACTTTGCTAGCATATTTTTTTTAATGCATGGACTATATTCTGATTTGTTAGTATTTCAACTACTTAGTCATTTTTAGTATTTTCTTAGAAACAAAGTATAAATTACTATGGTGAAACAGCTTGAGCTATCCGATAATGAAGTCAGCTAATCCTGGTATTTCTCTGGCACCTAATAGTTTAATGTCTACCACATAACATTGTTTTCCAATTTCCACAGAATCTTTTGAGCACATGAAGAAATCTGGGGATTATTATGTTACAGTTGTGGAAGATGTGACTTTAGGACAGATTGTTGCTACAGCAACTCTGATAATAGAACATAAATTCATCCATTCCTGTGCTAAGGTATATGCTCACATTAAAGCTTATGAGCTAAAATGGACAGGTGTTTTCTAGCAAAACCTACATTGAGTTTCCATTAGACAAATCTGTTTTCTCACTACTTTTCACTGTAAAATAAGAGTGATATTGCTCTGAAAAAAGATCTAAGAAATCTCTTAGTATGAGCAATTTCCCATTGTGTTCTGAGTTATGAGGAAGAAAATTTATTAACAATATGAAATGTTTGCTAAAAATTGTTCCTGAAGTAATAAGATTTGGCATAGGCATAGAGAAACCAAGTCAGCATCATAAAATTTGACAATAATGTTTAGAATCCCTAATGCTTTCTTAAAAAAAAAAAACAGTATTTTGAATATATTATACTAACACAAATTCCCATCAGTTTCCAAGTGGTAAAGGGTTCAGAATACTATATTTTTTCTAATTGTGACATTTCTAATGCCTGTAAAGCCCCTTTACTCCTAATGACACACATGAAATAATAAATTCAATAAGATAGGTAACCCAATAAGATAGAAACATTTGGAATGTTTTCTGTGAGTTCCAAATTTTAGTGGGGTTTCTGTACTAAAACTGTATTTAAATGTCTGAAATAAATTGCTGTTAAGCAAGGAGGATGTCAGATATAGTACATTCATGACAAGATTATGTTTAAGTGACAGGGATTCTGAGATTTGCTTTAAACAATGGGTTGGGGATGTTCAAGATATAGACAAAATAAGATTAGGACACAAGTTGATTCATTATATCATTTCCTCTATAATAAATAATAGATAAAAAGTATTTGCATTTGGTTTTTGTTAAGTTCAGATTTATAAAACATTTATTTTTGTCAATGAATTTTTACCAACTGTAACTTGATTTAGCTAAAGAACAAAACTACATGCTTAAACATTGTCAATGTTTTCAGAGAGGAAGAGTAGAAGATGTTGTTGTTAGTGATGAATGCAGAGGAAAGCAGCTTGGCAAACTGTAAGTAAGCAGAAACAAGGTAACTGTGTATAAATTTGATGCTCTGTCAGTTTACAGCTTTTGCCAAAATAACTTGTTAAACATGTTTTCCTGTTTGAAGTTCTTTTTTAGGCATCATTAATTATGAACCTGTTCTCTATAGCTTACACTAAATTTAATGAAGAAATGAAGTATTTTTATTAGTTTTGCCAGTTTGAATATTGGAAGTATGCTGTTTTGCAGGCAGTAACATCTTTAAGTTACTTTTAACAGTAGTGTTCTCATACTAGTAGAAAACAAACTTTTGGCCGAGTCAGCCGATTTCTCCTTTCTCTGTCATGTTTAAAAACAAAGGAAATGTTCTGAGACTCCTAAGTTTTAGAAACATATACTAAAACAGCCTCCACTGTATAATCCTTTATACATTTACCAAAACCCTTAAAAATAAATGTAAATTTCATGAATTTATGCCTATTTTATAAGATTGAACTTGTTTCTTAATATCTCTTCTGAGTTTTAAGGAATTCACTTAATAAATATGTATCTGCTATGTGCCAGATACTATTTGAAGTATTACATCAGTGAACAAAACAGCAATTTTAGTAGTCTAGTCCAGGGGTCCCCAACCCCCAAGCCATGGACCTATTAGGAACTGAGATGCACAGCAGGAAGTGAGCGACAGTTGAATGAGCAAAGCTTCATCCATATTTGCAGCCTCTCCCCAGTGCTAGCTAGCATCACTGCCTCAGCTCCACCTCAGGTCATTAGGCATTAGATTCTCATAGGAGCACTGGTTCCTGATGCCAGAAAGGTTGGGGACCACTGCTCTAGTCCAATTAGTCATACTTTTTATAATTCTTAACTTCAGTCAAGTTGTTCTGTCTTCAGATTGATATGATTTTTCAGTCTATGTAAACATGAGGAAACACTTCTGGTAAATAACTGTAAATCTTTTTTAGTTTTTTTTTAAAATTTTTACCCATAAGGCAGTTAGAAATCTCATTGTTATTACTGGGCTTGGATACTTTTAAGGATTTGTAAAGATGTATATGATACTTTCACAAATACTTAAATATTAAAATGATAGAGAACAAAGCTATTATTTACCTATTTTATGTGGGAATGTTGACTATTCCTAAGTCAACACTGATTAGAAAAAAAATAATTTGGACTATATCTTTAAAAGGTTGATAGTCT
Source organism: Macroglossus sobrinus (assembly GCA_004027375.1). Classification (NCBI taxonomy): domain Eukaryota; kingdom Metazoa; phylum Chordata; class Mammalia; order Chiroptera; family Pteropodidae; genus Macroglossus; species Macroglossus sobrinus. Next base: position 303,455 of record PVKZ01000263.1, on the reverse strand, counting down.
TTAGTGTCAACAATAATCTTAAAACTTATTTTTAAAGAGGGTTAGGTTTAGTATTTGTCCTATTAACAGGCTGAAGGTTATCAGGTAAAGTATATTTGAAATAAAAATGCTTTGCATGATTAAAATGATTATCTACATACAATTTGAATATTAAAATGAACAAAGTAGGAAAGGCCATGACCTAAATCTATTTTTAATATAAACTTGGAATTTTATGTAATATTCACTCATATTGTTACTAAAATCTATTTTTATTAACAAATGATCTATCCTTTTCCCCCTCTTTAATTTCAGGTTATTATCAACCCTTACTTTGCTAAGCAAAAAACTGAACTGTTATAAGATTACCCTTGAATGTCTACCACAAAATGTTGGTTTTTATAAAAAGTTTGGATATACAGTATCTGAAGAAAACTACATGTATCGGAGGTTTCTAAAGTAAAAATCTTTTAAGAAAGACATTTGTCGGAGGAGCTAATGCAACAAGACAATATACCCTTTTTACAGTTAAACTATTTTGCTGTAATCTAGTGACCTCTATAAATAATGGATTGAAAAAACATTGTAATACAACAGATATGACATTTAGAAGATTACTTTGGGCTGATGGGACATGTTGTGAGTTTAGATTACAAATATTATGAAGAGGGTGATTTTTTAACCAAAGGAATATATTTTTCACTTGAATCTTTTCTTGCATTGTATTTTTCTAAAGTTTGGCTTTATTCCTTGGTAGTCAGAGCATAGGTAGTAAGGAGTTATGTATCTGCTATCTGTACCGCTCATTTTAAAAAATCATACAATAAATAAGGCTGTTTCTTACCACATTCATAAAATTATTTGTTTCAGAGAAACATATCTAAATACTAGTTAGGGGTGTCATTTCCCATATATTACTTGAAATTCGATGTTAGATATATCATAACTAAATGTAGTACAGCCCAACATTGTTGGTCCTAATACTGTACTGACCAATAATCTGGTCAGCCTTTTAAAGTAGAAATAAAAATTAACATAAAATGTGATGATTCAAAGTAAATTTAAATATACAAGTTCATATAATTCTAATGTAGTGAAGTACCACCCATCTTATGTGTGCTATATAAATTCATTTAAAATACCTAAGAGCAAATCTAAGGTACTTATAACAGTGAATTAGCAAGTCCTGGCATATTATGTATGCGTAACCTGATTTCTTATCTTTTCATGGGTGTCTGAAGGCTCTAAGAAACATTTTTATGAAAAATATAATTACAAAATTGAGTGGAATTCTTAAAAATGTATCATACTGAATTTGTTATATTCTTAAAAATGTTGGTGGAAGCTTTTCTATTTAATGTGATTATAATGGCATTCTGGTCACCCCAGTTTTGATTTTATTTAATTATTTTTTAAGTTGAAGTAGAAATTACTTTATTAATGGTTCTAATCTTTTGCATTTCATATTACATTAAACCTATTCATATGATAGTCCTTTGTTAGAATCCTAATGTCTGTGTTTTTCTTGAGTCCTCTCTTGAACTCTATTAAGTCATGGTTGATATACTTAGTTTTGTGTACTCTTTGTAAATGAACTTGGAAAGTAAAGGCCACCTGTTTTTCATCCCTTTTACTCACACCTACCTCAGCTGGATTTCAGATTTCCTCCCATGCAGTAAGTAAAGTTGGCTTTCTAAAATCATAGAAAGCCTTTACCAATAGAGGGTGATTATTCATCTGATGACCAATGCAAATCTCTCCTGTGAAAGCAACAAAGCTAGTTTTGCCTTTACTGGAATCCTATAGCCTTGTTATGACAGTAGCTTTATTAAGTATACTCTAATTAAAAACCCATGTTATAAAATAAGCCTAATAAAAGGTAAAGTCAAATGCTTTATTGCATTTCTTACCACTGAACAATTTGAAGCAAAACTATCTACAAGGATGGTGTTTCAGTGGTGTTCTTAAGGTCTTAAATTCCCTCTAAAGGAAATAGTTACAGGTAAGATAGAGTATATAACAATTGTGTCATTAAGGAAAATGGCAATCTGTATTTAGCTTTAGTTAACCAGAGTATATTTATAATTTTCTAAGCCACATTGTAAATAAACTTGAGTACAAAAAAAGCTGCATAAAACAAGTTATATTAACTATATTCACAATTTTGAGCGTGATTTGCTTTTGAAAAGGTATAATGAAAAAGGCAGTTGTGATTTTTTTAAATTGTGCCCATATATTGTATATTTGTATTTCACTGATTTTTAAGATGTATATTTTATGATCAAGGGCTTATAATAGTTTATTCAGCAATATTTTACCTTTTAGTGGTTTCTAAAATAATGGTGTGGTGATGGCATCTTAGATTTGATGAAAAATAGTATGGAAGTAGGCTAACTGAGAAGAGGATACTGTAAAAGCAGGAAGTATTTTTCTTAATGGGCTGGAAACTTTTCTTTGGATTATCTACCCTTCCATTCAGGCATGAATTCCTTTGCTTCCAACTCTAAACTTGATCAGCTAATCCTTAAAAAATATACTTGAGCTGAAATTTGCGTCTTGCATAGACTAGTGACCATATTTTGTGTGTGTGTAACCACAATGTTTTGGAAGATACCCAAGTGCTTATCAACATCCAATGTTCATTTATCCTTCTTATCTGTGGGAATAAAACTAGGTTAGTCCTACCTAGAAACCAATAATTTAAGAAGTCCTAAGGCATACCAGTATAAATGAGTTTTTCAGTTCTTGGAGGTATAATGGCACAATAGTTTTAATACAACCACCAATCTTGACAAAATAATTTTAATACTTTGTGTCTGAGCTAGCAGCATCTTGCACTGTGACATTCCTATACATACATAAGCATTTTATCCAAATACAAATGTTGAAAGCAGAGTAACTTAAGCAATTGCCTATACAAAGGTAAGTAGACACTGTAGGTTATTATTCTTGAATTGTTTTTGCTGCATAGTAAATTGCAATTACATGTCAGTATAATGTTACTGATCTATAGAATACACTTTGAACTGTGAGGTATGGCAACTCCCTAAGAAAGAGAGCTAACATGTAAACCTGAATATTTTGAGTGATTTTTTTTAGCTGCCATGAATGGGTAAGACAAAAAAAAAATCCAGCATTCAAAGACCCTAAAAACACAATTTTTTAACCAATAAAAAAAAATAAAATCTTTTAGTAATTCTCAGCTGTTTCCTAACATTTTCTTTTTGGAGCATTGTTGAATGGACAAAGATAAAGTAAATACTGAAGTGAAGCGAAGTTTGTTATGGAATTGTGGATTAAGCCAGTTATTAAAAGAATTCCGCCAGGTAACTGCTCATTTACTTTACATCAAGTTGAGATCTCTATACATACATACATACATACATACATACATACATACATACGTACGTATGTGTGTGTGTGTGTGTGTGTGTACACACACACACATATCCCAACTTTATAATTCAAGACTGCAGTTAAATACTTCTAATTCACTTGAATTACCATGGTAATAAGACAATTAGAAACCTTATATTTTCTTTAAAAGGACATGCTTAACATTTTTTGACATTACTTCTAAAATCAGGCGAAGCACAAAATCCCCCCCCACCACAAAACATATATTATGCCCTAAAAGTTAAGTGGTTGAGAGTTCGTAGCAAATGTCATCACGGTTTAACACTTCCACCATAGAGTAGATACAAATAAACAGAAGTAACTGCTGTTTAAACATCTAATAAATTAATGAACCAAATAACTGAAATTAGAAGAATACTGCCATTTCAGTTTGAATATTCTCAGTATTTAAGTTCCATACTTTGAAAATGGACAGTAAAGCAGTTGTTTTATATTCTGATGTATTTTTACTTTAAATTCTGTGCCCAGATTATGTAATGTTTAAAATTGGATGCTACGTCACTAATACATTATTCAAATATTCTAGAAAATAAATCATGATTGGTGAACTGTATTGTAGTTAACTATCACAAAACATCAATGGAAAGAAAAGAATTACAGAAATGGAACAAAATAGAACTGGAAGAGCTACCAGTAGAACTAGCTGAACATTAGGTGGAAGAATGGATACAATTTAAAACAAACTTGCAATGTTCTTACATGAAAGAACAAACAACATGTTTGTCCACATTAATATTGTACTCAAAGATGACAGTCCCTTTTCCTAGTGTTTTAAGGAGACAGTCTTTAATGTACAGTGCTGGGCAGGCACTTTTGTGACAAACAAAAATTATAGTGGTTAGAAAAAGTGGGAAATTACCAGCTATAAATAATAACATCTATTTTCGGCAACACTACTAGAGAGGATGTGCATATTTAAGAAACTACTTTTAAAAAACTGCCTCATTTTCAAAACTTAAATGTACTCTTATGAATATTCTTTTAAGCAGAATTTCTGCTGAATGAAGCATCACAGATTAATAGTTTACAAGAGAGATCTTTGCTGACCTATCCAATAGTGATCTATATACAGGAAAGCTGTGTTATCTGGCACTTTACCAACTGGAATTTCTGAACACTTGGTGCAGATCTTGAGTCTACTAGACAGCCACACCAAATGACCTAATCACAACAGAATAGAGATCACAATGGGATTAACAATATGCTATCTTCAGGGTGGTAAAACAAAGGCAAGGGACATCAGAAGAATATTACCTGGATCAACAAGAAATTAACTATTATTTTAACAAAGCAATTTTAATTCATTTCTGCTCTTGCTATGCTGGATAAAACAAGCTTTGACTGTATTATTACATTTTAGGGAGGAAAGCCAAGTAAGTAACTTGGTGTAATAGGTTACCTTGTATAGTACCTCTTGGTACCAAGGGAACGTATGGAAATCATTCCCATCAATAAAGCACCTCAAGAGAGGACAGAAAAGTGAGATAGGAGTTTGTGCTAACCTAAATCATCAACTATAAAAAGTTAAAAAATATTCCTCACTTCCTCACATCATACTTAAAATAGCAAGAATGTTTTTCTTAGAACAATTTAGATGTATATGTATATGGAGAAACTAGGATCCATAAGGTAACTTGCTACTGCAAATTATGGGGGAAATTTGGATTAACTCAATGTAAAGAACTGATTAAAACACTAAAATACACTAAAGTCTCCCACAAATCACTTTCCCTAATAAATGCATCTTCAAAGAAAAGCTGCTGTTATGAGCCAGAACCACCTCACAGAATCATTAAGACAACATAAAATGGAGGAGTAAATATTTCCGAATAATGTCCTGAGGTTTCTTCAAGCCTCAGACTTTGTTTAAATCAATTTATGGTTTAAAAAATTACAGAAAGTATTTAAAAACTTTTCATTGTTCTACATACTAATTTAAAGGTCATGAGGATTTTTATTTTTTAATGATGCAAGGCACTTTTCTTTTTTGGGCTTCATTTAGAAAAAAATTAGAGCACTATACTGGTTTATCATATTCTATTTAGAACTATTTTGGACCAAAAGAAATGGGCTAAGCAACTCTAAAAAGAACAAACAACATTTGGCTTTTAAGAAATGCAAAAAGAAAGACCCTTAAAAATCTAAAACTCTTCTTGTTTTTGAGTATTTGGTATTTATAATTAAAACATCTTTTGTTCATTGAACTTTTTTCTATAGACTAAAATTAGTAAAGTAAGAAAGGAAGCAATACTTAGATCATGTTAAAGTAAGGATAGTTGGCTGATGTCATGATTTAAAGGTAGTAATAAGGGATCAAAGAAGTTTTTTTTAAAAGGGTAATTAGCTACTTAATTATACTAAAAAAGAAATGTGGCAGATTCCTGCAATTGTTAATGTTTCTGTAAGAGGCTCCATCATAAAACTGAACTGTTAAATTATTTTTTAAATGTAATATATAGAACATAAAATGAATTTTTAGCAAACTTTAGGAAATTCTTGTTATAAATTACCCAGATTATATAAACAAATCCCCCTAACTTGCATTTTGTTTAAAGTAATAACTTTATATCATACAAATAAATTTCAAGTATGAAAAGTGCATTATTGCAATAATACCTCTTTGCAAGTCCAAAATTCTTGGTTTATAATAAAACTGTAACATTTAAAAAAAAATAGGCGTAAAACCATCAGTGCCATCTACTGCAGAAGTCCAGCGTCTTCTTAAAATGTTGCTCAACAAATTGTAGAGAAACATGTCTGGAAGCAACATATCATTGAAAAGAAACTACTTGTGTTTTTACCATTTTACATTATTATTCTCTCTAGTATTTGCTCCTTCCCAAATAGAAATTCAGTTCCTCTATAATGTTGCTGTTGAGTCAGCCATTCTGAGCAGTCGCCACTTGCATGCCTCCAAAATCATCATCTTCTTCATGTGTTCTCTTCAAACTGCCTAAAATTTATTGCATGAACATAACATAATGGGAACTTAAATAAATTCACTTGTTATAATGTTACAGCTAGTAAAAGTTTCATTTTTAATGAAGTGTTACCATGTATATGCACTATGAAAACTCCATGACTAAATTTCTAGCAAACTTAGTAAATTCTTTGGTTATGAATTACCCAAATAACTTTATATCTTCATTAGAGGATACATTTGTCCCTCTCAAGAATGAAGTATGTCTTGGGTACTGTAAATGATAAACAATTTCTAAAATAATGGTACATAAATAATTATCAAGTTTATAATATGACTTAGAACATTAAATTTAAGAAATTCTATATTTGTACAATTTTATTTTGTAGATATAAAGAGATTTTCTTTTATCTACTTTTCACAACAGAGTCTGCTAGCACAAAAATTTCCCACATATAATCAAGAAATTTGAATGTTAATGGAGGAAAACTTTAGGAAACAATTAAACTTGGTAAAATGTGTGCAGTGTTATCTGCCTAACAATGGCATGACCTTAAACTTATGCCCTAAATGTTGTGCTAATAGTAGCAATGCACAGTAATTACGTTAATTCAGAAGGCAGATTCCAACATGAAACTAATGTGTCACTATAAGGTTAATCAAATAAAGACAGAAACATAATATCAAGACAATGGTATATATAAATATGGTAGTCATAAGGCTAAATACAGCTGCTGTAACTGAATTTCAGATGAGGTGCTACACTTATATTTTAAGGGAGGTAAGCTAATGCAAGGCAGAGAGTGATGAAGTACAGAAAAAACTCTATAGGAGTCAATCTTGAATGACTTGGGATTGGAGGAAGAGTAAATTAATCCTGTTTTCTTGAGGTAACACCTTAACTAAATGTATGAGAATAGAGAGACTGCAATGCTTTCTAGGTGGAGAAAAGAAGACACACAGGAAACCATCAATAGTTCAGTTTTCTGGAGTGCATATGTAAAGAGGAACAGTAAGAGATACAATAAAATCAGAAGGGCCTTAATTACTACCTATGTATTTTCATCTGTAGGAATTAAGCCAACGAAGGCTTTTGTACAGGGAAAATAATCATAAGTAAAACTACCTTTAATGAAAATAAGTCTGGCCACATACAAAGAACAGACAAAATAACAAGAGTTTGGATAGGAAGCCAATAGAAGCATGAACTAGGTTAAAATTAAGGGTATTAAAAGAGGGAATGAATTTTAAAGGTACTGAGGAAACAGAGCCTAGCAGATATGGAATGACTAGATGGAGGTGGCAAAGGAAAAAAAAGTCAATTACAACTAGGAAGGCACCTGAGGGATAGATATATAGCATTATTACTACAGGCACTGCAGTGATAGAATGAAGAGAGCACTGGACTTATCAATTAGATCAACAGTGCTCAATTTCCAGATCCAAACTAAAGGAATGTAACCTGTTCTTCCTATCTTATAAGGCTGTTGGTTCAAATAAGACTGAAATGAACTTATTTACCATAAGTAAATTCCATGAGTGCTCTAGTAGAGTACAAAGAAAAGAGCAAACAAGAGTAAAAAGTTCTTGGAGAAGCAAGGTAAAAGTTAAAAGATTTTAAGAGCTTGCTTGAATCATAAACTTTGAAAATGGAGGGGATTTTGAAGGGAAGGAAGGGAAAAAGAATTGAAATTATTGATGGCGAGAAAAAAACTGAGGTAGATGACCTCAATCAGTCTATTTAACTTGAAACATATTTTCTTTTATTAACCACCACTTATTTTTAGTAAGATCACCTAAGTATACTTAGTGTCCCTTCTCCAGACTTATCTAATTATTTTACTATTAAGTAGCAACAACTAAGTACTACTTAAAGACTTAAAACTAAACCAAGTAGAAATTTGATTTTCCACTCAGCATATTCTGATTAACTAGGCAGTGGTGTGCACACAGCAGATAATACACGTTTATTCATTATAAAATTCTGAAATTATCTTGTCTTAATTCAACAGTCTACTCAAAATTTTCTAAACAATTTAAATTGTTCAGTTTAACCCACAATGAGCAAAAGATGTTACTGCTTTTCTACCTTTCATAGCATCATTTTTCTCCCAAAAAAGAAAAAAATTCTTACCTGTGGTACCAGAATGAACAGATAATGACCTTTCTATCTGGAGTGGTGACATCATCTGTATTGTTAATTTCGCTAGGTAGATGGCTTCATATTCCTAAAAAAGATTTAAATTAACATCAATATACTTTTAAATTCCTGGATACCCAAAATAGCAGTTAATGCGTACATTACTGGTATTGTTTATACCGAAAAATCTGGTGCCATGTTATTTTATGAGATGCAGGCTTAAAATTTTTACCTCATAATTTCACATTTACTTATGAGACAATAAATCAAAGCAGGCCAATAACTTGCACTAGGGTATCACACACTGAACTATTAGCCAGTATGTGTACTCTGCCACTGGGGCACTATAATAAGGTAAGAATGATCCTATTACCACTATCATTTATAATTGTTCTGATAGAATGAAAATTCAATGAGAAAGCAAAAAGAAAAAAGAAAAAAGTGGCAAAATTACCATGATTTGAAGATGAGATGAAAAGCTATGACAACTAGAAAATTTTTTAGAATCAATGAGTTTAATAAGGTTGCCAAGTGAAAACTTAAAACTAGTAGCTTTCCAATTAGAAATAACCAATTAGAAAAAGTACTGAAAGAAGAAACTAAAATTTATAATGGGAACAAAAAAATATCGAGGAATAAATTTCATAAGAAATACACATATTATGTGGAGAGGAAACTTTAAAATACTAAAGGATATAAAAGTTGATTTGAATAAATGGAACATATTCTTAGAGTGAAAGACTAAAACTTCAAAGGTGCCATTTCTTTCTGAATGGTGACTCTAAAGATGATACTATTAAAAAGTATAGGACTCTTTCTAGTAAAATAAACACAAAAAATAAATTTAAGAATTTGCAAGAAAAATTCTAGAAAAAACATTGAGGGAATCTTGAGCCATATCCTTAATATACAAACCTATGAGAAAAAGAACAACCACTTTATGGGCAAACCGTAAGGAGCTCATAAATCATCATGATTTTTATCATCATCATGACAAATGACCAAAATGTTTATTAAAATTCTTGTGGCTATTGGTATTGATTAGGGTATGGGGAAACAGGTACTCCTTGTTTCTTGGTGGTATACGTTTACATTTTTTCAGCCTTTTTACAGTTAATTTGACAACATCAAATTTCAAATACCCTCTGACCCAGCAATTCAACTTTGATCAATTATTTTACAGGTATATTTACATGTGTAAACAGAGATGCACTTACTAGTCTGTCCAATTGTTTATAATTAGGGAAGGCTAGAAACAATCTAAAGGTCCACATATAAGGAACTGATAATATAAAATTGTGATATACATACACAATTTTACTTTGCAGACAGAGCTATATATGAATGATCTTTATTATGATCATTAAAAATCATTAGACTGATCTTCAACATACAATATTAAGGAGACTTATTTTTCATTGTATCCCCCCATAGGCACTGCTGAATTTTAAATTTTTTAACCATGAGTATTTTACTTTTTCAAATACAAAAATCAGTTTAAAAAGAGACTATTTTTACAGAACAGGGTTGAAAGACAAACTTATAAATTACAGTTAGTTTTGTATTCAATAACTATAAAGAAGGAATAAAAAGAAACATTTTACACAAACACGGTAAAGACAGGGATACCAGTTTCTCTTTTAAATAAAGAAAAATTAAAAGTAAATTGAAAATAAATGAGATAAAATTTAAAATATGGTTAGAGACAACCCATATTATAATGCACTTGATGTCTCAATGTGAGCTTTATTCCTACATAACTGGACAGAATCGGCCAGAGCACGTTCTTCAACCTATGATTTTCCTTCTTGGCATAAATTAAACTAGTCTAATCAGATAATTAATAGGTTTATCTTGTATTTTAGTACATCTTCCCGGCACCAACAAAATCTGAAAAAAACATGGAAAAGATAAAACATATAAAATATAGAAAGCTATTCTATGTAGTACACTCACTTAGAATCAAAACTCTCTTATGCTCTGTGTGTGAGCAAAATGGGGTAAAAAAAACTGAAGAAAGTCCTAACATCAATTAGTTAACTTTAGATTAAAGAAGGTGTCTTTAATCCTCTTTTCTTACTAAATGCAGCCTTTAAATTCTTTTAAATAGAAATGTAAACTTGAATAAAGAATCAAATTAGATGATGGCAATTTTTAAGTATTTATAAAGTAAACTGTACCCCTAAAATTACATGGACCTAAGATTTTAATTATCCTACTTTCTGACTGCTTTATAGTGGAAGAACAGAGAAGTTACCTGAAGTTGATGGACAAATCCAGCATTAGGATTAATACAAAATCTTCTTTCTTGAACATAAGCAAACGCATCTCTGAAAACAGAAAAAAAAATAAGGTGATGTTATCATTTCACAAATTATCTCAATTTTCCCAGAATTTACCCACAATAGGAAATCAATTATACAGGTTGTACTCCAGAGCACTAGTGAGTTACAGTAGAAAAAATGACAGCACGGTCAAACTAATAATCACAATCCCTCTGCTTACCAGCTGTGTGTCCTAGGAGAAGTTGCTTGACTTTTCTAAGTTTTATTTTTCTCATCTATAAAATGATTATAATAATAACAACCTATCTTGAAGGGCTATTGTAAAGATGGGAGATAGTAAGCGTAAAGCATTTTGTATAGAACTGCCCCAAAATACATGTTTAACACATTACTGGTTAAACAAGAAGTATATTTAATTCCTTGTGTTGTTGTGAGACTTACATGAGATAAAAGTGCCTAGAATACTACCTGGAACATAGCAGAGACTCAATAAATGGATGTTACGTTTAGTATTAACATAGTTACTTATAAGACACCAATAATAAAGAGAATATATAAAACAAAGTCTCCCAAAGCTTATTAATCTTTTCCAATTAAATAAAGCATTTGTATTCAAATAACATTCCTTTAAGAACTGACACTTTCAAGCAAATTTTTCCATTATAATTTAAACACGAAGGATGCCAAAAATAACCTAAACTAAACAGCATTTGAATGTCTACTCTGTCAGGCATGTGGATCCAATTTAACAAAGTTCAAATGGAGATTAACAGGGAACATGGTATAAGAATGGAAAGGTTGATAGGATGCATGTAATGCAAAGTTTCAATGATCATATTAAGAATTATTAAGGACTGGGAACTTCTGAGAGGTTTTTGGGGTAAGATGATTATACGATCAGATAATGTTTTTGAAAAAATCATTCCAACTGTAATGCAGAGAACAGAACAGACTGGGGAAGGAAAGAATAGAGGAGACCACTTTGAAGACTACTATCACAAGAGTCCAAGGGAGACACAAGTGGAGCTTGGATTAGGGGGATTAAATGATAAACAGAAAGAGACAGACTAAATGTATACTTCAGGACATAAAACAGACAGGATTGAATTAGAGATAAGGAATGAAAGAGAAGGAGGTGTTGATGATCACAAGATTTCTACAAGAGGCACTTAACACTGTATACTAGACAAGTTTTTGTTTTGTTCTGAGGTGAGAGGCTCACGACACACCCTCCTTTTTATCTACGCAGTATTCTTGGAAAAGATGATTTTAGCTAAGAAAGACTACACTAAATTGTGAATAGAAGCTAAAACAATTCCTAGGTAATTTTTCACTCAACTACCATTAAGAATAACATAATAAATTGGCTTTTTAAACAAGGAAAGCAACATCTCTGTCTTCAAGTTTTTAAACTCAGACTAATTCCCATAAGTTATTCTAACTATTAACTACCTTTGCTTCTTAAAATAACAGCATTAGCTCCATAAAACCATAAAATATTAGCCTACGTAGATAAGGTAGACAGGCTACAAAGGCTAAGAAACTAGCATGGGGTATTATGGTCCTGCCTACTCAAACATGAGTGACTAGATGACAAAATCAAGAGAATATTAATTTCACACTGCCAAATCATCTCCATTAAGCTTCATTTTAATAAGAATTTAAATTGTAGCTAGGTTTCAAAATACTGTCTTACCTGTACTTCATTCCAAATGTTTCCATAATGTATGCAATAACAAAGGCAGCACTGAAGAGGGGGAAAGAATTTTAGGAAAAAAACAAAACAAAACAGAAAACAGAACTCATTAATTAAATGCTAGAGAAAAAACAGTTATCTCTAACTTCATACCTCCTGGAGATCCCTGCATTTCCATGGACAAGAACTTTTCCTGAAAAACACAATAAATAGTTATTCTTATAGAAAAACATCTCATTCAACAGCTTAAATATACTGAAACCATGTATCATACCATAGTAAAATCTTTTCTTAAACATTTTATACTTTATACATACCACTTGGATATATATTAATATTCAAATCTTTACAATTTATTTATTTATACTAACTGTGTAAAGAATACAACAGACTTTTTAAAGAGATTTAAAAGTGATCTATACTTTAAAAATAGTTCCATAGGGATATTTAAGCTATCCAAATGAAACAAGAAGTCAGGAAAACACAAATTTGGGAATGGTCCATTATACATAATCATAACTTCCATATCCTGCATTTAGGATGACCACTAACTAAAAACTTAACTGAACAAATAATATCCTAAAAATAAACATTAACTAAGTAAAGGAAATATTATTTACCTCCAGTTTGTAAACTCCCATCAATAAATTCTTTAGTCTGAATGCAAAGACAACGTATTACAAAACATGTGAATAAACATAAAATACATATAGTGATACAAAATATGTTGAAAATAATTTCCTGGTAATTTATATGAATAAAAATTATATTAATTCACGCTCGCTTTGGCAGCACATATACTAAAATTACATTAATTCAAGAACTTTTCAAAATGCTACAAACACCACTATTAAAAGTTTAAAAAATTATACAGGGGCTAAAATTTAACTTGAATTTAATAAATTTAAAGCGTGATTTCTCAAATTTTTGGAGATCATAAAAAGGTTTTAAAAATAATTTTAAAAATATGTAACTCCACAATTTTCAGTTATAACAGTAAAAACTTTAGAACCACAATTAAGAGGTCAAATCATAAATAAATTTTAAATGATATTAAAATACTGATACCTACCATGGGAAAAAAACGTATTATATTTTCAACTGGATTATCTGCAATATCCAAGACTAAATATCTGAAAATAGAATATTTTGATAAGCACACTTTCAGATAAAACTTTATGTATAAAAAAATAAATAATTTTTAAAATTTCTTTGCAACTATGAAAAACAATGCAAAACAACTTTCAAAGAATCATTTTCCCAAGAACATGGCCTTAAACAACATGTTAACATTTTGTTGATATTTTAGTATTAAAAAAATCTATCTGGTTATAAGAGAAAAACCACAAGTAGGAAGAAAGCTTCCTCCAGATCCGAGTGGACCTAGAAAAGAAAGACAAAGTGTCTGTGTTCCTTATTTATTTCTTCTACCAACTTCCCTAGGACTAGAAAATTCTGAGTGGCCTTCTGACCCCTACTTACAACTCTGCAGAGAACAATTCAGAAGAAGCCCAAAGTCTGAAAGAAAAGGAGCTAATCAAAATAGAAGGGGGTCTGATGGAGCCACGAGTCAAACCTCCTCCTTTGATGAACTAAACTTCATTAGTGCAAAAAACAGCCAAGACACATCTGTTCTGGAATCTGACACGTTGGAAAACATTTAAAATAAGGCATTTTAATGTGCTAAACTTTTTTTATTTTGTGAAAACCTTCCATTTCTAACCTATCCAAGATTACCTATTTATTAACACAACTATAGGTAATTAAATCCTAAAATTAACTTTTAAAGTCAATATTGCTTTAAAAATCATAACTCTTTAATGATCATTTAGGTGGTAACAACATCAATAAATTCGGGGCTTATCAGAGAAAAAGTTGAAGCTCAGGATCTAAGGATGATCCAATGTAAAAACCATAAGGACTCTGACTGTATCCTAAAGTGGTTAGGTAGACCTAACTTATATAAAACACTGCTTCAGGGAAAAAAAAGTTAATTCAGAGTCAAACTAAAATATTTTACTACATGCAATTTTGAATGTCAAAAATTACTAGTAGAACTATTAATCTATAATCCAGTATTCTAAATCTAAGGAAAAAGGGTCCTTCCCTTAGGGTAAAGAACTTGTACCAAGTACCAAAAAAACAAAAATTCTATACAAATTAGAAATGTATGGTATGGCATTTTAAAATAGAACATATTCATTTTCTTTAATATACACAAGTCTATATCTGTATATACATATAAAGCACACATACAATAGAGAAATATTCAGAAGGAAATATACCAAACTGTTAACTAAGTTTATCTACTGGATTGCAGAATTTAATAACTTTTACTTTTCTTGGTATCACTGTAGATTTTCCAAAGTATCTATAAAGAACAAGTATTTCTTTAACACTTAAAAAAATTCAATCTATTTTATTTTAGAAAATAGACGTTCCTTTTTAAAACTAGTTTTTATTAACTGGGAAATGTATATACACAGTCAAAAGTTCTAAAAGTAAAAAATATGTGCAATGAAAAATAGCTCCCTCTACCATCCCAGATCCTGAATTTCTCTTCTCAGAAACATTCTAGTCCAGTTTCTAGTCCAGAAATTTTGTATGTGTGTGTGCCTCTACAATATATATGCTTAATGTGTTGTATATATTTTTAAATGTATAGTATACACATGGTTCTGCACCTTGATTTTTCTTTTGGTAAATCTTATAGATAATTCCATATAAACACATAGAAATATTTCATTCTTTTCACAGTTACAATATTCTCTTTTATGTTCAAACAACATATTTTATAATGTCTTGTACTGATGGACATTAAGGTTATTTTCATTTTAACAAACTATAAAGCAGAGCACTAAAATATTTTTAACATATATGCTTTTATAGAGATACAGAATATCTTTAGAATGATATTCAAGGAAGAGTTTTAATAGTAGATGCCTCTCAGAAGAGCAGCTGGGTGTCTGGGTTTAAAGGAGGAAAGAGACTTATTTTCATTATATACCTTTTTATACCACGTGTACTATACTCTTTATTGTTCAAATAAAGAACATTTAAAAACTATTAGATGTTCACGAGCACTCATTGTAAGATAAATGAGAAAGGCAAATTAAAATTACACGAATACCGTTTTTATTTCAGATTTGGAAAAATTTTAAATGTTTTATAATCTGTCTTGGAGATATACTAAAAAAAGTCATTCTCATACACTTCATAATGTAAATGTAAACTGATACAGCTCACTGTAGAATAATTTGCAACGTCTATTAAAATTTTAAATGTTCATATTCTTTGATCCAGCAATTCCACTTCTACAAATTTATCCTATTCACATAGTCACATATGAATTAATTGACATGTACAGAGATACTCACTATGTGCTATATTAGCAAGTCTGGAAATAATCTAAATGTCCAACAATAGGAGACAGGTTTAATAAACTTGTGTAGGCTATAAAATGGATTACTATGCAACTTAAAAAGAATAACACAGCTCTCTAAGTAATGATATGAAAGAATCTCCAAAATATATACAATTAAAAAAAAAAAGCCAATGTAAAAATCAAGTTTATCTGTAGGAATATGCTTATATATGTAAGATACCACTGGAAAGATACTCAAAAAGTAACAATGGAGGCCTTTAGGAGGAGAATTGAGTAGTTAGGGGATAGGAATAGGGAAACCTACTATTCAGTATACTTTTTTTTTTTAACCTTTAGAGCTCTGCATTATTTTCTGCATGAATTATTTTAATATTTTAAAAGAAACTTATTTTTTAAATGATGTCTGTACAACCTATCTATAAAATGAGTATGTACAGAAGTCTGATACAATAAAATCAACTTGAAATAAAAGCATTACATGTTTGCTATACTTAACATTTTAATAAATCATAACAATAATTCTTACCTAAATAATTGCTGAAAGTTTGGTTTAATAAAGTTTGCTTCAATATTTTGTCTTATGCATATTATATGAGTTATTCCATGTTTCTGTAGTATAGGTAGCTATAAAAAAAAGGAGGAGGCAGGGAAGAGAAATAGTTTCAAAATATAAAACATCATCTTACTATAACATGATTCAACATTAGAATTAATATAACCACATCTGAGCTTTAAGTACAGGGGATTAAAGCTAATTTAAAAATAATATACCTGAAGTGATCAGTAATGTATTTCAATGATTCAAGATTAATACATTAAATGTCCTCAGAAAGCTTACAGTATTATTTTACATCTATAATTTTAGAGTTTAGTAGGACCTTAAAGATAATTTATTTGGAAAATAATTCTACATAGTGGTTAAAAGCATCAGAGTCATCAGAGTCCAAGCTTTATATCACAGCTATGCTAATGACCTGAGCTCCAAGGTTCAGTTTTCTCATGTGAAAATGGAGAAATACTATAATTCACTGAGTGGTTTGAAGAATTATATAAAATATATAAGGTGTTTGGCATAGTGCCCAAAGCACATGTCAAAGTGTTTAGTAAATAGTATTTACATATACTAACTACAATCTTTTTTCTTTAGAGGGGGTTACTAAGATAAATAGTTGTTCAGCTTTACCACCTAATTAATAGTACCAAACCCACATCTCTAGATTACCCCCTGGCCTTTCCCAGTACACTTTTTCTACTATAAGCCAGAATTAATTTATCCAATTCACAGAATCTAATTAAACCTTTCGAGGTTTAAAAATTCCACTAAAAGGAAAAAAGGCAAAGCCAAATGATATCTTATTGTATTCTGTGGTGCTTTTTGTGGCTTGAATTACAGAGTAATTTAACACTACAATTCTAAAAAATACCAGTTTTATTTGCAAGTGATTCTAGGTTCAATGAATTTATAGATGACATTTTAATAGCTATAATGTAAATTCCACAGGAACAAAGACTTGATTCATTGATTCATATTAAGTATGTTTCAGTGCCTGGAACACAGTCGTTCAATAATTACCTATCCAATAAATGAATAAACAAATCAAAATAACCTTGAGTTTTCTATATATTTAATTTCTACTTTCTACATTAAATAGACCAGAACAATAATACTAATAATCCATGAGAGAAATCGAAGGATAATTTATATTTGTTATGGACTGAATGTTTGTGTCCCCCTAAAATTCATTTGTGGAAGCCCTAAAGTCCAAGGTGATGATATTAGGACGTGGGTCTTTGGGAGGTCCTTGGAGAGATACCTTTCAAGGTAACTGGCTTAGATAAGGTCATGAAGGTAGAGCCCAAGACGGAATTAGTGCTCTTATGAGAAGAGGAAAAGACATCAGCCTCCTCTCTCTGCCTGTGAAGATACAGCAAGAAGTTGCCCTCTGGTGAGCCAGGAAGAGGGCACTAACCAAAACCTAAATTTGTTGGCACTCTGATCTCAGACTTCCCAGCCTCTAGAATGGTGAGAAATAAATGCCTCTTGTTGAAGCCATCCAGTCTATGTGTTTATTATAGCAGCCTGAGCTAAGATAATTATCTTGTATTTCCTGAGTATACTCTGAGTTAGGGGAAGGGACATAAGCATTTGGTAATGTTCCATATTCATATTTATCCAACTTCCAAAATGAATTCAATATTCATTCTTTTGTTTACACTTGATCTATGACATAAAAAAGCCTTCATATCTATTATTGTGCACAACATTTATAATTAGTAAAAACAAGGTTTGAGGGCATATTAGACTATTACTAAGTAAGAACACCTTATTGAAATAGAAACCAAATGCAATAGCAAAGAGAATATTTTTTACTGCTCAACAGATTTTCAATTATATAAAGCAAATTATGACCTTATCATACCTACAAACAGAAGTTTTAGAAAAGAAATATTTCACTAGTTACAAAAAGCCTTAATCTGTCATTTCTATTAAAACTGTATTTGAATGTAATAAAAGATGGGCTCAAATAATGAGTCTAAAAAAAGGAGTTTATTCCCTAATGTTTATCTCCATGTTGTTGCTGTTGTTACATATTTTTGGAATGATGGTATAAAAAGAAATATGAGTGACTCGGGTTGGGAAATAATCAAATTTTGCCATACAAGTTTTTCCTTAGTCTAATAAGACCATGGTAACATTGAGAGAGAAGAGGTTTTGAAGAGACAGACCTATGAACAAACTATGTATAATTGAACATGACAGATGGTATATGATATCTTATAAAGTACAATAGGAATACAAAGAGCAAATAATCTAAAACCGTCTTAAAGGCCAGTATTTTGTGAATACAGCATTATTTCGGTAATAGCTTTATGTTTGTCTTTTACAAAGTTAAGTCACATTTAAGTCTATAGTTATCTACCCTATCCTTTCCTTAGTACTTTTTTAAAAACAAATTGCCCCACCTTTCCAACCTAGTTGTAGGCCATCAAAATAACTAGGGTTACTTTCATGCCTTAAGTGTCAAAAAGCCTTCCAGTTTCAAAAGGAATGACTCTAAGAATTACCACGCCTAAAACTGACAAATACATCAACTCATATCATGAACGTTTAAAATTCTACAGTTTTTACAAAACCTATTGTAAATAGATATACATGAGAATATTGACTTCTAATTAGGCAGAGTTTTGTAATACAATGTTTCACATTCTAATTCAAAGAAAATTGGCAGCATTTGTTTTAATTCATAGGGCTGGATCCACTAGGAAGTAGCAACAACATTGCTACATATATTGAAATGAGATCTACTGCCTTTATTATATAACTGAAGAAATCAATGTCAGTTTGACCATTTAGAATACCTATATATAGTGCAATACTTTATAACCTGGAGGTTATATTTAGAGGTCTATCCAGACCTCTAAAGTCTGAAAAAAAAAAAAAACTGAGTTACTTGAATCAAGATCAGTGTGCGTACAGGTGAACAGGTACATACAGAGGTACACACACACACACACACACACACACACACACACACACATGCACATGCATGCACTCCCACCCTCCCTCCCTCTCTCTCTCACCCTAGGTAAGGAAAGTTAACTAAATGTTAAATATCCTTATTTGGGGCTTTAACTGTTTCTCATATTGTTCATATGATTAGCAATTACAGATGTCCAATATTTTAGAGGGTAAAATGATTAAATAAAGGTCCATTATTTGGTAAATCTTTCAAATACATCATTTCATGAGAAAAATAAAATATAAAGCTCATTTGTGATTTGTGGTGAAACACTTGAGAATCCAGTAAAACTGATCTAGTAAAATTCGGAAAGAGGTAGGTATTCCAGAGTGACAATTACTGTTAACATGCAATATCTGTAGACTTCTCTTCAAATAAAACTCCTACTACTAAAAAGAATAAATTTTACTCCAAAGTTGGTTAATAAATAATAAAGTCTCTTGAAGAACCTAAAGTTCATACCTTGCTTTTCATAGCAGAAGAATATGGGCCTAAAAACAATCCAGGTAAAATTTCCTAGAAAAAAAAATTGAGATATTTATCATCAGCAATTTAAATCTATATAAAATATGTAAAATATGTAAAAGTGGATCTGTCAGGGTGTTTTCATAGTTGTTATAATAATGACTGAAACCCTTGTTATTTTAGGGAGCATTTCTTAGCCACACTGAGCAAACAATTGGGAAGAGAAAGGCACTGTACTTTATATATCATATGAGACAAAGTTTAAATACAGTTCTGAAGTCAGCTATTCCAACTATTTAAACTTCCACAGTGCTTTTCCCCCCGTTTTATTGACATTTATACTTTTATAAATAGTTTAGATAGAATTAGTACATTGTAGAATTGTCTTTTAGATTAATAAAATGTCTCTAATTTTACTTCTAGACAAAGAAAATCTTCCCTCTGTAATTACACAAAACCTTATGCAGCCAAGTCAAAAGCAACACAAGATACAAGATTAGAACTGTTATCTATAGTTAATAGTAGAAATAAAGTAGTACAGCAAAGTTAAAAAAGACTAATATCAAATGTTTGCTTATTGACAGTTTCAACAATTTAAATAAGTAACTTCTATATGTTGAATTAAAATTTATTCTACGTGAATTCAACATAGAAAACTTTCAGCTGGGCTATATCATACCCTAGGTACTAATATAGTATAATCTGTAGTTCAGTTCTATAGGCTATCATAATTATTTGTGTATAGGTCTGACTTCTCCTACCAGCTTCTTCTGGACAGAAATTACATTTTACTCATCTTTGTATTCTCCATAGCACCAAGTAAAATGCCTCATAGGTACTCACATATTTTTAAAAAGTGAATTTTCACTGAGAAAAAGAAAAGAGTTTTAGAAGTCAAGGGATTCCTAGGAAAACACAGTGCTTGATCACAGGACTAGCAAAGTTAACTGCAAATGGTGAGAAATGCTAAGGAAAAAGGAACCACTACATTAGTATCTAGGGTACGATACCACAGACTGAGCTTTCTATGTACAGTCAACTCTCCTGAGCTTACCTAAACTACACTAGACAAAGCAGAGCAAACTGCTTTTAAAAGGAATAGAAGTATTGTACCCAGTTTTTCAGATGTGGAAAAAACAAGTGACTCATTAAGGACATTCATATATTACTATGGTTCTAATATAAAGAAGAAAGGCAATAATTCATTTCCCATCTTTTTAAGATCCACAATTAACCTTAAATATGTTAACATTTAAAATACTTAATGATGAATCTACAGATCGGGAGTCAATAGATAATAAGTCACAATGGATTGAAATCCTTATGAAATTACATTATTTAATAACAATAACAATAACAATAATAATAATAATAATATGGGTTTGCATGAATAAACACAAAGGCTGTCATACCTGCATCTCTCGTCTCATAGGGTAGGTCCACTCCTTAAAAATAAAAGGAAAACACAAAAATAAAAGTAACATTATGAATAATGTCATCCAATCAAAGGTTAAAGATGTGACATTCAAGTGTTTTAAAATCACATACTTTAAAAAAACATTCTATAAAAATAGATTCAACTGCCTTCACAAACACTGAAAATTTAAAAGAAGAAACAATTAAGGTGCTCTTTAAATAACCAGGCTTCCAAAATTATGTTTATGTTACTTCATAAAATGAATAGAATAGTTCATTAATTATAAAAATATATATTCCAGAAGTTTTTCTCCCAATCTTTGAAATCAGAGATGTTAAGTCTTTTTGTCATTCAAGCCAACTCAAATCAACTGGCAGTAGACAACTAAAACAATGTGTGGAGAAAGACAATGGAAGAAAGAGTACTGTAATCAATGAGCATTATCTGCATAGATGAAAGAATGGTTATGTGACAGGCATTTGCCATCCCTGATCTAAACTGCCAGATGCTTATCAAACAACCTTTCCAATCTCTTACTTGGGTTTAAGATTATGTCTAGCTCAATCCCTTTACAGACACATTTCAAGAATAGCATAGATTTCATTCATTCCTTGGAATGCAGACCAAGTTAAAGAAATTAGAAAATGCAAACTGCCAATTACAAAAGGCAAAATATTTTAAAAGTTAGGGGAAAAAAGGAGCAGTTAACAGTGAATTGATAAGAAGGATCAAATGTAGTACACAGATAGTCCTAATTTATAAATGATTGCATTCCAAGTTCCTAACATGGTTGCTTAAAACCCAGAATTATAAAATAGTAATTAGGTTTCTAAAGTTAAAACTAAGTTTTTAAAAATTTCTTTTATTTTGAAATTTTAGGATTACAGAAAGTTGCAAAAATCATACAAGAAATTTCCTTTATGTGGATTCCCCAAATCAGAAAAGTATTTTTAACACACAAGGTAGAAAAGTTTTATACTTGTAATGGAAAAGCAGAAGACTCCTGCAATGACAGTAGGATTTTTTTAAAAAGAAAAAAAAAATTTATTTTTAATCTTGAAAATTGGTCTTAGCAATGTAGAAGTAGACTATAAGCCCTGAGAAACTGCCTATGTAATGACAGTTAAAATATATTTTAAAAAATTCTTTTAAATGCACAGCTGAACTAACAAGCAAGTTACCTCTATTACCAGATAGAAGATTTTGAACTTCATATAAGTGGAATCATATAGCAGTATTATTTTATGTCTGACTTCTTTCATTCAATCTAATATCTACGGGATTCATTCATATTGTTATGTATGTCAGTAGTGAGTTCCTTTTTATTGCTGTATAGAATTCTACTGTATGAATAATCCACAATTTACTCATTCTCCTATTGGTGGAGATGGAAAGTTTCCAGGTTTTGGCAATTATGAATAAAAGTGGTATGAAAATGCTTTTATATGCTCTTTGATGGGTATATGCATTCATTTCTCTTGGATATGTAAATAACAACAGAATTGCTAGATTGTAGAGTAAATCTGTATTTGGCTTTACTAGACATTGCCAAGTTTCCTCTAACCAATTTACACTCCCACCGCCAGTGTATGAAAATTTTAGTTGTTCTACATCCTCACCATGGCCATATGTTAAATGGCACTGTACACGTGAAACAAAAGACAAAACCTAGGACGTGCTCAAAGTGGGAAACCAGTTAAGGTCAAAAAGCTGGGACCCCAAAGGCAACACCTTCAGTGAAAGATAAACTAGGGAGGGAACCAAAAAAAAACAAACAAAAACAAACCCACCTCACCTCATACCCATAAGAAATGAGTACTCTTGCCTTTCTTAGCTTTGGCTCAGAGTAGAAGTGTGGTGTTAATGGTGGGTAGGGTCTTCCTAACCACAATCTGGCCTTCACGCAAGTTTGGCATCATAATTCAATTATTTTTATGAGGCCAAGTGAAAATTTAATGTCAAGTAGTCCTGGGTAGACAGTGTCCATAGGTTCCTGGACAAAGCAAATGCATTTTCTCTCTAAATCTAAACCAGAAATAATTCACACAGATTAGTTCCAATGAGCTCACAATAAAAAAATGATTTTAAAAAGGGAGGGGGGAGGAGGCCACCATGAAAAGCAGATGTAACTGAATCACACCCACAGACTGCAGATATTACAACAATAAAAAATATAAAACATTTATGAACAACAATCAAGAAATAGATTTTTAGAAGAGCCAAAGCGATATGTAGGAAACAAAATACAAAATACAGTGGAGAAGCTAACCAGAACAAAGGACACAGATAAAGAATTTGTGAACTGGAAAATAAAAGTTAAGAAACGACCTAAATTCAGAATTAGAAAATATGAGCAGTTAATAGACTTTTAAGATAGAACTAAAAGGTAAAAGGTCTAACATCCATAGAATCTAAGTTTCAGAAGTAGAGGGTAAAAAAATAAAGAAAATATAATTTTACACAAGAAACAATGAGAATTTCCAAAACTGGGTAAAGATACCACGCCTCAGAAATAGACAACCTAATGAATCCCAAACAGGATAAGTGGAAAATGCACAGGTAAACAATGAAACAGCAGCTAGCAGCACACCAAACACAGAAAATTTTGTTTTCTACACCTTCAAGTCCAAAAGACTTCCACACAGGCAGTCAATTTTCCTGAAAGATACCAAGACAATACAATGGAGAATAAAAAGTCTATTCAGCACCTGGATAAATATCTGGATAATAAAATAAATCTTGATCCTGACATCATCCTCCCCCTGCCCCCGCCACACACACACACACCTGTCTTCATTGTTGTATATATTTCTAATGCTGATAACAGTGCCTGGCCCACAATAAACACTTGCAGAATAAATGAAAAAGGGGTGTATATATAAATATAAATGCAAAATATGATAAAACTTCTAGAAGAAAATATAGAATATCTTTGCAACCTTGGGAAAAGCAAAGATGTCTTAGGGTATAAAAAGTACTAAAGTGTAAAGGGAAAAAAATTGATAAATTAGATTTCATTAACACTAAAAACCTCTGCTCAATAAAATACCCTAGGAAAATGAAAATGCAAGCCACAAACTAGAAGAAAATATATGTAATACATATATCAAACAAAAGATTTGTATAAAAAAAAAACATAAATATACATCAACAACAAAGTGGAAAACCAGTTTTTAAAATGGGCAAAGAAATCCCACCATGGAAGATATATTAATGGCCAAATAGCACATGAAAAGGTACTTAACATCAAATTAAAACCACTAGATGCCACTACATACCTACCAATGCTAAAGTTAAAAAGATCGATGTTAGAAAGTTAAAAAGACTAAATGTTAGTAATGATGTGGAGCAAATGAGACTCTCAAACATTGCTGATGGAATGTACAATGATAAGTTAAACACACATCTATCCTATTATCTAGCAATTTCACTCCTAGGATTTTCCAAAGAGAAATAAAAACATATATCCATAAAAAGACTTGTATGAGGATATTTAAAGCAGTTTTATTCATCAAAATCTCAAATAACCCAAATGTCTATTCATGGTATATTCGTACAATGAAAATAGTATTCAGCAATAAAAAGAATTAATTTCTCATGAACACGACAAAATAGGTGAATTTCATAGATATTATGTTGAGTGAAAGAAGCCACAAACAAGAGTCCATTTTGTATAGATCCATTTATATTAAGTTCAAGAACAAATAAAATTAAACTATGATTATAGAAATTATAACATTTTGTTATCTACAGTGGGATGAGGTTTGTAGAATTGCCTGGAAATAGCTATGAGGTAACTTCCAATGTGGCAGAAATGGCCTATAGCTTGATAGTAGTAGTAGTTCCACTAGTGCATATATTTATCAACTCACTGAACTGCACACTTAATATCTGTGCATTACACTCTGTAAATTTTATTTATATTAAAAAAGGGAGCATTCTGATTCAAGTGACAGATTACATACAAAGGAGGGATAATTAGACTGATCCTGGCTTCTCAAATGCAAGAACGAAAACCAGAAAACAGGAACAATACATTTAAAGTGGAGAAATAAATAATTGTTAATCTAGAATATATGCTCTGAAAATCATCTTTCAAGAACAAGAGTGAAATAAAAGACAATTCCATACAAACGAAAACTGTTTACTGCCAGCAAACTCTCATTAAAGGAACTTCTAAAAGATGTTCTTTGAAGAAAAGGTCCTATTGTTTCTATTTTGCGTTTCTCTTTTGGACACAGAAAGCCCTGACTTCAAGTGCAAGTAGCCTAATTCCAGAGTCCATTCTCTTAATCACTACTCTATACTGACTCTCAATGTAAGAAGAAATTATTATAGCAATACACGTTATATTTATCAATATTTAAACAAATTTTATTTAAACAAATTTTAAAGTCAACAAACAAATGTTGGCTGCATAAAATAATGATTCATTTGAGGATTAACAGAACAGAAAAAGTACTTATATAATTTCCAAGCCAGTAGAAGGAAAATGTAATCAAACTGTACAAACTTGAATGTTTACCTGCTTCTTTAACTTACCAATAGGTTATATAACTTTTTATATATTGAAAAAATTTTTTTCAACTTAGGTTAAAGACTGTCATTTTAGTCATGGTACTCCTAACACTGAGCATAGTGTCAGCCATAGAATAAGCACACAGTAGATGTGCATTTCAGAGATCCATGGCACTAGGTTCTATGGATCTTTTTTCTTTTGGGAAAAAAAAAATCTTAAAAAAGTCAAACAGCCAGCCTTATATTCCTGAAGCAATCTGCCAGAGCTTTGAGAAAGAATAAAAGTGATTAAAGAAACTTGTACTTTTGAGTCTACCTAAAATGAAATCTCTAAATTGTGCATGACGAAAACAGAAAAAAATAAAAATGGTGAACATATATTTTGGAGAATATGTGGCAACATGCCAGAAGGCACTCAAAGCCATAGGATAATCATGTGCTTCTTTCTGGAATATCAATTTTACCAATTTACCAGTTTTGAGGGGGGAGAAAAAAAGTATTTTCACCAGTCACTAATAAAACATTGCTGTTAGATCAAACATGATAGAATGTTTGATAGAATGCATAATTTACCTGAATTTTTAAGTCAAACAAGGCTTCAAAAAATTTTGAGCTTCCCATAAGATTGCATGCAATACTAGGTAAAGGACTGACTACTGCTATATTTATATAAAAAAGATATTACAGGAGTAAAAAGCAAGTTACCTAGTAGGAGAGAATGAAAAATTACTCCTATTCATAGGACAAGTAAGCATGCTACCTCCTTTAGTGAGCAACAGGATTTGCTGTGATAAGCATGGATCCTTTGAAATCTAGAAAGCTTTCTCACAGAAAATTTCATTTGGAACTATTCCTGGTATTAGGATCCAGTTCTAAAGTCTTCCCTCTTTGTTACCCTAGCCCTGATTACCACATACCTACAAAACAAATCTAAACCTTCTTAATCTACCAATTCTGCTATGCCTTTAACATACTATATCAAGGTTTTAAAAGTCATTCATGTTTACTACAGTCTTGCTCTACCAGACATTCATCTGTTTGAACATGTCTCTAATAACCAAGTTTTGCTTATATTATATTCAATCTTAATCTCAGCCTACTCATGCTCTCCTAAAATCCATCACTTTAGAGATGGTAGTATTAATGGGAGCACTCCCAAACTATTCTGAGTTACTATTAATTAGTAGAATCAATTTCCCAAACTTTGATAATTAGCCAAGCAGTTCAACTACATTTTTCAAAACAAAGCAAGCCAGCTAAGCCAAAATACACCTAATTGTGAAACACATCATGCTACTGATAAAAATTAATTCAAGTGAAAATCCTTCAATCATCAATCATAGAAAGTACCATAGTTTCCTTCCTTCTCATACAAAGTTACATGTAACCTATAAAATTGCACTTAGGAGGTAGAAAAAGTGTTATAAAAATGTTCAGACCAATAAATAACTAAATGCACCCGAGAATAGATGATAAATGAACCATAGCATATAGGCTATAACTATCTGGTAAAGCAAAAATTTAATTTTTATCATATGGATCAGGTGGATTGAAACATAATTTTTAGAAATATCATATAGATTACATATTTTACATACGTGGGGGAAGCAGTTCAGGGGAAAAATATATCAGAATACTATACCTGAGCTGGGACAGTTCACAAAATAGAAAAATTAGTATTACAGTCTCTCTCTTCCAAAAATAATGTATCTTCTCCAACATAAGCCCTTTCCTTTAGTTTCCAACCCTAGCTCAAGCTCTGCCTAAACCAAAGGAACAAAGGTGATTTTCACTCAAAAACAAGAGGGTTGGGAGTATATGGAAAGACACAGAGGCATTTGAATAAAATGCTTCTAAATCTATTAGCCTTAAACCTAGTTACCATTAGAATTATCTGGCTCTATTTCAGACCAATAAAATCAGAATAGGTGATGGTCAGCCCAGGCATGGCTATTTTTAAAAAGCTCCTGGGTGATACCACTCTACAGTCAGGTTAAAAAGGCACCATTTTAAATGTAAAGGAGCTAGGAGAGAGATGTTTGGTCAGAGATATTAAGCAATTCCTATTTTTTATTCTGTACTATGGGAATCAATCGATAAAGAATAGAAAGTGTAACATTTAAGTTGCTAAACTACAACTGAAATAAATTATATTTTCCTTTCTATCTGAAAATAAACATTAAGTTTTGAATTATAAAACCAACAGCCCTAACTATGCTTACAATTGGTAATGTAAGCTCTTCATTTCTTCCTCACATCTAAAATACTATAATCTTGCCACAAGTTAAGACTCAATTATCAAGAGTGGATTATTCAGGCAAGGACATCTTCCCTTAGGGGAAGGCGGGAGGTCTTATCAGGCAGATCACCTCAGTGTTGATCAGGAAATTCCAGACTGATTGATTAATAGTTTCTGAGAGAGATGGAAACTGCAATTAGATCAGGTATTAAATCTAGGTTTGGTGTCATGGGCTTTCAGCACAAGTGATGCCATTTTGGGCCTATGGTTTTTCTGTTTAACAGGAAAAAAACCTAGGAAAACTGAGTAACTCATCAAAATGGCTGAAGCTGCGACCTTAAGTATCATCTTTAGCTTAAGACAAAAGGAGGTAGGGGTGGGGGAGTCAGTTATGGGAGGTTACCAGGAAAAGCACATTAAAAAACAGCAAGGCTGTTATGCAGATTCTGCACTGATAGTTTCTGGAGATAAGGTCATCTCCATCTTCTTGACTAGGGGTGGGGGGTAAGGAGACCAGACACCCTTACAAATAAAGATTGTCCTTACAAAGGTAAATGTCTTTAACAAAGGATAACTTCTACTTGGTTTCCAAAGCTTTTGTCAAATCTGCCATTTCTTAAAATTAACCAGCCTAAAATAATTCTTATGCCACAGAGATGTATCTGGGGATGACAAATTGTTACCCTACAGCTCCTAGACTACAAATCCGTTATAGCACGCTACTGTACTGAATACGGTAGGCAATTGTAACACAACGGTATTTGTATAATGCACTGCACTAGACAACTATGTCACCACACAAAAGGCATTTTTTTCCAGCTCCATCATAATCTTATGGGACTACGGTAGTATATGTGGTCCTTTGTTGATGCAAAAGTCATTATGCAATGCATGACTGTTGCTAACAGTTGAGTTAGGTCAAGTGGAGTCCTGGCAGTCATAGCAAAGGAACAGCAAATGCAAAGGTCCTAAAGTAGGGGGAGAAATTAAAGCATTCCAGGAAATTAATGATGATGAATATGGCTAGGGCATACAGAGAAAGGAGCAAGGGGAGGAGTAGTGAAGAGGAATTTTTCACTTATTTGGCCAGCATTTCTAATCAGGTCTTTTTTCTGCTTATGTAAACATGCTTGCTGCAAGGCCAAAGATCTCGGGGTCAACTGAGAACTCACTCTCCCCTAAAGATGTATTACTTTAGTGCTTGTTAGAAAATCCCATGTTATGTAACTGCCATAGCAATTTCAGGGGTCTGTAAATCAGCCCATGCCAACTGTAACAATGTAGGTATAAAAGTGAAATTGCCCCTAAAATCTGCGCCTAGATTTTCAGAGAACTAGCTCTTCTGGGACTGCCTGTGTAGTAAAACTGAGTTTCTCCAAACCTAAGGGCCCCGCTTGATTTCTCGCTGGTCTGAGTTTTTTTGCAACTTTCTGCAACAGTAGCTCATAAAGAGGTTAGAGAAGTAGGCAGATGCCAGGTCACACAGGACCTTGCAGATAATGTTAGGGGTTATCACTGCAAAGTTTTAAATGGAGTGCCAATCTTTTTGCAAACGATTTAAACACAACTAAATTTTTGCTAGCACAAGAGTGAAAGGCTGTGTCTGACTCTATCTTATTCAAGTAAGTATTGTTCCATGCATGGCCTTCAGGCAAATAGCTCCTGTTTTGTCTTGCATATAGGCATGCTAATCATTAAGGGAATTCTGTTTGGGGATTGAATTGTACATAAACAGCCCCTCCTATTTTCCCTTCCAGTGACAGAACAGAAGCCTGAACTCTGGTATTTTAAGGTGAATCTGAGGATTAGTTCTCCCATCTTCTAGGTTGGTGCTTCTCAATTAATAAACCTTTCCTTTCTACAAACTTTCCTTCCAAAGAGTCAGGCGCATGCACTTTGGACCAGTAACATTAGCACTGCCCTATAAAGAATAAACATTCTCATAGAGATGATAGGATCATCAAACTATCATACCTTGATCACATTAATCATTAAGAGCATTTATAACTACCTGAATTCCATTTTTACGAAAGCACAATTTGGATTATAATTTAAACAAAGGCATGCCAAGGGAGTGTGAAGTGATTGCTATGTTTAGGGCCATCTGATGCCTCACATATCTCATTAGAAATGAGAAAAATTAATATTGTTTTATTAGTCAGTTTACCATGAGTAATTATATTCCTCATTTACTGGTTATTTATAGCTCTGTCTGCCTAAAAAGCACTTTCCGTCTTCTACGGAAATTTCCTATGGTTTCGGTGGGAGGGTTACCAATGATAAACTTCACTACTCTAGTCAAGATATTATGACCTATCCTGGATCCTTCATTGTATTCACCCCTTCCTACTACAGTGACTGATCCAAAGGATGGGCACATGTCCTACGTTGAGCCAGTTCTCTAGATTTTATACAATGAAGTTTGGAGAGTGGCGCTTTTATTCCTCAGTGTGCAGGATCCATAAGGCTATGCGGAAAAGATGATGGCCAAACTCTGTACTTGTGGAGAAGCACAAGAAAATGCAAAAGATCCTGAGAGAAAGTAGAGATAAGCACTGATGAGAGGCAGTTCTGATTCATTATAATACTGTTTATCAAGTCTCTGAGTTGAAGCTGCCACCCCTAGCGATCTGGGTTCTGGATTTCGTTACTTTTCTCTCTTTTTAAACCAGTCTGAGTTTTGCAACAAAAAGAAACATCTAATGCTATGAAATAAGGAATAAATTGGCTTTCAGTAGATAATATTTGCATCATTATTTACTAGACTTTAAACATTACTTCTATCCCACACAGGAAAGAAGAGGGCGATAACCCATTAAGATTTTACAATTTTTTCAGGGATAAAACATTATATACACAATAAAAGATTTAAATGTAAATTATGCAAACATTTTAAACTAGAATTTTTAAGATTTCAGCAGTGAAGAATTGAGGTGTATTAAAAAAGAACAATTAATCAAAAATCATGATACCAAGGTCTTCCCTGTATCTTGTGCTACTGTACTGTTACCTTGGTCTATCACTTATACTCAGAAAGGTACAATTTTTTTCACCTAAAAATGCGAATGTGCAACATTATTCCTAAGACTGCTTCCAGTGCTTAAATTACTGAATAATTTTGAGGCTATAAAAGCATACACCTCATTCACACTATTTCATTTTAAACAATGAACAAACTGTAAATTCTTTTTTTTCGGTAAATTCGTTTTTTAACTAACATAAATTCAATTTTTTTTACCTATTTAAGAATGTACTCTGAAAATACACGCAATTCTCAAGGATCACTACCACAAGCAAAAGATCCTTCCAAACAAAAAATGTGAAACCGAAATGAAGATATTCAACATAAGAAATATTTGGTATAAATTGAATGGTCTCTTAAAAATAGAGCTTTCTTTTTAGAATTAATTTTAAGATATTTAAAACTAGAAATTTTAGATTTCTTTCTTTCTTGATCCTGTTAAAGCATTAACTGAGTATCCTCTTCCTGTTAATAATTTAGACTTTAGAAATTCTAATTAAGTAGTCTGCAATACAACAGAGTATTTTAAACTAGTAACAGATAAGGTGAAAATCGATAGAAACGTTAGATGGGGAAGGAGGGTGGGTTAACCAAATTGGAAATCAGGAGACCAAGTTATAAAGAATTTTATTCTCTTTACTAATTTCTAGCCAAAGGACAATTTTTCTGATTTAAGTTTTCAGATTCAAATGAGCTAATTTTGTGACATTTTATTTTGTTGAGCATAGCTTTGCCTCAAAAAACAAGACAAAACAAAACCAAGAGTACTACTTTAGAAAAATTTTGGAAGGCGCATTTGTATTTTCAGGCCCGGGTCTATTCTACATGTGGGGCCAAGTGTCCCACAAGTGAATCTATGACAGCAAACTGAAATTAAAAATATTACCCTAGTACTGCTTTGGCAATAAAAGGAGAACCTTACTCCAAGTCCTCGACGCCGACCTAAGGGGGAAAGGACTACTTTTGCTCATGTCATTAAATTAAGTAGAACTGACCCAGACCCTCCGCTGACGCCTCAAGAGGGAAAGAGAAACTCTCGGGCCAGGGTAAGAGCCTAGACACACACACCCACCCCACCCCCACGAGAGGGAGGCTCCACCCCGAGGTCCCGGGACGCCCCCAAGAGGCAACAGGGCTCCTCTAAAGCTGGGAGCTTCGACGGTTGGGGCCTGGGGTCGCCCCTCAGCCTACAGCCACAAGGGGAGGCCTGTGCGTGGCAGTCACTGGGCAGACTCACCTCGGCGTCTTCTTTGCACTGTGGGAGCGAGGGGAACTCCAGCTTCACGTCCTCCATGATCCCAGCCGGCGGGCTGGTAGGTGGGGTGGGAGTAGGAGTTACTCGCCAGCCCTACCCTTGGGCTGGCAGTGGCGGTGAAAGGAAGGAGGGCCGGTGGACCGCAGGGCTGACAGGCGGGCAGCGGGCTTACAATTAACACACGCAGACCAAAGGGTCCCAGCGACTCCGTCGGCGGCGGCGACAGCCAGGATGAAAAGGGTTGGGCGGCTCATACCCGGCCGCCATGCTGCTGCCGTGTCCCTCCCCACCGAGACTCCGCGCCCCTCAGGCCGCCCAAGCTCGGGCACTAGCACGAGCCCTACAACCGTCCCCCTCCTTCCCCCGCCCTCCCCGCGCCGCCCCAGCCAATCCCAGCCCACGCTCGCCTTTGGCCCGCCCCCCGCGGCCGCCAGGTGTCAGCGCGCTGCAGCACCGCCCCTTCGCGAGAGCGCAGACGCGGAGGGCGGGGACTCGGGGGCGCTGCGGCGAGAGCTCGCCGGGTGGGGAGAAGGTGGGACTGCGGTAGGAGGGGGAAAACGACTGTGGGTCCTTGGAAAGGCAGTGGGACGATCCAAACCAGCTCTGCCCTTTGCAGACAGACGCAAATTTCTTCTTTGCTGTAAGAATGGGCAAAACATCCTAGCCCCCCGTAGCTGGCATCCGAAAGGAAAGCCATAGTTTCTCCTCTCTCAGAATCTTGCCCAATCTGTGGTGAGGTTATAACTAAAAAAGTGGGCGTAATCTTAAAATTGTTATGCTACACAGAAAATGAAACACCTATCACTTTTAAGCAAATTGAAGCAATGGACAGGTATATGACAACTAGAAATGGCAAATAGAAATATAAGCTCTACCTCAATAAATTGTACATAATACTGAAAGTTCTCTTTAATTTGAAGTTTATTATTTCATGTTAACAACATGGCTTTCAGTATCTTTTCAAAAGGAGTCAGAGTTAATATTGTATTGTTGACAAAGGTTAGGTATATACTTTATCTGGGCTTAGAGAGATACTGTTATCTTTTTTGTTTTCAAACAAATGTGGAAAATCAAGCTTAAAAGTGGAAAAACCCACACTTAAACATTAAAAGTTTGTACACCAAACTGATCTTTCAAAAACAACCACAAGCGAAGTAAAAAGGCAAGAAAGTCATTTATTAAATTGCGAATTACAATGGATAAAAACGAATCACATAGATGTTTGACCTAGACCATCCCCCACACAAACATCCTATTACTTTTTATATTTATGAAATGCACTGCAAACATATATAGACAGGGAACTAACTATTCAATAACTTGAGTATTAGATGGTTAGCTTGAATAATCCGTTTTCTCTATCAGTTTTTTCTTTTAAAATTATAAAAAGAGCACAATATTCTGCTAGTAAGTTCTTAATTAGAAGAATGTACAATGTCATATATTGTTTGTTCTTTGGTGCTTATGAAACTAAAGTTTCAACAACACCTTTAGTAAATTCAACTGATGCCCAATGATGACTTCCTATTGTAATCTGTTAAAGCTTCAATTCCCACATGATATGAGAAAGAATTGTGTATTGGTAACAGAACTTTGTTTTGAACATTTCTGACTTCAACATCCCCTACATCAGACACTCTTAGCCTGGTATCCATAGATACCTATAGAGTCCATGGGTAACCCTGAGAAATAATAAATATCCTTAAGTTTTAGTATATGCAAAATTGTATATACATATGTGTGAATTTTTCTAGAAAGAGCACCCAGAACTTAACATTCTCAAAAGGGAACTATCATCTCATATAACTTAATAAAATCAAGTCATATTTATTAGCAAATATTACTTTCCAATCATAATCTAAAAAAAGGTTATGAATATGCATGTACTATTTCAATTAACTATTATACAGTCTAATCGTAGTAGGTGAAGAATAAATAAAGACCTTCTGAAAGGAGGAATATGTATGTAGATGTACAAATACATCTATATTATATATGAAAAGATGCTGTTAGGAAAACAGTGTGGGTACTGTTTTAAAATAAAATTCAAAAGCCAATGATCTAAATACAATTTCATCTTGGTTGTTAAATAGTTCACTTACTAAAGACCCTAAAGGACTACAGTAAAAGTACTCTTACAAAAGACAAGAATATACGTTGAATTGAATTGAACAGATTTTATTCAACTTTTTAGGATCAGGAAAACAAATGATATAAAATAAGACATAAATGCTCTTTTGAACTACTATCTCAAACAATTTTCAGTGTTTACAAAATGTTCACACAGCAAATACGAAAAACTACAACATACTCTTCTTTTATAACCTGCTGCAATAAATGCAACATTAACAATATACAAATTTCTACTGTACCAATCTTAAGAGTAGAATTACTGAATTACTAATTTTTGTTATTCATATTTATTCATATGCTTTTAATGAGATCATTGCCAATACATACATTATTTACCTTAACTTTATTTTTATATTAAGTCAATGTTTGTCACGCAGTCATCAAAATCCTTACAATAAATTACACAGGTTTGTAGTCCAATTTAGACTCTAGCTTCTTAGAATCAGCCACTTTCCTGACTGCTTTCATGAAGTCTTCCTGTACTACAAAATCATGATCAGCACGAATTGCAAACATACCTGTAGAGAATAAAACAACATGACTACTACATATAATATGTGAATTATTTCTTATAAGAAAACTAAATAATGTAATTCTATGTCATAAATGTGAAGGAGCCTACTTCTGAATCACTAGTTCTAATTTATTAAAACTATCATTTTTCAATAAATTTCCATAGCTATAAGCATTATTTTCCAAACCAAAAGCCAGAAAGCAATGAGACAATTATCTGAATATTTAAAATCCAGCACACACACTCCCTGTATTCAATGGCATCTTGAAAAAAAAAAAAAACAACTATCAACAAAACACACATTTTAAGCAGTTATTTCTTAACATGCACCAATTCCCTGGAAAGAAGGAGCATATGTATAATTTCGGAAAACAAAAAACACCTCCAATAATTTTGATAGCTGTTACTTGTTAATAATCAAAAACTTAGAGAATAAGAAATTTTAAGTCAACAATGGGCCTTAACAAAACTCAGTGCCATTATTCACATATTAAAATTACCCTATTTATGTACAAATTGATATTTTTATGACTTTCATACTCAAGTATCACAATTCACTTTTTTCTTTCAAGTTTTTGACAAGTTAAAAGTTTTTTGTTTGGGATTTTTCTTTGTAACATTATGTAGTTGTTATCATGGATAAGGGTCCCAGGTTTTGAGAGGATCTTTATTTCAAGATAAGCTAAAGCTGATAAAGTGTCAGAGACTACTAATTAAATGAATTCTACTAATATTTTCATTGAGGATCTGCTAATATTGAATTTTCAGTTATAT
This sequence comes from Macroglossus sobrinus, assembly GCA_004027375.1. Taxonomy (NCBI): domain Eukaryota; kingdom Metazoa; phylum Chordata; class Mammalia; order Chiroptera; family Pteropodidae; genus Macroglossus; species Macroglossus sobrinus. The sequence continues at coordinate 267,775 of PVKZ01000263.1, read as the reverse complement.
AAAATGAGTGGGTTTGAATAGAAAATTATGGGTTAATTCCTATCTTCCCTTTCAAGGTTTCTAATTATAAGGAGTCTTAAACATAGCCCCTCTATGTTGCCCTCAGATATCAGATGAATGGAAATGACTAATTTTTTTAAATAATGAAGCTTTAAAACTTGTTTAGAAGGCTACAACTAAATTAGGTAAGTTATTTTTCCAAACCTTGTGTATAGGACCGTTAGCAAATCAATGCTGAATAAGTGAGTGAATCTGAGATACATTCTAATCCAAAAAGTATAATAATCACTGGATTAAATGGAAATCTGTAACTAGTTGTTCGTACAATTTATAGTAAAATCTAGTGTATTTTAACTTACAGAAAGATATGTTAACAAAAAAGGTTTAAATTTTAATTAAAAAAAACTAAAGAATTTCAGTATGTCTCCAGATGTGAATGTCTCACCCAGTTAAAAAGCTAAAATTTTAATCCGCATAGAAGTTATAGCTCTTTATTGGAAACAGCTAAAAATAATTTTTTTAAATATGTGATAAAAAAGAGACAATCACAATTTGATGGTATCAGCCTTTAAGATTATAACACTACTTTTGTTTGGGTTCCAATTTTACTAAAGCACTCTGAAAATAATTTGATCCATTGTAGATTTTGGAAAAGAGAAATATAAATTACTGAGTAGTTCAAGTCACATGACAGTTTACCTCTTAATATTTCTGTTCATTAGTTAAGTCTTTGTAAGCATGACTTACCTTAATTCATACTGAGTTTCTAGACCTGCAGATCTTTGATTCACATAATGAGTCACAGTATACCCAAGAAAGAAACTCCTTTGGAAAAGTTATAATGAGGAGCCTCTTTAAATAATGATAAATTTACAAGAAATGTAAATACAAGGCTCCAGAGGAGATGTTAAAAAAAGAGGAAATCACATATTGTTAACACCTATAATAGAAATTAACTTTTTTCAACTTTAAGATTCTGTATGGAGGGACAAAGACTAAATGACTCTATGTAGGGTTTTAAAGCCACTTTGTACCAGAAATAAAATAGGATCATACAACCCAGAGAGAAAATTATATTAAAAAACAATTACATTTTACGCAAGTTGCATGATCACAAAATTCATAAATCGATCTTTCAAAGCCTATTGATGACAGTCTTGTATCAGAAAACATGTCATCTGCTTTGCAGCAGACTTCTCTGGTGCTGACCCGGTCTCGTTTCAGCCATAGGTGTGCACAGTTCTGTATAGTCTTAATGTAGGAAGGAGGCAAGAGAACTAAATGTTAAATCAAGCTATATTCATAGACTGCAATATGCTGAATTCATTCCCTATGGCTATAATTATGAGAAACCACATTCCGCCTAAGGTATCTAGAAGTGCAGAGGAGTCAACATACCCAAGGGCAATTCTCATCCAACAGCAGATGAGAGCTGGTAAATAAATGTGGTAATCCTAGAAGGCACTCTAAATGGGTTCTCTAAGGGTCTCTTCAGAATCAAACCCCCCTTGCTAAGAGCAGCTACATCAATGGTGCACAATTTAACAGCTTTCCCTTTTTCCATCTCACTTGCCCTGCTTTCTCCTGCTTCCTGGTATCATTCCCCGCAAAATGAGAACCCAAATCCTTGCAAAGCCCAGGCTGTGCTTTTAGACAAACTCAACACATTTTCAGCAAATTAAATCAAAACCAACAGCAAAACCTGTATTTAAAGAAAAACATACCTGCTTCAGTACAAACATTTCTCAGGTCTGCTCCATTAAAGCCATCTGAAAGCTTCACAATTGCTTCATAATCTGTTTAGGGAAAAAATAGTGAAAATTAGTTTTAAAAAAAAGACCTTTCTTGATTTATGCTCATATAGAAAACTTAAACTGAAGAGCTTGCTTTGAATTTGATCAGCTCCATTAACATTCCACAATATTAACCAAAAACTATACTTTTGTTAAGTAAACCAGCACCAAGCAGAAATAAACATACTTCTGAAATTTTAAAACCAAGAAATACCCTCAATATCTGAAAGTATCTTATTCTGTTTTTACACAGTGAAAGTTATCATGTTTGAACTTCAGACAGCATTTAAAAAATACAGAGGAAAGATAAGGAGTGGGAGATATTACAGATGAAACATGACCGGCCAAAAGTTAATTATTGAGGCTGGGGGATGAGTAACTGGGGTCAGAAGTTCATTATAATCTTACATTTTCTTTTATGTATTTCTAATTTAATAAAAAATTTAAAATAACAAAAAATTAGGATCATATCATTCCTTTGGTCACAATCCTCCAATAGCATCCATATTAAAAATAAAAGCCTACACGTTGGCCCAATAAGGCTATACACATTCTGGTCCCTATTACTTCTATTATTTCACTTGCTACTGCTGTCCCATTTACTCTGCCAGAGGCACCTTGGCCTCTTTGCTGCTCCAAGAATGTTCCAGGCATGCACCTGCTTCAAAGTCTTACTTGCTGTTCCCTCTGCATAAATTTCCCACAAATATTCATTTCTAGTTTTCACCTTTTCAGCTCATTGCTTAAAAATCACCTTCTTGCTAAGTCCTTCCCTGCACTTCACTCTCCCTACTTCCATTTAAATATATATATTAGATGGTGATAAGTGTTATGGAGAAAAATAAAGCAGGAAAAAGAATGAAACAGAAAGAAATATATCTATATAAACCAGAAATGAATATATGTATATTCATTCACGCCTGCTCTTGGCATTACCTAGTCCCCTTTTCCTAATTCATTTTTTTCCATAGCACTTATCATCATCCAATATATCTTTTATTCACTTTGTATTTTCTGACAAGAATTTAAGTTCTACAACCCTGTACTTAAAACAATTTCTAGCATACAGCAGATGCTCAATAAATATTAGCTTAAGACCATCGTGTTTGCTAAATTTTAAAACTAGATTCAACAGACTATCGATATCCAATAGCATTTTGCTTAATTTACCAAATGTAAATATATAAAAATAGGTTATTTCCTTACCTATTTCACCATGCTTTGTAATGGGACCTGCATGGATTTTCAATATATCTAATCTCGCTTGTTCATTTGGTAAATCAATATCTGAAAATAAGAAATTATAAGAAATTCTTTTGCAGTCATTTTTTTTTGTTTTTGTTTTTTAAATAAAGTAGGGGATGAGGCGGTATGGAAAGGAAAATGAACATAGACAAAGGGAAATGGACAGAAGGTAAAGAACCTTAACTCACGTATTTTTCTATCTAATCTTCCTGGACGAAGCAATGCAGGATCCAGTGTATCTGGTCGGTTTGTAGCCATGATCATTTTAACTCTATGTAGAGTATCAAATCCATCCATTTGATTCAGTAACTAAGAATGTATTTGTAATAAAAATTACAGATTTTATAAAATATCCCAATTATTAAAAGATACATAGCACATCCTTAATATGCCTAATACCATGAAATGTATTGACTACAGATAGCTATGTAACATTCAAAATGATCGTTTTATGGAATCCTATTTTTTTTCTCGCTCTTATTCTAAAGGGATATACTTGCCATTCGCAAAGTTCCAAGATTATTTAATTATGTACCTTTTTATAGCTCTCAGGTAGTTAACAAGTCTGAAGGTTTCCATCTGGTCAAGAATTATGAAACTAAATTATGTGGATCCGATTTCAAACATTTGAGTTTTTTCATACAATTACTTTTAAAAATAAAAATAATAAAATCTTATGTATAAAGTGCTTAATGTTATGCCTGACATAAAATTTACATTAGGATAACCAGATACAATGATTCTTCTACAAATCTGATGATAAGTCCATTAAATATTTTTTCAAATAATTTAACATACTGATACTAAACATACTTCTTTGATTCTTAAAGTTTTCTTGAATAAAGGTTGAAAAATCTAATTGTAATTCAACAAACACTTTAAAATAGAGCTAGCCTGACTTGTCTCTGTCCCTGAATATTAGTTGACAACATATCAGTTACATAAATAAAACTAGTATTTGTGATGTTTTTAAGGTGTAAGAGACTCTACAACTAATTTTAAAATTGTGCATCTTCTGAGAAAACCAATATAATTTATAAAAAGATAGTTTCAAATACCCATTCTCAGACAGAATTTTACATGGCATTATCTATACTACCTAGCTGCTATTTGAAGAAGTGGGAGAATGTATTTAGCATCTTGCCACCACTTTCACAGAATCTGGAGTGGGGAAAAGCTTCATGTACATTCAAATATCCCATTATTCATTTTCTTCCATTATCAAAACTATTTTAGTTTCCTCTCATTCTCAGCAATAAAGAGGAAAGTGTTAGTGATTTTTAGAGCAGATTCATACATATAATTGAGAAAAGAAAATTATAGTTGTAAAATATTAATAAATAATTATAACTTATTGCCACCAGTTTTAATATGTCCATTACTTAAAAATGTCTTAATAAAACTAGCACAAGATCACATTCATAATATAAATAATGCAATATACAATTTAAGTATCTGAATGGCTGGTCTGCTCAAAAGACAGACTAGTACTGCTGTAAATCAAATGGGAATTTTGTAGATAACGCCTATTATTTTCTAGTAGTCGTTTCTTTACTAGAGATTGTGGTGGAGAAATGTGTTCATTCCGGTCAATATTTTCAAATTTCATACTTAAGTGTATTCTTCATTTTAACCACTGTATATATTTGACTTTCAAATATCCAGTGTTCACTTCTTTATTCAATAAACATTTATTTCTTTATAAACCCCCTTTACCAAATCTTACCTCCATTAAAGTTCTCTGAATCTCTCTATCAGCAGAAGTACCCTCAGAAAACCGACGACCACCTGAAATAATGATACGGAAACCCATATGCATTATTTTTTCTTCTATAAACTATTATTTAAGAAAGCAGAATACAATAAATAGTGTCTGGTGTTAAGATCATTAAACAGTAAGAATTATAGCAACAAAGTTAATGATTTCGATATAACATTTCTTATTTTGTCGATGTCAAAGTTTATGTATTAAAATTGGTTAAACTGTCTTAAGAATTTAAAAAAAAACATTCAATTCATTTTGCTACTTCATATAAGTCATAATTAGAGGAGGGGGGAAAAGTTCTTTAGGACTTCTAAAAATTTCCTGACACAACAAAAATTTAAAATAAATTTTAAAAGGCATTACTCTTACCGATAGCATCTATTTCATCCATAAAAATGATGCATGGCTGATGGTCTCTGGCATAATTAAACATTTCTCTGATCAAACGGGCACTTTCACCAATGTACTTGTCTACAATAGAACTAGATACAACCTGATAAAAGGAAAAACATTAAGGTAAACATAAGATAGTTCAAATAAAATTTAATTTCAACAGCTACAAAAAGAATCTTCCCTTTACCTTTAAGAAATTGCAGTCCAGCTGGCTAGCAACAGCTCGTGCCAGAAGTGTTTTTCCTGTACCTAGGAATGAAGTCCTAATTAGATGGACAAAACAAACTTTCAAAAGACTTTTAAGAATGTAATCCTTTAGATAGTAAATTCTAAAAAATTGAAGCTAAGTCCTAAAAAATTTCCATCAAAAATTCCAAAGCACGTCTTTCAATGTTAAAATTTTAAATTTTATTTAAAATATCCCTTGTAATTTTATTTAAAGCACACTGAATAAAATAACCTTGGAAATAAATCAAACCTTATTTAGTCTACAATGGAAACTTGTTACATTGAAATCCATTAGTCTATCCTGCATGCTAAATGGATCTTACACCTATGCAAGATATTGTATATCAAGTATTTGTTATCTGGAAACTATTGGTTAGTGAGTTATGGAAATCTTCAAAATAAGCATTTCTCATTACAGAATATTTAAAAACTACATTTGTTAATATCATCATCAATCTCATCCTTTTAAGAATTAACATATTAGAAAGCTGTCAAGCTCATAGTACCAAATATAAGTTTTCAAAAACTATCATTTTCCCCTGAAAGCTCAAATTTTATCACTGGCTACAGAAGGTGTCAGTTATTTTCTTTAACATTACAGGTTAATGTCCTTCATTTTTGAAAATAGTCTGAATCACCAATAACCAGTCTGATAACCACACACTGTCTGCAAATTATCCTTAAAAGTAAAAATGATATTCTGTGAAAAGCAGTTAATTCAGTTAGAAACTCATATAATTACACAAGAGATAAACTATTCTATTCAGTATGAAGCAGAAGTGTTTTATCCGTATTTTCTACCGCATCACACAGAATAAAGATGTTATTCAAGGATCAAAACTTAATAAAATTAATCATTTCTACTGCTTTACAAGGACATTTTAAAGTGAAAGGGGCATTTTTTTTTTTAAACTGCAAGTGTCAGTGGTCAAGAACACAGAGACTACTAGTATCATTTACTGCCACTGACTTAACTGATTCATGCCATGGCATGAGCATTTTTACCTGCATTGCTTTTTTACACCATTAGCACAGATGCCAACACATTGAAAAAGGCAACTAACATCTTAGTATTATGAAAGAATGAGACACCAATATTCTGAAGTGTATGCACATGGAAAAGGATACTGAATGTGCATGTGCTGTTTGTGTGTGGTGAGTTTTGATCTTGCAGGCTCCTTTGAAGTGTCTCAGGGACACCCAAAGATCTGTGAACCACACAGAACCATCAACTAGAATCACATGGCATGTTAAGATATACAGTTGACCCATGAACAGCATGCGTTTGAACTGCACGGGTCCACTAATATGCAGATTTTTTTCAATAAATACTATTTCAGTTCACAGTTGGGAGTCTCCCCGTGCAGAGAGCTGACTGTACACACTGATCTGTGCCAATTTATGACTTACTCATCTGTGGATTTTGGTATCTGTGGGAGTCCTGGAACAAATCCCTGAGGATACCAAGGATAGTTAAATTTGGAGGGAAATCAAAAGTTATATTCAAATTTTTAACTTGTTCAAGAGTTAACTTGTACCCTATGAGGTATAAGAGGACTAAGCATGCTGAGACTAGTAAACATACCTCTATCCCTTCTTTCCTTCCTCTGAACAGAGTAGAGGTTGGAACTGCCCACATTAAATTTCCATCTTATTTTTTATTCCTTAATTAATTCATTTATTAGTGAGGAGACATAATTCAATACTAACCTGGTGGTCCATATAGCAGACAGCCTTTTGGAGGTATTATACCTACACGCTGGAATAATTCTGGGTTTGTAAGAGGTAATTCTATCACCTAGAAAAGAAGTTGCACGTTTCTTAAACAGCTTGTAAAGGTTTTGATGTACTTTCAAATATTTTAAGTAAAATATCAACGTAATAAGGTAGACACATCATAATTTATAATAGATGTAGAATTCCATGTTACGTAAAACCATTTATATTAGAGGATTTTCTTCAGGTAGATTTAAGGTACCTCATCTTTGAAAATTTTTAAATAATGTTTTTTAGATTAATTCATTAAAAAATGTGTGGTTATTTTAAACAAACCACACACTTGACTAGAGTGATGGTTACACAGGCATATAACAGGCATATAAAACAAACTTCAATTGTATGTTTTAAATCTGTATTTCACTGAATATAAATTATGCTTCAATGTAAAATTCATAAAAATCAGTCAAGCAAAATAAAAGATCTATATTATTTTGCATTTGGGCATACAACACAAAATAATTATAAAATAAATTATGGTAAGTTATAATTGCCACTAAGAGAAAAGGTATATAAAATTTTTATATGTTAGCAGTTTATCATAGCAATCTTAAAAGAACTAATATTCTGCTCTCAATGTCTTACTAAGACGGATTCAAGGAAAGAAAACTAGAGAATAGAAAAATTGAGGGTTTGACAGCCCAAATTAAACTCTTTAGAGAATCAGTAAATTGAGTTAAACTCCCATTGAATAGTTGTGTACACAAGGTGTGATTTAAGATAAGCCAGTGTGAGAAATCAATATTCTGAAGTGTATGTATATGGAAAAGGGTACCACACCTGTTGTGTGGGGGGGGGATTCCTTTTGCTTCTATGACTAACACAGCAAATCACTATAAAAGACAAGATTTCACAGTTCCATGAAGCACTTGTTCTTCCTCTGTTGACCTTCCACTAACTACGAGGTGAGAAGACTAGGTTTTAATTTATGCTCAGGCTAGTGCTTTATCAACTAACAATTTGGTTTCATAATTACCTGGAATGCTTGCTTTAATGCTTTTTTGTCCCACCCACAATCTGCTGCATCTAAAGCATGCAGAGGGCTTAAGAATCTGTATCTTTAATAATAAGAGCACTAGAAAATTTAATATACTAAAGGCTGAAAGCTAGTGGCTTAGCACTTGAATCATGTGATGTAAACCATTTTGACTATCCTCCTTCATTCCTAAATCTTTCCATCCTAAATTAGGATGAAATTAATAGGACAATAAACTTGCTTTAAGAGAATGGTTAAGAAGTCATCTGTGCTATGAAGCAAGGCAATCTTGATCAGTTTCTTCACCTAAGAGTTTAAAAGTTTTAAGCCCTCTAAAGCCAGTATTTTTAAATGGCAGCAAACAGCTCCATCTAATAAATAAAATATTTAAGGCATAGGTATCTTACACTACTATAAAGGTGGGAAGCTAATAAAGATATGGGAAAAACTATGTCACACACATAATCCAAATGTACTCTGATCCAAGTAACTGACAATTATCAAAATCACGGATGGCATAGGCATTAATTATATCAATTATTCTTAGTTTTTTCTTCTTTGTCAAAAAAAGCAGGATTTTTCAATATCACGTTATCTCTAAATTAATAAACAGCTATAATTTTCATAGCTAGAAATTCAGGGCTATTCTTATCTCAATAAGAATATTAAATGTATAATATTCAGTAACCACTATTAGACAAAATGATTTTTCATCCTCTCTCTTCCTGGAGGAACCTTAAAACCAATACTCATTATTTAAAGTTCAGAAAACAAAGCGTAAATTACCAACCTCTCTTAATTCCCGAATCTGTTCTGAAAGCCCTCCAATCTCAGAATAAGAAACGTTACCGGGGTCTTCATGAGACATGTTGTAAACCAGTGGATCCACTTCTCTTGGCAAGTATCTGTAATGATAAGGTGTGTATTTTTCTTTTAATTAAAAGAAGTATTTTCTTTTGGCCTATAGAATATAAATGACTGGCTTATGTAAGAACCTGTAGGTAATTTTATAAAAACATGTTTAAATTAATTAGGAAGTAGTAAAAGGAAAAAAGTGGCAAAATATTCAATGATCTCAAAAAAACATACATTTTGGATAAAATATCCCTGTGAAATCAAAGATACACTAAATAGAATAAGAAACCTACCTCATGATAGTTAGTGTAGTCATATCCAAAGCAACTCTTGTTCCTGGTTTCAGCTTACTTTTGTCAAGCTAATTTTGCAAAACAAAAAGTTACATAAATGCTTAATAAAGAAAATAACACTCTTAACACAATGTTATATTTAGAAGCTAAGTAACCATTTTTACCCTCAGAGAGAACACTAATATTAGATTATAAACACCATGACAACACAAGGGTATAAAAGTTATAATTCAAAGTTATTTCTATCTTCCCCTTAAAAGAATGACTGCTCTTTTATGCAATTTCAGCATGAAATGTAAAATCACTTCCACACACAGTCTAAGGTAGTAATAATCTTATTTTTAAAGAAGGGACTTTAGGATTTTATTTTCAAAGGTTCACTATTTAATATAGTTCTGCTCATTATTTTGATTCAGGCACTATATACAGTATAGTAACTTCGGCAATTAGTACCAAAGGACTTATACAGAAATCAGCTGCATGAACATTTTTAGAAAAGAGAAAGATTTTAAAGTCGTGCCCATTAGATTTATTCTAAAAACTATAGCTTTTAGGAAGAATGTGTTACCTGATCACAGAAGGTAAGGGGGAAATATACTCTGTTTCCCCTTAGAGATTTTTATTAAAATGCTAAAAACAAAAAACAAACAAAAAACCCCAGCAATTATCATTCATGTCTTTGCTACATTATCATACACTGATAAATAAGTTATATATTATATAATTTCACATATGATTAGGTTGAATCATACTAAATATTGGCATATTTAGGCAGAGTAACTTATTTGGTTAGAATTTACTTTTCAAAACTAAAGTTAGTTTTCTCCATAGTTTAAAAAACTCTTGCCCACACCATTTCAGAATTACACAAATTACAGACCACTTTTCACAGGATTTTGCAAAGAGCTCTAAGTTTAGGATTGAGTGACAATTAAAATGAAGTGGAGACAGGCAAAATACTTAAGCTAAAAAAAATCGACAGTGAGGTACTTTGAGAAAGAGCTAAACAGAGATCAATGTGAAGCTATTTCAACATTTTACATCTATAGAAAATATATACTCTGGCTTTTCTAATGTTTCCCAGTTTCAAATACTCTCTTGCCCTCATACAACCATAAAATATCTTAGAAATGCCAATGTTTGGCATCCTCAGGGCCCTGAAAGGGACATAAAAATCCTTTGTTATACTAGTCATCTAATATTTTGATTTAGAGAATGTCATCCCACTTATATGCCTGACAAAATCCTAAAATGATTAGTCCATGGGTTAAATTCTGTTCTACAGTCATGCTGTATCAATGTTTCAAAACCTGAACCTGTTACAACAAATAGTTGGAGAAAGCTCTTCCCAATGAATTTATAACTGCTCCAAGGACACTTCTAGTGAATAGGGTGGTATATAAATGGGCTTCAGAGGCTACTAAATGATTCAAAGCCATTTGTTGGCATTTTTGATGACTGAAAAATGAAAGGTGGAGTTACTTCAATTTGCCTAATCTAAATGAATTCATACTAAAATCAACTTAGGTTATAGTTATAGTAACGACTGTAAGTAACATTTTGAAATGTTTAAATATAAAACTTAAGTAATTGATAGGGTATAATCTTTTTAAGTCCCCTTCAAAAAAGACATTAAAATAAAAAATTGATCTGAGGTATTTTCAAGTTCTAAAAGTCTTTGGTTTCTAAGAGTGTAGTGCTGACTAAGGCAACTCAATACAGCAGAAAATAGAGAATATTAGGAGTCAAAGTTCATGGTTTGAGTTTTAGGTTTTGCTAATAATATCTGAGCAAATCACCTTTGGGAGTTATGGGCATACTACCTGACCTGCTTACTTCAAGAATAACTTATGTAAAAGTGCTTTTGTCGATTATAAAGCACAATAGAGATGTAAAGTGTTACCTGTCGACGACAGCCCACAACATATCTTGGTCCATTTGTAGCTTTAACAATGACTAGAGGAAGAAAATGAAAGAACAAATTGAAAAATAGCAAGTAAAAAATAAATATACCCACATAGGTGGCAGGTTGAGTTTTATTTTTGTCCTTCAAGAAGATAATACATAGGTGAAAGAAAAGTAAATCTATGCAAGTATAGCATCTACCTTCACTATGGTCATTAGAATAATGAGCATTTCAAAAGTTGGTGGTGGGAGGGGGAATCCACTCTTTTTTCTTTACTAACAATTTAATTCACTTACATTTTTCTTCAGTTAATTGCTTAAGTACTTCACCCACAATCTAAGAAAAAAAAAAAAAGCATTACTTTCTGCTAACAGCTAAAAAAACAAAGCAATTACCATTAACCCTTACACCCCAAACTCCATTACTTACCTGCCCAACACTTTGTAGGGCCTTCAGATCATTTTCAGACTTTTCATACTGCTTGGTAAGTTCTTTTAACTGTTCCCTTACTGAAATAATAAAATTTGAACATTTTTAATTAACAGTAATCTTAGTGAGTTTAAATTACTAAATCTTACTTTACTGAAATTTATTTGTCTATTTCACTTTACATATATTTTATATTCACTGTATTTAAACCACAAAAGAAATAATGCTATTTATAGATGGCACATTTAAAACCAAGGTTACAGAGAAAGGACCATTATTTTATTTTCTTAATCACAATACTTCATTGTTTAAGCACTTTTTAGGTTACATTCTTAACAGATATTGATACTGACACTTCTGGATTTGTGACTCAAATACAAATTATAAAAGCTAGACTCTTCCTCGTCTCTTCATCTAGCCACATGGATTATAACTCGCCAGCTTTCTACCATAAATAAGGTCAACAGGTGCAGTTCTCCGCAAAATTACATAGTTATGGTTTTCTTTCATTTAATTAAACTACTCAGGCAGGCGTTCCAGGGAAGGTGCACTGTGAAAAGATGTAAGTGCCCTTTTAGCTCAGGAGGTAAGGGAAACTTGTGTGCCTGATAAAACTACAACTCGAAACATGAGAAAAGACGAAGAGGCTTATTATTACCAATGGACTCCTCAAGTTCTGAGTCCAGCATTCCACTCCACTAACAAACCAACTTCCTGAGTCTCATCTCTTGCATGAGCTTCCTTGGCTCAAGCCTCTTCCCTTCTCCTGGTCCCAAGACTCCGCACTATTCTTCTTACACCCCAAACTGGTAAACATCCCTGGCCCATTTCTGCCCTCCCGCCTTCTCTAGTCCTCTTTCACTTCCATCTGGGAATGTTCCTCTCTGTCACCTGGACCAGACTGGGCCATTTCCACGCCCGAAGAGGCTCTGCTTCCCAATCTCAGGGCCGGATGACAAAGCGCCTTGTCCCTGGACCGAGGCCTTACCATCGCCAGGGCTCGGCCAAAGGCTTCCGCTTTGTCAGAGATAGAAGCGGGTCCTGGAACGAAATTATGTGGAAAGGTGCACTCACATTCCTTGAGACGGCCGTCTATCTCTTTGTGCTCCAGCAGCTTCTTGCGGTAGTCCTGAAGCGCCTTATCTCTAGGGTCCGCCATGATGAGAAGCCGCCGCTCATAGGGGATGCCGGGAATGGCCATGGCCGCCTGGGCGGAGAAAGGGGCGGGGCGAGAGATGAACACCTCCCTGGAGGCGTGGATTTGTGGACGACCCGCCCCTTCCGGTTGGCTCCACCTCTCCGACTTCTGCGTCTCCTTTCACCCAGGGCGCGGGAGTGCGCGTAAGAAGGCCTCCGGCCGCACTGTCCCCTTCAGGCCAGGCTGGATAAAGCAGGATGTTGTTACCCTGGTCGTCCCTGGAGAGGCCTAGGTATTCTTCAATTACTACTGTACTGGAACCACAAAAGACGTTGAAATAAACTGAGATGGGAGCGAAGTACAGAATGTGCAATTCTATATATAGCTTCGATAGTCTATTAGTATGACACAGTACTATCCAAGACCTCCAGGTACAGAAAGAGTAGGCTATTTCATTCATTTATTTATTCAGTGAATGAGGTACCAAGTATATGATCTGGTGGGGAGATGAAAAAAATAATTTCAGACTAATAAATAAAAATAAAACATAATGATGAGAGTAAGGCAAGGAGAACTAATTTAGAAAAGATATGTGAGATAAGGAGTCAGCTGTGCAACAAACTGGATAAGAATCTCCCAAACAGAGGAAACCGCAAGTGCAAAGATCCTGAGGTGAAAAAGAGCATGCATGGCTCATTTCCAGGAACAAATATGAGGCCAATGAGACTGGCCATGCAGGGCACAAGGTAAAGATGCTAAAGTAGGCCATCAGTAATTTGAAGTCTCATAAGACTGTCTTTTGGATTTCTGTGCTTTTAGACAAATTAATCTCTCAATACTCTGTAAAATAAGCATAAGGATTGTATCTATATCATAGGGATCTCATGAGTATCAAATGAGATAGTGTGCCTATCACTATTAACAACATCGGGCACATAGTAAGCATTCAACAGCATTCAAATATATAAAATTATATATTTTAAGGGGAGTAATGATCTCAGTTTTTTGCAGTACAGATCGCTATCATTGTACCTCTTCCTAACATTGTTCCTGGAGAGAATTTATTGTTATAACAATAGAATCAATCAAATTCCCCAAATAGAGTTCATTTGATCTCATCTTATTCAGTGGCCCTGGTTTGAATTTAGGTATATCCTATCTATACATATATAGTATAAATTTATGTGAATTAAATTACCAAAATCACATAAAATATGTCTTCAGATTTATTAGGAAAAAATCTTATGTGTATTGTGTGAATATTCTATTCTGTTTTTCCAAATATAACTGGATATTGCAGTAGATGATAACAGTAGAAAATGGATTGAACAGGAATAGTCCCTTCTCCCACTCAGCTACAACTATTGTCCATCCATATTAAAATATATCACCTCTGACATCAAGAAGTGAAAAAGAGAAAATGAGACAGAGAAAAAGACAGCTCATTTCTGTTCAATTTAATAAATATTTGTGAGTGCATACTTATGTGTTATTTCAACATAACACACCAATATGTCAAAATCCTTTGACCTGTGTTCTTTTTCTCTCATCCATCTGGCAAAATTCCCACTTTGGATGAACCTCCTATCTATTTTCCCTATGCCAGCACTAGAACAGCCCTGTTCCTTTTTTATATGCACCTGTAAGACTGTATTTGTCTTCCTCAGAAAATGTAGCTCAATTTGTAATTATACATTCATAAGTATGACTAAATGTTTAATGTCTTTTCTCCCAGTAGACTGTAAGCTCCAGGAAAACAAGGACTGTGACTATTTCTTGCTTATTATTATATTAACAGATATGGTTATGTTTACAAGTTATTGTAAGAATATGTGAATATATTAGACACTATGATAGGTACAGAGATACAAAGATTAAGAAATTGTAAGTTTCTCAAGAAACTTACAATATCATAGAGTACAAAAAAAGAGATATGAGAGAGAAAGTTGGGCTGATGTCATAACAAACAGTAATGAGATAGATTTAAATCTTCAAAAAATTGCTTAAGGATAGTCTAGTCTCCTAATTGACTTACTTATAATTTAGCATCAATGGATGTTGTGGTTTTAAATTACATACACAACTTCTTCTTTATTTCCCACTCCAAGAAGTGGAACCTAATCCCTCCACCCACCACTCCCATCTAACAATTTGCTCTGGACAAAAAGAATAAAGTAGAAATGACAATACACTAGAGGCTAGATCATAAAAGGCACAGAGGCTTCCTTGTTACTCTCCTTTGTTTGGCTCCTTCTGGGGGAAGCCAGCTGTCATGCCATGAGGATACATCAGTAGATCTTTGGAAAGGCCTGCATAGCAAGGGGTAACCCGTAAGGAACTGTGGCTCCTGTCAGCAGCGATGTGAGTGAGTCATCTTGGAAATAGAGCCTCTAGCTCTAGTCAAGCCTTCAGATGACTGAAGCCCTAGTCTTGATTGCAACATTAGAGATTGAATCATACCTAGTTTAGTTGCTCCTGAATTGCTGGCCCACAAAAACTGTGAGATGATAAAAGTTCATTGTTTTAAGCCATTAAGTTTTGAGGTAATTTATTACACAGTGATAGATAAAGATGATAGAAACTGATATCTTTCTGGAAAGAAACTGAGAAATAGTACCAGATAGGAAAGTAGCAACTACTTTTGTTCACACGTGAGCCACAACACTTGAGTCTTTAGGAATTTGTCATCCCAAATATCTACCCCGAAATCCCTACGAGAATGCACTTACTTGAATGTGTCTATGGCTAAGCAGTAAGATATTGAAGTAGGCATTGAAATTAGAATTCCTAGGCTTTAGGGAAATATACTTCTTTGATCAAGGTAATGCATAAATATAGTTGTTTTTTTTTAAAGTACTACAAGGTTTAGATTAAAAAAGAAGCATCTACTGCCCCACCCTATTCTACCCCTTAGTCCTATTCCCCTATTCTTTAATATGTTTCTTCTATATTTACTTCCATATTTCTCGATAATATGCTTATGCTGCTGTTTCTTGATAGATCAATTTTAGGATTTATCTTTTAACATCCTCATAAGAAAGATAAAGATTTAGTACTCATATCTCTCCAGATCCCTACTTTCCCTACCGTCATCCTTCATACATGCAATACATAAAATTTTGGTTAAATCACTATCCAATATTTGTCTTACTGTGGGGCTGTATAAATAAAACAATATACTATAGGTATATTCGCTTTAATGTAAAACTTTTAAACTTCTTGAATTCCTCTCTTGTGTGCTCTCTTTTCTGACACCCAGGTCTCCTCATTTCCGTTTACTTCTTTCTTTGTTTGGATCATATCCTCTCAGTAATTTTCTGATAAAGATGTAAAAATGTACATTATTCTTCATATATAACAGTATCTTAATTCTACTCTCAAATTATAGTTTAGCCAGCTATAGAATTCTCTCAGAATTTTGAAGGTCTTGTTCCATTGTCCTGTAGCTTCCAATGTTTCTGTAGTTGCCCTTCTGATTCTCAGTTCTTTGTAGAGACCAGGTTTTTTGGTTTTCTTTCTGAAAGTTTTATCTGTTAGAGGGCTTTTTTCATTCATAGAACTGGGCAGTCAGTGTGCCTTATCAATATAGATTTTGGCTCTTTTCTTAAATAATTTCTAAGATTATCTTCTCCTCTGTTCTCCATTCTCTTTTAGTGTTACTTTTATTAGCCAAACTCTGTTCTTCTTGAATTAATCCTCTATTTTTTTCATATCTTCTCATCTATATCTACCTCTGTTTTTTTATTCCACTATCCAATGTTTCTTCAAACATTTCTGTTGAAACTTTATATTTTGGCTATCATATATTTAGTTTCTAAGAACTCTTTCTTGTCCTCTGTTCCTTTTATAAAATCCTGCTCTTATGTCTTTGACAATATTGATTACAGATTTTTGTTTGTCTTCCTTTTTTCCCTTTTTGTTTCCTCTAAGTACTTTTTTTTCCCCTATTTGTTTTGGTCTCTCTATTTCATGTTGGAAGCTTTCTCTAGCAATCCAGTAAGCCATGGTTTTCTGATCTAGAGTCAGTAAAATAAAAAGACATTAGAATTCTGACTGTGTGAGTGGGAAGAAACAGCTTTTTTGTTGTTTTTGATGCCATTATTTATTTCTGGAAGAGTTATTCACCTCCTTTTAGAATGCTAGAGATCAGATGTGATGGGGGTAAATAGAGAGCAGGTGTGTATAAGGTCTGAAGTTTTGGAGCTGAGCCTTACAAGTGGTCTGCTAGAGGCAGGGAGGAATTTTAACATTCATCATGAAAGGACTTAATCTACCTTTTTTCATTTTGCAACTTTCTCTTTTCCCTTTTTCCTCTCCCTAGAATTGTTCTAAGTAGAGTCCCTGGGTTGTAGCCACTCTCATTTCTTGACTAGATAATCCTGATCTCAAAATGTTTTCTAAATGAATTTTAGATAACTTTATTTTTTTTCTAATGAATCGACTGGTAGTTGAGCCCCTACTTCATCATTAGTTTTCTCGCATTCATCCATACTTTTGAGAATCTTCTCTTGTTAATTCCAATTCTATTGTGTCCTCTTTTCCATCCATAATTACTTCTGTCCAAAATGATCCCTTCACTTTTAGGCTTATGGCATTTGTTTGAATCATAATCACACATTGCCCTGTAACATCTCATGCCATTATTATCTTTTCAAGTTTGTTAGTTAATTTATTTGTACATTCATTAATTCACTCAGGAGTCATCTTGCAAAGCACATACAAAGCTAAATGCTGGAGAACCTGAGACTACCAAGGCAAATTTCTCTATGGGGAAAAACTATACATAAACATATATTTCATTTCATGTGGTAAGCACACATTATATGACCTTATAGAACCAAAGAGAAGGAATCTAATTCAACCACACAGGATGGGGGAGATTTGAGAGATAGCCATTGAAGCATGGGTGATGAGTGTGGGACAGGAAAAAAAACATTTCAGGAGAGGAAACAGGGTAAGCAAAGACCTGGAGCCTGGAAACAAGGTTTATTTAGGAAATTCTTAACAATTCACTGCCTACAAAGGCAGAATGGTGCTGGAGATAAAGCTGAAGAAGTAGGTGGGTCCATGCTGAGAATCTTGAACTTGATTCCTCAGACATCTGGGAACATTGAAGATTTTAAACAGAGGTGTGACATGGGCAGATTTACATTTTTGAGAAACCAGGCCAGCGTGCAGGCTGTTTTCTGAAGGGTACAAGCTTAGAGGCTGAGTGATCAGTGAAGGTGGTGTGACAATAAATCAGGTGAGTGACAACAAGGGCTGAAACTTAGTCCTTTGTCATAAAGTTAGAAAGGAGGGAATAAATAGAAGGCAGAACCGGCAGGACTTGTTTTATCAATAGGTAGTGGGAGGTAAAAGAAAGAGAAGAATTGAGGATGGTTTCCTGCTTTCTAGGTGCCAAGATATAAATGGTAGTGTGACCAAACATTTTGAGAAAAGCAGACAAATGTGTCCAATAGGCATTGGATTTTGAAGCTCAATGGAGCCATCTGGAAAAATGAACTTGGAAGTCAGGTAAAGAGAAATTTAAGGAGGGTGGATTTAGAAACTAGATTGCATGGTGAATAGGAAGTTACAAAGTGAAGTCAGTTTCTATCTATAGCTTGCTCTTTCAGGAATATGAAGTAAAGAAAGTGAAGATAAAACTTAGATGGCATGTCTCCCCATCTCAGACGATCTCAAGCTTCTTTAGAGAAAAGTCTAGCAATGTACCATGTGTGCATTTGTATTCAGTAACTACTAATTAAATAAGTAGGTCTAACCAAATAGTGGCACCAAATTTTCAGGTTTTTACTTAGTCTTTCTTCCTCTTTTGTGTATAATATTTCTTTTCCTTGACCCAACCTTTTTTCTTTAAATTATTATTTCTATCTAGTCTATTCAGTGCCAGAAAACATTTAGGAACTGGAAAGCTTCCCACAGAAATCTTTATATCCTGTTGAGAAACTAGGCTCAACTTGTTTCTGGCTTTGGTCATTAAAAAAAACAAAAAACAAAAAACAATAGCTGTTATTTGCACAGTAATCAGAATTCCATCAAGAAATGCTGTATACATTAAACCTAAGTCATGTTATTGTTATAATGACAAGTAGTAGAATAACAAAGTTGTTACCTTATTCATCTCTAAAAAATTTAATGTTGTTTAGCAAAGTTGTAATAGATGGGAGGCTGGACTTGAAGAGATAAAAGGTTGAACTATGTATCTAGTGAGTGCTCCTTAAATAGTTACTGAATGACTAATCAGTTATTGCATGGGCTCTAATACAGGTGAAATGGTTGCTAGAGCAGACACAGTTGGAGAAGTAAACTCACATAAAAGTCCAACTCGAAGGATTCTCAGGAAAATGTCAGTGATAGTTACACCACATGTATAAACTGCATTTTACACATTCTAAAATCTTTTACAAATCTTAAAGGAAAAAACATAATTGTCAAGAAAATAAAGTAAGATCCAGCAATACCACTTGTGGGTATATATCAAAAGAAAACAAAAGCATTATCCCAAAGAGATAGATGTAGTTCCATATTTATTGCAGCATTATTCACAATCACAAAAGTGTGGAAACAACCTAAGTGTCTGGCAATGGATAAATGGATAAAGAAGCTGTGGTGTACATATACAATGGACTATTATTCAGCCATAAGAAGGAAATCTTGCCATTTGCTACAATGGATATGCCTTGAAGGCATTATGGTAAGTAAAATAAGTCAGACAGAAAAAGATAAACACTGCATGGTATCAGTTATATGTGATATAATGATTTTTTTAAGTGGAATTCATAGAAACAGAGTAGAAACAGGGACTAGGGGAGTAGAAACAGGGACTAGGGGATGGGAGAAATAGAGTGGTTGGTAAAAGGGTACAAACTTTCAATTATAAGATGAATAAGGTATGACGATCTAATGTATAATGAGTGACTATAGTTGATAACATTATAAGCTAAAATGTGCTAAGAGAGTTGAACCTAAATGTTCTCACCAAATGAGGAAAAAGTGTAAATATGTGAGATGATAGATGTGTTAACTAATTTGATGGGGGGAATCCTTTCACAATGTGTATGTATATTAAATCACCACAATGTACACTTTAAATAACTTACAATTTTATTTGTCAACTATACTTTAGTAAAGCTAAGAGACGATAAAGTAAAAAAAAAAAAAAAAAAAAGAACACTGACACGTTTAAACTCTTCCAAACCACAGGTTCTTGCATCAGGGTGAAACACAGAGCTGATTCATATTCAGGTTGTTCTTCTGCAATTTTAGGCTTTATTTTGTTTCCTTTTTCATATTGTGTCTCTCCTTTTTATGGCCTAATCTTTAAATATTAATACTGTGGCCACATAAAAAATATTTTCATTTACAAATATGTGCTGAGATGCTCCTTGTTAAGATCTTTGGGTGTCAACAGGCATAATCTCCATTTTAAAAGTTTAAAGAGATTACAATTCAGTGGTAGAAACATGAAGTAGAGAATATCAGAAGATTGAATACTAAATTTCATAGGGTGTCCCTCCATGTGCAGTGACTGGGCCTTGTACATCTTTATGTCTAACATCAAGCCCAACGTGGCATAGAGTAAATTTATTGTCTTGAAATTCATTTAGAGACTGGAACTAGGTGGAGAGGAAACCCGGAAGACCATATAGAAGAGGAAGTGAATAAGCTGGGTCTGGCCTAGAAGGATAAGTAGGATGTATGTACATGTATAATGAAAAAGAATTTTCTGGGTAGAAGATTATATTAATATGTTACCTATTATTAATATATCTATTGATACCTATGTGTGGCATGTTGTAGATATTAAAATCAGAGCTTTCCAATCCCACCAGGATATCAGATGGCTGATTTTTTTTTTTTTATTACATGTAAGTTTGCTTGGCAATGGTGGACAGAGCTAAGGCTATGGGGTTTGAAGTAAGAAATACCTAAGTTTGAGTCTCACCTCTACTATACCACGTGATTGAATAATGTATATAATCTTTCTATGCTACTTTTCTCATCTAGAAAATAGAAGTGATACTTATATTGGTTATACCATATTTTAAGCTACTTCATTAATGCCTTTTTTTTAAAGGTTTATCAAGAAAAAAGATAATTGGAAATATTTAGACTTTTTACTATATAAAATGTTTCAATTTAAAATTTTCCAGTTTCAATTTAAAATTTTCTCCTTGAAAACAACAACAAACTGATAGACTAGTCCCACGGCTGGGAATCAGAGGACCTGTCTCTGTCACGACCCAGCTCCCAGTCCTGGCTCACATCTCACCCCTCTGGCCTGTTTCCTCCTTTACAGTGAGAGGAAAGTCTCCACCTTCGCTGTCCCATAAAAAGCCACATTTGATTACGAATGTGGCTAGTTCGTATAAAATACACAACGGCTTTCAAAAATAAAAAGAAAAAAGTGTAAGATATGGGTTCTATTTTGAACTATTTTGCATATTGGGTTAAATAAAATAACATTAAAATTAATTTCACCTGTTTCATATTGTTCTTTTGATGTGCCTATTGGAAAATCTACACTACATACACAGCCGTGGTCTAGATGATCACTAACATCTCTTTCAGTTTTAAGACGGGCAGCGACACTGGGAACACGTATTCGTGCGGTGGGACGGGACCCTGCAGGAAGACACGGACCCCTCCGGCTCTGGGTCTTGGAGTAGGAAGGACCTCGACTCCCGCGCGGGGGCTGCGCGCGGGCGGAGCGGGCCGGTCCGGCCTCGTCTCCAGGTTCGCTGCCTTGGTGGGGCGGGGGCGCGCGCGGCTGTCGGGCGGGCGGAACCGGGAAGCAGCTTCGTTCGTCAACCTCACGCGCGGGAAGGAAGCGGCGCGAGGACCCCGGCAGCCGGCGCGGGCGCCTCGGCACGTCCGCAGGCTCCACGGGGAGGTGGCGGCCGCTGAGAGGCTGGATCGCCAGTGGGCGGGCCCGGGAGGCGGCCGGGAGGTGGGGCGCTGGAGCCGGCCGGCCGGCGCGGCTTCATTTGTGGACGCACGGCCTGCGCCCCAGTGCTGGGGTTCTCCGAGGTGCGCGGCGACAAGCGGCAGGAGCGGCTATGGGAATCCGCTGGGGCTTCCTGATCCGCCTCTTGGGCGCAGTGTGGCTGCTCGGCTTGGGCCACTGCGAGCAGCAGCCCCCGGAGACGGCGGCGCAGAGGTGCTTCTGCCAGGTGAGGGGTGTGCGAGGCCGTGCCGCCCATCCCGGTGCTCCCAGCCTTCTCCCTGCGCTCGTTCCCGCGCGCTCAGGCAGGTGAGGGGCTGGGCGTACATTCTTGCATCTTCACACTCCGGGAACCATCCTCTTGTGCTTCTGCTCCCTGGCTGAGCTGAGTCCTCTGCAGCTCGCCCGCGTCGGTGTGGACGGGTCTCCTACCGCAGCCCTGGACCTCGAAGTGCCCTCCTGCGCTTCGGATCAGGCGTGGGGAGAGAGGTGTGGGAGCACTCTGTGTGTTTTTACCGAGTTGATTTATGCCTTTGTTTGCCTTCCCCACCCGGAGAGGGTGTGCGCAGTGTGCATACACACTCAATATCTCAATATTTGTTATTTCTGCAGAACTTGGGTCTTTCTAACTTCTAACTTGACCTGGAACTCTGTATGCTGTGCCTGTATTGGATGTCTTCGCCAGTCTTTCTGGCCAGGACATTTTTTTGTGGGGACAGGGGTGGGGTGGGATGAGGGGTCTGCTCTCAGATATCCTTGTCAGGCAGGAGAATGGCTTCGTGTGGCTTTTCTGTGTCTAAGCCCAGTGCCTGGTGTCTTTAGGGGTTGCCCTGTGTGGCCTTTCTTTTTCCTTACTGTAATGAGATTCTCAGACTGTGACAACCATATAACTGGTTTGAATTGGGAGGATGGTCCTTACTCCTCACTGCACAAATTTGATTACAAGCATATTATGATCATTTTCTTCTATTAGCAACAGAAGAGTAAAAAAAAAAAAAAATCCAAGTTTCTGGATTTACAGTGCTTGTATTTTAATGTAATTGCTCTTAAAGTCATCTTTTGGTTGGCTTCTGTTGATAAAAATTACTTATACAAAATTAGGGGTAAGCATCCTTTTAAGTGGATTTACTATTCATTTATTCATTTACTATTTATTTATTATCAGAAATAACATTTTATGTGTGTAGGGACAATGATACTATTTCACAGAGGACAGAAACACTTTAAATATCAGGAGAGAAAGAGATATATTTTTCACTGCTTTATCTTGGATTTTGTTGTTTTGCTGAGTAATTTGGCAGTTTTGTTATCTGGAAACATGTAAGAGAAATTAAAAGTAAGTTGATGCTTTACAACTAAGAATGGAAAGCTCTTTTACCTTCGTGATTGTAAGTGGCACACAGAAAGGGTCATTTATCTTCTGATTACAATATAATGTAATGCAAAGTTTAAACATTTAAAAAGTTTAAACATTTAATAAGTAAAATATTAATAAATGTCTTTAAAATAAGGTGTTTAGGACTTCAGGTCTAGATAGTGGAGTAGGTAAATGCTGTGCTTTCCTTTCATGATCACATCAAAATTACAACTAGATTATAGAACACCACCCTTGAGAACCACCTGAAAACTACCCAAACAGAACCCTTATAACTAAAGATATAAAGAAGCCACATTGAGACTGGTCTGAGGATTGGAGATGTGAACTGGATTGGTCACACACCAATATGTGGCAGTTAAGAACTGGAAATGATATCTTGGCTGTGGAGGTCCCTCTCCTCCCCTGAGGAATGAGGAGTCCCACTCCACACCAGGGTCCCCAGCCCAGAGCACCAGTACTGGGAAGAGGAGTCTGCACAACACCTGGCTGTGAAAATCAGCAGGGATTCCATCTGGGTGAGACAGAGGGCTGCTGAAGTCCCAGGTGCTTCTCTTAAAGGCCCAAGCACAGACATTCACTGATGGTTGCACTGACTATGAACTCCAGAACTGAACAGCAGCTCAAAAAGTATGAAGGACATACAGAGAGGACCTGAATTATCTGGTGTCTGGGCAAGGGCTGGGGAGCAGCTCTCTTTGCCAATTTGTTCCTTCGGAACAGCATACAGAAAAATAATTTTTAAAAATGAGGGTAGTTTAAGGGACCTCTGGGACAACATCAAACATAACAACATTTACATTATAGGATACCAGAAGGAGGAGAGAGAGCAAGGAATTGAAAAATTATTTAAAGAAATAATGACTAAAAACTTCCCAATCCTAGCAAAGGAAATAGACATACAGGTCCAGGAAGTACAGAGAGTTTCAAAGAAGATGAAACCAAAGAGGCTCACACCAAGGCCCACACATCATAATTAAAATGGCAAAGACAGAGAATCTTAAAAGAAGTAAGAGAAAAGCAGTTTAGTTACGTACAAAGGAGAGCCCACAAAACCTGTCAGCTGATTTCACAATAGAAACTGCTGTCCAAAGGGATTGGCATGAAATATTCAGTGATGAAAAGCAAGGATCTATAACCAGCAAGGCTATCATTTATAATCAAAGGAGAGATAAAGATCTTCCTAGACAAGAAGCTAAAAGAGTTCATCACCACAGACCAGTATTAGAAAAAAATGTTAAAGGGACTCCTTTAAGAAGAAGATAAAAATATGAATAATAAAATGGCAATAACTACATACCTATTAATAATTAGTTTAAATGTAAATGGATTAAATGCTCCAATCAAACGACAAGGTAGCTGAATGGATAAGAAAATAAGACCCAGTGTTCATCAATAGATGATTGGATAAAGAAGATGTGGTACATATACACAATGGAATATTACTTGGCTATAAAAAGAATGAAATTTTACCATTTGTGACAACATGGATAGACCCAAAGGGTATTATGCTAAGTGCAATAAATTAGACGGAGAAAGACAAATACCCTATGATTTCACTTACATGTGAAATCTAAAAAACAAAATAAATGCACAAATAAAACAGAAACAAACTGCTGTTGGCCATGTGGAAGTAGCATTGAGGGGCTGAGTGAAAAAGTGAGGGAATTAAGAAGTACAAATTGGCAGTTAACAATAGTAATGGGGATATAAAGTATAGCATAGGGAATATAGTCAATAATATTATAATAAGTATTAAGTGTTGGGGGATACTAGACTTATTGGGGGGATCACTTTGTAAGTTATCTAAATATCTAACCACTATGCTGTACACCCAAAACTAATGTTGAATGTCAATTATAATTAAAAATTTTTTTTAAATGAATAAGTCTCCTCTTCCCCCCAAAAATAAGGTATTTAGTATTGAAAGATATCTAATATGAACATTTTCAACTGCATTCTAACGGTTGGATAATGGAATAAAAGCACATGTTAAGCTTTTCATTTTTTGCCCCAAATAACCTTTTCAGATATCTGACTAGAATTGGGGAGCTATTAATTATTTACATTTATTTTCTTTTTCTTCTGATTTATGTTTAAACTTTCCCCCTGCTTTCATAATATTTTCAAGATTTAAATACTTCCTGAACACAAAAATTTGTTAGACCCTTTCTTTTCCTTTTTGGACAAGAGTGGGTATCTTTTTTTTTCAGGGTCAACTTTAAAAAATAATAAATTGAGGGTCACATACTAAAAAACAATTTTAAGAGAAATTTAAAATGGTCTACTTAAATAAACTTAAGAACAGAGACCATCAATTCGATTCAATAAGTGAAACAAAAGTATACTTTAGTTCTGTTATGGTCAATAATGGAAGGGATAGGGGTAAGGGGTAAAGAGGGGAGAGGGGATGATGATTAAGAGACACAAAGAGAAAAATGGAGACAAGCATATAGACATGCACACATAAAACAGAACAAAAGAGATAAAGAAAAGAGATGGAGAAAGAAAAGATAAGGGAAGATGAATGGTGGAAAATATATATTCAACAAACATTTATAAATAATTATCTGAATATTTGGAATACAGAAATAACTATGGCATGATCCCTGTCCTGATTAGCTTATAGTTTAGTGAATAATGTTCTTTGAGGCTTGGGGAGAGGCAAGGATCCTCAGCATTTAGAAAAACAAGTTAGTATATAATTTTAGAAACTAAATTAAAAACTATATTTTCACCTTATGTTTGGAAATGCAAGTTAAAATCTTCTCTGGTTCTATTTGCAGTATCCAATTAGCTGCAAAGTGCTATCGATTCTGTTTTCTTAATACCTAGTTATGTACCTTTCCTCCTTTCCTATTGCCAGTCCCTTTTACCCTTTCTTTGAGTTACTACATTATCACTGTTGCATGGCTTGTAGTAGGAGTTCAGTTAATAGCTCTCAATTGAGTCACAGCAGGATGTAGTTAGTTATTTATTTTTAGAAAGTCATTGAAGTAAAATGTACAAAGGTCTACAAATAATCAGATTAAATTCAATAAGCATTTATTGAGGCCTACTGTGAATGAGTTTTGAGAGATCAAAAAATAAATTTAAAAATTAAAAATTTAGTCCTAATTCTTGACACTCCAGAGTTCTCAGCCTGGTGTATAATTGGTGCTCAGCAAGTATTAGGGAAATAACAATATAAGATGTGACCACTGCTAGCAGGAGTATATTCTTCTAATTTTTCTGTTTAGCAAGCCATTTGCAGATTTTTCTGGAATTGATCTTTCAATTAGGATGATGACTCAAAATGAATCTTTAAACTTAGTGACTATATAAACCATTTCACTATATGTTGTTAAATATTTTTTGATAACAGTGCTTTACTGTCAGTTGCTGGAAAAAATGTGATCAATTGCTTGAGACTTGTAAATCTTCCTTATATACAACCTCCATTTTTTTTTAAAATCATTCTATTAAATACATTTTTACACAGAAAATTGGACTTTTTTTTTTCCTTTTGGTGTATAACTCAATGTAAAGTTTGTGTAAACAACCCTATAATCAGGATCTATTTTCTTTATACCAAAATAATATTTGTAGTATTTCTTGTAATAGATGTGGGCTTGAAGTAAATAAAGACTTTTCAGAGTTTCTTATTTCTTTTTGACAGTTATTGCCCCCATTATGTATGATTAGAAAGACTGAATGCAACAGATATTTAGTTCTAGCTCATGGAATCCCGGGATTCATTTTAAAGAAATAACCTCAGAAGAAATATTGAAGCCCAGATGTGGAGGCAGTATGGACATCTTTTTCATTTAAATTATTTAGAAACGAATTTGATAAAAATATTTTAACTACATAGTTTACAATCTTAATATGGCTAGTGCTAATAATACTCAGATCCACTTAGTTGAGTGCAGTAAATCTCTATCAGGCTAATAAAAGTAGCTCAGATAATCCAAAATGGCTTCTTTGAAAATGGATTATTTACCATTTGGAGTACATTGTAGATATACTCCACATACATGTATCTTAGCAGATTTACCTGTCAAGTGTCTTGTTTAGGTCAGTTAAAAAAATTTTTTATTCCTTAGTCAAGAGTGTCCAGGCAATGGAAAAGACACTTGATAATATGTTTGTTGGTGGGTGGATATAAGCCCAGGATTAAAACTTTGTCAGCGGGATCTTTAAAACAGGTTGTACTAGAGAGATGTCCAATGACTCCCTGTGCTTGCTACATTCCAGGATTTTCTGAACAAAGCATGTGGAACAGAAAACATGCTTCACATTGGTTGCTCTACTTTGAGTCACTTAACAGCAATTCAAAGTTCTATCAAGACCAAAACTTAAAGCAGGAATAGCTTTTAGCATTCATTCCATATCTTTAGAATGGTACCAACTACCCAGTATGAAATCTTTGTTTTCATGCTTTTATTATTGAATGAATACTTTTCATGTTCTTTTTTATGATCACAAAACACAATAAAATTAAAAACAGGTAAATTTATTTGCCAAATAAAGCACACTTTGAGCACTTTTATTAAAAAATAAAAGGTATTTCATGTTTCTTATGAGTATGAGGAATATATTCTTACAATGCATTGGGATAGAAATGATAATCTGTGGAAGGGCTAGAAGTTCTTAGTACACTAGAAAGTGTTTTTGTTTTGCTTTTCATTGAAAACTAGAGAATACCTCTTACCAGAGAATAATGAGCAAGCAGGCCAGTGTTATTTTTTTTTCTCTTGCTTTTTGTACAGTATTTTGGTATTTGGTCCATACCCATCAATCAATGGTGAAAGTAATTGAGGCTTCTTCGACAGCTAACTTTTGGTTATCTAGTTCTATGTTCCACTGGGGCTACAGATGTAAGATTTTTGGAAAATTTTAACTGCAAACTTGGCCTATTTTTATATATATATATATATAAATACATATATATATATATATATATTCATTTAAAAAATGTAGTTTGCTTTGGGGAATAGTAAGATCCCTTTCACTGAAAGCATATAAGTGGTAAGGTAATAATCATCAACACTTACTGGTATTTTTAAATTTTGTATTCAGATTGGAAACTGAGGCCTAGAGAGGTTCAAAAATGTGAATAAGGTCAATAACTAATATGTAGTAAGGATGGGATTCAACCCTAGAAGGCCTGACTCTGGATCCTGCATGCTAACCATTGTTATGCACTGCCTTCTCCTTGAGGGTTTATTGGAGGGGGATTGTTGTTTTGCTTGGGAGCCTGCACTAATAGGCCTTCAAAGCCTTTCCAGCTCTTAAGAAACTAGGACATTAAACTGGGTGATGCTGTCAGGCCCACGTTGGTCCTTATATCTACAATCCCTCAACAAGGGCCTTTTAATCGCCTCCTATTAGTTTGGGCTGCTACCCACAGCTGAGTATCATCTGAAACCTAGAGCTGTGAGCTTCAAATTTTAGCATGCATCAGAAATTTTGTGTGTATGGGAGGGGGGATACATTTTTTTTTTTTTTTAATTTCTGTGGTATGGCCAGAATTCTGTTTCACTTCAGGAGATAGGTGTAGTAGTTATTTAAGCAACCTTAGTACATTCTTAAGTGCAGCATCAAGTCACCCTCTTTACAAATCAGCACCTTTTGGTCTTAGCTTAGGTACTAAGACTTTGCTTTGTTCCCAAGATTCTGCTCTGGGTCTGTTAACTGGATTTTTACCTTGTTTTTTTTCTGAGACTCTATTCTGGTAACATGCTTGTTTCTCAAGTTTCTAAAACTGGGCCTGGCATCAGACCTGTCAAACTTCCTACCAGGGACCAGGTTCTGCTGCCTGTTGGCAGCCTTTCCAAATAGTCAGATGGCTTAGATTCCCAAATATCTTCCTGTCTCTCCTTTGCTGGGCTCTCTCCACCTACTAAAACTCTGGCCACCTCCCCCCCCGCCCCCCATTCTACCTCCTTACCTGCTACCTGCTGCGAAGTTGGGAATACTTCCTACTCAATTTCTAAGAAAAGGGGTCAGGAGATTTTCAATTTACCACGGTCCTGCCTTCTCTCCCTCTGAGGTCTCAAGTTTTTAAGCCACTTCTGCTCTGGATGCATCTTGCATTCTTTTCTGTTTTGGGGCTTCTTATAGCTTCCTTTATAATTAAGATGTGGATCCATAGAATGTTGGGTGCAGTAGGTAGGTTGTTTACCTTTGCTACCTGCTTTCCTTGCTCTGTGAGTGCATTCCTGCCACTTGAGTTTGTGTGGTCCAGGGCACTGAGCACCACCATAGGTGACATGGTGGGACCTAATTATAATTATATAGTATAGTACTGCTCTCCAGTGAATGAGAGTGACAGTGGGCAGCACTCATTCATTCATTCACCCATTAATTCCACAAATAATTATTGATCATCTACTGTGTGCTTTCTAAAAAGTACAGTTCTAAGTACTGAGAATACAAAGGTAAACACATATGATTTTTCTCTCAAAGATTTTAAACTCTAGTGGGTGGGAGTCAAACAGATGAATTCAATACAGTGAGAGGTAATTCTCATATGTGGACTGTCATGAGAACACGTAAGAGAGGCAGTTAACCCAGCAGGTGTGAGTGCTACTGGCGGGGCAGCTTCCCAAGAGATGTGATGCCTGAGCCTGAATGTTGAAGATAGATTTTTACCTTAAAAGTGAATTACTCATGTGGAAAAATGGATTGCTTCAAATACTTTCTCTCAAGTTTTTTGTTTGTTTCTTTTGTGACAATGTCTCTATCTGGCAAGTGTTCCTTTGACCTTTGCAGTCTTTGAGCCTGTTATTCTTTGCATAATAATTTGTATTCAAGGGTGTGAAAAATCAAATCATCTGGGTTAGAAGCACTTTTGTTTTGTTAAAGTCCAAAATTAGGACTCTAAGGTTAGTGTATACTCAGAGATCTTTTAACAGGAAACAAGAATATATTTGCATATGAAATGAACATAGCTATTACAGTGACAAATATGTAGATCAGATTTCTAGAAACTGAATTAGTCCAAAAACAAATAAGACAAGGCAAATTGGTAAAAAAAACAAACAAAACAAACAAACAAACAAAAAACCAAACAAACAAAAAAACAAACTTAGTTCTTGAATATTGCTGTCATCATTCAAAGTATTCTTGTCTCTTAGGTGAAAAATTTCATTACTGTTTTGTGATGTTTTGAAATTAAAAGGTAGTGTTGGATTTTACATATTCCAAAAGGAAAACATCTAAATTCAATATTTCAGTAAAGTATTATTTATTTACTTCCTTACCACTAGATTACAAAATTTTTTTTTGTTGGCAGCAAGTCTCCCTAAAATAAAATTAAAAGTAGTTTATAATGCAAATATTCAGACCAAAGTATGATAAGGATCCCTTTACTGCAGCATGCTGTATATTTTTTAAATTTTTATTTACTTTTTAAAAATTATGATCTATTTATTACTTACTTAAATCAATGTTTAATTAATTCTGTTAGGTATTTGCCTAGCCCCAAATAAACATCTAAGAATTTTAGTTTACAACTTCATAACATTGATTATAATATGATTTCCCTTTGTATCCTTGTATAGGTCCATTTAATAATTTGATTTAGTAAATACAGTTGAGACATCAGTTTTAAGCACTGATGATCAGGATTGGGAATTTGCTATCTCAGTGTTGCTAACGATAAATAATTTTTAAGCACCATTTTAAACCTATAAAAATTGTCATGGCCCAATATTTGAGTGTCTTTAGATTTTTATAACGAATTATTGTTTGCCTTATAAATTCAGTATCAATTCTTTTTATATATTCACCAAACTTGTCTCTGACCTATACATCGTATAGGAAACTAAAATAAAGGAGAGAGAGAGAAATGAATTATAAGAATATAGTCTCAGAAAAGCCAAGGATGGGAATGCAACTGGGCTTCAGGAAAGATGAGTGGGAGCTGGAAAACACTAGGGAGTCTAGGTAGCATGTGTTTTCTGTCTCCAATCTTTATTTCTTTGTGTGTCTTTAAAAATCTTTCCTTTCTCTGCTAACTGGTTCATGCGCTCCTCAGTTCACATGATGGAATATGGTCTGAGTTTCCTCATTTACTGGTCTAACCACAGGAAGAGACATCTCTGCCTCTTAGTCTCAATTCCAGATTCCTGGGTGGGGACCATGCCCTGGTTTGGGTCAGATGCTCACCCCTAGTAAGGTCTGGTGGGCAGAGTTACAAAGTGGCTGCAGGGGATCAAATCTTCGGATGTGTATGGATCATTATGAGCTCAGTATACCCTACAGAAGTATCCACTGCATTTCTCTAGGTCTATAGGAAGAGCAATAGCATTAGATTATTGTCCTACCTCATCTCAGAAAATTTTGGGGAGGAGGGAGGAGAGGGTTGATTGAGTATTGGGCTTTCATCATAACCATGGGAGGAAAGAGAACCCTGTTGAATCTAAGACATTTTGATTTAATATTTTGTTTTCTTTGTAACAGGTTAGTGGTTACTTGGATGATTGTACCTGTGATGTTGAAACCATTGATAAATTTAATAACTACAGGCTTTTCCCAAGACTACAAAGACTTCTTGAGAGTGACTACTTTAGATATTACAAGGTATTTTTATTTTTAATTTTTTGTAGAAGAAAATGTAAAGTTTAAATGGATAATTACATTTTTCTTAGGCATTACTAAGCCTCAGAATTGTAATTATTACTTAAAATTGATTGAAGCTATGTTAGGAAAATTCATTTTACAAGAGCGAACCATGTGGTTCTGAAACTACCCATTGGATACTTTTAATTTCAATAACTGAGTTTTGCACTCAAAAGTTAGAAACTAGTTAGAACAGAAACTATTATATGTATTGTTATCAAAATTGTGAGTTGTTTATAATTTTCTAAAACATCGGATTTATTTCAATTAATTAAAATAATTAAATATTTTGGATAAACTCTACTTTATTCTGACCTGTATTATTTTAACAAGTCACTTGTCATATTTCATTTTGAAATATCTATGGAAAGGGTTTAGAAAACCTGATCATTGGATTATAGAGTTATAGTCTGAGTTCAAAATTGTCTAACTGTTCTATTTTGTTAACCGTCACTTGCTTACTTGCTTAAAAAGAATAGAAGTTGAGCAGTGATGACTTGAGCTACTTTGGCTCCTAGTTGCCATTGGTTTAGGGTTTGTTTAGTAGCAGTCTGTGTCTTTCTAACTAACACTACCAATTTACTTACACTAGCTACACATTTATGTTATCATTGGAACTTGACAAGTAAAAGTGAAATTAATAGAGTTTTATAGAGTTTCTAATAGGTAAGTGACAGAAATAAAATAATTGCAGCCAATAACATAACCAGGTTATAGCTTTATAATTCAATATCTGTCAATTATAAACTTTCTATTTTTAGAGATTATCTTTAAACTTTTTCTATTATTATTTTAAAGGTAAACCTGAAGAGGCCATGTCCTTTCTGGAATGATATCAACCAATGTGGACGAAGAGACTGTGCTGTCAAGCCTTGTCAATTTGTAAGAACCATTTAAGAACTGTTATGTCTTTTTTCAAGTAATTGAAACTTTTTTAAATGGGCCAATAAAACTAAAATAATATTAGGCCAAATATAATGTTTAATATTTACATATTAAAAACTCAAACTTACAAATATAAAACCAATTTTGAATTATACTACCTTCATAATAGAATTTAAATTTTGTGGTTAATATAATTCTTTTACTCATTAGTGAGATTAATACAAACAGTCTCTGAGTTAATCAGTGGTTCAATTTATGGCTTTTTGGCTTTACGATGGTGTGAAAGCAATATGTATTCAGTAAAAACTGTACTTTGAATTTTGAATTTTGATCTTTTCCTGGGCTAGCTTATGCCATACTATACTCTCTTGTGATGCTGGGCAGTGGCAGCAAAATGATTTTGCCCAACCATAGGGTCATGTAAGTGTTCTGAGCACATGTAAGGTAGGCTAGGCTAAGCTATTATGTTTTAGGTTATTAGATTAGATGCATTAAATGCATTTTGACTCAGTATATTTTTAATTTATGATGGGTTTATTATATAACCCCATTTTAAGTGAGGAGCATCTGTAGTTTGTTTTGCTTTATATTTATTTTTCTTCTTATATCTTACCTGATTAAAGTTATGCTTATAGTATAATAAAACGAGGTTTTTTCTTTAAAAGATAATTCAATGATGTTTATCCACTTAAGTATATTATAGAAAGGAAGGAGTTGTGTCATGATTAGACCCAAGATTTTGGAAACATAATTGGCAATGTTGTAGGAGGTTGGGGGAAGATGAGGAAATGAAGAAGAAACTGGTCAAAGAATATCAATTAGCAATTGAATGTAATTTGGTTCAATAGTGAATATTTTTTGAGGGTCTACTAAGTGCCATGACTTGGACATATAAGATGAGTTTTTATATTGAGCTATGGGAGAGAAACACTAAGGGATTATTTCAATACAGATGTGATAGTCCAATAATAGATATACTGAACAGGTACACACTATGGGAGCAGAGGAGGGAAATATGAGAAATTACTACATTTCTCTTAGGATGAGCCTGGCCTCAGTTCTGATATTTCCTAATTAGGGCAGTCTGTCAGAACCAAAGAGTGACTAGAGATCACTTCTAATACCTTGAAATACTTCCTTCAGCCTAGATAATCAGCTTTCATAGCATTTATATTGTACATTACTGATATTTTGATGTCTCATTATTATAAACTTCAGTATGCATTTTACAAAAAGGACATTACATCATGAACACAGTGCAATTATCACACCTAAAGCAATTAATAATTCTTTCGTAATCTATGTTCAAGGTTAAATACAGTTAACTCATTATATCAGGTGATGTGCTGCTGTTTTGTTAATACCTTTTTTTAGCTAAACAAGGAACCAACACCAATTTAATTTGTCAACAGTTTGATTTCTTTTCAGTTCATTTTTAGAGTTGGTTCATGTTATACCCTGGGACCCAGCAGAATATAGAAAAATAATAAAAATTAAAATTCTCTTCCTCATACTTGGTGCTTTAAACTCCATATCCTTTGATTTGCACCCGTGATTCCAGAGAATATTTGAATGTGGCAGATGGTCGGCCCATAGAGGCTGGAATCTCTCTATAAACTGAAAAGCCAGTTATTTATTCCCTTTGCAATGAATTAAAACAATGTTCTTTCACCTCCAATATTAATTGTCCAATGTGAAAAAGAATAAAATAGCTAGTATTAATGTGGAAATAAGAATCGAGCACTCTGGTGATTAAGTCTTTCTGGAGATTAATTTGGGAAATGTATAAAAAAATTAAAATGGTACATATTCTTGAACCTAGCAATTCTACTAGGAATTTCACTAAATTACTAAAATAACTAAGCAAATGTTCAAAGATGACTGTAAAGCAGTACTAAATTTTGTAAAGTTGTCAGTTCTGTTGAAATTAGTCTATAAACTTGGTATAGTTTATATATTTTTTAAAAATGGAAATCATTGAAATATCTGGCCATAGAAAAAGAACATACATTGACCTAGTTCAGAGTCTGAAAGGGTACACAATGAAGTGATTGTCTCTGTGTGGGTCGTTCCTTTTGGGCAGGTGTAATCTAATTCAGGAATATAGTTAGCATTAGGCCCTGCAGTTTACTGAGTTATCCCAGATACATCATTATCTCTCCTCATAGCATCACTTTGATGATAGGCAGATAGATGATGTAGTTAGTAAGTGGCCAATGCACAACTAAAACCAGTACCATTTTCCTCTGAAAGAAGTAAAGTTCCTTATAAAATGATTGATTCTAAGCCTGGAACAAGAAATATATAAGATGAGCTTAGAATATCTTGTCATAACAGAAAACAAAAAATGGTGCCAAAGATTTTTAGGGTACTATCAAAAGATCACAGGTGCAAATATCAAGTAAGCAATTAGTGGGCCCCCTACTGGCCAAACGTGGACAATTTGAGCATCAAAAGAAATAATAGCTAAGTGGCATTTTTACATTTCGATGCTGTAATGTAATATACAATCAGAATGTGTTGTTGAACTTTTTTGTTTACTTGTAAGAAATAATATTAAAACTGCCTATACTTAGTTTAAATAATATGTTAACTTCAGTAATTTGTATTATGAATTTTTCTTGTAAATTATAGAAATTTAAACTATTTTTTAGAAGATAGAATAAATGTCATATGAAAGCATTTTTTTTTCAGGATGAAGTTCCTGATGGAATTAAATCTGCAAGTTACAAGGTATGTACATATATTTATTAATGTGTCTAGCATTTTAACAAAAATCTTGAATAACTCTTTTTCTCCTGCTAGCTACTGCTCCACTTCTCTGCTCCTCTTTAGAGTGAAACCCCTTGAGAGCTATTTGTATTAAATGGCCCCAGTTCTTTTGTTCAGACTTTTATTATGGAAAGCATGGAAGAGAAATAAAGGTAGAGAAATAAAAACATGTACCCATCACCCAGCTTCATCAATCATCAATATATCATTAGTCTTGTTTTATCTGTACCTCTCGCTTCATTCTCCCTGTTATTGGTTGATGTGTCCGTTATGTTTCTTTCTCACTATCTTTTTAAATAAATTTTTGATTTTATAATACTTCTAGATTGCAGAAAAATTGTATAGAGTTCCCACATACTCCACACCTTGTTTCCTCTATAATTAACATCTTACATTAGTATGCTACATTTATTACTCTTAATGGACCAAGGTTGATACCTTATTACTAACTAAAGTCCATACTTTATTCAGATTTCCTTAAATTTCTACCCAATGCCTTTTCTGTGTTATAGGATCCCATCCAGGATGGGAAATTACATTTAGGAGTCATGTCTCCTTAGGTTCCTCCTGGCTGTGCAGTTTTTCAGAATTTCCTTGTTTTTGATAAGCTGTTTTGAGGAGTACTAGTCAGGTATTTGTGGAATATCTCCGAATTGGGATTTGTCTGGCATTATGCTCATGATCTGAGTATGGTTATGTGTTTTTGGGAGGAAGACCACAGAAGTAAAGTGCCATTTTCATCACCTCACATCACATCATGTCATGTCACATTCTGTCAACATGACTTACCACTGTTAATGTTAACCTTGATCACCTGGCTGAGGTAGTTTTGTCAGATTTCTTCATTGTAGATTTACTCTTCATCCTTTCCATAGTGTATTCTTTGGAAGGAAGTCACTATGCACAGCCCACACTTAAGGAGTGCTTCATCTCTTTGAGGCTATAAATCGTTTGGAATTTTTCCATATGGAAGATTTGTATTTTCTCCCTCTATTTACTTATTATAGATTCTAGTTTTTCTTATTTTCAGTTCTATGTTTTCTTATTCACACACAAAGAGTGAAATCATAGCCAATTCGTTGGCTCCAATAGTAGAACATTGCACATAGTTAAATGATGCTATCAACAGTTGTTTCAAATGGAAAATCTTTAAATCCAAAGAGTTTTGATTT
This sequence comes from Macroglossus sobrinus, assembly GCA_004027375.1. Lineage (NCBI taxonomy): Eukaryota > Metazoa > Chordata > Mammalia > Chiroptera > Pteropodidae > Macroglossus > Macroglossus sobrinus. Next base: position 231,220 of record PVKZ01000263.1, on the reverse strand, counting down.
TTTTCATTCATTTGATGGACTCGAAGAAAACTTTTGGAACTTCATTTTGTTGAAGGAAAACATTTGTCAGTATTGTGAATGCTAGTATAAATTCATTCAAAGTTCAAAATTGAAGACACAATATTTGTTTTATGACAATAATACATATACAAACTTTGATAAAAACAATGTCCTTACTAAATCAAGAAATCTGTGGATCAGAAATGAATTTGCATTTGGTTAAGGTACACATAATTCATAATTGTGTCCAAACACACTGTGATATTTTACCAGTTGATAGAAGTAGTAATTTTCAAATATACAGATTTTTATGCAAATACCATACATTTTTTGAGATGAAGCTAATGCTGAAAAAAACATACCTTTGGTAGGAATACTTGTTTGTTGTTCATCATCAATCAGATTTTATAAATGTTTGAGACCTTGAGGAACTATTTTGTAGAACAACCTAAGCATCCTGCAGTGTTATTGAAAAAATTTTTAATAAATGAGCCCTTTAAATGTTGATTATAATGTTTGTTTAAAATTAATGGAAAATCATTATTCAAAATATTAATGAATAGAATACTTAAGGGCAAAAACAAAACAAATTTCAGCCTTTGAAGGTTTAGCAAATTGCAATTTTTATAACAAAACTTGTATACAAAGACCTTGAAATTTATTCCTACAAATATTTTAAAAAACGGAGGAAGGAATTGAACACATTAAGTGAGGACAGTTCCAATGGTGTTCTAGGTTTAATTCTGAAATTTTATAATTGTCTTTACCTGTGGGAAGAGTCTTTTCTTGATGAAACTCTTGCTTTTAGTTGGATAAATTTATATTCTGACCTGAAGTGGAATGAATTAAAGGCATACAATTATATAGCATATGTATTTGGGAAAACATTTAAAATAATACAAAAAATAGACAATGTATTTAATAAGTTTTGTCTTAAAATTTTTATTGAAGAAAAGTACTTTGGAGGCAAAAGAATAAATGTGAAAATATTTAGACAAATGTTTTCACATATTTACATGTAGACAGAATATTTTCTCAATTAAAAATTATATCTGCAGAGAAGAGTCAATTGAAAGTATTGATAATTTCAAATTGATTAGCCATAAAAACTACCTTTAAAGAAGATTATGGAAAATTCCATGAAAATTTAAAAATAAGGACAAATTGAAAAAATATTTTTCTTCCAAAAAATACCAGTTACATAGTACAAGACAGATGTGGCTCAATGAAGCTGATTGAATTATTTCTAGGAACTAAAAAGTTATTTTAACTTATGTTTTAATGTTCAGATAATTACAATAAAGTTAAAACACTTGTTTTAACATGTCAGTATATTAATATACATAGGTATGTTATTTTTTGAACAAATTTTGATCATTTTTTGCAATATTTTAAGCTTTTTATTTTGAACTGATTTCTAACTTATAGAAAAGTAACAAGTTTAGTATAAAGAGGTTTTATGTACTCTATACAGATTCACTAATTCTTAATATTTTGCCTCATTTGTTTTAGCATCCTTTTTCTAAGTGCATATTCTTATTATTTTCTGAACCACTTGAAAGTTGGTTGAATATATCATATCCCTTTACCTCTTAATACTTAATTATGTATAAAAGAACTTTATTTTTACAAATTGCCTTTGAATTAAGCTATTTCAGAGGTCAACCAGTGTAATGAAACAAAGTTGTTATTTAGTAAATAAATATTTCAGAAAATTATATCATTTTCAGTTATTTTAGTATTCACTTTTATTCTCATAAGTATTGTAGTCTGGACGTTCATTTGTATAATCATCCTAACAATAAGCTGATAATAGGCACTTAATGTATATTTGTTGAGTGATTGAATTTGTGCCCTCTTGCCTTTTAGCTATATGGTGGTGATGACTAGTGTGTTGTGAAATCTTGTGATCCATACTCCCTTTCCCTGTGCCACATACACACCTAGAAGTATATATGTATAGTGCTTCAGACATTGAGAAGAAATGTGGTTGGTAAAGAATATATTTTAAGCACCTAAGGACATCAGAATACTTTTTATAAGACATCAGAATACTTTTTATAAGACTTAGTAGGCCCCAGGACATTTTTAGAATGATGACATTTATAGTGAGATGGACCTTAGACACACATGATCTAGTTCAAACACTTATTTTATGGAAGAGAAAACTGATGCTCATAAGTAAGTCATTAGAAAAGTGGGATATTGCATCACAATTCCTTGCCTAGTGACTTCCTCATACTTTGAAGATTTTTTTAGTGAAGATTTTGATAATGAGTTATCAGACCTATAGACTATTTTTTTTTCGTGACTAATAGTAAACATGTTCTCCAGCAAAAACAAGGGGCAGAGTCTTCTACTTATTTTTTAATTTCAGGAGGCTTACTTTTTTTTTTTTTTTAAGTGTTGAAGCCAAGGTGATGGTGCCAGGTATAAAAGAACCTCAAACAACTTAGGAATTATTTTCAAAAGTTTTAAAAATGCAATAAGTTGTATTCTATTTATTCCCCTTTTTGTTTTAGTATTCTGAAGAAGCCAATAATCTCAGTGAAGAATGTGAACAAGCTGAGCAACTTGGGGCTGTGGATGAATCTCTAAGGTCTGATTTTTTTTTTTTGCAGCATTATTTTATGTTTTTTCATGTGAAATGTTAACTTAAACACTATTATCTTTGTTTAAAGTGAAGAAACGCAGAAGGCTGTTCTTCAGTGGACCAAACATGATGATTCCTCTGACAACTTCTGTGAAGCTGATGGTATAACATTTTTTATAGTATGCATTTTGTTTAAAATTGTACCTAAGGAAAAATAATTCTTTTAAAATGATTTTTAAAAACTCAGTTTCTGTTGGACAGTTCCTCAAAAAGCTAAACATAGAATTACCATAGGACCTAACAATTCAACTCCTAAGCATATACTTCAAATTTGAAAACTCTGAAAAGTGAATATTTTTCTCCCTAAATTTAGTATAGGTTCAGTCAATGTGAATATTCATTCATGTATTTCACAGCAGAAATATTTATGGCTTTGATTAAAGTTTGCTGCCCTATTCCCTTCTGGAGTAATAGTCAATATGCATTGCATGTACTGTATTACTTTTCTAAAATCTGAAAAGTTCTGAATTCCAAAACAATCTCTGCTGAAATTTTTGTCATTTCCTTTAGTTATATTGAGGCCATTTTGGAATTCCTTTGGGGTGTTGGATAAGGAGATGCAGACATACCAAGATTTAGACTGGTAGAGGAAGGGGATAAATGCTCTCCCAAATCCTTAATTTTACCATCTTTTTTCAACAAGGACTCTTTGGCCTAAACATTGCTATCTGAGTTAAAATTAAACTTATAACATGCAGCATATTTCTTTAGGCCTGCAATGTTAGAGAAAGAATGGTAATATTTTAACTTTTATTTAAAAAGTACCCTTTTTAGGTGATCTGCTTATATTTGTTTAGCAAGGACTAAGAATCAATAATTCACTTCTCATATGATGGAGTTCTGATATCTTGGGTGAATCACTTGTCCATTAGCACTTGCTTATTCTTTAAAGAAGGGTTAATTTTTTTTAAAAAAAGAATAGCTTTATAAGAAATAAATAATGTATGTAAATGGTAGGTGAAATATAGAAGGTATTTTATAATTCTAAATTTAAATATTGGAGATTTGTCATCTGGCAAAGTATGATTATAGTAACTTTTTAAAAAACAAAGTAGGGAGACACGAAGTATTTTTTATAAGTAAAATTATGAGACAACTAGTGTTTATCTCTAGGCAAAATATTAAAAATATTAATCATTTCTTGACGATTAATTTTCTGCCTTAAAGTAGTAGATGCTGAACATTATTTAGATATTTTGAGAATCAGGGTTATTTTTATGAATTTATTATAATTTGCTATACTGTGCATTGCTTCTGCATTAGACTCTGATATTTCTGGATGCTGTCACAGTGTTGCTTCTAGAAATGAATTTCCCCCTAATTTATGCCTCCAATATACTATAAAGTGGGATAAAAATAACTGAGCTTAGTTTTATTTTTGCTTTTGTCAGTTTTTTTTTTTTTTTAAGAAGAAGTTTCTAGTGAAAACTCGATGACTCTCATAAGCACCTTTCTGCTGAAATTTTTGTCATTTCCTTTGGTTGTGTTGAGGCCATTTTTTGCCCACTTTCTCATTTTTTGTTGGTTTATATTATTAAGCTTTCTAGATGGGTAAGGTATTGCTATGCTATTAAAAAATTTCCCAGAGCCACTGGAGGACTAGAGCCTTTTTTTTTTGCGGTGGGGGGGGGGTGGTTTGAAGTTATAATCCATATATAAATTATAGAACATGTGAGAAAGCAACATCTCATCAATTTTTATATATTTTCATATATATGTGTGTGTGTATATATATATATACATATATGTGTATATATATATATATACATATATCTGTATATATATGTATATATATCTGTAATTGGTTTTTCTATAATGTTTATCTTTTCATTTTATTAGCTTTGTTCCTAAAGTTTTGACTGTGAATAGTCTATTAAGATACATCATAACACCAATACACTCTGAACATAAAAACATGTTTAAGTCTCGTAGTAATACTATGATTATTATCCCCATCTTACAAATGATGGCACAAGGCATAGAGAATTGATATAACTTGCCTGGGGTTGCACAGTGAATAGATAGTGGAGCCTTGATTCCGACCCAGACACTCTGGCTCCAGAGCCCCTGCTTTTAACTGCTCTGCTCTGTTGGGCAATTAGGTTGCTTCCAATTTTCCTTTTTATAAACAATGCTGACACAAATGTCATCTTTTGTATAGCTTTTTGTATATTTAAAATTATATCTTTGGGGTAGGTTTGTCGTGGATCCTGATGGTGCTCCTGTAAGAAGTATTTGGTAATAAACAGTGTATGGTACTAATACTTCTTCATTTACCTTAGTTACTGCTGAACCACTGTGGTTTAATGTTGAGGAAAATGTATAGTATAGTCTTTGTCTGCATAGCTTATGAAAATTAAATAACCATGTTTTTTCAGTTCTAAAATTCACAATTTTTTTTAACCATTTTTAAAAGCAAGATGCTTTTGTGTACATTTAATGTGGCTGTGTTGGTTCTTTTCATTCTTATTGTTCTCCTGAAAAGTTGTATTTAAATCCTTGAGGCATTGATACATCTGTGGTGCCTTAGAATCAGTGGAATACAGTCTTGTATACTTGTATAGGATTTTACAGGTAAATGAAAAAAGAAAGGCTTAATAAAACATTTTTTTTTTCTTACAGACATACAGTCTCCTGATGCTGAATATGTAGATTTGCTTCTTAATCCTGAGCGCTACACGGGTTACAAGGGACCAGATGCTTGGAAGATATGGAATGTCATTTATGAAGAAAACTGTTTTAAGTATGTGTCATTTTCACTTAGAAATTTTTGGAATATGTAGTGGTTTCTCTTTGTAAACAAATAAAATCCTAAAGATTTAAAAGTACAAATCAAATTCACTTTGTTAAAGGCTATATTGAGACACAGAAACGTACTTATTTATTTATACAGTTTTCTGGGGAAATATGTAGACATGTTTCAACAAATATTTCTTTCTTCTTGAAAAGACTTAGAATAGTATTAGACTTTTATGAGAGCATTGTAGGCACTTAAAAATGTTCCTTGAGTGGATTATACAATCTCATTTTAGAGATAGGTGAAAGGGAGCCAGAGAGATTTATTTCATTTTCCAAGATCACATAGTGGTAGAGAATAGAGTAGAATATATTAACTCCTAATTCTCTTTTTGGTGCCTTATACTTCTCTTTTTGTGGCTTAGTTATTTTACCCACTTTAAAGTTAAAGTTAAATTAATTTCAGAATAATTATAATAGCTAACACTTTTGAGCACTCACTGTATTCCAGGCATTGTGTTTGCTAAGCATGTGACATACATTTTCTCTTTTAGTCCTTGCAATCACTCTGTCTTGTAGTCATCACTGTTCACAGGTGGAGAAACAGAGATTTGAAAGCTGATTTTAAGGGATTTGTTCAGAGTCAAAGATGTAGTAAGTGGAAGAACCCACTTTATACTCAACCACCACAATAGAAGCAGTCAATTTAATCACTGGGTGACTGACACATGCTTCTTCAAGTTTATCCGCTTGAAAGCCTCTAGGCTCTAACCAAGGTGCTTATTGATTTTTGGAAAATATTTGTGTGTGTGTGTGTATTATGCTATCTCAGATGTGGGGGAAATTCTTGGAAAATCTTTGGAGTTTCCAGATATGGAGATAATACACTTCATTTTTTGAAAGTCAAATATAAACATAAGAAATCAGCAAGTAGGTTCATACCAATAAAATGTCAGAGTGTTCCTATTTTTGACTTGAATAATTGTTCCAGTTTGGGAAGTGGAGAGTTTCATTATTTACTCATTTCTGTCATGTGTTTCATTTAAATTCTCTTCACTATTATTAAGAATGTTTAGTGTACTGAATTAATTTAAAAGTTTTTTTAAAAAAATATGAACTAAAAGAGAATTCTGCTGAAGCACTTGTTAGATATTGTATTATAGTTCTTTTCTAACTAATTTATATCATGATTCCCATAATATTTCTAAAATATAAACAATGCAAATTGAGTATGTTAACTTATAGCTTACATATTCTATTCCAAAATGTCTCAATCTGTGCAAATTTATAAAATTTAAATAATGGACATTAAAACAATCCCTACACTTTACTAGTGAAACTAATGAATATTTATTTTGAGATTTAAAAGCACTTTGGTGACATATTAACTCTCTCTTTTTTCTTATTAAAAAATACCTTTTATTGAAATCATCACAAACTTGATGGCCACAGGGCAAATTGATGTACCTAAGATTACCTAAGTGGAATATAATCTACCCACATTGTCTTTTTTCCTTTTTTATTTTAATGTTTGTTTTGGGTATTTATATTTTTTGCTTGTTTGTCTTTCAATTAGGAGTGCACTGTGTGTCAGACACACACAGGTGTATATAATATATTTAAAAACATATTAGTGACTCTAGGAGAAGAGCCTGAGTAGTATTTTTTTTCTTTGTTTGAAGAAGTGGTTAGGAAATGACTTTGGCTGCTACGATGGGAAAGGATCAGAAACTGTTATCAAATAACCACCACCCTCCCTTAAAACAATTAGAGAAAACTAAATATTTTATAAGCTCAATAAAACAATTTGATTTTGGATATAGTCATTCAGAAATGTCTGAGATAATTTCACTTTTACTTAATTAAGTACAACACGATAGGTAACATTTATATTTTATACTTAATTTTTTTGTTTCTAGGCCACAGACAATTAAAAGACCTTTAAATCCTTTGGCTTCCAGTCAAGGTGAGTTATTTATTTGCACTACTATGTTATTTATCAGCTTTTGTTAGATGAGGAAGGACAAGGCAAGATAAGGGTTGGCAAGAGCATATGAGATCGTATAGTTCTGTTTCCATAGAAGCTATGCCTTATCCTTGCAGAGAAATTGATGTTTAAAATAGTTATATTTCAGTGAGGAGTATTTTTGTAATTAAGTTCATGCTATTAGACTGTCATAGGATGAAGATTAGGTTATATTGTTTATTCTATTCATTTTTTGCAGAATGTATGTTCAGTTTTTCTACTATTTTTGTTCATTCTCTAGTTAAATGGATAGCTAAGAAACTTCTGCCTCAAATCTTTCCTAAAACTTAAAATTCTTGTATATATTGGGAGTCTGATTTCAAATTCACATGTCTTTATATCTCATTAACATTATTTATTTTCTACTTATACTCAAGTTCTGGCCCAAATGCTTCCTTTTCTATAAAACTTTCTGTGATACTCGTAACTGGAAGTCATCTCTTCTCCTCATGAAGTTATCTTAAGTCTTGTTTTGTTTCTCTTACAGCTCTTTCCAATGTCTAGCATTATTTTATTATTATTTATATATCTATTGATCTACCTAGTACTTTGGATATATGGACAACATTTTTTGGTTTCATCTCGTAATCTAGAGCCTGGCAATCACAGATGCAGTTTGTTAGATAAATGATGGTTGAAAATTGTCCTCCTTATTTAATGGTCTCATCTACAACAGTAAAAAATCACTGTTCCTTCAACAAATGATTATCTACCCTTTACAATGTGTTAGGTAGGCACTGTGTAAGTGCAGAAGTGATGTAAGATTGAAATTCACAAACCCTTCTCCAGTTTATAATAAGCAGTTATACTATATATTCCTGTTCTCTGAATATGTGCTTACTAATAAAATCTTTGATGAGCTTTTAGCAAATGTGTAAGGTTTTTATTTTTAAAATTTATTTGAAAAATTGATGATCTTGTATGGTCCATAAACATCAATTCCTCCTGGAAGGCAGTGAGATTGTATCATTCCCTAAATGTTGGCAGACTGGTTTTTCTGAGATTAGAAATGAAAAAACATCTTTAAACAAGGCTTTTGGTTTATACAGAGTCACATATGGTATCAGTGGAAGATACTGATTTAATATCAGATGAAATGCAAATTTCTAGACAAGAAATTCACTATGAACTCACATTATGATCTGATAAGTTAATTAACCACCCTCACTTATCTTAAAGATAAATGGGAACAGTTTAAATGTTTATCATTAGGGACCTGGTTAAATGATTTATGGTATATTCATAGTAGAATATAGCCATTATAAATGTTGCTGAAAATTCGTTTTCATTTGTATTAATATCACATTAAGGAAAAGCAGGCATCAAAGCATTATACAAGTATGTATAACACATTTTTGTAAAAATATAGTATCTAAATATATCTACTCAAAGAAAAAGGACATTTACCAAAATGTAATGGTGTTTATCTTTGGGCAGAGGGAGTTATGGATGATACTTTTTTTTCACTTTATCTGTGTTTCTTTTTTTAAAAAAACATATTTGCAATGAGCATATGTTACTTTAATAATCAGACAATGATGGCATTAAATAAAACTAGGCAAAATGAAGATAATTTTTCAGAGTAAAACGAGCAGCTGCATACAAACCCTTGAATTGTGCAAAAAGCTCTAAAAATATTTCTGAATAGAGTAAAATTTTATGTCAGTCAGGAGGTTTCAAAACAATAACAAATCTGTTGCAGAAACAATTATAGCTTTAGGATAAATAAATGTGGAAAATAACTAACTGTAAGTCCTTGGGATATTTAAGAGTACTCTCAGATGATGGATTAGATTTTCTCTCTTGTTAGCCCATATTAAATCTTGTATGAGCCCAAAATACTCATTATCCAGGCTATTGGAGATGATGCCATTTAGTTGAATCAGGCATAATTCCTACCACTGATAAGTGTTGCAGTCAGAAGTATCTCACAGATTTTGCTTATGTGGATGAAATGATCATCTAAAACCAACCATTATAAAAAGTCTTATTTTATGGAAGTGTAGCATTGTAAAAGGGGCATCTGGAAGGAGTTTCCAATAATAAACATTTTGTTTTGTTTTTCAGGGAAAAGTGAAGGTAAGTATAATTTCTTTATTATACAGTGTATATATTAATTTGCTTATATATCCAGATGTTTATTTGGCAAACCTTTTTCTTTCTGCATCTGATACATTTATTTCTTTATCTAAAATTCCAGAGGTGAAAGCAGATTAAGGAAAAATGACTCTGCCTGGCATCAGGCAGTAGAAACACCCTGCCTCAGCCTCAAGCAATTCACTTGCACATTTTCCCTTGGCATCTAAAAACACCCTCTCCTCTACTGGCTGACCTCTAGGGTCTGCTGGGTTCTAGGTATGATCACAGTCTCAATCTGGTTTCCAAGGTTTATTATGCTAACTCTTGGGTGTAGGTATCACTACTAACCATTTAAGTTAATTGTAATTCTAAAAATTTTAACATATTTTTGGTTTACTTTATCTTTTTAAGAACCTTTTTTTTTTTTTGCTTTATGAGTAAGATTGGAATGATTTTTGTTATTCTGAAGGTCACATGTTTAACAATATTAAATAAAAGACTAGGTAGTACTTAGCTTTAGTCTAGCTAGATAAAATTGCTAAATTTGCTAAAGTGAAGTTTTTCTCTTCCTCACAATTCTCTATCTTCTGAACATTATTTTTATGAATTACTTTTGCATTATGTCTAAATAACAGAATACTAAAGTCTGATAACATTGCTATTTTATTATTATACTTTATATTATATTATAGTAATGATAGCAGCTAAATAAAATACTGAATGAACTGTACTATTGTGAAGAGAAATAAATCTCCAACAGTGAGATTATTTTTCCAAATTATAGTGGTGATCCTATAATTTTCAGTTTTTAGTAACTTTATTCTACCTTGGTATTCCTAGTTCTATGCTATATTTCAGCAACATCAGAGGAGACTATTTTGGTTTTTCAATACTATTTGAAGATCTTTCATCAGAGAAAAGATTGTTAACCTGTGGAGGCTGTCCTGAGAGAAACTATCTTATTTATGACTATAAGTATTCATTTGGACAAATGTGAAAAAGTTATCTCTGACAGCTGTCATATTAGGTGATTATCTAACTGGATCAGAATCAGGTCAAGTTGAAAATAGCTACTTCAGGATTATAAAACTGAACTAAAAATTTCATCAGAAGGCTAGGTCTCAAACAATATTATACTCCTGGCTCTCCTCCAATTCATGGTCCAAAACTTGAAAGAAAATGCTAAAGTTTTTTATAAGGAAGCACATCACTTGTTATCCCACAACCCTAAAATAATTGATAATGATAATGACTAAGACTACATACCAGTACTTTTCTAAGCAATTTATAAATATGATTTCATTTATTCCTTCTAATAATTCTAGGAGGTATTAATTTTATCTCCACTTTATAGACAGGAGAAAATGAGTCCCAGAGTGGTTTAACAACTTAGCTAAAATTATATGACTTATAAAGAGCAGAATTCGGTTTCAAATCAGGCAACTTGGCTCCATGGTTCATGTTCTTAGGAGGTCATACTGCCTCTCTGTTAAAATTTGACAATTATTATTATTAATATATGTATATTTTCATAATAGATATGTTTATACATTTGTATATTATTATTCTCATGTCTACTTGCTTCCATAGCCCCTATCTTAATCACCTGAGGCTGCTCTAACAAAATGCCATAGACTGGTGGTTTAAACAAAAGACATTTATTTTCTCACAGTTCTGGAGGCTAGAGATCCAAGGTCAGGTTGCTAGCAGCTCTGGTTCCTGGTGAGGACCCTCCTCCTGCCTTGCAGATAGCCCGCTTTCTTGCTGTATCCTCACATGGCACAGAGATGGAGTTCAGGTCTCTTCTTACAAAAACACCAATTCTGTCAGGGGGACCCCACCCTCCTGACCTCAACTAAATCTAATCACCTCCCAAAAGCCAGCCTCCAAATACCATCATTAGTAGGGTTAGGGCTTCAACATATGAATTATAAGGGGGACACAAATATCCCTAACAGCCTAGATTTTTAGAAATGGATCTACTAGATCAAAGGATATGGACGTTTTAGGCTCTTGATACATATATATATGACCAGATTACTTTTTGTCATTGAAAGGATGTGCTAACTTACACCTACAATCAGTGTGCCAACTAGTTTTACCTGACCCTTGTTGGCATTAAATATTATCATATTTTTATCTTTACTATTAAAAGTGGTATCTCTAGAGTTTTAATTTGTACTTTTTATTAATAGTGAGACTGAGCAATTTCTATTGTTACCATTTGTATTTTTTCCTTTGTGAATTCTATATATTATTTGCTCTTTTTTGGGGGGGATCATTTTTTAATTAAAGAAATGATTACAATTTTTTTTCCCCCATCTACCTCCCCTCTGGTAACCACTAGTCTATAGTCCATGTCCATGAAGTGTCTGTTTGTTTGTCCTGTTCATTTGTTGTTTTTAGGTTTATATCCCACATATAAGTGATATCATGTGATTTTCAACTTTTTATGTCTGGCTTATTTCACTTAGTATGATTATTTCAAGGTCCATCCATGTTGTTGGATTATTTGCTCATTTTTAATGGGTACTTTCACATTTTTATTAAGTTTATGAGATTTTTTATATATTTAGGATATTCTTTGTTGTGATTGTAACATACGTTTTACCCACTTTTGCTTTTGTGAAGTTTTCTGACAAATAACTGTTTTAAATTTTCAAATAATCAGTCTAATTTATTGCTTATTCTCTTTGTTATTCCTTCTATTACTTTTATACCCATTTGGTTCACTTTTAATATTACTATAAGCAACTTCAATCAAAAGAAATAGATAGTAAATGTTTGCCATCTCTAGCAAATGCATACTTAGAATCTTTAGTAGTTGTAATTATTATAATTATTTCTTATGCCTTTTTATATATTATTTCAAATAAACATTTTCATATATTGTCATGTTTGACATTCTTGTCATGTTAATAGTTTACATTAAATATCATTCTACAATGTTAACTAGTTATATAGTATCCTATCATGTAACTTAGGCATTATTGTACATTTTGATTATTTCATGTTTTAAAAATTACCTATAATAATAATTTTTCTACAAATTATACCTCCCCAATATTGAGGTTTTTTTTAGAACATAATTCTAAAGGTATAAGTATATGAACAGTGATCATATTAGGTAATAGAATATATGATATTTGGTTTTTGCATCATTTCTTTGATCTGCTTTTTTGAAATATTGACTGGCATATAATACTATGAGCTATATACAAATAATACATTTCTGATTCTACTTTATTATTTTACTTTTCAAATTTAAAAAAACTACATTTTGAGTTTTTAATTTTCATAGCATGAGCTGTTATCAAGGCTAAGTATTTTTCCATGTATCGATTTACTATTTAAATTCTCTTTTGACCTCCTATAAAACACTTTATTCTGAAAGTTACGAGAGTGGGGCTACCTAAGGCTATGCTAAAGGCCTTCTAAAGACTGACCAAGAGAGTGGTACTTACCTGAATCTACACCAAGAATGTTTCTCCTTCATTTGGAGAAATTGCAAATAAACTTTGGACCTTTTGAAAAACATTTTGGCATTTTCACAATCTTGTGACTTATTTTTCTTTTAATTTCAGAAAACACTTTTTACAGTTGGCTGGAAGGTAATTGGAAACAAACTAATTTAAATGATGAAATTTTTTATCATTTTTAAAGATAGTGAATTAATTTTATAATCTGACAAATTTCACAATTATTTTCTTAGGCCTCTGTGTAGAAAAAAGAGCATTCTACAGACTTATATCTGGCCTACATGCAAGCATTAATGTGCATTTGAGTGCACGATACCTTCTAAAAGGTATGTCCATTCCCATTTATTCATTTACCATAGTTTTTTCAGGTATTCTTAAAATGTCATTTACCGCCTATGGCCATGTCACCCTGAACGTGGCTGATCTTGGAAGCTCAGCAGGGTGGGGCCTGGTTAGTATTTGGATGGGAGACCACCTAGGAAGACCAGGAGCTGTAGGCATTAAAAAAAAAAGTCATTTACTTAAACAGGAAAAAATTGACTCTGTTGAATATTAGGCAGAAAAAATTTATTATTAAATGATAGCAATCAGGAATATAGGAACTAAAGATACGATAGGAAAAAATTCAGCATTATTTTAGCTTTCTACCTTCTTTTAAGAAGCTGCTTAAAATTCTACACATCACTTTGGAAATGTTCTTTTGTTGTGGGAATTAAAATAGCTCTTAACAGCACAATTTGTTACTCATTAAACATTTATTACTCTTTCATTTGTGTGCTAACTTCAAGTATGGAGTTTAATAGGTAAAAGCATTTTCTGCTGCTCTTTATGCTTTAAGAACGCTGTTGAAAAATTACACCATGGTTGATTTTTATCAGTAACATATTTCCTCTGGAATTAGAGTATTTCTTACCTCTTAGAAATAAAATACAGTAACTTAAAAAAAATAGGGCTTGAAATTCATTAGTAATTTCAGATAGTCATTTTTAAATTGTGTATTTTATGAATATATTTACATTCAGAAATTCGATTTTTTAAAAAACCTGGTTTCTCTGTAAAACATTTTCCTTTTCTGAATGGGTTCTAGAAGCTAAAGTAATATAGAATTATTAAAGTCTACATTATATAAAACAGTTTTCATAATTATAGTAGTGTGTATTTTAAAATATAAAATTACATTAATTTCTGTAGGCATAAATAACCTAAGTAAATGAAACTTACTTACTTTAAAAATTCAGGATTAAAAATTTAATTCTTCTTTCTTCTCAGATACCTGGTTAGAAAAGAAATGGGGACACAACATTACAGAATTTCAGCAGCGGTTTGATGGAATTTTGACTGAAGGAGAAGGTCCAAGAAGGCTTAAGAACTTGTATTTTCTCTACTTAATAGAATTAAAAGCTTTATCTAAAGTGATACCATTCTTTGAGCGCACAGATTTTCAACTCTTCACTGGAAATAAAGTTCAGGATGCAGAAAACAAAATGTTACTTCTGGAAATACTTCATGAGATCAAGTAAATTATATTATTACAATGTATACATTAATAGAAGAGTGACAAGTGATATCCAGATTTAAATTCTTAAATATTCACTTCAGAGAAAGAAACACTGTTTAAAAAATAAAAGCTAATTTTGTTAATAGGTCTTTTAGAATTGTTTTGTTTTTGTTTTCACATAGCTATTAAAAGGCATATATTTTCAGTTTTAAGAGCCATTCTTTTAGTACCTGATACCTACATTATTTTCATATTTAGTTGAACAGGTTAGGTTTGAGACCAAAATTCTACTATGTTAAAGTTAGCTTTTAGATTTGAGGGTAAGAATTTGTGTGGGGGCATAAGAATGTTGATTTTACTGTATTTTCTACTCTATTTTAATTACATTATTCATCACTGACCAGCAAAATGTTATAGTAGTGAGACTTTTAATATTTTATAATATATAGAAACGAATATTCTATTTTAAAACGCAGGTCATTTCCTTTGCATTTTGATGAGAATTCATTTTTTGCTGGAGATAAAAAGGAAGCAAACAAACTAAAGGTAATAATTTTTATTCTGTAATTTTTAGATACAAACTCTTATGCAGGTATGAATATAGGCCCACGTTTTATACTTAACAATAAATCTTTACATACATACTGAAACTGTTAGAACGGAAGTCTAATGTCAGGTTCAACTTAAAATCTAGTTTGTGTTATGTTCAAAATAACTGAAATTCATGTGTCACTGGACACTTTACAGATGGCTTTCACATCAATGATGTCATGCAACAAATATAGGTTATAAATTAAAGGAAAAGGATCTAGAGCATGAGTGGCATTATTTGTCTTTGGCTGATGAGAATTCTGAAAATGGTTTTGGTTAACTTCAAGGGTCCTTGTTAGGGAAAGAGGGCAGTGTTTTGTCATGCATCTTACTCTGTGTGATTCAAGGCATTTAGGAGTGTTAGCATGCAGTTGTGGAAAGAACAGAAGATCTGATACTCCACAAAATGGGGTTTGGTTTTGCCATACCTCTTTTAAAAAATTTCTTTATTTATATTTTTAATTTTTCAATTCTAGTTGACATATAGTATTATATTAATTTAGGTGCAGTTTGCCTTGCCTCTTAATAGAAGTATAACCTCAGGCAAGACCATCTTTGTGTATCTTTGCATCAAAATAGTACAAATATAAAAAAAACCTCAGGCAAGACCATCTTTGTGTATCTTTGCATCAAAATAGTACAAATATAAAAAAATATATTAAAAAAACCAGATTTATTTATTACTAGATTTAGTAAATGCTTATTATGTATACAGAGTATCATTTTTGTCACTAAAGGGGGAGACAGCTCCTACCCTCAAGGGATTTCTAGCCTATTTGGGAGTCAAGTAAAATTATATTACTATTACAAAGCTGTAGGTAAGTAAAGGCAGGTGGGTTTCAGGAGCACTAGGCTTGATCTAATTTCATCGGAATATTTTTAACAGTCTTCCTCTAGTTCTTATTCTTAGTTTCTTTCTATAAAGAACCTGATTTTATGCAGTTTGCAGACAAAATACTTTTTGTGCTCAGTTTTTTTGCTGTTAGATAATAGTTATTTTTGACCTCCCATCTACCTCCTACTTAAAGTATTCTTGCTAGAAATACATACCTCAGTGCTTATATAACCTCCCCCAGAGCTTCCAGGAACTTAGAAGTGAGAGGAAAGATGCTGTAATGACTATTTTCCTACTATTTTCAATATATTCCTTAATTTTAGGATACTTACTGGTTTATTGGAGAGTGTTTTAGCATCCACTCTTTTTATATTGTGCAGATTAGAAATATTTCTCATAATATTTTAATTTTATCAGAATGGAAACACTCAAGTTTGATGTCCTATGGAGTTTAACAGATAATTTTTCTGAATCCTTATACAAGAAAGGAGTTAAAAAGCAAGAAAACTCGTTAACATCATAGATTTACTTCTTAAAAAAGTAGTTTATGGTGAACATCATTGATTTAAATAGTAATATAAGTTCATTTTAAAATCTTATCTTGTCTCCTTTATCAATGTATGGTTGCATGAAAGAGAATTGTTTAGTGTTCAATTCTAAATGGAATAGGATTTCACTTGAAGGCTTATAAAACATTTGAGAATAATTGGATGAGAATTTTGTTGTTGTTGTTGTTTGTTTTTTTGTGAGAACCACAGCAAGCTGATTATTCTACCCAATGACTATAATTTTAAATGTCGACCTAAAAACTACATAAACAAGGAGAATTTGTAAGCTATTTAGGTCTTGGCTATTTTAAGGATCACAAGTTTTTCTAATCTGAGATTGCTTTGGAATATAATCACTTTATTGGATACTGATTGTTATTTGTAGAAGTCATAAGGTTTTTATCCCCTTCTGAGTTAGTGAATTTCTAGCTTATTAATTTGACTGTACCATATTAAGTTCACTTAATCACTGAGCTTGGTTTTAATTTTACAGTGCTCTTTTGGTTATTGTAAGCAACCATGCTTACTCTCTGTGTACGCCATACAAAGATTTACTCAAGAGCTACTACATTCAAGCATTCGAATTAACAAACATAGATTTAAATACAGAATTCAGACAATGTCTACAAAAGCAAGCACAATCTTTTATGACAGGTATTCATCCTTTACAAAACACAAAATAGAGAATATTGCTAACATGGTAATTATTAATAGTAATAATTTGGGCTTTGTAGTAATACAAAATTTTTATTAATAAAGATATAAGATCTGGGATCCTATTAAGGGTCTTTTACATATTACAGCCATTTCAAAGTCTCAAGGTGAATGAAGCATCTGGGAAAAGACTATCCCCAGAGTGAATTGCAGTCTGCTTTAAATAGTGGGTACTAATCTTTGCAGATTTATCCCCATTTTTAAATTTTTGGTACTCTTCTCTTCTGGTTGAGCCTAGTGTGTAGTTTATCACATTAAAAAAAAGAGAGAGAGAATATGCTTCCCAAATTATAGGACTATTGGTATAATAGATGTTCCATCTGAAATGTATGTCAAATTTCCTGCTTAAAGTACTGTAAGTTTGGTATTCTAGTATAAATCCAGGACAGAGGGAGTCACTTGGAGGATCAATTATAATTACTATTAGAGTTAAAGAAGGATGTGTTCTTGACTTCCCTTCTTTTGTTCCTTATTACTTAAGGACATATACTGTTTTTGGATAAGCTGGATACATGTTGCTCTATTATAAATATAATACCCTAGCATTCATAAATGTATACTTATTTATAAAAACAAAGAGGGAATAAATTCAATGTTTGATATTACTTTTAAAGGTTTCTTTCTAAAATTTGGTGAATGGTATTAGATGTTCACTATATTTTGTTTATTTTTGTAAGGTAATAATAAGCGATCTGATTATTTTACCCAGTTAATACTAGAAAAAAAGGGGGGCTTTAACTATTATGAAGCCAAAGGTTTTATTTTCTTCCTCCCTCTCTCATTTTTTTTTTGGTAATTGATGACATCCAACCCTTCTTCCCCCTATCCCAATATTGGCATATAGTTAATAATAAAATATAACAGAAAACCTCAACTCAGTTACCTTTGTATATATTTGCAGATAGTTTAGCTTTGTAATCAGGCAAGTCTGAGGTCTAAGTTTTCTGTTTACCACATATGGGAATTTAGGCCAGTTACCTAACCTGGCTGAACCTTTTTAAAAAATAATTCACTAGGTATATATTATAATAATATCTCCTTTTGGATTTGTGGTGAAGAAGAAATGAAATTGTATATATAGATTCTGGTATGTAGTAGGTGTTCAGTGAATGTTGGTTTTAATTCTCTTTCCTTTTTTTTGTACTTTATAGTGCCTTGTACAGTGTTAGGCACACAGAAAACACTCAGAAATTAGTATTTGACCATATACTATAGCTTAATACAATTTTGTTAAATTATTTTTAGGAGGAATTTCGACTGCATTTTAGAAATATTTCAAGAATCATGGATTGCGTTGGTTGTTTCAAATGTAGACTGTGGGGAAAGCTTCAGGTAAGCATATCCAGTTCAATTTTATTTTTGAATTATTCTTTGCACAAATAATTTTTTGGTTTTTCTTTTTCTTATTTCTATTATAGACTCAGGGTTTGGGTACTGCTCTGAAGATCTTGTTTTCCGAAAAACTGATAGCAAATATGCCAGAAAGTGGGCCCAGTTTTGAATTCCATCTAACTAGACAAGAAATAGTGTCATTATTTAACGCATTTGGAAGGTTAGTTTGAATGTACTGCAATTCTTTCTGCTAGCCAAGTAAGTCTAATGCAACATGTATACTCTCAGATAATACTGGGGAAGGAATATCCTTTATAGTGAAATTATCTCACTATAGAATTTTATGATCTTAAATGAAATACATTAAGTATGTCGACACTCATAATCATGATTAATTTACTGATTCATTTCAATATTCATCTTTCTGAATTTGTATATTTTTTCTAGTTATTTAAAAGTAATTTTTTGTGGTGCCCCAATTTTGAAGCCTCTGGGAAAATCATGTTTTTTAATATAAGTGTACATGTAAAGTTTCTTTGTGAATTCACCATTATGTAAAAAAGTTAATAATTCTTTTAAAAATAATTTCAAAAAAAATGATTAGAAGATAAGCTTGAAAAATAAGGAGTTTACAATATAAAATTTAAATATAGGTACATTTCTTTCTGGCTTATCATATGCAAAAAATGCAGAGATTTATAAAAACTAATATCTTTTAAAGATTGTATTTCTTTACTTAAAACAATTTTGATTTTATACTTTGGGTTTAAAATAATTGACCCTCAAAGTTATTCTATAGTACACAGAAGCTTGATAGTTATATGTCATTGAAAAATCTACTTTTTTCATGGTGGAGAGCAGAATTAAAGTACATTTGGAAAAATGAACAAATTTTTTATAAAAATTAGTGAAAATAATTTGTTCACACGTTCACTATTATTATTCTTTAAAGTCAAAAAGCTTTGATTCTTTGTATATTTACTAAATATGGTATATTGATTAGTTTTCAATACTCATGCATATACTTATGCATATTTAAAATGAATATTTTAATGATGCTTATATACATTATGCTTACATACTTTAAATACTAAACATAAGACTATACTTATGATTATTTACAATACCTATTTTAATATTGCTGTACTTTGCAATTCTGTATTTTAAAACTTAAACACTGAGTTATGAGTACCTAAAAATAACTAATTTCTGGGCAATATTATCTTAGTTTTACTACAACTAAAGTTAACAACTAAAATACATGAAAGTAGATTAAATGGTTTATGTGCCTTTAAATTCGTTGAAATAAAGTTTTTCTTTGCTCTAAAAATGCAAAGTGAATAAGTTACAGAGAAAAGTTTCTAAGATCATTTTTGAGTGAAATTTTGTTTTTTGGTTACAGAATTTCTACAAGTGTGAGAGAACTAGAAAACTTCAGAAACTTGTTACAAAATATTCATTAAAGAAAATGAGCTGAATTGTACCTGTTTCTGGATAATGGAGGTCAAAGATTGGAATTTCATTCAAAGGCATAATAACAATGACAGTCTTAAGGCAAACATTTTACAATCAGCTGCTTTTGTAAAAGGAGAATTATATTGTTTTAAGTAAACAAATTTTTAAAACTGTGTTGTCTACGTATAATGTTATTGTAAGTAAAAGTAATACTTGATAATGTGGTACACATTTTAAAGTTTAATATTGAACAAAATCAGGATTATTAAATTTACATATGGTAAAACTTAGGTAAATGATGTTTTAAGTCTCTCAAACTGGAATTTTGTATAAGAAGATGTAATATAAGTAAAACTATGGCCAATGTGACAGGTATTTAATAGGAAAATGCTAAGGAGGCTCTTGAATAAACCATAATTAACAGCTTAAAATTTTTCAATACATTTAGAGTTAACAGATTTAGTAAATAAAAATACAGAATGCCCAGTTAAATTTGAATTTCAGATAAACAACAAATAGTTTTTTAATATGAGTATGTTTCTTGCAATATTAGGGATATACTTATACCAAAAAATTTTTCCTTATTTAAAATTTAAATTTAACTGGGAGTCCTGTGTTTTATCTAAAATACATTGGTATGAAACAAATCACTTTTAGAATTATATTACTATTTTGACTGGCTTGTTCTGGTGTGTAGAAAGATACAATGACAACTGAAATGCAAAGGGGATTTCTAAAAATGTGAGTTTAATAGATTTATATATTTATTCTCATAATACTTTACCTAATAATGAATAAAATTTGGGGAAAACTTTTTATTTTTATATAATTTTAGATTTATGGGAAAATTTTCAGAAGAGTACAAAGAACTCTTTTACCCAGATTCACTGTGTTCATAGTTGCTTTAACTTTCATGCTCTCTCTGTGTATATACACATATTATTTTTTCTCTATCATTTGAAAGTCAGTTACAAGCATCATGCCCTTTGAACTCTAACTACTTCAGTGTGTAGTACTGAATAATTTATTTAAAATGATTTTTTCAGGAAAAAATAGAACTGTAGTATGATAAGCCTTAGAATAAAAAATTTGAGTTCCAATCTGAAGTTCTTTTTGAGTTTTGTTGCCCTTTTAATGCTTGATCTGTATAGGGCATGTAATTTTTGTTTTGTTGTACATGAGATTTATTTCTTTTTTTCTCTAAAACTAAATTGTAAATTTGGGAGGTTTCCATTAGTAGAAGCTCTTCAATGATAAAAATATTCGAATGGGTTGAGGAATTTATATCACATGGTAATTGTAGGGAAGAAAGAAACTGTATACCTCAAAATCATGTGCCTCTTTATATGTTCTTATATGTTGAGATGCCACATTATTAATAAAGCAGGGTTTACTTATATAATGCTTTAGAAATATCATTTTACACTGCTGTATACTTTTTCTTTTCTCTGTCCATAAAAACTGGTATAATGCCAACCACATAGTGGGTATCCAATATTTGTTGAATGGATGTATGAATATGTATTCAGTATATTTTAAATGAATAATCACAGAGCTAAGTTTAGCAATATGTGTTATAGTTTTCTCCTCCCCCCGCCATTTGAATAGGCCAAGAAAAGAAAGCACATTAACCTACCAGTTAAGTCAATATTCTTGGAGACTCAAAGGTCCATGAAGTGAGCACCGTATATAAAAGTTTAAAGACATTTGTAGTACTCTGAAGATATGGTTGATCAGTTTAAATGGTAATTTTGTCTGTATACCTCTGTCTCATGTCCCCACCTTTTTTTTGACAGTGAATGTTTTGGAAAGGATATTCCAGTCTTCATTTTGTAACTTCTTTCTCACTTGCTCCCTAACTAAAATCTGGCATTTGGCTCCATAGTTAACAATCCCTTCCTCTGAAGTCTAAAATCCCAGTTCTAAATCAATAGTTCAATCCACAAGGCATTTCTTATTTAACTTTTTTTTTCTGCATTTGATACTATCCACTTTGTTTTGGTTTCCTTTTATTTCACTAGCTCCTGGATACCTTTTTTTAAGCATCTTTTCATTTATGCCTTAAATGTTATTCCTCAGGCTTTCATTCTTGCTCTCTTAAAAACCACTACTTCTCACTTTTGGGTAACTTCAATTCAATGATTTCTAAATCCCTATCTTTAGCCCAGACTTATCAATCCATCTGTCTACCACATATCTTTAGTTGGTTGTCCCACAGATACCTGCATGTCTTAAAACAATCATTCTCCCCCAAATCTACTCTTATACCTATTTTCCTTATTCTGTTACTTTCTGAACTATGAATGTCTAAATTCTCTAGGCTCACTCCTCTCTTCCATCTTCCTATCCAATTAGTGCCTAAGCACTACAGGTTTTTCTCTCCATATCTGATACATCACTGTCTTTCCATTTTCATTGCTCTTACCTAAAGTACTAATCTGTCTCCTTATAGCCAGCCTGTCTCCTCTTTTTGCTCCAAAATGCTATCAGAGTAGGTTTTCTAGAAGCACTCTAACAAGGTCCTCTGATACGTGCCTCCGTCTCACCTCCCCTAAACCCCATGTTCTGATAAAACTGACTTACAGTTCTTCAAATGCACCATGGTCAGGCCTCCATACTTTGGTATATGCTTTGCTCTTTGTATTTAGTGCCCTTGCCATTCTTCTCCACTTGGAAAATTTCTATGTATTCCTGAAGGCTCAGCATAAAGCATCACCTCTGTGAAATCTCTCTTGTTCCATCCAAGGAGGACCATATCTAATTTTTGTGTGTCACCACTGTAATGCAACCTACCTCTATTGTGTTACTTATTGTACTGTATTGTCTTTTTTAAGCCTCCTTTACTAGAATGTGAGTCCCATAAGGGCAGGAAAAAGAACTTTATCCATTTTTACATCTCCATAGCATAGTTTTTGTTATTTGAACACTTAATAAATGTTTGTTGAATAAATTGTTTTTAAAATGACTTTATTATATTAGGTCATATCTTCATTCTAAATATTCTTTATACTGGGTCAGTAGACCCCCAAGGATTTGTAGACTTTAGGGGGTCAATAAAGCTCCCAAAATTGTATTCAAGATTTGGTGTGGTTTTGGCAGGTTATGAAAGGAGTCTATTATGGAAAAAAAGAGTAAGACTTCTTTCATGAGAAAAGGCAACGTTGCTGAGGAATTTCTTGCATAATCAAAGAATAGTGACCCACGTCTATAGGCTAGATAAATTTATTCCTGTTTAAAATTCTAAGGGAAGGGAGAAAGCTGTTGTAAGTTATTTCATACAAGGGTTTTTCTTAGGATATTTATTCAAATAGTAGGCTATCTGATATTGTATTGATATTTTAAAGTAAAGTATATGGCAGTTCACAGCAAATTAGTGTATAATACTAAGGGGAAATGATATCCAGATGTCAGTAATTATAAGCTCACTCACAGCAGACTATTATTTGTAATTCCTGATATTTTCTCTTTCCTTTGGTAGCACTAGGGTTCTTGTCCTTATATGATAGAAATTCAGTGTAGTCCATAAGAGGGATTAAGAAAACCAGACCTCCAAATAAAAGCACAAACACTTTTATTTTTAACAGTAGTGTTTTTTTACAATTTAGTGAAACAAGTAAATACATTCATTGGCCACAGCTATACTTTTACAACCAGTTTGAAACTGGTTATATAGCTGAGAAACACTTTTAAACAATAATAATAATAATTAATAATAATAATAATAATAAAAGACAGCTATGCATTAAGAAGCCACTAGCTATAAATTACACCTTTCATAAAACTACAACCAGCTATAATGAGTGGTAAGAGTTTCAAAATTAATGGCCACCCAAATGAAATGATAAAAACAAGTACTGTAAATCACTGTAGAATTACACACTTAAGCAATGAAATGCACTGTTCTAATTAACCGAAAAGGAAGGTTTGAAATTGTCATCATGTGCTTCAGTGCAGGATGAACAGGGGATCGGTAGCCCTTTGATTTTATAAGCAACTCCTTCTTTCGAGACCAAACTTAAAGTGCTCCTAGTGCTTTGGAATTTTTAAGCAAAAACTGGACCAGAAGCTTATCTTTGTCTTTGGTGATACATTGTGGGAGATGTGTATAAAGAGACAAATGCAAGAATTCAGGTACCCTAGTCAGTGGTAAAAGTAAAGTTATAGATCTCAAATTTGGAAGAATCAACTGATGCAGCTGAAAGAACCAAATTACTTTATCCGATACATTTTTAAAAAGTAATCTTTGCTTATCTGGTCAAATAGGAACATTAGCTAGAGATGCTTTACTAGAAAAAATTTACTTTATTTACTTTGAACCCTGAGGATTAACAAAGACAACACAGATCTCTTCAGATATCTCTAGATAATTAGCTACCTAACATCATTAGGAAAATAGTTGGCATTCTTAAAAGTAATCTAATAACTGAAATTATTAGATATAATATATTCAGTTAACTGCACATTAGGTTGTCAGGTAAATACAAAGTTAACTTCTGTATTATAAATTTTTAAATAGTTTGGTTATAATGAGAGAACTTACAAACCTAAAGTAACATTTTAACTATAGGTTTATGCTTCTGATTGAATTCAAAGTCTTTTTGTATATGATAAAAGAAATTTCATTGGCTGCATACCAGCCTCCCAAAAGATTGAAAACATTGAAAATTTTATTATTCCTTGGGGTTTCCCCTATATTATACTTTTGTAAAGTTACTGCATCCATTATTAAAAAGTTAAAAGGTATTTTAAGTAAAGGTAAAAATAAAACACTACTTTCCAAGCAAAGTAGACAACAGAAAAGACAGTTGTATTAGTTCCAGTTCTGAAGAAATAGATCAGCAGACAATTGTATAAAGTTAGGCATCTTTAATTAAGCATGTTGTGTCGATTTCCCAGTGTTGCCTGTTCCCTTGGCATCTTGAGGTATTCAGCATCTCCTTTCCATATAGACACTGATAGAAAGTGCATTTTAAAATTCTCTATTACCTTGTCCTACCGCATATTTTTTTAGATTTGGGATAGGACATTCAAGGTAGTTTTAATGTAATTCTAACAGTATTCAAATATCGTTAACCACTGATTTTATACTTACCTAGTTAGTACCTTCACATCAGTTTGCTTATTTAGTCTAGTGCTGGAATTTGTATTAAATTTAATTTGGCCTTGCCCATATACAATATATAACAATGTGAAAACTAAAGAAGGACTTATGTTTTACAAAATATTGCACTTGAGTTCACTGCAATAATGATTAAATTATGATTAAATTTACCTGAGGACAATCCTGATTTTTTAGGTAAAATCAGTTATATCTTGTTTCAACTAAATCACATGTTTTTGAAATTGTATTCATGTTTTAACTTAGAATTGTATATTTTATGAATAATTCTTAAATGCATCTATAAATTTGTTTAGTCCCAAGAAGCTTCTACCAATATCTCCTTATGCAAAAACCACTATTGCTTTCTTGAAGAATCATGCTTAAACTACTACACATATCTTAATCATACAAAATAATCATGTAACCAATTCTATTCAAAGTAGCCACATAATTTTCACTGGTCTACTTTCTTCTTGAAGAAATGACTGGCTTTCCAAAGAACACTGCTGGTCATCACAATAAAGGTTTACTACTATCATTTAAAAATGTGATTGTTTGAATAATTTTAGTTGGTATTTACAATCATGCTTAAAAGAACTATATTCAATGATTATATATTTTTAGTAGATTTTTAAAAAGAATAATACATTTTTATGCCTTAATTCTGTGCACTGTTCACTCTGTAAAATTTTTATTGGGTAAGAATTCCACATAGAGTACACCACTGAATATTCAGGCTTTGATTTTAATAGAAAAATTACCTCTTAATTTGGTGTACAACATAACATCCCAGTGTGAACACTGAAGTATGACTTTGGGGACTACAGTGTACTCTTTAAGAACAAAGATAAAAGTGCAAATAGGCAAATATGCATTTGATATTCCAAAATCAAGATGTCTGGAGGCCATCAAGTGCCGTAAGGTCTAATCTCTCTTTTCTCCCACTCCATACTTTCCATTTTACTTCATTGTGACGAGGTCAAAAGTAATAGCCATATCCTCTGCTGAAAACAGCCACATTTCCAGGTGTTATTTTCAGTTGCAACAGATAATGGAATGTTTATGTAGATGGAATTTAAATGCATTGAGTATACACATTCATGAAAATTAACTGAAGGATCACCACTTGGCAATGCTGTCAGTTTTGTGGTGTTACATATAAGCTATGGTGATTGTTCAAATCCAAATTACTACAAGTAAAGAGCAAAGGGGCAGTATCTGTCAGAGGTCCATTCAGGTGTGGAGAGACTGTATAACTGTTGCTGCCACACCCTGTGATGGTGCCATACCAGCCCAAACCTTGTGAATTTGATAAACTGCAACAACAAAAAAAGCCATAGAACTATGATCAGGATATAAAAAGACACATTGACATTTTTAGAATTTTATAAGAGTTAGTGTCAAATATACTGAAATATGTTCTTTGCTAAATTAACATAATAACTTTCTATAAACTTTAATGACTTTTATCTAATATCCTTGATTCTATATCATATATTATAAAAAAATGACTAAATACCACTCAGAACTAGGACTTAATTATCAGATCATAATAATAGTGTTTGTTATACACTAGTCTATATTCTAAGTCATTTGTGTATACACACACACACACACACACACACACACACACACACATAGAATTATGTATACATACACACACATCCATTTAATCTTCACAATAGCCCTATAGGTTCTATTACCACTCCTATTTTACAGATGAAAAGCAGGCTAAATGATGTGAGTTTAAGAAACTTGTCCAGATGAAATAAGGATTACAGAAAATACTATATCAAGCTGAAAGCATCACACAGATGTGTATTAAGGCTTCCACTTTGCCCTGATATGCAACTAATGGCATAAACCAACTCCCACCAGCTTTGAACCAATAAGGTATCCTGAAATGAAATGGTGCCATTTTACCCCCAAGGCATTTCTTAAATAAAGGTAGCATATGAGTTTAGAGTTCTTAAAGGTACAGGTCTCACCAAGGGTTCTTTTTAATCTATTTCAGTGCTAATTCAGTACATCTACCTTCCTTCTCTTGAATTTCCCAGTCTTGGCAGGTCATCATCACTATCATATCGTCTTGGATTGTCGAAAAAGTAAGCTCTGGAACTATAACTGTGACTATTTATCATGCCAGCAGGTGCCTGTGAACAAAGTATTAGATAGCTCATGAAGATATACTTTTCAACAAAGAAAGGAGACTGAAATTCATAAAGCTTTTTAGTGTTACACTTCGCCCCAAATAGTAACTCAGTATAAATGTTCCATTCTTTTTAAAAATAAGAATAGGCATTAAGGAATATTATGATATCATACCAAATTCTGGTTTAATCTCTGTGCCCGGAAAAACAGTACCACCGACCATGCTGGCACATGTTCCCACAGAAAGAGGACCATTCCAAATACTATATACTCTTCTCCACTTATGTCTTCTACATGAGCCTGTAAATAGAGTATGGCAAAGCAATTTTGAAATCCGTTTTATGTATAAGCAATCATCTTCCACAATCAACTTGCTTCAGGTAGGGTAAGCTAAAATATATCACATACAAACACATAAAACTCTAAATTTATTTTCCATATTTTGTGTTTTTTTAAATAATGATATTTATCCTCTAAATAAAAATGCATTGATATTAAGTAGAATAAAAAGGCATTAACTTTTTTGAATGCATCAATTTATGAAAATATTTTTAATATATGGATAATATGGAGAGATCTCATTTTTAGTCCCTATAGTCAAAACAGGGTTATAAAATAGAATACTAGTTCCAGCTGCTCTATAGACAAATAGCACTTACTCTGAGTTACAGCTGTAGAGAATGTAACATGTATGTCATTCAGGTCTTTTGTTACTTAAAATATGCGTTGGAGCCTAAACTCCATATCGATGTTGTTTCTATTCTACTAGATGTTGGGAGACAGAAGTGGGAGAAAGAATGAAGAGAATCTGCCACATGGAACCATATGTGAAAATTCCTTTTCCATAGAAAGGTAATTCTGATAAAAGGTGATTCTAGGATGCCTTAAATTCAGTACAAAGTTAAATTAATATAAATAAAGATATGACATATAGTATGTCAAACTGCACTTATAAGAAGGGAACAGAGCATGTTGGGAGGTTAAATATGCATAGCGAGAGTACTGAGAATTACTATAGCAAGCACCTGGACACCCAAAGAATGCTCTCCCATTATCAAGACTGATAATGCCGATTTTCATAGGAGTCACTATTTAAACTCATCTAAAATTGAAACAAATATTTGGGTTAAGTGTAGTTCTTAGGTAAAAGAGAATTAATTGCATCCTAACAAATTAAAGACATACCTACATTCACTAGCTAATGACAGGCGATCAATTTATCTAGGGATATCTAAACACTATTCCTTAAAAATTTGGTAAAATAGGTTTATGACCAATAGATTTTTGGCACTATTAGTATTATTTACAAAAAGAACAGAAAATACTCCTTTAGGAGAAGTGCTCTGAAGAATGATTTCAAGTACTACATGTAAATGGAGATTTTTAAACATAGAATTTTAAGTATGGTTTTTTTGATAGTAGCTAGAAATTCCATAAAAGTGTTTGTAAGTTGAACACTTAAAAAGTTCTCCTAGTGAAGGCTAACTTCATTATCATATTATTAGAGTGGCAATACATGGTAGGTACTTACCTTAGCTGAAAGATTATCCCAGCCATAATTAAATGGACTTTCTAATGTATCCTGAGATATGGTGATCACCACCAAATTATAACATGCTCTTGAAGAATAAAGAAGAATGACTACAGATCCTACAACAACAGTCTGGCACAGAGACATACCCTAAAAGAAATAAAAATCATCAACATGATACTCTGCACATTTGTCATGATAAGCTGTTCATCCACATACAATATAGTCACTCTTGCAATGCACTCCTAGAAAACACTGAATGAGCACCTATTGAAATAAACTCTTTAATAACTTGCTTTACAATTTCTATTTTTAGAACCACTTGTGTTTAAACTATCCTATTAATACAAATAAATTCTTTGTCAACTTGCCCAATGGCAGCTGGAGGATTTGTTCTGCCACAGTTACCTTACTCCCTTAACATATGAATAAACAAGTTGGCATAAGGTCTAAGCTATAATTGATATTAATCAGAGAGGCAGTTTAGTCATAATGAGAAAGGAGTGGGGAATTGAAGCATTGGTCCATTTAATACTCTTAATTTCCAATAAGACAAAAAATTAGAATAGAAATACAGCTCGTATGTTATTGTTTCACTCTATTAGATTCTATTAAAGGTATTATATTAATCCCCTACTGATACCATGACATTAATCATGAAGCGATATAGGCATTGAATGCACTTTTGAATCCATAAAATTTTAATACTAAGGCTTTTCACTGTTTCCGAAATATAGAAAATCCTTACAACTTAGTATGTATATTAGAGAGGGGTGTAGTATCAACTTTTGCAGGGATCTTAACCTAGGGTCTGTATTTCAATACAATTAGTTTCTTTTGTAATCCTATTTATCTTAAATATTAAAAACATTATTCTCAGAAGAGACACAATTGCCAAAGAGATCCACTGCAAAAAACAATCATTATGGCATTTTGTAAGTTTGTTTTTGTTGTCCCAATGATTAAGGTGTAATGATGGCATTTTAGCACACAAGGTCCAGGGATGCTAGATGACCTGCAATTCGCAGGAGACTTCTCCAAATAAGAGAATTCTTCTTTGACCTTTATAACTTTCCGATGTCCTCCTGGACATTCATGAAGATGAAAAAAACCTGTTTATAATGATATCAGCCAAAACCTAATTCTGTTGTACATAGAAACAAAGTTTATGTTTGTATAGTTTTAACAGATGCCAGCATTTCCAGAAACACATATAACAGGCAAATTGAAGTAAATTTGTTCTTTGTTTTGTTCAGAACTTTGTCAAGAATAGCCAAATATTTCAGAAAATCATGAAACTGACAGCAACACTGCTTGTAGTATGTAAGGCACCAATGCAACACACTTGTAACAGTCTGCATTTGTAGCTGTCCCATTCAGTTTCTATATATAGATACGAACATCTGACTACTGCATCATGTCCCAAATTTTACATGTTGAAATATTTATTACTTTCCTTTTATTTCTTCTTTCTACTGCAATAGGGTAATTACACTGAATTTTTGAAGTTATGTGTGTAGATAGGCTAAATGATCAATTAATTTCAGGATAGAAACAGGTTATTAAAAATGTTTGTTACTAGAAGGGTGCACTGAGTTTGGTAGGATTAAGACCCACTATTATAAATGGCTTCTTTATAAGAACAACACATTTTTGAGGTACATAAGAAGAAAGAAAACTAAAAGATGAAAGATATCTTTAGAAATGTTGGAGTAGTAACAGAGTACCTTCTCTGAGCTAATCCAGTACCATATCAAAAAGTATGTGTGAAAAAAATTAAACCCCAGTAACTAAAATTTTTAAAAATCAAGGCTAAAATTTTCTACAATGTGCATTTTTATTTTTGTGAATTCCCCAAAAATGTTAATAAAAAAGTTAATCTAAAACCAATTCAGATCCAATTTTAAAAGTACTATATTAAAGAAAAGTTAGGTAACAAGAAAAGTTAGAATGCTCTAAGCATTACCATCATTTAACCACAAGTAAGTTTACAATCACTCTTTAAGAAATAAAATGAGTGCTAAAAATATATCTTATAACATGGAGAGACTGCTTATACCTGTAAATACTATAAATTTTTTTTTAGAAAATGTGAGCAAAGAGCAAAGAATTAGTAATACAAAAGCAATTAATAAAAAGCAAAATTTCAGGCAAATTACATGCATATAACAAAGAAATAAGCCGATCGATTGAGAAAACAAAGAAAGATTCCTTCTGCAAAACACAGGATTACAAAACAAAAAATAAAGATATAGCAACATGGAAAGTGTTGTTAAAAAGTTAAAGAAAGCCTTCTCAAAATGAATGGTTAAGACCAACAATTCTACTCAGGAGCAATTCTCAAGGAATGATTTTTCCTTCCTCCATCTCTTGACATCTACATTCCACTTTTTTAGAAATTTCACACTTGACAAGTAAAGAAACGTTACATCTCACTCCAGTATACATATCATTAACTCTTCAGTATGCACATCGTTAACCATAGTTTAATATTTGTTTACAGGTATTTTTAGAATGCAGCTAGTCAGAGACCTCAACTTACCTAATTCAATGAGTTCTGACAAATGTGTACACCTGTGTAACCCAAATCTCTACCGAAATGGAGGACATAACTATTACTCCAGAAATTTCCCTCCCACCACTTCCCCCAAATCCACAGAAAAAAAAAAATGCTCTTCTGCTTTTGTTTTTACCAAATTAGCTCTGTCTACTCTGGCCCTCATATAAATGAAATCATAGAATATAAAGTCTTTTGTAAGCTTTGTTCATTCAGCATGTTTTGAAATTCATCCATGTTGTTGGATGTATCAGTAGTTAGATCTCTGTATTGCTGAGGTGGATAATTAGGGTGATCAGCCCCTGCTTTGCTCAAGAGTTTGCTAATTCTAGCACTGAAAGTCCCACATCCTAGAAAACTTCTTAGTCCCAGTCAAATCAGGACAGTTAATCACACTAATCTCACTGTATAATTATGCGAACTTGTTTACATGACAGTTTATCCATTTTTCTGTTGATGGATAATTTCTATGAATATTCTTATACAAACCTTTTTGTGGACATATACTTTGACTTATTTTTTTGGTAAACACCTAAGAGTGAAATTCTTGGGTCATATGGTAGGTATACATTCAGCTGTATAAGAAACTGCCAGATCTTTTCCCAAAATGGATGTACAATTTAACACTTCCAACAAAGTAGTAGCGTTCCAGTTGCTCCAGATATCAGACAACTTTTGGGGTTGTTAATCATTGTAATTTTAGCCATGTTGGTGTATGTGTAGTAGTATCTCATTTTAGTCTTAATTTGCATTTCCCCAATGACTAATGATATTGTGCTTATTGGCCATTTGTATATCTTCTTTGTGAAGTCTATTCATATCTTTGACCACTTCTAAATTGAATTATTTTTCTTATTATTGAACTATATTTTTATATATTGAGATCTCTATATACACTGGAAACAAGTCCCTCATCAGATATATTTATAACAAATTTTTCTTGAAGTCTGTGGCTTGCCCTTGCATTTTCTTAGTTTTGTCTTTTGTGAGAAATTTTAAATTTTAATTAAATATAATTTATCAATTTATTTTTTGTGATTACTTGCTATAACTTAAGAAATCTTTGCCTATACCCAAGTTATAAAGATATTCTCCCATATTTACTTTTAGAAGCTTTAGATTTTTCATTTATATTTAGGTCTGTGATCTATTTTGAATTTCATTGTTGTTGTTGTTGAGTATGAGATGCAGTTAAAGGTTAATTTTATTTCATATGAAATGCAGTTAAAGGTTTATTTTATTTCATATGGATAGCCATTTGTTCCAGCACTAGTTAAAAAGATTTCCTTTCCAGTTTGGATTGCTTTAAAATCTTTGTTCAATATCAAAAGACCTTATCAGTGTGGATTGATTTCTAGGCTCTCTGTTTTGTTCCACTGATCTATTTGTCTATTTTATGCTAGTAGCAAACTTTCTTTATTTGTATTAAGCTTTGTATTAAGTTTCAAAGTCCTGTAGTGTCGGTCTCCTTTTTGCCAGGGTTACTTTCTGCACTGTTCAGTATAATAGCTATTAGCCACATGTTGATTAAATTTAAATTAAACTAAAAGATCAATTCCTCGGTCACAATAGCCAAGTTTCAAGTGCTCAATAGTTAACATATGGTTAGCTACCATATTAAAGTGTAGATATAGAATATTTTTATCATTGCTGAAAGTTCTTTTGGAAAGCACTACATTTTAAGTATTTAGGTCCTTTGCATTTCCTTACAAAATTTAGAATCAGCTTGTTAATTTCTATTTTTAAAAACCTCATTGTAGAATTATGATTAGGATTCATTAAATCTATAGATCATTTTAGGGAGAATTGATACCTTAATACTGCAATCTTCCAATCCATGAACAATAGTCTTAGAAATATTTTATAGTTTTCTGGATAGAGTTATTGCTTATGTTTTGGAAAATTTGTTTCTAAGTATTTTGGGATTTGATGCTGTTGTAAATGGAGGGTTTTTTTTTTTTTTAGATCTCATTCTCTAATTGATTGTTCCTTGTATATACAAAAAGACAATGAAATTTTGAATTGTGACCTTGTATCCTGAGAACTTGTTTAATTCACTTATTAGTTCTAGTAGTTTAATAGAGGCCTTAAGATAGTCTACATAAACAATCATATTATTTACAGTTAGAGATAGTTTTACTTCTTAATTTCTAATTTTATACCTTTTGTTTCTTTTTCTTGTTTTACTGGAATATTGAATAGAAATGGTGAGACTGGACAGCCTTGCTTTGTTCTCAATTTTAGGGGCAAAACATTTAATTTTATGACTATGATACTGATCGTAGGTTTTTTTCTATTAGATGTCTTTTATCAGATTGAGGAATATTCCTTGTATTCCCTAGTAGCTGAGAGTTTTGCTTTTGTTTTTTAATCATGAAGGGTACTGAGTTTTGTCAAATGTTTATTCTACATCTATTCATATGATTATTTGGTTTTTCTCCTTTATCCTCCTAATACAATACATTATATTGATTTTTTAAATGTTAAACCAATATTGCATTCTTGGGATAAACTCTTCTTGGTCATAATTTTTTTTTTACATGTTGCTTGGATTCTGTGTCTCTAAGTATAAGAAATACTAGTTTGTACTTTTATTTGTTTTGTAATCTTTGTCAAGTTTTGGTATCTGAGTAATGCTATTTGCATCAAACACATTAGGAAATGTTCTTTCCTCCTCTATTTTCAAAAGAGTTTGTATAATATTTCTTCTTTAACTATTTGATAGACTTAACCAATGAAACCTAGAGTTTTCTTTGAGGAAAATTTCTGATAAATTCAACTTTTTAAAATAAGGAATATTCAGGTTTTATATTTCATCTTTTATCAATTTTATTAAGTTATATTTCTAAGAAAACTTGTCCATTTCATCTAAGTTGTCAAATTTACTCACAGAGTTGTTTATAATATTCTGTCATTTTTCTTTTGATGTCTATAAGATATACGGTGATAATCACTCTTTCATTCATTGAATTGGCAGTTTGTATTTTCACTCTGCCTTTTTCTGCACATCAAATTTGTTGATATAGTCAAAGAATTAACTTTTGGCTTTAATTTCTCTTTACTTTCTGTTTCTTTGATGTCTATTTTTTATTTTTACTATTTCAGTCCTTTTACTTTTCTGGGCTTATTTTTTTTAAAAGTGGAATCTTAGGTCACTGATTTTATATCTTCTTTTCTAAAGCTATACTTTTCAAGCACTATTTTTGCTATATCCCATAAATTTTAGTATATTGTATTTCATCATCCTTCAGTTTGAAATATTTTCTAATTTCCTTTGTGATTTCTTCTTTTGCCCATGGGTTATTTGAAATTATGTTGCATAATTTCCAAATGGTTGAATTTTTTAGGTATAATATTGTTATTGACACTTAATTGTATTGTGGCTAGAGATCACTCTCTGATTCCAGTCTTTTGAATGTATTGATACTTGTCTTATGGTCAATAAACCATTGTTTGGTTTATCAATTGCTGAGGATGGGGCATTAAAATCTCCAATTATAATTGTGGGAACTTTTTTCTCTTATTTCTCTTTGGTAAGTCCTTTTCCCCTCTATATTTCTTACTATTTTGGCATCATGAACACATTTATGATTTTTATGTCTTCCAGATGAAATGTATCTCTTTATATTTGGTAATATCTTTTGCTTCCTGATGAAATGTACCTTTTCATATCTGGTAATACTCTTTGTCTTGAATTCTATTTTATCTGACATTAAAGTTCTTTCTTATTCTTACTGAATGCATAGTATATTAGCTTCCACCTATTTATCTTCAACTTATATTTGTCTTTATATTTATGCATTCTGGAAGTCAGCATATAGGATCTTGTTTCTATAG
The DNA here is from genome assembly GCA_004027375.1 of Macroglossus sobrinus. Taxonomy (NCBI): domain Eukaryota; kingdom Metazoa; phylum Chordata; class Mammalia; order Chiroptera; family Pteropodidae; genus Macroglossus; species Macroglossus sobrinus. The sequence continues at coordinate 196,097 of PVKZ01000263.1, read as the reverse complement.
AAATCCATTTTGACAGTTACTACTTTTTAATGGGTATGTTTAGTCCATTAACATTTAATATAATTAGCAATATCTTTACATTTAGATCGTTTATTTTATTAGTCGTTTTGTGTTTGCCTCTATGTTTTGTTGTTTGTTTGTTGTTTCTCTGTCCACCATTTCCTGCATTCTTTTGGGTTAACTGACTATTTTTTTAGAATTCCATTTTGATCTATTGGATTTTTAACCATACTTTTAAATTTTGTTTTGTTTTCTGTCTTAAGTGGTTGTATAGGACAGTAGTTCTTAAAATGTGGTCCAGCAACCTTAAAGGTCAAAATCAATATGATTTTAAAAGGTACTAAGGTGTTATTTGTCTATTATACTCTCATTCTCTTTTAAATGTACAGCAGAGATTTCCAGAGGCTACTGATATATAATGATGCCCATTCACATTCTGTATGCATATACATTCTTATATTTTCTAAATACCTGATATAATAGAATTAGGGTATAAATATGTACATTTTCTATGATTAACCCAGCATGTTTACTGTACTTTTACTGGGTTCTTTCTTTTTCTTTGGTTATACCTGCTATACCTGCTGAAATCTCTGTCATCCAATAAGTAGTTATTTTAAAAACCTAAAATTGTCCCTGAACCCACATGAAGAAATATTAAGAATAGGTACTCCTTATAGATTTGTTTTATAATATTAAAGAATTTTCTCCAAAAACTTAAAAAGTTTTTTTCATTTGATACTCATAAATTAATTATATTTTATTCTGAAATAAAAATATAATTTTTTAACATTTAAGAATGAATTATCACTTAGAAATAGGCATTATTATTTAGGGTACAGAGTTTTAGTATGGGATAATGAAAATGTTCTGGAGATGGACAGTTGTAATGGCTGCAAAACAGCATGAATATTCAACTGTTCATTTAAAAATAATTAAAATTGTAAATTTTATTTTATGTATATTTTACAATAAAAATATCTTTCTCAACACACAGCTTCCCTGTTTACCTCTAAGATGCTAAGAAAGATGGAAGTGTTAGAATTCTCTGACTCAACAAAGAAAATAATCTACCTTAATGAAACTGTATGAAACTAATTTCCTGTTTTATCAAATGAAATGTAATGAAAACTATCTTTCAATAGGCTTTATAGATGTTAATAATTTACCTTACTGTGTTCTACAACAGAACATTTTTGAAAAGCATTATGGTCCAAGTATCATTATTCATAGTTTAAAGCAAAATAAATTGAAATTTTAAATGCAGGTGTGGTGAGAACTTTAAATAACAAAAACTGTTTTCATAATTTTCCAAAGTGGAAATGAAAAAGCCACTAAGCATTTCACATACTAAGTATTATACTGCATTGGCTGGTAAAGCACATACAATAGCTGAGAGACCAGTAAAGACTTATATACTTGACATTACTAAATGCCTACTAGATGCTAATTTCCAATAATACAGAAATTTACTGATTTAAAAATTAACTGAAAACATAGTGATTTTATATCTTGTCTACAAAATTATATATTTGCCTTACAAATAAATGAAACTGATATAGCAGAACTAATTTTGTTTGTATTCATATTGTATCAGTACCAATTAATCATTCAAGAAGATATTCTTTTATGTCAATGCCTGAGTAGAAATACAAGTGGTACTAAAATATTCAAAATATTAAAAACTCTTCTGATTGCTTATCATGGGCCAACTATGTTGATATTTTCATTAATGGTACAAAAACAATGGTGGGTAAAACTTCTGGGCCTTAGCATAAATCAAGGTAGTGTCACCAAACTGTATTATATTCTTTACTACTATACACTCCCACTTAAAAAAGAAAGTCAGTTTTACTTAAGAATATTCTTAAATGAAAACATTAAATATAGACCCTAGAGTATGTTTATTTAATACTCTGTGTGATGAGATGAAGCATGCACTTAAAGCAATGCTGTTGCATACTGAAGTACAATGGTTTTCTTGAAGAAAAGCATTTATGTGATTGACTTGCAAACTGAACTAGCCACTTTTTTTACACTTGATAGATAATTACGGCAGAGAATGGTTATTCAGACTTGGTTACATATTTGGCATGTATTTTTCAAAAGTAAATGAAATAAACCTATAACTTCAAAGAAAACATCTGACAATATTTATTACCAAAGATGAAATATGAACTTTCATCTTTGTGGAAGTTAGAATTTTTGAAAACTTGTAAGCATGTGTATCCACTGTAAGACTGATAGCTTCCCAAAACTTAAACACTTTTCTAATGAGATTGGTGGTGATATTAACAAATGTAATTTTTGGATATTGTCAATGAAATGTACCAACATTTTGAAGATCTGTGACCCTCTGTTTCAATGATCAATGCATGATGTTACAGAATAATTTCAAGTGCAAGATAGACCAATGGAGAGTACAAAACTTTCACTAACATTGTTTTCAGATTCCATATGGCAACTAACCTTTAAGAAACCTCCATTCAGAGTTTTGGTGTAGTATTAAAGAAGAATATTCACAATTATCTGAAAAGGCTATTAAAATTCTCCTCCATTTTCCAACTACATGTATGTGTGAGGATGGATTTTCTTCTTATACTTCAACCTAAACAACATATCACAACAGATTGAACGCAGAAGCAGACATGAAAATCCAGCTGTCTTCTAATAAGTCAGACATTAAAGAGATTTGCAAAATGTAAAACACTGTCCATCTTCTCACTATTTTTGCTTTAGAACATATAATTATTTTTCATAAAAACATGTTATTCATGTTAGCATATAATGGATTTCTTGTTATTTTAAATTAATAAATGACTTCAGAATTTCTCATTTTTTATTTCTAATGTGTATATATATACATACAAATATATATGTATATATATATATATATATATATATATATATATATATATAGAGAGAGAGAGAGAGAGAGAGAGAGAGAGAGAGAGAGAGGTAGATTTAATCTACATAAATAAAAGATCTTTAGGGTTCTAAATAATTATTAGGCATAATATATCCTTAACTTTTTATAGTCTAATAGACATAAAATATAAGAACTTTATAACCATATAGGTCCATTTATCCCCAGCTTTTATGCTACAGCTGCTATAGTTGTTATAGACATTATATAGAGAATTATATATTATATATTATATCTACGTATGTATTCCTCACATTATAATTTTTGTTTTGCACGATTATATTTATTTTTTAAAAATTAAGAAATTATATTTACCCACATATTTACTATTTCTCGTTCTTCATTCCTTTCTGAAGAGCTGAAATTCAAGCTGATTTTATTTTTCTTCAGCTGTAGAATTTTCTTAGCACTTCTTGTAGTGCAGATCTGCCGGCAACTAACCCTCTTAGTTTTCTTTTATCAAACAATATTTTTATTTCTTCATCATTCTTTTAGAATACTTTCACTGGATATAGCTTTCAGAGTTGACAAGATTCGTCTTTCAGCATTTTAAAGATAATGTTTCCATGTCTTCTGGCTTCCATTATTTTTGATGAGAAGTAAGCAATCATTTGAATCAATGTTCCTTTATGTAGGGATCATTTTTCTCTGATCTCAAAATTTACTTTTAATTTTGTATTTAAGCACTTGGACTATAATGAACCTGGGTGAGATTTTCTTTATATTTATCTTATTGCGGTTACTGGGCTTCATCAAACTGTAAATTTCTGTCTTTCATCAAAATTGAAAAATTTAGATCATTTCTTCAAATATATTTTCCCACCTCATTTTCTCCCTCTTTTTCTTTGGGTATTACAAAGATACATAATTAGACCCTGAGACTCTGTTGATTATATTATGATCTTTTCCCCCTACCCTTCTCTGTTCTTCAAATTGGATGATTTCTATTGAGTTAAGTTCATTGACTCTTCTTTCATCTCCAATCTGCAGTTAAGTCAAATTAGTGGCTTCTAAATTTTAAATACTGTATCTTTTAATTCTAAAATTTCTTTTTTTTATAGTATCTATTTCTCTTGAGGTTTCCCATTTAGTTATTCATCCACGTATATTTTCCTTTATACCCTTGAGCATACCATAAAATCTTTGCTAAATTTAACATCTAGCTCATTTGTGGAGGATTGCCTCCAATGATTGCTTTTGAGTTTTGCTTTTTGTTCCTGCATATGAGTTATAGTTTTCCTGTTTCTTCATATGTCTACTAACCTTGGATTGTGTTATGGATAATGTGAGTGACATGTTTTAGAAAATCCGGTTTCAGTTATATTCCTTGAAAAGTATTGATTTTTCTTTTTCTTTCTTTTTTTTTAAGCAAAAAATTAACTTGGCTAGACTCAAATCCCAAACTGTCTCTCATGGATGGATAGCAGGTAAAACCTCAGTTCAGTTCCTTTTTCCTTAACTGTGCTGCTTGGAATCTGTCCTGCACATGTGTAGGTTAAGTATCAGATAAAATTTTGGCAGTTTTATAATTTTAGAATTTGGGCTTTCCTCTATCTGGCTGTCTTCTTCCTGAAATTTCCCACTCATTTTCCACCTGTGGTAGTTACTTGAATTTTGTCTTCTGAATTCTTCAAGCAAATAAAACAGCAGGTTTCTCTTCAGGTTTTGACTGCCCCATTAATGTGACCTTCCCTCAGGCTAGAAGCTGTAAAAAACAGGAAACTCACTCAGTGTCATTTCCTTTTTCTAAGTGGTTGCTTTCCAGTGCCTTCAGTGCTTTTTATATTTTGTCCAGAATTTATCATTGCTATCTTTGTGGAAGGTTTGTCCAATAGAAGATACTCAGCCATTATCAGAAGCAGAACCTTGCACATATTTTCTGAAACCATGTCACAAATGCTATTGCCATTTAAAAAATAAAATGCCAAAGTAAGCATCAAAAATAAGAAAACAAAATATGAGTCTCATTAGTGAGTTTAAATATATATTTTGATAATAATAAAGCTTAAACATTTTCAAAAATAATTTTATGCTGCTAAGACACAATGAAATAAGATCTGTGGCTCCTATGGCACCACCACTATGGAGTATATGGCTTTTACTAGGTTGACCTTTGGGCATGGAAAATGAAAAAAAAAAAATCTGAAAATGCTAGTTGGTCTAGTAAAAGAATCTAGAGTATAAGGAGAAGGCTACTTGAGTTTAGGAGTAGATAAAAGTTATAAATGCAAGGTTGTAAGGAATTTTTCAATGAGACCAATGGAATATAAGAACTAGAGTAACAAAGGGAACAAACTAAAGTGCCCGTTTAAGGTGGATAAAGTAAATCCCAGTAATCCAAGAAAGAAATGATAACAGAATATTGGAAAGGTGGCAATCATACATATTACAGAGGATGATGTAGCCTCTATTTCTTAACCATCATCCTCCCTAAATTCTGGTTAAGTCATATTTCAGAGTGGTAAAAGAGAAACACTAGTAGTGTTTTAGTCTTTTTTTTTTTAAATTATGGCCTAAGTTATCATAAAACACTGCTTTAGTCTTATAGGATCAGCTGGTCTGAATGAAAGGTGAGAGATATAGTTTAGCTGAATATTACTGTCTCTGCAAGATGCTGATGCTGCCTGCCATCCCAACAGATTAATTGATATGAATCAAGGGTTGAGTGAACATGGGTCAGAAAGGTTTAGTAATTAAAACTCTTAGGAAGTCAGGAGAGAAAGAATACATTATTGGAAATGGCTGATGAGGCTGGGATATAGCTGATCTTGAGTATCAGACAATGATTCCTTTTACATTCTTATCAAGATATAAAATTGTGCATCTTCCTAATAAAAAATATAAACCTAAAAGCTTAATTTTCACTCTGCCTTTGTGTGAACTTTCATACAGATAATCCCAATTTGCTGTTATAGGAACTAAGCCTCTATCATTGGTTTAAACAGTTTTGTGCCAAATTATTTTCTCTATAAAAAATGATATGTCTTCTATATTTCTATAAGTTTTTTTTATTTTTCTGAAATACAAATGAATATTATAATAAAATTAATTTATCAATATGGATTTTAATGTTAATAGCTATATCATAATTGATAAAAAGTAAATAACATAAAAGATACCACAGATATCATACACATGAAGGCAAAGCAAACAGCAATGAAAAAAACTTAATGGGAGAAAAAGACCAATAATAATAACCATTTCAATAAATATAAACTATTTGTTTACCCTATAAAGTTTATAAAAAACAAACTAATATTTTGTCAAAGTTAATGAGACACACTTAAAATGTTAGCAATAGACAAAATGTTAAAATACAGCATTAACTCTGATATGACCATGCAAATAAAACTGAGACTGTAATAAATGATACAGTAGATTTAGGAACAAAAATATAATTTAAAAGGCTATTACATAAAAATAAATAAATAAATAAAAGGCTATTACATAATTTCAACAATATTTGTTTCAAAATTTGCAAGATAAACTAGTTAAATATTAGATGAAATGTAATCTGTCACAGATAGCAACCCTTATTAAAATCTGGGTGGAAGAGTATATAATTAAGATAGAATCAAGTAAGATTAAAATAAAACATTTAAAAGAGAAATCCTGTTCTTCAGTGATTTTTTTTTTGATCACTTCTCCTTTTGAGAAGGTGATTACATATATAGGACCTCTCTCCAGTTAAATTTTGCCAAGAATTTCAGGTATTCAAGAACTTTCTCAAGCTACAATAACATCCCTTAGTACACATTAGGATCAGAACAGCTAACATTTATAAGCACTTTCCAAGTGCTACGCACTATACTAAGCACTTTATATGATTTTCATTTAATCCTTATAACAACCTTATAAGGCAGGTACTACTTTTATCTTCATAACAATCTATGAGATCAACACTATTATTTCCACTTTATAGATCAGGAGAGTGGAGTTTGGAGATGCTGTTACTTGTACAATGTCACACAGCCAGTAAGAAGGAGATGGGATTAACATCCTTTTCTCTCTGATCCCAGGTTTCCAGATCTTAATCACTATGATTCACTGTCTCTCACTAAGGTCTTTCAAAACTAATTTTAAAAATTGATAGACCTGAAAAAAGAGATACAAACATATCCCAAAGTATATCCAACCCCATTTTTTTATTATACCACCCTCAATGCAAAAGAGAATTTGAAGTAGTTACAGAGATATAAAAATAAATAAATAAATAAACACAGGAGTGTGTGTGTGCACAGTGGAGGATGGTGAGGGGGTGCTAGTGGTGAGATAGTGAGATGAAATTAGAGGTGGAGCCAGCACCAAAAGTGGATGTTATGTCACTTATGACTGATGAGTCACATAAATGTCTCTGAACAACATAGTATCCAGGGGAAAGAAGGATTTAATCCAAACTGTTTTACCTGGTACTGAATCGCAGAAAAAAGATCCTTTCTAGGGAACATTGTGTCGACAATATACTAAACACTATTATACAACAATGACTTTAAGATAAATGTTTCTTATAAGATTATTATAAGATTATTACATATTTCTTGATGTAGGTCAAAGCATGATGTCAAAGTGTACATCAGAAAAGACAATTCTATACAGGGTACAATGCAGTCTTAGTACAAAATTGCAATGATTTGGATTGGCTGAGGATAAAATGTAGAATAGGTAAATGGACAGACTGTATATCTTCAGGTAATCTTTCTGGCAATTAAGCTTTTGAATTTAACAGTTGAGAGTTTATTTTTTCTAACAAGAATATAAAGTGTAGAAATTCTACATTGTTGAGTAGGTCAGATTCATTTGCATGGACAATCAAACAAAGAGTACAACTGGTAATTCTTTATGGAAGTTACAGGGTCTGAATAGAACAAGATGCTTGAATTTTAGACTTTCTGCTAAAGAGAGTTGAAGGAAGATCTATACAGAGAGATAATATCTAATCACACTGATGTGTAAATATGTAATGTTTGAGACATGTTTGAAATCCAAACAGCAAATGCTCTTTGTTTTTGTTAAATAAGAATGCTGTTACATTACAAGATTATGGAAAGCTGCCAAAGCAGCACTTGAGAAAACATATTGCTCTAAATAACTTTATTAGTTTACAAAACAATAAATTAAGTATCTATATAAGAACATAGAACTAGAACAAAGAAACCTTAAATATGTAAGAAAATCAAAGGATGAAAGAGCAGAAATAAATTATTTAAACTGACAGTAACATATTTAAAAAGCAAGTTAGAGTTGCTACTTTGAAAAAGAGAACCAAATCACAGCACTGTTCTAGGTGCTAAAAAAAAAAATAAATAAAATGTTAGGAGAATTCAGTTAAGAGTTATTTCTAAATTTTATTTTGGAGGTGGAGAAGGGACCAAATTAAATTCCTAAAAAGTGGAAACATTAGAGCTATGCTTTTAAAGTTAGGTAAGATAAGGACAAACATGTATAGAGTGTTGGGAGGGGGAAAGGCATTTCTAGAAGATGAAACAGCCTAAGGATAGAAAGACAGTAAATCATACTATGTGCAACTTAAAAATAAAGTAGATCAGATTTGCTTAAGATAAATTATGGAGGACCTCATTATTGTGAATATATAGAAGGAATGAAGAATTAAAAGAGAAAAAGAGACCAAAGTCTGGGCCTTAAGAAAATGCTCTTAGAATAGCAAGAAACAGTGTCAGTGTGAAAATAAAGCAGGTAGATGGTTTAACAGACATTTGTTGACAGAATAAAAGAAATGGCTATTACAGTATATTGTTATAGAAGTCCAAAAACAAAAATTGGTCTAGCGATTTTACAAGAAGAATATCAAAGCATGATCTATTCTTTGAATAAAGAAGCTTCTAACCTAGTTAGAAAAGACCAGGAACTACATAAGAGCAAAAATAATTAAATAATCTAGTATCTCATGTTATATTTACCTTTATAGGTATGTATTTGAACATGTCTCTCTGCAGTGTTCCTAGAGTCTGAATCTAGGCACTTTTTAAATTTAAGACTTAAAAAATATTAAAAAGTGAATACCTTTCATATGATAGTTAGGGGGAGATGTTTGAAATAATTCTGGAGAGTTCCAGATGAACTTTTCTTCTCAGATTGGCAACTTTTCAATATTCAGAGAATTATCTATTTCAAAGCAAGTAAAACCAAACTTAGAAAGTTGCTAGGTATCCAGAAAAGTAGCCCTTTAAATTCTACCACATCTATTTATGCTTTATTGCTAGACAAGCAAGAGGTATAAATTCTATGGTGATGTTATCACACTAAGTAAAGATGTTGTTGCTATACTAAAAGCTCATGTACCATAATAGTGACAGTATTATTCTTCACACTTAAACTAAAGCTAGAATTAGCCAAAATATTTAAATTTCAGGAACTAACTTTTTAGAAATTGAATAAAATAATTTTCCATGTAAGATAAATAGGTTTGAAAGTCTAAGTCAGCTCTCTCCCTCCTCCAACCTCTCCATCTCTCTTTCTTTCCTTCTCTTCTCCCCCATATATATTATGTATTTTAAATATATTTCTATATTTATTCTACATTCTACTAATATGTTTAAAAAGTAAAATTAAACTCTCCACCTAAATTTAAAGACAAGTTGATTACCACACATTTAATTATAATACCTTTCCTTACTAGGACTATTGTAAGGAGAACAACAATATAGAAGTCAAAATATTTCAGAGAACTGTTCTGTTTAAGGATACTATCCTGCTTAATTTTAAGGAACAGGCAATGATGTCAAATAAAGCAAGCTTGTATATATGTATAAATCCACACCCCAATATCCACAGATCTATACCCTCACACTCAATTCCACACATAACACTATGATGACTGATTTGTGGCTCGACCACACTGTCAATCAACAACAGTAGAAACTTCCATGGTTCTGTTTGGCTTCTGTTTGCTTATCCAAAGTATAAGGAAAGGGAGAATCAAGCCTTTTATAAATTTAGTTACATAACTATTTCAAATTTCACAGGGACTTCATATTATATGGTGAAGTAACATTTTCTAAACCTTTATACAAATAAACATCATTTTACTGGTATGACGTCTTAACACTGTTAACCCAAATGTATATAGACATAATCTGGTAAATTTGTTTAATAGCAATACTGCCACCCTTACTGAGGAAATATGAAGTTATTACTGTGGCTTTATATATTAAACTACTTGTGATACATTGAATAAATTCTGGTTTATTTCATTTAATTAACCTCCAGTGCAGAGGATATAAGTCACAGAAAATACCATATGTTCAGTATAAGTTTCTTTTTTTTAAAATACTGTTTAGTAAGGGCCAAGTTTTGAATATTTTTTAATTTCTTGTGACCATTCCTTCATGCTCAAAAATGTACCAACATTGGGAATATTTTTTAAAAATATAAGTTTTTCATTAAAATATGCTTCATATGATGAAGATATGAAGCTATATTTTCAAGTGAAAATTTAAGAGATATGCTTACCTTTGATTCGAGGTAGACATTTGCTGATGACGTTTTTGTAATTTTGCATATGTAACTAACTAAAGAGATAGCACAAAGAATAAACAGGCTATCATTAATTAATGCTCGAACAAACACAGTCCATTTCAACCGATTTTCTGGGACATCTCCATAGACTAGCATTGCACAAGTCAAGTTCACCACTAAAAAGAGAAGGCTTGCCAATATAAAGCCCAAATGCAATAGAATTCTGAAAGAAAAAGAATGAGTTGATTAGATGTTTTTAAAATGAATGAGAAATTAAATTTATTAGTGTGTTACTTTAGGTACAGTAATTCCTTCAATTTAAAATGTTTATAATTTCATTAAATATAAATTTAATAATCACTCAGAGTAAGGCTATCTTTGCTGTTATGAAATTAGTATCTAAAGCATTTTAAAATGGCATTAGACTTTAAAGCATTAATTTAAAATTATCTCATGGACTTGAATTCAGTTGTCTCTACCAGGAAGAATAATAAAAGACTATTTTAATGCTAATTCAAGTGATCCTGAATTTTTCTTTTTTATAACTACTAAGTATATTTTCATTGATCTTTTCATTCCAAGAATTACCAGGTTTTTATAATTTGTCTAGAAAATGAATAATCGGTTTCTAAATTTAAATTGATCACTAATATTAATTTTAAGAGGTAAGGGTAATACGTTTTAAACAATGTTCAGTTTTATAAACTTCTGATTATTCATAGCAAACGTTACTTTCAACCATGACTAAATTAGACCATAGGGACAGTAGACTTCCGAGCACTTATCAATACATCATCTTTCTATAAAGTTGCATATTTACTATATATACAGAGCAACTCTGAGAACAAAACGCTTAATTACTTCCCCCTAAGAAAGATTAGACCACCTCATAAAAACCTTTTAGGGAAGGTGTGGCTATCTCTATCTGTATCAAGTAGCTGCAATAGCTACCTATCTTAAACCCAGTACTGCTACATTTATACCCCAAATTAAATATGATACAGAAATTTATTTGTCATCCTAATATCTTCTATCTTGGGTCACTTTCAATAGTGGGATCATAAAATGCTGTCTGACTTTGGAAGTAGTTTACACAAGGTAAATTGAAGGTAATGTGTAATCTGTAACAAATGATCTTTGTTAAGTGTACATGCAAAGTACAAAGATTTTAGTTTGAGAAGCCAATGTCACCTGAATAAATTTAATAAAGATAAATAAATAAATAGAAAAAAGTTTAGACCTTAATATTCTCTCAGATTAAATAATAAAAACAATTATTATACAGTTTGAAACCCAAAACAGATCTCAGAATTATCCATATATCCAGGTGATTATAATAGTGTAGAAAACCAAACATAGGGAGGTTAAATGAGTTGCAGAGTTGGCAAATTAGTGGGAGAACTGGCCTGAAATCCCAGTCTTCTGACTTCCCAGTTTAGCACTCCAATTTTTTAAGTTTAATCAGTACTGAAACATTAATTATTTTATGGAACTATACAATACATTCTTGCCCCAAACAACATAATCTAACTTTAGTGTTTGTGGACCCTATGGAATTATATCTGACATCTGAAGCGGGACAATGACAAAACAAGGTTAATATGGCTGAAGGGAGAGTACTGTGGGTTACTCAATTCACTTCCTATGAATTAATCTTTCCATCTGCTTTTTTTATAAAACTGCTAAGGCACCCTCAATCACCATGCCCTTCGACCTTGAGAACTCTACTGTGGAAAAAAGATCTTGCTACTCATGAAACTTACTTGTGTTTGTCAAGTTCAGTGGCACATCTGACTTTACATATAACCTATAAAGAGAGTATAGAAAGAAAGTTTTGAAAGCATGTAATATTCTTAAATGTGTTTCGACTCTGTGTTTCAAAGTGATAAACTATAGATAACAAGTAAAATTCAATAACAATAACAAGTAAAATTCAAATGTTAACAGTTGAACAACCTTGAAGCAAAATTAGGCAGGTTTCCAATGGCATGAAACAATAAATTAATAATTTTTATAGTCTTAAATTTAACTTTTTAGCCCTTGCTAAATTCTGCAAAAAGTAAAGAACAATTTAAAAAACCATTGAGTGGGTTACCAGTATGTCATTGGTACCTTGTAGAGAATAGTTTTCAGTAAATGACAGAACAAAAGTACAAGGAGTTAACAAAAAGTAAGAAAACAAAGGTAGTGAGTATAAACTTTATTTGAAGATAAGAGAAACCTGGGAAATTTTGTGTTGGGAAACGATTCTCTATGAATATTGCATGTTTCTGTATGGCCCAGGTCTTTTGAGCAAAGGGGTTTCTATGACAAACAACCTTGAAAACAAAATGTAGAGTCTACCTTAAGGTCAGATGGAAGATTTTTTTCCCTGACTAGTATAATATAGAGTACCTGTCTATAGTTGGAGAAATTTCAGGGAAGTAAAGCCTTTCGTGAAAATTTGCTTACAATCTAGAGGAAAGATAAGGTCCATCTTTTTTCCTTATTTTGGAGTTCCTCTCCCGTAACACACCCTGCTCCATGCGCAGGTAACATCTGGCTCTCACTGTGTTGCTTTATGGGAATTAGGGCTTGGTACATAATGCAAGACACTGCTTTGGTTGTTGTTTTTGCCATGAGTAATAAATGATCTTTTTCTCTGACCCATGGGTCTTGTGTTTTCTGTCAGAATATGTTTAAAAAACTGTGACAAGCCAACCTGTTAGTGTTCAAGTAGGGTAAAATCATAGACCCTTCACAGTTTGATATAACAATCTGCTGGTCAGACATGAACTAGAGAGGGTGAAATGGTAAATGGAGGAGAGTAGGAGAGTTCAATTGTTAAAGAAAGCTCTAGAAGATGCAGGTTAACCCTGAAAAGGAAGACACATACTTCTGAGTAAACAAGGAAGAAAAGATAGTTGAAGGAAAACATGAAGGTTTGCAGAGAAAGTTTAAAATAATCTATAAGACTCTTTGTTAAAATAAATTTGGACATAGCATGGATACAGACATTTCTGATAAAGAAGATGAATGAAAATTTGACAGATGGAGTCTATTTCTTTTCTAGTAAAGTGTAGGAGGCAAGGTCATATCCTGGAAGGGATGTTAGATTTAAGCAATTGGAATATGGAAAACATTTAGAATGTGTGAATAGCAGCGGTATAAATGAATATACTGTACTGAAAAGTAGAGAGGTCCAGTTAAAGTCAGGCAGTTGACATTAGACACAGCCAGTAAGGTTTCCTGATTTTAAAACTGAAACAATTCTAATAGAAAAAAGATTACATTACACAAAGTTCAAACAATTAGGTTGCATTTTCCTGTAATAATTTAGATCTGTAACACATGGAACTATTGCAGAGAAAGAAAAAGTAGGCGAGTGAACCATATTGGCACAGCAAAAAGTCAAGGGATGAGGAATACTAGATTGACTATTCTAAGTGAAAATGACATTAGCAGAGAACTAATGGAGTGGGAAAAATAGAAGGGGTAAAGCAATTAAAATATAGGATGAGAGTGAAAAACAGATAAAAGGATGAATTCAAAATATATAAGGAAAAAGAGAATACACTAGGCAGAAAGAATTGCTTCATTCAACAGCTGATCCAAGGTGTGGCCATGCTGTTGGGTGACTCAAATAGAAATGGAGAAAAGCTCTAAGCCACTGAATTGAAAGACATTGAATGAGTTATCAATATGGATTTTGAAAAGGATCTATAAAACAGGAGAATGTGCTGATTTATACAGGAAAGTGGAAGTTATTATTACAGCCAGTGATGACCTAATCAGATGGCATAGATTTCAGAAAGATAATGATGGTATAAGTAGTATAGGGAAACCTAAAATAGGCTGACTGTTCCCACAAATTGAGATGGAGGGCTTATAAGACACAAAGTGTCATCTGGAAAAAAGCTCGATTTCAGTGACAGCATTTAAGAGGTTTAATAAAACAGAGAATGGGGTCAAGGTGGGAAGTATGATCCATAAGATTACAGGTCATGGGATGGGGTAAATAATGAGTGTAAGAGGGAGCTGAGCAAAATAAGGAAATATTAAAGGTCAGTTATCATTCAAGATTTGCAGAATACGTTACAATGCATCACATAACACAATCTGGTACTTTAATCAAATTTAGATTACAGTAGGGTTAAAAACAATCTGATATTAGTAGATTCCAAGTATTTTATAGAATTTAGCTAATTGGACATAATCCTGAGTAAAAAGAAATTAGTAAGATCAAAAATGTCAAGCAATTATATATCATTTGTTAGGACAGTGAAAGATAATTCATGAAACATAATAAACATAGACTTTAGGAAACTTTTTGAAGAGTAGAATGGTAAATAACATATATTTAAATGACTTTGCTAATGTCAATTTATGTCAGAAGAGCCTTATCTTTCCAGATCTTTCTTAATACCAGAAAAACCTGAATAAATGGGCCATCTATAGAGTGATATTATACTTTATTTTAAAAGAATGAAGAATATGGGCTGATGGCTATCAAATGTTTTTCATCATATAACCTACTTTATATCATATACAACTTAGTAGCCTCTAATTTAGAAAACACTGATTTAGAATTTTTGAATTAGTGAATATTTAACCTAATGTTTATTACTAGAATATCTAATTTTAAAATATTTAATCTAAGTAATCTGAGATGATTTTTCCATTTAAAAGTGTAGACTTCCATATTTTGTCACCCTATATTTAGTTCCTCAAATAAAGAGGAAAAAGATGAGAATATAACAAACATTTTATTTGTAAACGTTACCTAATGTAAGTTATTAATTAATACTGGTATTCCAAGATTTAAGGAAGAATTACACTGAAGTTGTATATCAATTGCTGTCCCCCATGGCATGTAGGCCCATGTTGCTTGGAGATGGTAGGTACTAAAATACTTATTAGAACAGATGCTTTTCTATAGAATTTCTTTTTGTCAAGTTGATTTCCCACTTATTTAAAATTTGAAATAGAAACTTAATTGGAGAATGTATCTATATAAAATTTGGAATTGACGCATAAATAAATAGTGGTGAACATAATCTCTTCTTATGGTAGATAGGCACATACAGCCAACTATGTAGATTGCTTTATAGAAGCAGTTATCCATAATTTCCATCTCAATTGCTTAAGTTCCTGTGGAGAGTAGTACACCATTCCCAAGCTTACCGTTGCTGCTGCATGCATATAAACAATGACGCTTTTGACTTTAGCTGTAAACTGAGGAGCCAGCCTTTTCTCAGATATTCTCTTTCAATGCATATCATATATTTTATTTTTAAGAACTCTTTTTAAAAATAATCTTAATTCTTTTTTCTTTACAGCAGCCTGTTCTTTCTAGGATACAAAGGATACTGTATCTTTTTCATCTCTCTCTTGGAATACTAATACCTTTTTTTTTTTTTTAAGTTTCTTCTCTCTGCTTAGTCTATTTTCTTTTGAAGGTTGCATAAAAATTATTTTTACACATCTAATTTTGTTCTCACCTGAAACTCCATTAAAACAATAGTAAAGAGATTTTCTTAACAGGCATAACCCCATATGTGTGAGTAGACTGGGAAAAGACTGGAAGCCAGAAAGTAGGTGGATGTGTGTGCAGAAAAGAATTAACATAGCAGGCCTGACATTGCTATCCTTAGAAAAGCTTGCTTGTAAGGTTGGTCCTTGATGGGCATTTGGGAATTTGGATTTTGAAAGGATTCCTGAATGATAAGGGTGTTTCACTGTGTCTAAACTGTTTGTGTAAACAATACTTTATATTCAACACTTGCTTTCCTACTGGGAATCTGGAATTTTGGTATGTGTTGGCAGAGAGTGCTTACATGACTAAACTCCAAAAAAAGACTTTGACATGTTTCTAAAGACCTTCCTCAATAAATAATGTTTCACATGTACTGTCACAACTTGCACAGAAGGAATTAAGCACATCCTGTGACTCCACTGGGAGAGGACTCTTGGAAGATTGTGCCTGGTTTTCTTTGGACATTATTTCATCTCTCTTTTCACTTTGTCCTTTCACTGTAATAAACTTTAATCATGAGTATACAAATGCGAGTTCTAGCAATCATCAAGGCTGAGGGTGGTCCTGGGGACTCCAACACAATATGTGTTTATCTGAGAAAGATTTATCTCAACCCAATTGTGAGGAGGGTTGTGAACCAACCTGATGTACATTTCAGAATCTTCAAAAGGTACAGGAACCAAGAGAACCAAGTACCACTGAAACCGAAAAATGCAGGTGGCTGAAACAGGGGTAGATGAAAACTTTTTAAGAGTAGTTAAATCCCTAAATTTCTTTCCCTAGTCCATGCCCTGGGCAAATGCCCCTTATTCATCCTGGCAGATATATAAGTATTTATTCTCTGGAGAGGCTACTCTGGCCTGGAGTATGAAAGCTAGATGCCAGGTCCAGCTGTTAGTTTGTCATCATACTAAAAACAAGGAGATTAGTAATAAATACCAAATATAGGGAGTCTTTCTTGCCTCAATCCTCTTCTTTGATTAGGTTTGCAAAATGCTGTAAATTAGACTTTTATTTTCTGAAGATTAGAATATTTACTCCTCAAAGAAACTGATCAGCGAAAAGACCTAAATATACCTGCATCAGGGGTTCCTTAACAAATTGTCCAGCCAGATCACTCTACATGCTTGAAGCTTCCACTCTTATTTATGAATATACAGCCAACGATAACCAGATAGCTCAAAAATTTTTAATGAAACGAACAAAATATAGAAAAAAGAAATCTATACAAAGAGAAAAAAAACAAACAAATGAAACTCTATCCTTAACAGACTCAGATAAGATACTACAGTCATGAAACAAAAACAAGATGCTATTAATAAAAAAAATTTGAATAAGAAAAGAGCTAATAGAAATTAAACATACTAATAGGAATGAAAAATTCAAGAGAAGGGATGGAAGCTGGGAAAATCTCTCAAAAATGTGGAGCCAAAAGACATACAAAATAAAAAGAAAAGAGATCAGAAAAAGATCTGTCTTGGAGGTCAAACTTTCAAGTGTTAAGAGTCCCAGAAAGAAAAAATAGAGACAAAAGAGGAGAAAAAATTAATAAAAAAGTTAAGAATATTTCTCAAATTAAAGGATACATGTGACTAAATGGAAAGGGCCTGTTTAATGCCCAGCAAAATGGATAGAAACCCATATGAAGAGACATCATTTCAGAACACTAGAGTAAAAAAAAAAAACTAATAGTTTTCAATAAGGAAAAAAAAAAACAAGTTACATGTAAAGGATCAAGAATCAGAATGGCTTTCAAACTTCAGTAAGAACACTGAAAGTAGAGCAATACCTTAAAAATCCTCAGGGAAAATTATCTCCAACCTAGAACTCTATTGCTGCCTAAACTATCAATCAAATATGACAGTAGGATTAAAATATTTCAGACATGAAAAGCCTCAAAAAAATTACTTATCAAGCACCCTTTCTCAAGATGATACTAAAAAATTACTTCAATGAAACAAGGTATGCAGTGAAGAATTAACTCAGCAGGCCCTAGTTGTCTAAACATTGTACATTCCAAAGAAAGGTCTGGTCATTTCCTCACTCTAGGAAGATAATTTGTAAGCCCTTGAGATATATTGCCTAAGAGTGTCTTTGTTTGCCTGGGGCCTTGGGCCACACTTAATGGTCTACGCTTATGATGTAATTTATGGTAGAGGTTCTGGACCAGGTGATATCAGTTTGACCTTTGTAGAATTTGTAGATTAAGTAACTTGTCAGCCATGAAGACACTCCATTACCTACGTGACTGATCCCCAATAAAACCTTGGACACCATGTCTCAGGTGGACTCTTCTGGTTGTCATATACTGTTGCTAGGAGAAAAAGTGCTGTCTGTTAGACTGCTGGGAGAGGACAATGGGAAGCTTGTGCCTCATCTCTCCTGGACTAAGAGAAACCTTAGAGATGTAATTCAATCACTTAATTTTACAAATGACAAAGCTGAGCTTTTGAGATTAAGTGAATTGTCCAGAAACACACAGGAAATTGAAAGGATTAAAACCCAGGTGTCCTGATTCCTAATTCAAGGCTCACAGGTGTTCTTATTTTCTCTGATATATTTGTACATTTAGATCTTCCATGGTATATAGTTAAAGTTAATTCCCTAAATATTAAGTTGACAAATACTGTTTTATTAACAGTAATGTCATCTATATGTCATAGCAACTACTTGTTAGTTATTCAAGATTTGCAGAATTAACATGCACAAGAAAAATATATTCAGAAACCACATTATCTGTTTAGTAAAAGGTAATGACCAAGAAGCAATTTAATAACTTCATTTTAAATTGTTTTTCAGAATATCAAGTACCTTTACCATACCCTCTATTTAACTAGAAGTATAGTTTTAAAAAAGCATAAATATCTAAATTATTCAGGAATGAAGTATTAATTTTATAAGTGAGAAGAAAAATCTGTGAGCTTTCATTATTGAAAATCAGCCTGAAATAAAACAGATTACTATGGACTGTTCATTGTTTACTATAGACAGTTCTTTGAAGATAAGTTAACATTAAGGAATATACAGGATTTATTTCTGAACTGAGTCTCATGCATTATAAATTTAGACTCTAAAAAACTGATTTAAACTGAATTTGTACTGAAACTATTCTAACCTTGAAGTTTTTCCAACACTAAATCCCCCATTGTATATTACTGATTTTTCATAAAACCTTTCATGTCATGCTTTTTGAACTAGGAAGATAGCAGAATTGCTTTTTGTAAAGATAGAGCCAGATTCAATAGAAAAAGTCTCACTGATAATGGTGTAGGAAAAAAAGGGCAGAATGTTTCAGAAGGATTAGAATATCACAAGGGAGAAAGAAGCAGAAGGAATGCTGCTTATATTCTTTTCACATTGATTTTTTTAAGTACAATAACAGCTTGGATGTAATCAGTGATGATGATCACTCACATTAGCTTAAAACATACTAATTCCATGGTTTGTGACAGAAAGTTCCCTAGAGTATATGCTATCACCTCAAACCAGCCCAAGTGATTCAATCAGCAATTAGACAAAGTCCTACAGAATATCTGAGAAAAGAGCACAAAAGTTTAAGAAATATTATGTAAGCATTTTTATAGTGAGGCTGGAGCTAAAAAACTGTAGTGTGATCAATATGCTAATGAAAAATGGCAGCTAAAATTGAAGTTTTATAAAAATATAGAACATACAGATTTGACATCTCATTTTATAAAGCAGATGATCCTAAATATTTAAGTATTTGTTTATTTACATCCTAAACTTTGATTAGTTTTAACATGACATGTGTAACTTTTTAAAATTGTCATTCATGTCTCAGAGTCAGAATTTAGAGACACTATATTAGATATTAGAACTAGGCTACAGTTTTTTTTTAACCCTTCAAATTCTTGATTGATTTATTAGTGTCAGACTATTAGATTTAAAGGTGTCTTAGATATGACTAACATGAACCGCTTTATTAATTAAACAACTGGCCCAGAAAAATAGTAATCTGGCAAATAACAATTAGGCAAATAGATTAGAATTTGAACTAAAACTCAGTTCTCAGATCCTAGTTCAGGGCTATTGATGAAATTATACTACTTTAAACACACCCCTTAACAAAATTAAAATAAAACTATAATGAGGACATTTAATTTATAAAAATTTGTCTTTATTTAAAACAAATTAGATGAAAAGTTCTAATTACTAAGTTAGAGATTCTGATTTTATTTGTGGAGCTAGAGAGGAAGAAGCTTTTCTCTTAAATTATTTTACTTCATCACGAATTTACATAACCATCCAAATTGTTAAGCACTGACCACACATATAACAGTGCCAGGTGCTGG
This sequence comes from Macroglossus sobrinus, assembly GCA_004027375.1. Classification (NCBI taxonomy): domain Eukaryota; kingdom Metazoa; phylum Chordata; class Mammalia; order Chiroptera; family Pteropodidae; genus Macroglossus; species Macroglossus sobrinus. The sequence continues at coordinate 175,867 of PVKZ01000263.1, read as the reverse complement.
AGAGCATGTAGAATTTCCTTCAAAATAAATGTACAATAGTGGCTGACCTAAAGCAATATATAGTGTAGTAGAGGAAGGCAGATATTGATAACATAGCATATAATGAATGGCATTTTCTCTACATTTGGTTAGACTTAGAATACCATAAATTTCCCATAAGCTAAAGTGTAAATTACTCAGAGTTCATTTTAACTAATGTTGTTGGGTATTAAATGTAATTCAGTTTTGTTACATGGAAATTATAAGGACAAAATTGTGTTAATTTATTTTATTTCTCTAAGGAAGATGATACAGAAGTAGAGAGAGAGGAGGAGAAAATACAAATTAGGAGCTCTTGGGTTGGGTCTGATCCACAAGATCGTTTGTTTGGCTTATTCAGTTGATAGTATTATTAACAACACTTCAATACACTGTCATTATTTAAAAGTAGATTTCTTATTTTAAAAATATGATTTCTGATTTCTCTTGAAAAATCATGTGATATGGCAATGCCATCTTGTAGCTGGAACTGAATTAATGTGTTGTCCTCTTTAGATATGTGCTCTTTAGTTCACCAGTGTAACTACTACTTCCTATTATCTCTCAAATGGTAGTATCCACCAGGACCCTCTAGATATTTGAGTTTGAGATTCTTGTTTTAAAGCAAACATTTTTTTTAAGAGAGGGCAGATAAGTAGGAAAAAAGAAAAGAAGGGTAGATAAAGTTCTGCTGTAAAATTATACATTCAGGAATTCCCCGACTCCAGGATATATGGGATATGGTGAACAAGAGCTTTGTTCATTCAATAAATATTTACTAAACACCTTCTACATGCCAGGTATTAACTAACAGGTACTAGGGATACAGAAAGAACAGACTGGGCCTCTTTTCCTATAATGCTTACACTCTAATAGCCTCCTACAGAAACCATGCAACTGTAAATGTGCAAATAACATGAAGAAAAGGAGCATATTGCCTGAGAGTCTATCATTTTGGAATCTAATCTAAATGAAGTTGGGTAAAGGCTTTTCTGAAGTTGTGTCACCCTGGAGCTAATAGCTAACTCAGCAAAGAAGGAAAGAACATTTTACATAGTGGGAAAGGAATATGGAAAGGCTCTGTAGCAGAAGGGAACTGGCAAGTACAAAGTCCTAAGAGAACGCAAGTTTGGCCAGAGGGGCAAAGAACAAGAAGGAGCACAGCATGAGATGAAGCTGGAACCATGAAGTATCTTGAAGTATGTACAAAAGAGTTTGTGTTTAGTCTAAGAGTAACCAGAGCCAAAGGAGGAATTTAGGGGGTGGAACTTTTATAATTAGATTTTTGTTTAAGAATAACTCTGGCAACAGAGTTGTGTAGACTTGTGTAGCCAGAGGATACAGGCACAGCAACTAGGGGGCTAACTACCACAGACTAGGCAATAGATGGTAGTAGCTTGGACCAGGCATTGTGGATGGGGAGAAGTGCATGAACATAAGAGATGTTAAGAAGCAACATGGACAGGATTTGGTAATGGAGTAAATGTGAGGTATGAGGGAGAAGGTAGCATTGACAACTCATAGGTTTCTATATTACATAAATGAATAGCAGTGCATTACTGAATTGGGGAAACAAAAGAGAAGGATCAGGTTTTGGGGGAGACAGGTGTGTGGTAGGGAGGGAGAAGGAAAGATCATTAGCTCAGTTTGGAACGTGTTGAATCTAAGGGTTTCAAATATCCGCAAGGAAATGTCAAATAGGTGTAGAATATAGAAAGGCAGAGCTCAGAAGAGCAATCTGTGTTAGGATCATAGATATGTGTGTGAGTCATTTGCTTTTAAGTGGCATGATGCATGAATATGGATGCAATCATTTGGGAAGAAGAGGTGGCCAAGGCTTAGGTCTTGAGAAAATTCTACCTCTGATGGCAAGGCAGAGGTAGATCAACTTGAAAGGAATCTAGCTTAAGATAGAGAAAATAAATCCAGGAGTGTGCTAGCCAATGGAAGCGTTAGGGAGACAAATATGAAGTTAACGGCTGTTGAGAGATTAGTTTGGGTGAGAAATAAAAAATGTCTAATGAATGTTGACATGAAGGTCACTGTGAGCTTTAGGCAACAGCTATTTTCGTAGTGATTGGGCAGAGGCACGTCAGAGTGAATGGAGAAGTGAGAAGATAGAGAGCATGTGCGGGTCACCCCTGAAATTTGATTATGATAAAAGATAGGGGATGGCTTTTGGCTTTGTAAAGTCTCTTGTATGTTTTCTATTTTATTAATCTCTACATTTATCTCTTTCTGTTTGTTTCCTTTGGGTTTATCCTATTTTTCTTTTCCTAACATAAATTGAATACTTAGCTTGTTAAATTTCTGGATTTTTTCTATTATAAACATTTAAAGTTCTAGATTTGTTTCTGAATGCCAACTTAGCTGCTTCATTCAAGTTCTGTTATACAGTATTTTTATTATCATATTCCAAGATTTTTCTAAATTCCATTGTGATTCCTTCTTTAACCATGTGTTAAGTGTTTTAAATTTTCCAAATAAACTTTATTTTTGTTACGAAATTCAAATAATGCCTTTGGAGTAAAAGAATATCGTATATGAAATCCCAATTCTTTAAAATTTAACATTAATAGCTAACAATCAACATATGCCAGGTACTTCTAAAGATTTTATATGAATTATATGTTAGTCCTCAGAATGATTCTATGAGGTAGGCACTATTATCTTTCTCATTTTTTATAAATGGGGAAATAGACACAGAGAGGTTAAGTAATTTACTCAAGTAAATTTACAAAGTTACACAGAGTTGATAAGTGATGATGCCACACTTTTTAGATTTCTTCCCAACTTCAGTTTTTACTCTTGCAGTAAACTACAAACAGAGCTCTGTACTTTGTGTGTGTGTGTGTGTGGGGGGGGGTCAATTTCATTGAAGTATAATATATATATAACATACTACATATGGTTAGGGTGTACAATTTGATGGGTTTTACCATATATATATGACCCGTGAAAACACCATAATAATCAATACAGAACATTTCCATACTCATTAAATTTCATCCTGCCCCTTTATGGTACATCCTCCCTTCTGCCCCAGGCCCCATACAACTGGTGATTTACTTTTTGTGATTGTAAGTTAGTTGGCATTTTCTAAAATTTGATATAAATGTAATGATACGGTGTGAGCTCATTTTTGTCCAACTTCTTTCATTCTGCCTGATTTTTAGATTCATCCATGATGTTGTGTCTATCAGTAGCTTGTTCTTTACTTTTAGTGCCAAGTAGTACTCCTCTGTATGGATATAGAATAATTTATCCCTGTGCTTTTGATAGACATTTAGGTTAATTTCTATTTGGGGCAATTGTGAATAAAGATACTAAGAACATTCATATTCAAGTTTATGTATGGATATATGCTTTCATTTCTCTTAGGTATCTAACACTATAATGGCTATATTTTATGTAAAATTTATGTTTTACTTTTTAAAAACTATCAAACTATTTTCTAATGTGGTTATAAAATTTTACATTCAGTGTATGTGTTCCAAGTAATCTGCATCACTGACAATACTTTGTATAATCTATCTAGTCAATATTTAGGAGTATCTCATTGTGGTTATAATTTTCATATTCCTGATGACTAATGATCTTGAGCAGCTTTTTATGTGCTTCTTGGTCATGCAAGTATCTTTTGTGAAGTGTCTTAAAATATTTTGTCAATTTTTATTGAATTTTCTTATTATCAAGTTTTAAGAGTTCTTTATGTATTCTGAATATAATTACTTGCCAGATATATGTGCTTCAAATATTTTCTCATAGTCTGTGGCTTGCCTTTTCATTATTGTTTTTCAAAAAAGCAAACCTTTTAATTTTGATAAAATCTCATTTGTCAATTTTGGTTCACACTTTTTGTTTTTTGTCTGATAAATCTTTGTCTTCTCCAAGGTAACAAAGATTTTCTCCTATTTTCTTCTATAAGGTTTAGCTTTTATATTTAGGTCTACAATCCATATCAAGTAGGTTTCTGTGGGTGGCATGAGGTAAAAATCAAGAGGTTATATATTTTTAGGAATTTATCTATTTCTTATAGGTTATCTAGTTTGTTGGTATATAATTGCTCATTGTAGTCTGCTATGATCCTTTTTATTTCTGTAGCATTTATTTGTAATCTCATTTCTGGTTATTTTTTCTTTTTTCCTTAATTAGTCTAAGAATTTATTGATTTTCTTTATCCTTTCAAAAAACCAACTCTTAGTTTCATTGATTTTTCTATTGTTTTCTATTCTCTACTATATTTGTGCTCTGATCTTTGTTATCTCTTTCCTTCTGCTAACTTGGCTTAGTTTGTTCTTTTTCTAGCTTTTTCAGGTGAAAAGTTAGGCTGTTAATCTGAATCTTTCTTCTTTTTTAATGCAGGCATTTATTAATTCTTGCTACTGCTTTTGCTGCATCTCATAATTTTTGTAATGTGAGTTTCTTGTTATAGAATTCATCTATGGGGATTTCCTGTTGCTGGCTTCCTCAGGTTCCCTGATGTTATATTCCTCAGCTCCCTGGAGGGATAGCCAGACTATGCTACTGCAGAGCCCTTCAACATTAGGCCACTGATGTCTTCTGATGACTTAAAAATTTTCAGACTTTCCTAGAACATCTCTAATAATATTATTTATTTTCTTGCAAGAAATGCTGATATTGACTACATGGTATCCTTAGCTGTGCCTAGAGGGCAAGTGAATATAGAACAAAACTTTCTTAATAATAAATTGAAGACAAACACTGCTTCTTTTGCAAATTTGATCCAAAGACTAGCCTTTGAATCATAACTATGAGGTAGTAAAAGGACAAAAAGATTATACAGTGGTCAGAACATTATTCAGATGGGACACTTGTAATTTCTTTCTGTATTCACTGATGTATTGTACCCATAATCTTATATCACTACATAAGCTGGAAACTTACAGGAGATTTATATTAATGAAGTACTTTCAGATCTTTGGGTAATATTAGCTACATGTATTGTACATTAGGATAGTGTCTGATATGAAAAAGGCAGGTTTTCTCCTGTGCTGTCAGTCAGCATATATGTGTGCATATATGTATATTTGTATTTTAAAAAATTGTATACGTTTTGGATTAACATCTTTGTGTGTACATAAAAAACAGTTGTTTTTTTAATACAGAGATACAAAGAAAACAATGAATGAGTTACAGTCTTTCCACCCATGTAACCCCTGTTGAAATACTGTTTTACCTTTAAGGGTAGAAACATAAAACAGCACAGAATGGTACAAAATGAAAGTTAAAAGTCTTTCACATCCTTCCTCTACCCTTCATTAATCTATCTAAAGATAACCACATATAACAATATAATTCCTTTGGAGGACAGAAAGGAATTACAATAGACTTGAATACACTTTTCCCCCTCTCATTGATGAACTGTTAAATACTCCCCCCATTTAAAAAATTTTTCCCTAGTATATCTTAGAGACCTTTCCATGTCAGTACATATGTACAGATCTGTATGTATGTACTTTAGAGGCCATCTTGTATTCCATCTGGATATGCTATAATTTGATTGATGGATACTTGGGCTGTTTTGGGATTTTTGCAATTATCAATTATTCTGTGCTGTGATTAAAGTGCATTTTTCCCTCTACCATTTTCCCCCAGTTCTGGGCAGCATCAGGCATTTTAATTTTTACTATCTCATGTATGAGAAAAACGGTATCTTATTCGTTGTGAATAAGATACCATTAATTATGAATGAGATTAAAGCATACTTTCATCTTTTAACTCATTTCCTGTTTAGAAAAAAAAAGTGCAGCTCGCTGCCAGTGTTAATTTAATTTTACATAAATACTCTCTTTGAGGCTGAAGTAAATCTGACTGGTTTTCAATGAAAATATGAAAACTGTTCTTGGAGTTGTTTCTAAACAGAACATGTCTCTAATCCTAATGTAACAGAAATGCATATGATGATCAGTATTGAATAATTTTTTGTGCTTAGTAAATTTCAAAGCACCAAACAATACAAAGTGGAACATCTTGGATTTGACATTTTCAGAGATCAAGAATTACTATATTTTGGGCAATGAACACACAACGCTATATATATGTATGTATGTACGTATGTGTGTATACATACACACACACACACACATATCTTACTGATAAATTGTACACCTGAAACTTACTAGATTTTGTTAATCAATGTCACCATAATAAAAATAAATGTGATGTTGTAAAATAAAATTACTATATTTTGTAAATGAAAATACCACTAGTAAATCCAGAATACTATAAATAAATGTCACTTGTTTCCAAAGACTATCAACATACTAGAGTGATGCAAAAATAAAAGTGAGATCTTTCGTGGCAAACTTGGGGGTAAAGTTGGGACTATAATCGGCAAGTTATCTCAGGGTAAATGCTGCAGCTGCAAGTGCCATCAGCGAGTATTCTCTGGGCAAATGGGAAATGGGTTAAAAACAATTTTCCCCTTTTAAACTGACTTCCCATTTTTTTCTTTTGGCTTTCCTTTGTAATAATATGTATGATTCTTAGTAAATTAAACTCCCTTTTGCTTTTAGTAGGCATTGCAAATATGTTTTCCCAGTTTGTTGGCCATTAAGACTTATTTTGATTCTTTTTTTGGTGATACGTAAGTTTTAAAATTTATGTACTCAGACTTACCAGTCTTTTTTTCTTTGTGGCTTTTGTGTTTATGGCCTTTTGAAATATCTTTTTCAAAATACAATTTATCTAAGCTTTTTTCTAGATTTTTTTTTGTTTTCGTGTCTTTGCTCCACTTGGAATTTGCTTTTTAACACCCTTTTATTTTATAAAGTTAGTAAATTTTCACTGCAAAAGTAATGCAAAATGTATTTTGTAATATGGTTTATATTCTTTTTACTATTAAAATGTCAATGAAAGAAAAAAAATAAAGTGAGTTTCTTATAGACAACATATAATTAGGTCTTTAAAAAACATCCATTCAGCTACTCTATGTCATTTAGTTTGGGGGTTTCATCCATTTACATTTAAAGTAACTGATAAGAAAGAATTTACTATTTCATTTTTTCCCCTATTAAGTCTTGTAGTTCTTTGATCTTTTTCTTTCTTTGTGTTTTGTTCTTTGTTTTTATATTGATATATTTTTATTCCTTTTCTTTTGTGTAATTTCTATAAGTTGTGTGTGTGCACACATATGCATGTGTTTGTGCAAGCTGTGGGTCTTACAAAGTATCTTATAGTTATGTCTTTTTTAAGCTGAAAACAAATTAAGTTCAATGCATACAAAAACTCTACATTAACTTCTCCTTGCCAACACTTTGTTATTGTCTCATTTTATGTCTATTTATCTTGTGTATCTTTTAACATATTTTTAGTTATTTTTGTACTTTTTTCTTAACTTTTATACTAAAATTAAGTGACTTACTTATTACGGTTAAAGTCATACAATATTCTGTATTTGTCTAAAATTTACCTTTCCCAATGAGTTTCATACTTGTACTACTGTGTTACTATTGAGCATCCTTTTGTTTCAACTTCAAGAACTTTTTTTAGTATTTTATGCAAGGCAGGTTTAGTGATAAATTCCTTTAGCTTTTGTTTATCTAGGAAAGTCATTCTCCATTTTTGAAGAGTAGTTTTGCACAATATATTATTCTTGGTTGGCAGTTTTTACTTTCACCATTTTAAAAAGATTATCCTGCAAGATGATCTTTTCTGGCCCACAAGATTTTTGCTGAAAAATCTTATACTCTTATAGGACTTCCCTTGTATGTGACAAGTCTCTTTTCTCTCTGCTTTCAAAATTCTCTTTGTCTTTGACTTTTGACTTGATTATAATGTCTCAGGGTGGATTTTTTTGGATTCCTCTTTTTTTGTATCGTTTGGCTTCTTGGATCTGGATGTCCATTTCCTACCCCAGATTTGGGAAGGTTTTGGCCACCATTTCTTTGAGTAAGCTTTCTGGTCCTTTATCTATCATAGAATCAATGTGGATATTGGCCTTCTTGATAGGGTATCATTAAATCCCTCTAGATGTGTGTTCATTCTGTTTTTTGTTCTTCTCATTTCCAATGACTTGTCTTTGAGATCATTGATTCTTTCTTCTAGTTAATCTTTTGATGAATCCCTGAATTTTTCACTTGTTTTTTTCTGTTCTTTAGCCCATGATTTATGTTTTGTACTTTTTAATATTTTCTCTGTAGAAATTGTTCTCATGTTTTGTTAAAATTGTTCCTGCTTTATTTTCTTGACCTTGGTTAGCATCTTTAGGAGTTATTTTGAATAACTCTGTAAAGTAAATCATATAACTCTTTCATTAGGGTTTCTGGAGATTTATTTGCTTTGTTCGGAACACCTTTGCCTAATTCTTCATTTTCCTTGACTCTCTGTGTTGGTGTCTGTGCATTAGACAAAACAGTCACCTCTCTCAAAGACTGGTCTTATAAAGGAGAACACCCTTACCAGTTTGTCCAGAGATTCTGGGGGATTCTACCTACTCTTTCCTTCCCCAAGAAGCAGGAAGTTGTAATTCTGGTTTTTCACTCTCTGCTGAGTTGAAAGAAAAAGGAAGCTATGTCATCTATCTGTTCAAGTTGCTGTTTCTGTTCTCCCCCAGGTGGCTAGACTGTACTGGACCTGTCAGAGCTCTAAGACTGACAAGACAGAAGCATGACCTCTATGGAGGAGGGCTTCCTAGGAAAAGTTGAGCCGCTTTATGTGTGAAACAACCCCTTCCCTCCACTGTGAGGAAATGAGAGCTAAAAAGTCTCTTCCCAATTGTATGGTATTATACTGGGTCAGAAACTCCAGTAAGAGGTTGTTCTTAATCTACCATTTTGGGTGATTTTGATTCTGTATTCACCTGGGGTGCAGGAGCCTTTCAATTAGTTTCTGAATTTCTCAAAGAAAATTTGCCTGTGAATTGTTGCTGAATTGATATGTTTTAGGGGGAAGGAGAGTCCATGGCTTCCTACTTCACCATTTTGCTGATGTCACTCTCTCAACATGGCTTTTATTTTACCCTTATTGTTCGTAGTTTCATGTGGGTAGAATTTTAGATTGCTGGTTATTTTGTTACAGCATTTCGAAGACATTTCTCTGTCTTCTGGATTCCTTAGTTGTAAATGAAATGCCAATACTCAAACTAATTTTTACTCATTTGTCAGTAATATCTTCTCTGTCTAGTTGTTTTAAACATATTGTCTTTGGTATTTTGAGGTTTTATTCCAATATGTGCATTTTCAGTTAGCCTGACTTAAATTTTTTGGGCTTTCTGAATTTGAACCTTGGTGTCACTCATAAATTTGGGCAAACTCTAGCTCAAATACTCTAATAACTCTAAGTCAAAAACTCTAATAATTTCTCTGAAATTTTAATTAGATATACATTGAATCTGCTCATTATATCTTCATTCTCTCTTAATCCCATGTTCATATTTTCCACTTTTTGTTTCTCTAGGCTATATGCCAGGTAATTTTTTCTCAGATTTTCTAGTTCACTAATTTCTTTTTAAATATTTAATAATCAATTTCAGTTTCTAACTTTAATTATAATTTTCATTTTTGAACATAATTTATTTCCAAACATCCTAGTCAGCTTTGATTTATTATATATCAATAATAATTTCTTAATGCACATAAATGAATATTTTTTATATATATTTGTTAATTCTGACATCTTCAGTCTTAGTAGGTAAGATTCCTTAGTGTAATTTTTCATTGTGAACTCATACTCCTTGGAATTTCATGTGTCAGGATTCTAGGTTTAATGTATATTCCTCAACAGTTAATTTGCATTTGCTCTTTTCAGGTGCTTCAAGTTATGCCAAGCCAAAGTAATATTAACCTACATCATTTTCAAGTTTGTTTTTTTTCCTCTCTAAAGTCACAGAAATCATGTGAATTCAGGCTCCAGACTTGCATGAGAATAAGCTTGTTATGCATTTTCAGAGAATACTTTTCTCTCCCCAATTTGTATCTCCTTCATCCAAAGACAAGATAGGCACAGATTCTATCATCTATCTCTGAGGACCTGTTCATTTTTCCCCTAGTCCACTAAAGATGTGCATTGAGAATTCTGACATTATTTGGAGGGGATATGATCTGATTAGAACTCACTACAAGGTATTGCCTCCAATGTTCCTCACTTACCAGCTTAACCATTCATTGAAACAGATTAAATACTCTCTGCAACATTTTAAGGCATCTCTCTAAATCTTTGTTCAGTGAGATAGCCCTGGTTTATAAACTAGGAGATGAGGATCATATGCTGAATGTGAAAGAAGAAGGAAAGGAAGAGTTTTCTGGAGAATGAATGAGGCTTGAAGTGGTGGAAGATGACCAAGCAAGTTAAATAATGAAGCACTAAATAATAAAGAGCTGATGGTATTCAGGAAAGTTCATAGGGAGAGATCATTTGGCAAGACTTTATAGCTCCTGGTTATACAGTAGTCTCATATCTAATACATATTAGCCATATAACCTTGGACAAATTATATCTCATTTATTTCTACCTATACCATAGGGGTTTGTCCAGACAAGTATTATAAGGTGCTTTGAAAATATTAAATCACTGAAAATATAAGGCATTATAGTTATGTCTTATGCCATAGAAATACATCTCAAACTCTTGTTTCACAGATGATTTCAGAAAAAATAGAATCAAGTTCATGGATAAAATAGTTTAGGACATTCATGGATAAAATATCTTGTTTAAAATCACAGTTAGGAATAAAAATCCAACATTTAATTAAACTACTATTTCAGTAAATACTAATCGACTCATGATGTGAGACGTATTTGTTTTACGGGCTTCTCTATTTAATAGAATTTGTTTAAACCAAATCAGCAAAGCTCTAATTACTATGAGCCATTTGCCATGATATAAAAATAGTTTTGCTAAGCAAAACTGTAGCATATTAAAGTGGTTTCATTAGGATTTTACCTAATCAAAATTAAATTTTATCTAAATAAACTAGGATCTAAGAGAATCTCAGCATTCATACCATAAGCAAACTTTTAGGCAGAAAAGATAAAGATCCCAGAAAGTATACAAATAATTTACCTCAAATGTTAACAAAAGTTGAGTTAACTCCCAAATTTTAAATGGCCAAATACTTTCTAGGTTTTGACCTTTTCAAGATTGTCATGCAGTGATATAGTTACCATTGTTCTAGATTCCATGAGATAAAAATGATAAAATAAGTTCTTATTTTTAAAGGAGTTTCCAGTTTAGGCGATGAAATCACAACATTATAACAAAACCAAAGTACTGATAAATTGAACTGCATGGTATTTGACATACCATCAATATCTGGAAGATATCCATTGTCTGAGACAATGATAGCATCCATAAATGTAAAAACTAAAATTTGAATTTAATTTTCCTAGTTGTTTTGGTATTGTGATTAAGTCACTGTATTTTATCTTGATTAAGCAAATGGTACTCACATTACAAAAATGCAAGAAAAAAATGTCATTACAGGTCTGTAAGAGGAACTGATTTTGGAGTGCATCACAATACTCCAAAAATAGTATACTATCAACTTTCATTTTAAGTCCTATTAATTGTTCCAATGGTAGATATCAACCATTTTATCAGGTACACAGAAGCTCCCTTGTCTGCAGTTTCAGTTACTCCCCCATAAACTGTGGTTATTAAGTTCCAGAAATAAACAATTCATGTTTTAAATTGTGCATCATTCGGGGCAGCATGATGAAATCTCATGTTTTTCTGCTCTGTCCTGCCTGAGATGTGAATTATCCATTAATCCAGTGTATCCAACTTGTATACCCTACCTGCCCATTAGTAGCTGTCTTGGTTATCAGATCGACTGTCATGGTGTCACAGTGCTTGTGTTCAAGTAACCCTCATTTTACTTAATGGTCTCAAAGCACAAGAATTGTGATGCTGGCAATTTGGACACACCACGGAGAAGCTGTAAAGTGCTTCCTTTAGTGAAAAGGTATATATGTACAGGAATAAAGAATAGTATACATAGGGTTTGGTACTATCCACAGTTTCAGGCAACTGCTGGGAGTCCTGGGAATATATGCCCTATGGATAACAGGGGACTACTGTAATGTTTTAAAGACTAAAGTCTTTTGTGCTAAAAGTACAGGAATGTGAACCCTTTTCTGGTAAGGCATATGTCTTACTGATCATGCCAGAAAAAGTTCAATAAGTGTTTTTAGATTAGTGTATAGGTTTCTTTTTTCCAACTATCTGATTCCTAGAGGCTAATTATAATAAGTTGAAAATTCTTATTTCAGAAAGGGCTACTTCCCCTTACCTCATTTCTAATCAAGTATAGTCAACAGAGTGTTTTTTTTTTTTTGAAAACAATGAATTTTAGAAAAACCACCAAAATGTGTTCAAAGCAGTAATGGTTGTTTTACTAACTTTATTTTTATACTATTCTATAGTTCTTTGTAACTAAGTCCTGAAAGTTAGAATTTTTTTTAGTGACAAACGGATATAACAAATGCTTTAAAGAAGTCAAAAGTAAAATAAAACTGGTATATAATATGACAGTAAAGACAGTGACTTAGTAATGAAGAACCACATCTATTCAAAACAGAAATCTCATGGCCTTTTGTTTTAAAAAAATCAAACGTCAGGTAAATTTTGTATTTGTCACCACATAAATGTTCCCTATTACTTTGCTCACTAGGAATACAAAGAACTCACTGGGAAAGCTTCATTAATTCAGAATGACCAACAAAAAAGATACCTCCAGTAATATGAAATGTAGAGAATTTGAATGCAAATACTCTTAAATACAGATTATTCTAGATTTTTTTCTAATAAATAGAAAATTGATTTCTGGTTATCTCTTTTAAAACAGAATGGAAATTTAAGTACAGTTATGTGTCTTAAAATTGGTATTTTGATGATAAAAAGACAAGCATAGACAAGCAATCTACACTCTGAGACACAAAAGGAAAAAGCTTTAGTCCAGCTTCTTTCCAAATTATATTTTCTAAGTTGCGTTTTCTTGCTTTTTAAAAGGTACGTCACACAGAATTCATTTAACAGGAAGATTTTTAGACATTTAATTTTTTTCTCACTAGCTTGGAATATCGGCTATCAAAAGTCTGAATACCCAATCTAGATATCATATAGTTTATACTATAGAAGCATACTTTCAGAACTTTAAGCTTAATTATAGATGCTTTTTTTTCTATTGTGATAGTATTTAGCCACTTTGTGTTTACCTTGGGATAAGAAGTATGACTGGGAGAGAGCACAAGGAAACTTTATGGGGCACTGACATACTGTATATTCTAATCTGGGTGGTGATAACATGAATGTATCCATATGTAAAATTTCATCTAGCTGTACACATAAGATTTATGCACTTTATGGTATATGCTATAGCTCAGGAAAAAGGTAAAAAGTGTTCAGTTATTTTATGAAGTGCCCACCAATTGTTTAACAGTGAATCATTAATTTCATAAGTCAAATTGTATAGAAGAAAACCAAATTATATGATGCTAGTGGCATATGAATTGCTAGTCACTTTCCAGTAAATTAAATGTATCTGAAGCTAAAGTAAAGCTTCAGTGATAAGTCACTATCAGAAATGGTGTATCAGTTTAATGAAAGAATACACTGTATCAGTTTAACCATAAAGGAGACTTTTATTAAAGCTTAAACAACTAAGTGACATGACTATGGCATGATTATTTGATTTATGATTACCCGTGTTTATTTCTGCTTCTGTTTGGGTTTTTGTCACTGCTTGGACCTCTGAAGGATGGGTAAGGAAAATTAAAGTTTTGTTACTTATTTTCAACTGTTGTTTTTAGCATGCCAAAAGCTACAGTTATGACTGGATTTTAAAATTATGCATTCTACTTCCAATCTAATAAGTGAGAAATGAATTGGTTTATGTACATAAACACATAATCTGCCTCAAATGTTTTTACTTTTGCTCATAACTATGATAATTCTCATCACCTCCAAAAGCCTTTGAGAGGATTAGCTGCACAGACCAATATTGTTCTATATTAGTCAGTATTAAGCATATGATGTCACCTTGTTTCCTCTCCTCCTCAAGCTTTTTTTTTTTTTTTTTGCGGGAGGAGGGGGAGGGAGACTTTTTTAGGGGCGATTCTCAAAATTCTGTGGCTTAAATACCACTAGCTAACACACATGACTGACAACCTTACACTCCCAAACCTGTTTGAAATGGGTCAAATACCTAAGCGGCACAGAACAATGCAATACAACCAGTAATTCCCCATAAAAAAGAAAGGGGGTGTGATTAGCTTCCAGCTATTAAGCAAGTTATTGCAAAAACAGTTTGTGGTTTGTTTCTGCAATAGGCACAGGCTAACATAGTATTTTCTCTTAATTAGCTCAAAAGAAAAAAAAAAAAGGCTAGGTTGTAAGAGGTAGGATAAATAGCCAAAGCATGAAACAACTAGGGCAAACATTAAGGGCTCTATGGAGGTCTTTCTATTGACCCTAAGCATTGGTTATTGATCATTAACCCTGCTGGGGAACTATCGAACGGAATTTGTGTGAGGCTTATCGAGCCACAGGAAAGGAGATGCAGGAGGGAATATAAGCTTCTAATAAAAGAAACGCAGCAACAATAGCAGAGGAACAGCTCTGCCTGGTGACGTAATGGCTGGCAGCAGTCCAGCTTCAAGCAGAGCTGCTGCTACCTCAGCACCCAACCTCTTAACATGGTCCAGCTTCGGCAGAGCTACCAGGGCTGCTACTTCTTGCGATGCCACTTTGTTAATGCCACCAACACCTTACCTTAGAAGGCCAGAACAACGAACAAAGGGTTGTCCTGCTGTTCTAAGTTGTCAGAACACACACTCTCACTCACCGCCCCCCCACCCCATGCCCTCAGTAACCGAGTCAATCAGCTGCTTAAGTTTAGGTTGAGAACACTGGTGCTTCCTCAGGCATGCCTCGGTTTCCCCAGGCTGGTCTTGCTTGGGTCCGCCTTTCATCCCTAAACCCCATCGGTCCTCAGCAGGAGTTGGATCGCGGCGGCCCCGCTTGCCCGCCCGGCCCCGCATGCTGGTCCTCCCGCCTTACCTCCGCCAGGTAGAGGTTGAGGAGACAGAGTGTGGAGAACTGGAGACAGGAGGGGAAGCAGTAGAGCAGCCAGTGGGGGAAGAAGTGCAGGTGAGCAGGCGGCCGGAGCAGGGGCAGAGAGCCGCTGAGCGAGAAGGCGGCGGAGAAGAGAGTGGTCCTGAGCGCTGCCCACAAGAGACAGAGGAAGAGACAGAGGCTCTGGTAACTCAGCCGCCGTTCGCGGTACAGGAGCAGCCGCCACAGCTGCAGGTAGGCAAAGGCGAAGAGCGCGGCGTAGAGCAGGGCGTGCAGGACGCTCAGCGCCAACTGCACCGAGCCCGGCACCCCGGCGCCTGAGGCGGCAGCGACGGCGCTCTCGCCTCCGCCGCCCTCGCCCGGCGTCGAGGGCTCGCGGCTGGCCGTGGGAGCGGCGGTGGCCACCGGACCCGGCACGGAAACCCCCATGAGGGGGCTGGGCGGCGGGCGAGGGAGCGCGGGAAGGAAAGGGCAGGACTCCGAGCAGCCGTCGAGGGGGAGAAGGATTTGTCCCTTACCCCCCACCCACCCCAACCTTCAACCCCAGGAAGCGCCGTGACAGGACCCGGAGCCGCGGCTCCACGACCCCGCCTCCTCTCCCCCTCCCCCGGGGGTCTCGGCTCCTCCTGCTGCGGCTCCGCTCGGTAGCTGCAAAAAACAACTCTCGGCTGGAGACAATCAGCTGAGAAACCCGAGCATTTGAGGCGCTCGCTCCGCACCGTGGGCTCGCGCCGATTGGCCCAGGCGGGCACGCCTCCTGCGCGCCGCACTCGGAAGCCCATGGGCCGCGGAACCCGTCGCTCCAGGCTCCAAGATCCGATTGGCCGTCCTCTTTCCCTACTTTCTCTGTCCCCCTCACTCTCCGCCCACGCTGCTGATTGGTTCAGCAACTGCACGGCTCCTTCACTTCGGCTGGAGGATTCGGTTGTTGCCTGTCACCTAGGGCGGGTCGCGCTCCGCCCCCTGCTTTCCCCATTGGTTGGAAAGGTAGCACGTAAGGAGCACGAGGAGAAGGAGGAGCCTTGGGGCTTGTTTTTTTGCCCTGCAGGTCGACTCTACGGACACCACCGACTCCGCCGAGCGGTGGCGGCAGTAGGCGCTGGCTCTCGAAGGTTGGCGCATTGGTCCGCTGTTTCGGGCGAGCCCAGCAAGGCCCCGCCTTCTGCCTTTCCTTCACGTGGCGGGAGCGGTCGGCCGCGCGCAGGCTGGTAAGTGGTTGCGCGGGTCCTTCAGGCCAAAGGCTGTGATTTGTGCCTGCAAGGATGGAGATTCGGATTCGGCGGCTCTCCCCCAGCAAGGGCCACACCGCTGAGCTCTGGAATTTGGCTTAGACGGGGCCTTACCTGGATTGTGCTGAGGGACATTTTGCTTTCTTCCCTGGAGTGAGCGGCGGGAAAAACGTGTGCCCTTTGAAGGGAAAAAGGATGGAATGATCAAAGGTGAACCGAAGCTCTAAGTAAGACTCTTCTTTCCCCGGGGAACTATCCTTTAAGGAAGAATGGTATTAGGATGAGATGAATGTCCAAGCGATCTGTGAATAGGGGGAACGTGGATCTTTGAAACTAAGAATTGGAAAGATGCTCTGGGCATAAGTTCAGGTAAAAGGTGGAAATAGAACTGTATGTCTTTGATGAATGTCTAGAGAGGAAGAAGTAGAATAGTCTGTGCTCCTTACATTCCACATGTATTCCTTTCAAAGTATTCGTCCAGTATGTGGTAAATGGTGACTCAGATACAAAACCAGTGCTCTATTATGTTACTGCTATAAATAGGGAGGGATAAATTTCCCAACGTGTATTGGACTGATACATAACATTCGTTGATTTGTTGTTGTTGTTATTAAGAAAATGAGCTGAATAGTGCGAAATGAAGAGAAAATGATTCTTGTTCTTAGAATAAGTGCCACATCACAACTTCAGTATCTCTGAAAGACACGGCTACATTTACTGGCACAGCCAGGACATAGCCTTTTCTAACTCACTGTTCGTTCTAATGTTGCCCAAGGTGAGTGCTGCTACCTTCTTTCTTAGCTAGTGACCCACAGGAAACTTTAAAGTTTATTTTGTACTTCACGTTCTGGGACAGTAGTTCACCAGGCACCAGATGCTGGATTCTTTATAGGTGTTGACAAACTGATATAGATTTAGCCCTAGCACTTTTAAGCAGATAACTCTCAGATGAAATATTCAGTTTAGCAAGTTGTGCATTTCAACCTAGAATAAGATAACAACTTGCTGTCAGAAGTTAACGCCTAATCTAACAATGCTTTAGAGAAGGATCTCGTGTTTATTGGATATTTAGTCTTATATTGTTATATAGGATATTCACCTAATGGATTCCTAGAACAAGTGGTTAGGGCAGTACACAGTTCTGTTTGAGTGGAGACAGAGTGCTCATGGTTACAGTGAGTTACCTGATTGCAGTTAGGTGCTTAGGCACATAAATTAAGCATAAACTCAGAGTTATGTGATTTGAGCCATTTGTCAAAATCAGGGGAACCTCCTATTCTCTGGCCTGACCTGTTTTTATATCTTCCATAATCAGTGACATGAAAGTTTCATGTCATGAATAGATTTTCACCATGAAGGGTTTTTTCGTTTTCTCCTGTATTCTCTACACAAAGTGATAGTTGACATCTGAATAGTACCTATATACTAGTTTTAGCTCTTTGCTTGTGAGACTTTTTATTCCACTGTCATTGAAAGTACAGACACCCACCTCTTTCCTCCTCTTTTTTTTTTTTTTTTTTGGTAGGGACAGAGGGGTGGGGTGGGAAAGGGAGGCGCTTATATGGAGGGCAGAGAGAAGGAATTTTCCCCAACTGCTTTGAAGGGTCTGAAAAGTAGAGAGATGTTGACTCCTTTTGTTGCCTCCTTTATGTCTTAAATGATAAGCTGTAAATATCTAATCAATGTTTTATTTGAGCCTGGTTCAGTGAATGGGGCTCTATTTTCCAGTAGCAACATTGAACTGTAAGTAAGCTAATTTTTGACAGAATATTCTTACAGGAACTTTATAAGCATTATATGCCCCTTTTGTTGCAAAATATGACATGTGTCTTTTCCCAGAGAATGATGCCCACAGATCTTGGTATAATTTCTGTAATGTTCACAGTTGTTAATTTCCTCTTTTTCTTGAGAGAGAAAACCATAGGAAATTTAGGCCTATAAAGGGGAAATGGATCAAGGGTCTTCTGGAAAAGCTTGCTGCTAGATATTCTAAAATGTGAAATGTGTCCAGATGCAGTGATTGAATGTCCTTGTTCTAGGAGGGCAGATTACTTTAGCACAATGGTCTTTCAAACATTTAAAGTGGAACTGTTTGCCAATTATTAATTACATATAGGATCCAATCCCAAAATGGAATTGCTCCAGCTGAAGAGGGCCACCAGCTGTTCCACCTTTCTACAGAACACATGAAAGGCATACGTATCCTTGCCCCCTACCCTCAATAGCAGGAAGATCAGTGTTTTTCTCTTGAAGTACTTCCTCCTCATTTTGGTGCTGAACAAAACATTTTTGTTTACCTTAGCATTTTATTTGCAAATGTGTGAAATTGCTATAAACATTTCTAAGCATTAATACTCGATTTCTGTGTTTATCACAGAAATTGTTTTATTGTAGACCAGTAATAGTTTGCATTCATTAGAGCATAGTTCTCCATGGTCCTTGGCTTTGCCCTGTGAGAGGGCCTTCTATCTTTATAATCTCTGGCCACATCTGAAGTTGGCTTTGGAGAATATGAACTCTTTACATGGCTGAGCAATTTTTTTCAGCTTGCTTCCTGACTATACAAGGGTGGGGAATAAAGGATTGTTTTAAGTTTTGACCCATTTCCTGTTTGTCCCAAGAATACTCTCCAGCGGAGCTTGTGGCCTCACCATTTACCCCAAGATAACCTGGGGATTACAGTCCTCACCTTACCCCCCAAATTTTCCATGAAATGTCTTGCTTTTATTATTATTTTCGTATTGTTCTAGTATAAAGATAGTCTTTGAAAACAAATGACATCTTCTATTTATAGCCTTCTGTGTTTAGTAGTGGTATTTTCATTTAAAAATATAGTAATTCTTGATCGCTGAAAATTTCAAATCCAAGATGTTCCACTTTGTGTTATTTGGTGCTTTGAAATTTACCACATGAAAAAAATTATTAAATACTAATCATCATATACATTTCTGTTACATTGAAAACCAGTCATATTTGCTTCAGCCTCAAAGAGCATGTTTATGTAAAATTGAATTAATGCTGGAAGCGAGCTGCACTTTTTTTTTCTAAACGGAAAATGATTTAAACAGTTAGTCTCTTGAATGGTGATGGTTCTTTGAGTACCTTTCTTTTAATACCTTGTTAAACACAACCAGCAGCAACTACCACACGGTACTCACCTTCCATCTTTTAGCCTCTTAGAGCTATAAATAAGTACATGCTCATAAATTCATTAGGTATGTGTCACCTCCAAATTATTGTAGTGACAGTTACATCAACTATTTTGTCACTCCTTAATGTGGATCATTTGGTGAGCTCCTGGCTCTGATTAGTATCCTTGAAGAAAAGAATTTCCTTGATTAGACCCAGAACAGTTTTCTTGCTGCTTGACCCCTGAGCCAGTATTTTGGGGTTCTCATTAAGGCAGCATCTCACTTCTGGTTTGTATACCAGTGAAGATAAACTAGATTATTCTGCAGTAAGAATTCCTCAGATCTCAATGGCTTAAGACAACAAGATTTATTTCTTCCTGTGTCACATGCTCATTGCATATCAGCTGTGGGTTCTCTTTGATGCACTCATTCTGGGACCTATGATGATGAACAGCAACCATTTGAGCATTTTTGATGACTCTGACAGAAGAAAATAAAGCCTGGTATATCACACAATAGCTGTTAAAATTGTTGCCTGATAGAGACATACCATTTTTGCTCACATTTTGTTGGCCAGAATAAGTCACATGGTGGCTTCAAACTTCACTAGGTGGAAAATACAGCAAGGTAAGTAATCCTACTTAATATCTGACACAAAACCAATGCTAATGAACTACCACACCAAGGTAACAAGGTCACATTTTTTCCAAAGTTCTCATCACTGTTTTGATTTTCAGGTTTGGAAGCAATAAGTACTATTTTCTATTCCATATTCAAATAACTGGAAAAAAAAGACACCAGGTACCTTCTGTATTTTTGTCTTTACTCTGTTCTCACTGGGTGTTATTATTCCCCTCTCCCCATTTCCATTCATACTTATTAAAGATCTTTTTACAAGGAGACAAATTTGTTTTATTTACCTTGCATGTGAAATGAACACTCTTCTGTGGCCCCACAGGGGTATATTGGATTAATATGAGATGAATCTATATAAGATTTGATTATATACTAGCAATAACTTTTAAATCAAAGTGAAAAGGTACAGTTTAGAAAGTCAGATTGGTTTTATAAGGTTTCAAAGTCCCCTGGAGTCTTCTCCCTCTCCTGCAATTCTTATTCCTTAAAGACAACTAGTTTCAACTGTTCCTTTTCTTTTGGCATTGATCTTCCTATTTCCAGTAAACTTGAATTTTAGCTCTCTTTTATCCCTTTTCTCACCCTGATCACATACTTTTGTCTCCCGATCTTCTCTACTGTGGTTGTCATGGATTTGGTTAAATCTTTATTCAATGTTTTATTATAACTATGTAAACTCTATTTCTAGCCGACCTATGCAGTATTCCCTGCTTTCAGTAATTTCTTGAATAATCAGACTTATCAAAGATAGAACAAACTGCAAGGTTACTGCTGAGTTCCTTTCTCTACATGTAAGAATAATCACCAACATCTCTAATTGATCAAATGCACAGTACTTTCACATGTGTAATCTCATTTATCCAGTAAAACTGATGTGGAAAAGTATTCAAGTGCTGAATGTGCAGTTAGACACATTTGGTGCTACAAAATACATTCTAGGAGAAAAGAATCATATGTTAACCCTAATGTCCAATTTAGTGTTAAAATAATTGGATTATAACCACAAAGATAAGAAAAATTATATTTTACACTTGAATCTTTCAATTGTGCTTTTACTTCAATATTTGCCTTTTAATTAGGTTGGAATTATTTTATTAGCAACAAATTTTATGTAGTTATTCCCTTGGACTCAAGATGCATGCATTTCCCATCCGTACACCCCAGAATATAAAAAAATCTTGGATGACCTATTTTAAAACATTCCCATTAATATACAGTGGCTTTACAAATATGCCAATTTAAAGTGTCTATAGTGTATAATCAATTCTAATGTCAAGGATACCCCTTAATTGTATCATTAAAATTACTTTTTTATATACCTCTCACAGTCCTCAGTCCTCATTCTACTTGAGTTTTTGAACTCTTGGCTCATTATTAAAAATTGATGGCAAGTTTGTTCATTATTTGATATAAATTAGCTCTAATAAAAAGAATATTAGGAAGTAATCATGAGTAATTAGCTCCTTTTTCTAGGTATACCTTCTACTGTGGGAGAGGTGTTATGTACTTATTGATAATATTGAAAGATCAGAGTAAATATCCAATTTAGTGTAATTTTTCATTCTTTTATTATTTTATTCATTACCCCTATCTTTACAAGTAATTTTTTTTTCTTTTTTCCCCCCTGTTTTCTGTTTTAAGATTGTGATCTTTTGTTTGAAAATTATGGGTTCTATTTGAAATTTTAAAAAATTAAAACAATTCTCACCTATACCTGTAGGTGTATCTTTACCTTCTGGAAGTATGATATTTTCATATTATACAAATTTTCCTAAACTATCTTCTTTTAAACTTAGGTAATATAGATTATCAGTAGAAAAGCTTTCTGAAAGAAGAAATTGTTTAAGAGAAATTTGAAAGTAGCAAAACAGAAGAGAATTGACAGCAGATACAGAGGACAGTACGGAAGTAACCACAGCATGAAAAGATGAGAGGAGGTTATCTAGAACAGGGGTCCCAAATCCCCAGGCCGCAGACCACTACTAGTTTGTGGTTTTAGAACCAGGCCGCACAGCAGGAGGTGAGCAGGGGTGAGCAAGCAAAGCTTCATCTGTATTTTCAGCCTCTCCCCAGTGCTAGCATCACTACTGCAGCTCCACCTCAGGCATTGGATTCTCATAGGAGCACCAGTTCCTGGTGCCAAAAAGGTTGGGGACCACTGATCTAGAACAAATCTGAGTTCAGAAAATAGAACTGAATTAAAATATGAGTTGAAAAGATATTTGAATTTCTAAGCAATATAAATAAATTTAAGTCTGGAGCATTAAAAATGTGTATTCAAAAGGAATGTTCTTAAGTAGTTTTAATAGCTACTTTCCAGCAGATTTAAAGTAAAAAGAATGTAAACACAGTAGACATATATTTTGGATGTCTCACTGCCATATTAATGGTATTAAATAGCTATTTGTGAATTAATTGTAAATCTACTCTTGGTAGAGAAGTTTAAAATGCCCAGTTTAAAAATGGATTAGATATTTGAGAATTAATTTTATGACCTTTAAAAATGATAATTAGCTTAACATATTTCATTAACTATCTATTAGGATACTTTGTGTTACATTTTCCAGATATCTTTGATATATTTTGCAAATATCAAAGAACCCATAATATTTTCAAATCAATGTCATTATATATCATAACATCAAATTTTTACTAGAAGGAAATAGTAAAGTACTAGCCAAATCATTTATATAAATAAGGCCTTATTCTTTTTGCAGATTTTACTTCATTCAGTTTCTCAACAAATTCATTCTGCAAAATTTTGTTGAACACCTAGTCTTGGCCAGGTATTGTCCTAGGCAACAGAACACAGCAGTGAACAAAACAGAATCTCCTGCCCATATACTACTACAGCTGATGATGTCTTCCAGTTTCAATATATTTACAGTTGGCATCTCTTTTGTCGTGATATGCATTTTTTACAAGTCAACAGTAGACTCTCTACCAGAACTGAGTCCTCAGAAATATTTCAGTACATTGCAACAAGGAAAAGCCTCCTTAGCTTATTTTTGTCAAGCCAGTAAGTACTTTTTATTTTCTGATTTTTGTGATGTTTCCATTGCTACTTAATATGTTCAGTGGGTATGTATTGTTAGGATTCATATGTACTACAAAGCTGCTACTATAAAATGCCTGCCTGAGTTTGAATCCAGACTCTACTGCTTGACTTCCTGTGTAACCTTGGTTAAGTCACTTAAGTCTCTCTGTATGTCTTTTTTGTCATTCCTATTATTGAGGAAATAGTATTTGCTTTATAAATTTGTTGTAAAGATTAAGTGATTTTACTCATGTGACTAGTCCATAGTAAATACTAGATAAAAATTAGCTATTAATATAAAAACACCTGAATTTTATCTAGTCATTTATGAAAGTATACTTTTTGGTATTTTTAGCATATAAATATTTTAAGTGTTTTTAAACTTTACATGTAGTATGAGTAATGCTTGAGTTTAATACTCTGCTTAGTTAATTAATAACATTAATTAAAATGAATTAACTAATGTAACTATTGAACATAACTAATAATTGTAATGGTCTCATCTAAGTCTTTATGCATTAAAGAATACTATTGGAATTAGTAAGTGAAGTAAATCCACATTTCTATTGACTATTGCGATTTGAAAATGGTATCTTAAAATTATTTTGAAAATTCTGTGCATGTGTACATGTCTGTTTTGTTATATGGTATTAAACTTGGAAAAATAATGCCAAATATTAGATTTAAATTAAACATTTATTTACCTTATTATTTTAGAAAGTTTTTAAGGTCACTTACAAAGTTAAAATATGTCATTATAAAGACATTAGAAATAAGAATAATGAAGTTTTGGAAATTAGGGTATAAAATAAATAACTAGATGTGTTTAATTACTAGTTGTTGTTATTGTATACTGGTTGGGCAAACTAATATATTCTTCAGCTTGTAGCTTTGGGCTTTAATTTTAAAAATTTATCTTTCCTAAGGGCAAGTCATTAAACATTCATAAAACATTTCTTATTTTAGATTCTCCAAGTACCTCTATATTTCTTGAAGAGCTGAATAAGGCTGTTAAACCTCTCGAGGACTATGGAATTTCTGTTGCAAAGGTAGAAAGATATCTATTTCAATAAGTTATTAGTGACAAACATTTTACATTTATATGACTTAAGAATGTGTATTTAAAAATGCTTATGTTGTTTCACGTCTTTTTCCAAACTGGAAAAATTATTTTTCTACCTTTTTTTTTCATAAGGATAAACAGAAGCAGACGGATTGTTCTAGATTACTATATAGACTTGTACATATAGAGAAAAAAAGCTGTT
Source organism: Macroglossus sobrinus (assembly GCA_004027375.1). Lineage (NCBI taxonomy): Eukaryota > Metazoa > Chordata > Mammalia > Chiroptera > Pteropodidae > Macroglossus > Macroglossus sobrinus. The sequence continues at coordinate 151,515 of PVKZ01000263.1, read as the reverse complement.
TAAAATTCCTTAGCTTAGAATTTAATTTTGTAAACTGTGGAATTGGGCTGTGGTGTCATTTTTCAATCCAGTATTTAGGCATTGGTTTTGTTTTGCCTGACAAATATATTATAATAGATATTCACAATTCAATTGTTTATTAAATTTCTATTAGCACAAATGGAGGTACTAAAATGGAGGTAATTCAGGTATTTTTTCTTTCCTATTCTAAGTCTTTATAATTGATTGTATTGCATTTTCTCTCATGCATGTTAAGTACAGAGCTAAAACAACCTAATTTGAAAGGCATTTTTTTTCTCAGAAAATTTACATATTTGCCGTGGAGTATTGTGGAATATTTCCACAAGCATCATGGACTAGATAGCTACTTGAGCCTTTCATTTAGTTTAAATTTAGAATTTGTACTTCAGAAAACTAAATGAGAAATAATCCAGGGATTATTAAATTGTTTCAGATTAGTGTCTACCTGACTTTCTGTTGTCCCCGTAAGAAATGTCCAAAGTTGTAGCGAGTTTTTATAAGAGTTGAGCCAAACTGACAACAAATGCTGGGGATCAAGATCTCACATGCTCAGGAGGATAAAAGTTTTGCAGTTTCTTTTATGCATTTGAAATTCAAGAGGGAACATAAGGAAATTACATGAAGGTGGGAGAAACCAAAGTGGGAACTGGATTATAGGATAGTTAAGATTATGTACTTTCTTGAAGATTCTGAAAAGGTGGTCACCATATAGTAGAAGGGTCTGAAAAGAAGCATTTCAAAGGTGTGTTAATCTATATGCACAGAAACAAAGCACAAGGCTTGCTTAAGGCAAAAAGATAAGCCTTTTACTAAAGAAGTTATACGCTTGGGGCAGGAATACCTACCTTGATCTGCCCAGTTAGGAATTTATGATCTGATCACCTAATGAGGTTACTTTTTATAGAATCACTTTTTCTTCCACACAGTGTACATTTATTCTTAGTTGATTAGCCTTCCTTCTCCGAGAGAGGCTACTGTCCTTCGTCTCTGTAGCTAGAGTTCCCAGGGCAAGAAGCATTGAAAGGTTAACTAACCTTGGCTTTTAAAGAGGTTCTGTTCTCTCTATCCATAGAACACTTCTGACACCAAATGTGTGAGTTTTCCACACCACGGAATTCTCACACTAACTACACAAAGTTAGCACAGACCATACAAGTTAAGGGCTCAGTTTTATAAGACTGCCCATCAGTTCAGATGCCAATCACAAGTAGTGTGTCCCCAGGTTACCTGAGATTTCTACAGAATTTAGCTACAGATTGAGGGTTCTCACCACCCCTTCCTGAGATTCAGTAATTTGCTATTATGACTCACAGAACTCAGGGAATTACTTTACTTACTATTATTGGTTTATTATAAAGACTATCTCAGGAATAGTCAAATGGAAGAGACCATAGGGAAAGGAAGGTCTTGAGCGCAGGAGCATCTATCCTGGGGTGGTTTGAGGTGTGGCATCCTCTTAGTACTTGGATGTGTTTACCAAACCCAGAAGCTCTCCAAACTCTGTTGTTTGAGGATTTTATGAAGGTTCCATTATGTAGGCAAGGGTGATTAAATCATTGGTCTTTGTTGATTAACAATCTTACCTGGAGGATAGAATGGGAGGCTGAAAATTCCAACCCTCTTAATCTTGTCTTTGTCTTTTGGAGGACCAGCCCCTCTCCTGAAGCTATCTAGGGCACCCCAGCCACCAGTCATTTATTAGCATGGAAAAAGACACTCCAAGGGTTTTAGATGCTCTTACATCTGGAACTGAAGTTAAAAGACCAAATATTAGAACAAAAGATACTCCTAGTATTCATGTTGCTCAGGAATTTATAAGGGTTTTAGAAACTTTGTGTTAGGATCCAGGGGCAGAGACCAAATATATATTTCTTTTTATGTCATGGCTATATACTTAAAAAAAATTTTTTTTTCACCCAGTTCTGTTTGTATAGAGGTACTGTGCCCAGGGTGGGTACCCACAAAGCTTAATATTCTACTCCAGTTATTAGATATACACAGTTACTAATTACTAGATAAATATTATGATTATCCCTTTTGAGAGTCACACCAACCTACTATTTAATTTCTAAATTTCTGTTTAAAACTTTATTCAAAGCTCCTCAGAGATGAGTGCCATTATCATTCCAGGGTATAATCAGTTGTTCAAAGTTAACTGAGACCTGGCATATAATAGATACTCAGTAAATGTTTATGAGATTGAAATAAGCTCACTATATTTAATCTTCTATTAGATAGAAAGATGACTAAGTCTCAGTCTATTACTTTGATGAGTTTCTATCCTAAATAGGGAGGACAAAACATATTCACAAATCATTTTAATAACAAGCAGAACCTGACCATTTAGTAAGAGAAATACAAATAAAATGCAGTAGAAATTAAGAGAAAAAAAAGCTCATATCTGATTGTTGGAGTGGAAGGTCACACATGGTATTGGGAAAGACTTCACAAAAAGTAGCATTTTGAGATTTCTCAAAAGTTGACATTTCAAGAGGCAGAGATAGATGAAGAAAACACTAAAATATAAATGGACTAAATATTTCAATTAAGACAAAGATTGTAAAGCATATATAATGACCAAACCTAACTATATGAATTCCTCGAGTTCGGTAACATTTCTACTATCAAAACTTTGCAGATATGACCCCTTCCAGTACCTTCACTTTTACCCCTTACTTCTTGTCCAAACCATCATCATTTCTTATCTGGGAAGTCACAATAGCCTTCTAATAATTGGCATTTCTCCTTCACATGTAAGTCAGACATGTCCTCTCAGCAGGCTTTGCATTATAGTTATGATAAATTGAAACTTCACTTTTGTGGACACTGGCTTCCTCTTTAATCTCATTTTCTGTTCCTCCTGTTTGCTTATTTGTTCCTGACACATACTTGTCAATCTTTCTGTTACTTGAATATCAAACGTTATTTCCACAAGGCATTTGAAGGTATCTTCTCACTCTCCTTAGAACTTGTCTCTTCCACATACTTATATATTTGTGTGCACCACTCCATTACTTCAGTTCTTTGTACAAATGTCACTTTCTCAGGGAAGCCTTCCTTGATTCCTGTCTAAAATGTCCTATTAACGCTAACCCCTTAATATTTTTTTTATAGCATTTAACATTACATATTAGTTAGTTTTTTAAATGATCTGTTTGTACTTTTAGAATGTATGTTCTAAAGGTAAAGATTTTTATTTGGAACTTAACAGCACCCCCAGTGACTAGAACAGTGACTAATGTGCAGTAGGTGTTCAAATAAAATGGACAAATGGACCAGTTAATTGTCATAATGCCAACCATCCCCTATGCTCTGACTTTTAAACATTTTTTTAAAAATTACATACACAAATTTTTACTTTTTTTGGTCATTGCTATACTCTGACTTTTAACTTTCTCTTTTCCTGATATCTTTTGTGAGTATCACTTCTCCTTTTGTAGCTTTTGGGGGAACAAATGTGGCTTCCTTAATTGTCATTCTGATTACTTAAACTCTATTAAAATTAAATTCAACAACAACAACAAAACCCATCATAAAAGGCCCCAAAACTTAAAAATCTAAAACAAAGTAACTTCTTTCAGCCTTGGTTTTGGTAAGTTATGTTGGTGGCTACCATTTGCTCCATCTAATAACCTCTTCATTCTCTTTATTGTCTTCCTTCCGCCACTCTATCCCATGTTGCATATACATGCTCAAATTTCTTCCTAGTTTTACTTACTGTATTTGTGAAGTCTCTTGAATCTCTTCTGTCCTTTTCTGCTTGACTTCACATCCCAGTCATACTTGACCTATATTAATGTGGTATTCTTTCAAACTGTTTCCTTATCGTTGTGTTCTCATGCCTTCCATTTTATCTTCATGTTCAGTATTATCCTTGTATTTTTCAGATAGAGTCCTGATGGCTGCTGTAACATCATCAGGGACTCAGGTTCATTTTTTCTGTTGCACTGTCTTCAGCAACTGCTTCTTCTTGAAAGATTCATCACGGTCCCTGATTACTGCTGGTGTTCTAGCTATCTCGTCTGTGTTTTGTCAGGAAGAAGTCAAAAGAGCAAGAGTTTTTATTTTTAGTCCATTCCCTTTTAAGAGCCTTCGAGGAATCCCAACCAAATGACTTAACACCACTTAGCCATCCTTGGCTATTGGGAGCCTGGAAAAATCTTTAAATGGGGTACTTGCTTTTAGTGAAGTAAAACAAAAGGGGAAGATGTATTCTGGGTAAGAAACCAGTAGTATCTGCCATACCTGTATTTAAGCTGCTGAGATGCTTTCATGGTCCTAGTTTACCACTCACTTCAGTGCTTCCTGGCTTTTGCTCATAATTTTTGTCCTGCTTTGTTTTCTCCCTTTTCTACCTAGTTGCCTTCCACTTGTTCCATAAGATTGAATTTAATGTAAACTCTTAGGTATAATTAAATTTAACTCTTAGGTGTAGAAAAAGTTTCTGGATTACCTCAAGGGCTTGAACATAAGCAATTACAAGATACAAACCAGAAAGAAAACTAAAATAAAAATGTTTAACCTAGAGATAACTGTAATGTTTAATTTTGCTTCTTATTCCCCTAACCAAGAAACTTTACCTTTTGATATATATTCTAAGCCTTAAATATAATCTTTTAAAGGTTAATTGTGCCAAAGAAGAAACATCAAGATATTGTGGACAAGAAAAGGATTTGATAAAAGCCTATTTATTCAGGTAAACTATTATTTTTAGTGTGATGGACAAATATAAATCTATACTTCTAGAATACTTAAGTATATAAATTATCACTAATCTAGAATAAAGTTGTTTGCAGTAGGGGTCGCATGAAGCTTAGGAAAAAGTTCAAGTATTAGATTTGTTACCTGCACTTTAGCTTCCTTGTCTATAAAATGAAGAGATTAATACCTATTTCACAAGGTTGTTTTGAATATTACATGAGAATCTTATGTAAACTCCTACTACAAATACCCGGTAAGTAAGCACTTAGAAAATGTAGTGTTCTTAGTAGATATAGTAGGCCCATATTCAAGTGTGAAAATAAATGTGCCTTATTTTTGAGGAATCTGCCGATGTCCTGGTTGCAGACTCCCTTGTACTGGGGTCTATCAGAGGTTTCTCAGTTTCTTTCTGCAGACCCTGGGGATTTGGCTTAGGAAGTGGGGAGAGATTCTATTTCCTAGGGGGGCCTACTGTTGAGGACACTTCTTTCTCTCTCCTGCTTGTCTTTTTCCCAGCCCAGTTTGGGGAATCTGTATATGTGTGTGACAGGGAGGTTGGTAGGAAGCCTTGTTTGGACTCATGTTTTATACCAGTTTTTTTTTTTTTTTTTTTTTTTTTTTTTTTTTTTTTTTTTTTTTTTTTGGCTAGGCCCAGAAACCTAAGTTAACATGGTTATTTAGCGTATCTTCAATAAATATTTGAGCATATGTTATGGCTAGCACTCTGTTAGGTGAATGGGATAATGGATACAAGCTCTAACATTAAAGAACTAAAAGCCTAGTATATTTGAGAAACAAGTAAATTGGATGTTAAAGAGATGTTTCTGTAATGCCTTTTTTAACTTTTTACAGGGGCAACATATTACTCAGAGAATTCCCTACTGATACCTTGTTTGATGTGAATGCCATCATTGCTCATGTTCTCTTGTAAGTACAGGGAGTACCCATTCATGTCTTTATTACTTATATGGTGATTTCATTTTAGACAGCCACAATCCATTAAAATATTTTAGAGTTTTAATAGATTTGTAGTCATGAAATTCACACAAATTGGTAGTCTATCTTCCCACATAGAGGATCTAAAATTTCTTAAGCGACAAAGGATGCAGAAATATGTAGATACTCTGTATAAAAACAGATGATACGACATGACCATGTGAGTTATACTATAGTTTTTGCTTTTGATTCTACCTGAGAATTGAATATTTTACCAGGTAAGAAACTCATCTTTGCTATTCTCACTTGGATTTTTAAAGTTATGTAGGATACTTCTCACCCAGCCTGACTTTTTTCTAGAGGCTATAGCTCTGTGCCTGCTCAGTAAGTGTAGAAACAGTTTAAATGATCCCAGCACATACCTGAACGTTTACTGAGAGTGAGCGAGCAAATCTAATTTAAATTCCCTGCCATGGAGTCTTTAGACCTTGGCCTCAGGCCTTCCTGGGGTTCATTCCTGCGGTCTCCCTCAGAATAAAGTCTAGTATTCTCTTTGATGACAGAGCTAGAAACTGTGCTAGAAACATGAGTCTACATGGACTTTCCCAATTTAATGTTGTAGGTCTGTATCGACTAAGACCTTTGCTGACATTGGCTGTCTTTTTCTACTTGGCTCTCCTCTTCTTTCTCTGACTGGTTTCCCATGCAAATTGGGTGAAAGTTAAGTTATAGGAAACTCAAAACTCTCAGGTGAAAAGTTGTGTTTATCACTTTGCAAACAGATACTTTTAAATGTTCCAGTACAAATAATATATTACTGAAAGATCTTTATGAATCACCGACAACCAAGGATCCTAAGGCCTGTCAACTAATAAGCCAAACGTAAGGCATGAAAGATGGACTTTTGAAGAAGGAATTCCAAAGAGCTATTGGGCTGCCTTAGAAGCCCTTTACTGGGATAGAGAAGGGGTGGCTATTTTGAGGGTGGGAGGTGTGTCATAAAAGCTTAGCAAAAAGTTCAATATTAGGGATATACTTATACCAAAAAATTTTTTTCTTATTTAAAATTCAAATTTAACTGGGAGTCCTGTGTTTTATCTAAAATACATTGGTATGAGACAAAAAGATTCTTTGAGGGTTGGGGCAGGGGTGAATAAGATTGTCTTTGACAAGTTTGACAGCAAATCCTGGAGTGGCAGGTGTACCTTAGACAACCTGATGAAAAGGTGGTTTTGAAATAATTGAGCTTTTGGTGTAGAGAGGTTGTTAGTGCTGGGGACTCTGTTATTTGAACTGACTAGCCTGTGGGGCTTGTGTCATGCAGTCCTGCTTTGGTGGTGTTCTGTTCCTTGTGTTGTACTAATGTTTTATAGAACACTGATTCTACAAAGGTTATTCTTATGTTCCTGCTGCATGCCAGATACCTCTTTGGCACTGGGGATACAAAACAGAATAAGATGTGGCTTCTCTTCTCTAGGAATTTAGCATTTTGTTGTAGAGATATATATAAACAAAATATTATGTGGTAAGTAAAATAGAAGTGTATGCATAAAGGCTTAAGGATCCGCTGGGTAGGGAGTAGTTATTTGTGTCTAAAATGAGGGCGGATATTTATAAAGAAGACTTCATGAAGGAGGTGGTACTTGGGATGCATCTTAAAGGATAAGTGGGGGTTTGCTTGGTATTGAAACAGAAGGTAGTAAAAGCAGTGGGAAACAGAGGTTAGAATAGTTTAGAGAAGATAATTTTCACTGGAGTTTGAAATGTGAAGCAGGAGATCAGGGCAGAGAAGTAGGCATGGGGTCAGATGAAGAAATCTTTATTTACTATGTGAAGGCATTTATTAGGTTTTTGGATAGCCACTGAAGACTGAGGAGTCCATCTCTAGTCCAGAATTCCTGTGTCTTGTTTTAGGCTTGACCATAGGCAATTATAAGATTTTGGTAGGCTGCATAGGGAGAAGGTGCCTTGTCCACAATGGACTTGAATGAAGTTTTCTAGAGAAAATTGAGATTAAGGACTTATGACTCTCCCCACTCCCACTCCCTAAGGTCAAACATGCTGGTATGTACACCTGCATTTCTAACCCAAGTGTCTATTTGGAGGTCTCACTATCAGGGACCTTGGGTAAGGCACCTCTTAAGTACATCTGATCAGACCTCTTTATCTCTACTTTTACTCAGTCCCTTTCCACTCTTAGCCCTTCTGCCTATCCTTCACCCCAGCCCCTGGTCCATAAAGAGCTAGAAGCCTTTAGTTTGGGGCTCCTTGGAATGAAATGATTCCTTGAATCTATGCTTTGTCCACCTGAACCTCACCTAGGGTTATTTCAAAGCAGGGAAGGGAATGGAACATTCTGGAACTGATGCCTCTCTTTTTGCCTCTTGCTGTTTGGCTTGCTGTCCTTATTGATCACCCCAATTCAACACCTGCACGCTCAACAGAAGCAGGCAAATGATGTGTTCAGATTAGCACTGGAGAGCCCTTTCCTAGTGGATGTGACAAGCACTCAGAGAAACCATCATGTGGCCATTTACAGTCTAGGGAAGTAGAGTAAAGAGAGCAATAAGGAGATTTTCTTTTTAGTGCTTAGGAGTTGAAATTAACTGAATGGGTAATAGTTAATTTGGTAACAATCATCAAAACTACAAACTTGAGTTAATCCCTGATTTCTTCTTTTCTACCTCACTCTGCTTCAAATCCTAGCTGATCACCATCTGAACAAGGCCAGGAAGAACAAATATACAGAAGATAAGTCTAATTTAACACATTGACTTTTCAGGATATAGTAAGTGAAATAAAGCAGGTGTTTAGAGGATAGTATAGTACCATGTATGTAAGAAAGGGAGTAAGCCCAAAACTCTAACGGCTCTCAAATAATACCCTACTTGCACACATAGTTTTAGAAACAACCTAGCCTCTAGATCAGAAATAAGACTACATAGCGAGTGGCCCCACTAATCTAGATCCTAACACCCAATTATACGCAGAGCATCAGAGTGAGAGCCGTATATTTATATCTGTACTTATAGCGAGGTTTAGAGAAAGATCTCAGAAATTATGAATCTTTAAGGTTACATATAGAAGCTGGCACCTCTACTCTCCAAGAGATAGAGTGTTTATCTTTTTCTCTGGGAGATAAACAAATCCTTGATTGGGACAGGAAAGGAAGGTCTCTATTCCAAAATATTATAAGCATTTGGCTCTGGGGAAGATAAAAGGTTTTATTACACTTTGAATGGCTCCAGAGAAAAGGGGGAATAGTTAGAATGTGAAGGAGACATTCTCCATCTTTGTGTCATGCCAGTTTTTATCTTCAGGAGACTTAGATTTCATAGGAAATTAGAGAAATCCAGGGAGGATTGTCTTCTAACAGAGGCATATATAAAGATATTTATGGTATATATAAGGGTTTCACAAGAAACTGGTAATATTGGTTTATAGGAATAGAATAGGGAAGCTGGGATGGGTGAAGGAATTGTAGGTAGACTCTTGTCAACTTTTTTGGTACTTTTGTGTTTTGAACCATATAAAAGTGTTACCAATTTGCAAAATAAATGAAATTTAAATTAAGAATAAGAATTTGGTTTAGAGCCTATAATTTCTTAGCTCTGTTTTCTAAAATAAACACAGTCAAAACTTGGGGAATTGGGTGGTTTGATAACTATGAGGAAAATTTTACTTCCAGCTTCTAGATAGATTAAGAAAAATAATATTTAGAAAAAGAAAGGTGAAGTAACAACTAATCTTTATTTGTTGATTAATAATACTGTGGTAAGTCAGTTAGAGATATAAGAGGTTAAGACACTATAATCTCAAATATGGATTGAAAGTTGTATGATACATGAAGTCTAGATTCACTAAGGATTTGAGTCTTCCCATTCCATTGTGTAATCTGAGCACTTTATCTTTTCCGATTGCTAGTTTTTCTCGTTTCTAAATGTTATAATTGCAGCCTTATGAGATTATTGTGAAGATTGAATAAAGTGATGCATATGAAAATTACATTGTGGATTTTACCCAATGCTCTACAAATGTTAGTTCACACACACACACACACGTCTTGCATTTGAATGCAAGACATGTTCAATGTTAATTGGTAGTAATGGTTATATCTTCAAACTGTGCCCTTTATACAAAGTCCTACTACCAGTGCATAGCAACATGCATGACATATGTTAGGTACACAAAAAATACTGAATTGGTGGTGTTAAAAATGAGAGAAACAGAAATCTTGTGTTTTTTTAGTCCATAAAATTGTTCTGTTGATAAGAATTTTATAAGAAGTAAGCTAGTAGGAGAATATATGATGTATGACAAAAAGACAAAGATGTTTATGAACTTTGTTATTATTTGTACTTTTAATTCACATTTTGGAAGTGGCTTCTACCTGCTCATTTTAAAACACTGTATTGATTTAGAAAATGCTTAATAAAACACTTTGGGATATTTCATTTTATGCATGAATGTGACCAATCACAATATAATTAATTTAGATAAAATGTGTTTCTCCCTGTGTTTCCCCTCTTCCCCATTCCATTTATTTATTTATTTATTTATTTATTTATTTATATTTATTATTTATTTAGTCTTAGGGATTTTGCTATGGCAAAATAGAAAGTAACATTTTCTTTTTATTGGGTTTTTTAGAATTTGAATAATGATAGAAATATAATATAAAAATGGTCTTTTATTTTCTGAAAAAAGGCTGAGCATCTTGCTATGCTCTATGAGTAGGGTCACATAGACTGTTCAGTTTCTTTTTTTTTCTGACACCTACTTAGTTCTTGCCATATATGTTATGTATCTAATGGTTGTGATAGGAGAGTCTCAGGAAAAGAATGCAAAGGAAAAGGAGGGCCTTTTTGGGATGGAAGAACTCTCAGGTCAGAGCAGCCTCAGGCTGTTTTACTGCTTCATTAGAGCAAGAAAATCCCAAGACAGACTTTTCCTTTAGCCCATTTCTGTCAGTATTGCTCCTCTTTGTGACTGGGGTGAAGGAGCACAGGCTTGTGGAATGGATGCTAGAGATTCCTAGATGTCTCCATATTCTGGAAGTTAATATTAAAGTTTTGAAGCCATTAGGAAAAATCATAGCGATCATTAGATTATGAATGTCATTAGTTTTGGTTTATTATTACCTCATGGATAACGACTGCTAAAGGAGTTATGGGACATGAGGCAAGGTAACTTCTCAAAGCTCCATGACCTTATCTGTAAAATGGAGTTAGTGATCATACCGATCATAGTACATTGCTGAGAGTTCTTAGTTATGAACCCCAGAATCTGCATCTGATTGGCTTAAGCGGGAAAGGATTTGGAGTAGATATAGGAAATCTCAAGCTCACTAGAAAAGCTGGAGAACTGAACTCAGTTTCTATGACTGAATTACAGTCAAGATCAAAGAATGAGTCTGGAGAGTACTGCTGCATTACTGCTGAGAGTTGCATGCCACCGCTTGTATCTCCTGACCTGGGGCTGTCATCAGCACTTTTCCACTGCTGCCTTTGCAGCTGACTATTGCTGTTACTGCTTCTTGAGAGAATTCTGCACTGTTTCTGATTCATAACTTAGATCACGAGCTCCTGCTCCAAATTGTCAGGCAAGTGATTCTGGGTCATAGAGCTCATGCCTCACATCAGGGAACTTGAGAAAGTAAGTTTACCATAATAATAGATTTTTGAGGGCACTCTGTCTTTTTATGAGGTGAGCTCTGCCCAATAGAAAGACTTAGAAAACTGGGAATTCCCAAAGCAAAAGAGAAGAGAGCTCAGAGCTAGGCAGTCCCAATACTGATAGACTGCTGTGCCTGACATGTGGTAATGTCCCCCAAATGTTGGCTTTTATTAATTTATATTTGCCAGTCTTTATTTGAGAAAAAAGGTTAGGGAGATTTTGTCTCCGATATTTGATTTTTGAAGTACATAGATTAGAGCTGCTAGAGCAATAAAGGTAAATGGGTGGATGGAATTTCTAAGGCTAGAATTTACATGGAAGTCCAATTAAGTTTGCTAGATAGCACCTTCAAAATGCTTTGAAGTTACTCAACAGTAATTCTCAGCTTGTTAGCCAAAATGTATAAGCAGCTGCTACCTATACTGCCACCATGTCACCCTTGCCTTTCATTAGTTGTCTCCCTTTCTACCTGCTTTCCCATTTACAAGAGTAGTCAGTAATGTGGTTTAAAAGTCCTGGCCTTAGTGTCAGAAGGCCAAGATTTGAATTACAATACTTAGGTCTACCAGTGACTACCAATGTGATCTGGAGCAGGTTACTTAATCCTTCAGACTGTTGAATGTATGTGTTGAATAAAGAATATTACAAGAATATCATTGAAGGTTTAAATAAAAACATGAAATACCTGGCACATAGTGAGTACTGCTATGTAAATATTTCTTTTAAAAACAAAACGAACCGTGGGAATTGTAAAAGATCAAATTTTACATTTCTTTTAAAAAGTTGAAGAAATCTGTAGTAAGTCAATATTTAAGCCAGTGTAATTTAGGGCAGCAGTTTCAGGCTGTCCATGAAATCACAATACTTTTATAATAATACTAAGACATGATTTGCCTTTTACACTTTCATTCTCTCAGGAGTGCAATTTCCAAATGCTATATGATATGTGATGTCATAACAGATTGAATGCAGAAGCAGTTATAAGAATCCAGCTGTTTTTTATTTAGACAAGATTTGCAAAAATGTAAAACAGTGCCACTCTTTTCACTAAATTTTTCTTTTGGAAAATTTAGTTTTTTAAAAATAAAAAGCATTGTTTGTATTAAGATGATATAGAGTTTATTTTTGAAAGAATTAATATTTTTAAATTTCTTTTTAATTTTTATGTTGGTAGATATAACCTACATAAACAAAAGCTCTTTGAAGAGCTCAATAATTTTTAAGTCTATAAAGGTATCTTGAGACCACAAGTTTAAGAACTGCAGTATTAGCAGAAAGTGCCATGTTTTCCATAGGAAGAAATCATGATTGACTAATTTGTTGAAGATAGATGAGTGAATCTTTGCTTATTTAAATATTTAAGTGGATTTGAGCTTATTTAAGTGGACTGGGAACAACTTTCAAGAATCTTTAAAATTTGCCTAACAAAAATACATACACACACAGACAGATAAGTGAAATGAGTTGTTAGAGGATTTATGTGGAAGTAGAAAATTAATAAAGAAGAGTCTTTTGAATGAAGAAAAACTATCAGTCTGATTTACACATTGAAAAGATGAGAGAGGCTGGGGTAAACAAGTAAACAAATATATAAGGGATCAAATAGTGTGAAATGAGAATGGAAAATGCTATAGAGCTACTTATGTAGGACCAATAGGGAAGGCTTCTCTGAGATGAGATGTATGAGAAGAAGCAGAGGGAATAGCTTTCAGCAAAGAGAATTATGTCTGTAGAGGCCCTGAGGTGTGCCTAAAGTGGTAGACGCACCACTTTATGGGATGGTAGGACAAAATGAGGCTGGAAAAGTAGGTAAGGTCTGGGTCATGCAGGGCCTTCCTTACATTATAGGCCGTGGAAAGAGGCATGCAGTTTAGATGTGCGAAGGGCTCAAATGTGTTCAAGCTGAGAGATCTGTAAAGGATTATTTGGCCAGACTAGGATATTAGTGAATACAGCTTAAATACATTGAGAGGTGGTCATGATGGAGAATAACCATCATTTTTCACAACTGTCCCTACTTGATGTTCTTAGGGACAGATTAATGATTTAGGAGTGATTTTAATTTAGTGTTAAAATGCTTAGGTTTTTATTAATTTTTTTTATTAGGTTCTTTTATCTACTCAGTAAATAAAACTAAATTCATATCAGGTTTTTCTACTAATTAAATCTGTTTATTTTAGTGCTCTTCTTTTTAATGAAGTAAAATATATTACCACTCTGGAAGACCTTCAGAATATAGAAAATGCTCTGAAAGGAAAAGCAAACATTGCATTTTCATATGTAAGAGCAATTGGAACACCAGGTATTTATTAACTTTTACTTTAATTTTGCTGTGCATTTGTACTTATGTTTTTATATCAAAAATAATGGTTTTGACCACAATCTTAATATTTTAAAATAAATTTACAGTATCTTTAACTGTAAATTTAGTATCTTTACTATGTTTTCTATTTTTAAATGAGCAGCATAGCATAGTGGTTGAACAAAATCTCTGGAGCCAGACTGCCTAGATTAGACTCCCTGCTCCATTAATTACTTATAATGTGACTTTGGACAACTTACTTAACCTGTTTCCTAGTCACTGACATGGTGAAAATAACTCTTAGTGTTATTGGGAGGACCAAATGACTTTGAATAATTAAAATGGTTTCTGGTATACAGTAGGTGATTTACAAGTTCATTGTAACTTTTTATTTATTTGTAATCTTCATGGTACACGGTATGGTAGTTTATAGTATTTAGTAAATGTTTTTGACTCAGTGGCTTTCTTTTTAAATATTTTGGTATTTTCTGTTTATGACATTTTTAAGATTGATTTTGACAGCATCACCGAGCATTAATATCTAATTTTGTCATGAAGTCTATAAACATTTTATGAACAAATTATAGTTGTGCTTTTATTTGTTAATAGTTATAACTTGGTCATGTGAGTATAAAACATTAAAGACATTTTAAAAATTATATATATCCTCTATGAAAGAACATTACTTATTGGAAATCTCAGTTTTTATAAACATAAACCTTGATGGCTACATAACATGCCACTAACTTAATACACTAGTGAAATAATATTCCTCAATCAGCCTGTTTTTGTTTCCTTTTCAGGAAGCTTAGATTATTATATTTTGTCTGGGTTATTGTATTGTATTATTGTATAATTATAATCAATATGAGAGGGATGAGTGATAGAGGGCTTACACTGCCATATGAACTAGAACCCCCTGACTTATATTAACAGGATCAATCTGACTTCTATGTTTGGAATAAACTGGAAAGAGCAATGGTAAAATAAGGGAGAAAATTAGGAAATTGTTGCAATAATACAGGCAAGAGATGATGGTAAGTGGCTTGGACCAGTGTATTAGTGATAGAGATGTCAATAACTTTAAAAAATTTAGCAGTATTTTGGATGTAGGACTTACTGAATTTGCTGGTATGTTGGATGTGCAGTGAAAGAAAAATAGCAGAAACAAGGGTGAGTCTGGAGTTTTGGCCTGAGCTACTTGAAAGGTGAACTTGCTTATAACTAAGATAGGGAAGATTAGAAATAAACAGTTTGGAGAGGAAGCTCTGGAATTTACTTTTGGACATACAACTTGCCAAATATCCACTAGATATCCAAGTAGAGTTATCAATAAGGTATTTGGATATTACTAATCTTCATTTTATGGTAGGACTACAGACTAGGGATATAAATTTGTGAGATAAAACTAGGAGACCAGAGAGATATGAAGGAGTGAGACTAAATGAGAAGACTAACCTCATACTTGAACATTTTTGGATCAGCGAGGCAGAGAGGAACTGGTCAAGGTGGCAGAAGGTATAGCCTATGTGGTAGGAATGTCCTGCAAGCAAAGTGAGAACAGGGTTTTAAGGAAGAGATAGGAACAATTGTGTCAAATGATGCTGAAAAGCTCATTAAGATAAGAACTGCCAAGTGGTCAGTATGCTAGCAATTTGGAAGTTATTGGTGAAGTTGACAAGCACAGTTTCTAGAGTGGTAGGGTAAGTGCCTGATAGGGATATAAAAGAGAATATACCAAAAGTCAAAGACTGAATATCGAGATTCATTTGAGAAGTTTTGCTACTAAGGGAAAGAGAAAAATGGTGAAGAATTTTTTAAGCATATTTGTATGTTGATGAGAATGATCCAGTAGAAATAGGAAAATGCATCATGTATGAAAGAGGGGAGAATTACTGCAGCATCTTTGAGTTAGAGAAGAGGGGGTGGTTCTTTTCTGGGAGCACAGCAAGTTCATATATGGTAATAGGAGAGAAGACAGAATATGGGCCTTAATTTAGGTAAGTGGGTAGATACAGTGCTGGGAACTTGTGGAAATTGTTTTTGTTTTGTTTTGTTTTGTTTTTAAACTGGTTATATATTCTCAATTAAATAGAAATAAAGTTATCAGGTAGTTTGAGGAGAGGGTAGAAGAAATAATTGTTTAGGAGTCCTGGAAATAAAGAATGGTTGCTAGGCAACGATAATAGTTGTCGTCAGTAATGTAAAGTGAGACCATTAGCATGGTGATGCTGGCAGGGTTTTGTTTTGTTTTCCCCCTTTAGCCATATTTTACTTTTGTGAGTATAAGTACAGAATAGGTAGAATTTGATTTAACCTGGATTGTGTTTTAGCCAAATGGTCAGGGGAGTGATAATAAAAATTGACCATGGAATTTAAGATGGATTAAGAGGAAAAAGGGGATCTGAAAGGGGTGACTGACAGTGAAAAATAGGAGGATTGTAGGTCCTGGAAAGTTCGAGTTATGTACTAGGCAGAGTGACCTAGTCAGATAGGAGTGTGTATATGTCTATTTGGGTGGAGTGATGCTAGACATTTCAATTGTAGAAGAGTTTGCAGTAGTTGGTACTTACAAGGCCTGCAATGAGGTCATAGCAGTGAGTAGTTAAGATAGAGTCATTGGCATCCGTAGAGAAGGCCAAAGACTGAGAGCCTAAGATTTTGAAAGAATCATCTATGGGGATAATAAAAATCACCAAGGATTATAAATGACAGGAGTAGTATTGGAGAAAGTGACAGTGTAACAAAAGCTAAAATCTTTGTGTAATGAGAGGGAGTGACCTTGGCTAGGGTGATAGGAGACTCCAACAAGGCAGAGTGGTGAGTGAAGTAATGTGATGATATGTAACATAAGTGGTAGGTTAAGTGGGTAGGTTAAGGAGAAGATAAGTGCCAGAAAATGACAGTGAGGAGAAAAGGAAAAATAAAATATGAAAAGGAGAGAATCTTTAAAGAAGCACTTTCAGAAAATTTTTCAAAACTGAAGAATTTGGGCTTCCAGACTAATAGGGTTCATTTTATCCCAGCATCACAAATGACTATAGAACCACACCAAAGCATCTCATTTTGAAATTTCAGAATATTGAAAACAACTATTATTCTAAACTCTTCTAGAAGGAAAAAATGAGTTTGCAGTTAAAGGATCAAGAATCAGAATAGTATTGGACTTCTCAGTTGCAGCCTTGGAAACTGAAGAAAATGGGCAATGCTTCCAAAATTCTCAGGAGAAATGACTTGAACCTTGAATTCTATACTCAGACAACTGCAGCTAGTTATGAAAGTAGAATTAAGACTCTTCTAGAAGTGGGAAGTTGCAGAAATGTGTATTCCACAAATCCTGTCATAGGAGGGTACTAGAGAATGGGAGCAAGGGAGCAAATCAGTCAAAAAAATATGCATATCAACTATAGAAATGATCCCTGAAAGTACCATTTATATGTGGGATATAATCCTAAAAGCAATAAACAAACAGGACAAACAGAAACTCATGGACAATAGACTATTGGTTGTCAGTCGGGGGAGGGGAGAAGTAGATGGGGTAAAAGGAGTCAAATATGTAGGAACAGAAATCTAACTATAGCATTGAACACAATACAATATATATATACCTTACGGTTAAATTGTATATATAAAACAGGCCAAAGGATCAAACACATGAGAGAAGTAGAGATCTCTTAGATGATGAAGTGAGTTCTTTAGGATGAAAGTTGTGTAGCATGTCAAGTAACAATAGTCTGTGTGGGACATTTCTGCAGAAATGTCTCGAAGAGGAGGGAATTAATAGTATACCTGATATATTTGAAGTATTAAGAGGGTTAGACAACTGCAAGAGTTTAGGAATAAATTAGGAAGAAATCTACACAAAAATAAAGAGATAGATATGACTATAGTGAATAAAAAGTTTTAAAAAGGAAAAGTGTTCATTTTATACTGCATGGCTCATTTGTAAATAGTATTTACTGAGCCATAATGATGTAAATACTGACTATTGACATAATAAAAAGTAGAACTATATTGGGAAAGTTGAGGGAATAGAAATGTTTACATTTGTGGAGTGGGGTTTTGGAAAAGAGAGCCAATTTATCATCTTCCAAAGTGGAAGGTCAGTAGGTAATACTAACACTTAAAAAACTTAGGAAATGAGTATAAGACTGTCATTTAAAGACATGGAGGTAATTACCCAAAGAAACAGTGAAAGAGTTTAAAGTTTTCCCTTGAAATTGGATATGGGGCAGAAGAGCTATTGTTTTTCTTATTGCAGAATGATCATCTCTTTAAACTGTATTTAAGAATAAGTTTGATTAAAAAGTAACTAAGCTAGAAAGAATGCGAGACATATACATATATAAAATATAACATATGGCAGTTGTATGGTGGCTTCACATTCTCTTTCCTATCACTAGGAAGAAACTGTCACAGATTTTTCAGGTTCTATTCTTAGGTAAAACTAATTTTCTACTCCCTCTTAATTCTTCTCTTACCTCAAATAGACTTTTCATAACTTCTTTAACTGCTTGCATTTTCACAACTGAGATCAATACAAAGGATTTTTTTTTTTTAAATAAAGCATAAAAAGCTGTAGGAGAGTATTCAGAATAGAAGTTTATGTAGAGTCACACAAACTAACTCTTCTTTCCCAACTCCCTTATCTCTTCAGAGCACAGGGCAATCATGGAAGCTGCTTTCGTGTATGGGACCACATACCAATTTGTCTTAACCACAGAAATTGCCCTTTTGAGAAGTATTGGGTATGTATAAGAGGCATATGTCAACAATTTTAAGTTCACTTACTTCACATTACTTATTCAACATTTCTATTATACTCTCACAGCATGGACTTGTCTAAGAGAAATCATAAGCAGATGTGAACGTATAAATGAAACCTAAAATCCCCTTCATTACTATCATCTGTACTGCAGTCTGAAAATGAATTTAAATATGCAGAATTGATATTAGACTAAGAGGAATGAAGACAATATGGATAAGCCACAGATGTGATCCTATGAGTGGCCAAGTGTATTTTAGGAATAGATCTCCCACAGTGATGAGATAGGTGATAAAATAACAGCTTTCATAATTAAGCTCCAGAAATTCTAAGAGTTCTATAAGTTACTTTTTTATAATAATCTTATATGTAGGTACAGTTTTTGAACAGACTGTTTTAGATGTTTCTTTTTTTGTTTACTTCTAGCTTATAGTTTTAGGTAGAGGCTTTCTTTTGACTGTTGTCTAGGCAACCGAGGGTTAAAGTTTTTCTTTATAGACTGGACCCCCAATGTATAACTAGTGCATTTTAAAGACTTTAAATTTGGCTTTAAAATGTTCTTCAGGAACTTTAACCCAAAGCAAGGCAAAATGGTGATTGTGTGACCTTTTTATACTATGCAAGAGATTTTAATGAGTCCTCTTGCCAACCTCTGAGAAAATGACTATTTGATATACCACACACAATTAATTAAATACCAGACATTTTACAACTCTGTTAATTTGGCGGTTAGTGCATAGAAAACTGATAAAGTGCAGTGATTTTTTTGGTGGGGGGAATGGGTAGGCAGAAAATAAAGTTCCTGTAAAGAGAAGTTATGTTTTCATTGCTCTGTATGATAACCAGCATTCCTTTTCCATTAATCTCTTTTTATTGAACTGTTTTTCTGCTGGTTCCCTCAATGAGTTAAATAAAACTTTGATGCATGTTTGCTATTCATACAAGAATTTTAATGTTTTTAACAATTTGAGAGTTATGCTGACAGTGCTGTAAAGATTTACCGAGTCTAAAATTGTAAGCTAGAAGTCGTTGCCGAGTCTCAAGATATAGTATGCACGCATTTAGCCACTACTTTGCTACTCCTAACTGCCACTTTCCCATCTTGGAATCAGGGAGGGCTTGTTATTCTTCATCTCATGGTGATTAGTTGAAGTTTAGTTGAAGGTTAGTTGTTTATACTTTCTCTTTATTTTTCAGGTAATGAATAATTACAAATAACAGTGACATCCTTAAAACACAAGGGGTACTTATTTATTGGCAGAGTATATGTAGGTCCTATCATTTACCTTTCAAATCCTGTTCAGCAAGATATACTTTGTGTGTGTGTGTGTGTGTGTGTGTGTGTGTGTGTGTGTGTGTGTGTGTGTATTTTTACCTATGACCAAACAGTAATGTTCTGGAAGACATTTTTTTTCTCCATTTTTAAAATGGTAATTAAAAAGTGTGTATGTACAGTTACCCCATTTTTCATATACTTTTGAGTTTATGATGTATTAGAGATGTTTGAATTCTCATTTATTCATGGATTACACCATGGTGAGGGTTCATACCAGAACCTGATGTGACAAGGAAAGACTTCAGATTCAAAATATAGTAGTCCATGACATTTCTTCTGCATAAAGTAGTTGGCTATAACTTTGGGTTGTCTCCTAATAGGGGAGGGAGAGGTGAATGTATTTTTTTTTTCATTCATGTGTTAATTTTTTAATAAGTATTTACTGAATGCTTTCTATGTGCTAGGCATTATACCAGTTGCTGGGGCTATAATATTGGATAAGAGTAGTATATTAATTGTTATATAATGTTTGACCTAAGTATGTTTGAACCTATATGTCAGTTAAGAAGGATGTATATTGACAGGTAGTAAAAGAGGTAGCATGCCATGGAGGCAACAGTACTTTCTGCAAAATTCCCAAATTCCCCAAATTCCCTTCTTAATTCCCCTCCCCAAATTCCCTTCTTAAAGAATCTGTGTGTAGGTGAAGAAGGGTGTTACCCTCATCCCATACATATCACAGTCAGTTAAATCAGGGGCAGCAACCTGACCTAGGGACATTGGCCTAGGCAAATAATATCCCCTCTCCCAGGAACTTAAAATTGGGCATAGAAAAACTATTATACAGTATTGTGGCTCTCCTGCTCGCAGGAATGTTTTGCCCATGTAGAAGTAAAGCAGTGGGAGTTGTCTTTACATAGAATTGGGAGCTGAAAAGTGTTAATGGTGAAATGAAGTTCTCTACATTTACTTTTTGATCCAGTTACTTGAATTTTAGTTGTAGTCTGAGATACTCTTCTAAACTTCCAGTAGGTATTTTCCCCACCCCAATCCCTCTTTTTGGTTTCTGATATCTATAATCAAATGATTCCTGATTAACTCTGCAACATTATTTTATTATTTCAGAGGTTATGGAATGAGTTTCAACCTCAGCTGGGTCTTCTTGCTCTCAACTCTTTCCTTTCAATAATATGTGACTACTTGGGGTTCCTCTCAAAGAGTTTTGTACTTTCTGCCTTGGCTATATTGTTTCTTTTGTCTGAAATACAGGTTTGTACTATCTTCTTGGTGAAGTCTTTCTCTATTTTTAATCTCCATGGTGATCTTCCTGAACTCTTTATTTCCTTCTCCTCCCAACTTGAGGCAGAATGAAATACTTGTTTATCATAGGACTTTGTATATTATAGCACTTATAAATTAAATTTTAAATGTTTCACTAAATATATCTCCTCTAGTTTAAGCCCCTCATGTATTTGAATTGTCTTATTCATCTTAGTCTTTTGTATTTTAGCACAGGGCCTAACATACACAGTAGATATTAAATAAATCTTTGATGATTTATTTAATCATTGACTCTATTAGACATTACTTTATAATTAAATTTGAAATTGATGAACCTTGGAGCTCAGTTTAAACATGTGTCAAGAATTAAAATAACATTTTAAAAATAAAAAATTGCAGTATTTTGTCAAATCCTACTAATGCCATCTGGAGATTTTTTTTAAAATGCTATTTTAATTTTGGTAAATCTTACTCACTATAAGTTTATCTTTGAATTCTCATGTTGAAGGGAATGCCAAAACTGAAATTATAAGCCATATTTACTGAGTTTTGTAATATTTCAGATACAAACTCACAAACTCCCACAAAGTGTCACATGGTTTCTATCTTAAGGCATGTTTTGGCTGAAGTTTATTTAAAACAGATTTGGGTTTAAATAAAACCTAGAAGATTTATGTTACAAAGCCTTATTTAGCATAGCTCTAGAAAAACTATATTTGAAGGTAACCTTATTGTCTGCAAGGTGACAGCCTTTTATTTTTAAAAAAAATTATGTACACCTGCTTATAACCTAATTTAGAAGCTACCATGTGAAAGAAACCAGGGGGAAAATTGCTTATACAACTCACGTGGTTCATTAAAAATATTAAGGTTAATTTTCATTGATATTCTATATCTTCTTTTTTTGCCTAGCCCATTTTCTTTAAATGTTATACTCTTCCAGGCTTTTACTAAAACAGCAATTTGAAAGACAAAGATTTATTGTTATGTCTTTCTGGATGGTTGAAGGATTACACATTGGACTTCAAGTGGGTCTGTCTCTAATTTTTAATTTGCAGCATGGAGGATATAGAATATGCACATCTCTACTTTTTTCATTGTAAACCAGTATTGGACTTGACCCAGCAATGTAGAAGAACACTAATGGGACAGCCTTTGACTACGTTGAACATTTATCGATTTATTAAATCAATGGAAGCACCGCTGCTGGTATGTGTCTTATTTTAATATATTAGATAACTCGTACATTAAATTTATTAAGTTTTAATTCACAGATATATACGTTACTTAGATGAGCTATATGTTTTTCCCTTTTTTTGGACATATGACTTTAGTTTAGGAGAATTTAGGAGTAGTTACTTATTCAAGGTAGAATGGAAGGTAGACTTTATAAAATGATACTTTAACATCTTGTAGTGCCATTATTACATTGAAACTCAAATATAGTCTTGTGTAGTGGAAGTATTCTGTGGTAGTTATAATGAACTGTGGTCACTATAAGATTACAGAGACCACATCATGGTCAAGAAAAGACCTCTTCTCTGAATATTTTCATCACTATTTTAGAAGTTGGTAAATATTGGAACTATATCATTTCTGGTGCTCCATGTTCCTTAGTATGAGCCCAGAAGAATTTTATAGACTCAGTAGGTGATGGTCATCAGCATACTTTTCTTTCTGAAAGTCTGAAGGTTGTCTTGTGCATATGTAAAATCTTTAGTAGGCCTTTTCATTCTGTACATCCTTTTTAAATAAAAATAGTGCATGTGTATTATAAATAATTTAATCAGTGCAGCAAAGTATGAGGAAAAAATATTTTAAAGCTACCTAATCCCATCACTCAGAAGGGAACTGTTAGATAACATGACCCAGTCATCTCTGCACCTGTAAAGATACAAATAGAGGGATGGATGGATTAATGGACATACCATATTACATGTGCTACTTTATAGTAAGAAGCATTATATTTAATCTTATTTGATTTAATAGAAGGAAAAAAACTGATGCTAGAGGGATTATGGAACTTTTGATAAAACATTTCATTAGAGGGCTCTTAGAAAATATTGTCTTAAGTGTTAAAAATAACTTTGAAAACATTAAGAAACTAAAATCATTATTTTGAAAAAACTACGTTTCCATTTTAGATAGTATTGATTTAACCTTTGCTGTGAAAGATGAGAAAATTAACTTCATGTCTTTATTTCCATCTCAGCTTCTCTTACCCTGCTGAGTTTGGTCAGTTTTGTGTTATTTTTACATTGTTAAGGTTTATAATGTTTATATTATGTTCCATAACCATAATTCCAACTTTTTTTTTTAAGTCTTGCTTCTACATTTAAATGGATTTAGAGCTCACCAGCCCCAATTCTACTGGCTTTATTCCTAAATTCTTTGAGTCAGTTTTTGTTTGTTTTGATTTGGGCTTCATACAATTTTTTAAAAAGGCAGTATTTTTGTCTTTTTCCTTTCTTTTCAGATGGAAGAGGGCATTTATCTTATTTCCAAAGGGAGAATACCCTATGAATTTGTTTTGATCTCTCATTTCAGCATAGAGCCCTGAGAGAGAGAAAACAATTCACTGGATAGTTGTTTTACCATTTCTTTCCAGCCTCATTTCCTTTTCCTCCAATATTGAGATATTATTAACAATTTTCAGGTTTTTGTCTACTTACCAGTACTGCTTTTGCCTTTGGGGGCAGGATTAGGACTCATCCCAAGCTTTACTAAAAACTTTCTGTTTTTCTCTTTGAGTCTAACATTCTGGCTTGAAGTTGTTCACCTTTCTTAAAACTTCTGGTCATGAATTTTATTTTGCTGCTTTTAAAAAGTATTTTTTTGTTTTTTGTTTAGATAATATTTTGCTTTACTTACCAGAAATTATGTAATATTATTTTGAAATTAAAAAATGAGAACTTTTGGGACTTCATAATGACTTGGAATTTAATTAAGTGTGGCTGGCAGAAAATCAAGGGCCATTTATATTTTCATTTTTGTGAATGGCAGCCCCTGAAACATACATTTTATAAACAGCAATGGGAATGGTGCTTCTTTGAATTGTGCAATGGCAGTGTTTACCCATAAAGGAGATTTGACAATCACATTCTCTCCTGAAGTGTGGTTTGTTTTAACACTCACACAAAATGATGCATAATTATATCAGTGCCTCAGCATCTTATTTGTTGGAACTCTTTTTTCCAAGACAGCTATGGAACTGGGATATAGGTTTCAGGCAGAGGTTCCAGAAACTTGGGGTAGATATTGAGATAGGTAGGAATGGGCAGTAGCACAGCGCCAAGAAAAGTGTGAAAGGCAAACTTCAAGATCAATACCCTGTTGGAGAACAAGCTGGTTATCTAAACCTTGATGTCTGCCTAGAAAGGCTTGGCAGTCCAGGATGCAGAGAATAGTGGATTGACTCAAGGTTCCTTAGGGTGACTCAAGATGCCCAGAAAAGGACCTTCCAGTCGTCTACTGGAGGACAGGATTCTGGCTGTTAGCATTCTGGAAACTGAGTGGGGAGGATGCTGGGAAGTATCTCAGCATTAGGCTACTTAATCTCCCTGATTTGGTATGATATTCACACACTCAGCTGTTCTTGAAGTCCGTCCCCACCCCCCAGATTTCTCCTGGGAGAGGGGCAGTTGCCTCTGTGAATGGAGTTGGGTATCTAGGGATCTAACTGCTTCTCCAAAGCTTTTAGATTATTTCTCTCCCAGTTCCATGCACTGACAATTCCTGAGCAATTTTAGGATTCTGCAGTTATAATTAAATCGTTTCTTAGCTTTCCCTCTCATGGCTTAGAGTTTTGCTTGTAAAGTCAGTTATTCTGTTCTCCAGCCTCCAAAATTTTGCTGCCTTTTCTCTTTTTGTTTCTTCACAGATGTATCTTTATCTCTTTTAAAAAATCTTACTGCTATAGTTTTCCTGGAATATTTGGGGGAAGTGAAGTTAGAGTGTGTGTCAAACTGCATCTTAACTGAGATTCCTCATTGTTCTGTAACGTGTCATTTTGTATTTAATCCTTATATGAAAGAATGTATTTCTTAGTTATCTGTTCTATTTCATTTGAAATATGTATCTCATTTATCAGTACCACACTGTTTTATTTATTTTTCTTTATAACATGCTTATTCCTTATGGTTATAATTTTATGTTTAATTTCTTATAAAATGTGTTAGTTTTATAATGCTTTATCTGTATAGGCACATTGGGAGCATTAAACTGAGAAAATTGTAAGACCATTTCTGTTAATGTTGAACTTATTTCTCATACTTGGTTTTTAACTCAGGACTTTATTAATAAGAATTAGCAGAGTTTAAATCCGAATGTTGAAACATTATTATCACACGGTAAAGACATTTTTTTTCTTTTTTCAATGAAGATTGAAGTTGCTGAAGATCCTCAACAGGTTTCAACTATTCATCTCCAACTTGGATTACCACTGGTTTTTATCGTTAGTCAACAAGCTACATATGAAGCTGATAGAAGAACTGCAGAATGGGTTGCTTGGCGTCTTCTTGGAAAAGCAGGAGTTCTACTCTTGTTAAGGTATCATAAACATGAAATATTCATTCACTATGTTTAGCAAACACTAATATTTTTCTCATTTTTAAATATGGTGGTCTATTTACTTGTAAATAAACTCAGGTCTTTAACAGATTCTAATATTAGAACAAGTTGCTGAGCTAAAATCTATACATTAATTATTAGCTTGATTAGAATTTAGGCCTTTGAGCTTTGCTAAATGAAATTGTAAATTAAGATAGAGAGTAGAAAATCTGACTGCATTTATGTGTAAAATTTGTGACTCACTAAATTGTAAATTTTTTTCATAAAACTTTTTTAGTATTTAAATTTATAGTTCTATTTTTAGATTGACATCCTGGATGACTGTTATTCAAATTAGCAACATAATAAATTTGTTTCCATTTTGAAAAAGGGACTCTTTGGAACTGGACATTCCTCAGCAGGCTAATGTGGTCTTCAAACGAGAAGAGGTTAGTCATTTTGTGTATTGGTCTGCTATGCTTGCTTATTTAAGGAAAATACATGTGGTCCTAAAGTAATACATGCTTATCGTAGAAAAATTCTATAAATTGCCGCTATGCAAAGATAATTGCTATTAATGTTTTGGTATGTGCTTTTTTCCCCCCATTTGTTAGTCTCTCTTTTTTCCATATTCATAAGTATTAATGGCAATGGAAAAAAAAAAAACATGTTAAGGTTAGAGAGTAGTGATAGAAGATCTCACTGATAAGCGACAATAAGCAAAGGAACGAGCATGTGGCTATACGGGGAGAGAGGATTCTAGGAAGCGATCACAAGTGAAGAGGCCCTGAGCAGAGGAGTGGGCTTTTGTTTATTAACATAATATCATGAGGAATAGTGTTAATATCTAGGATCTTTCATAGTATCTGAGTTTTTAAAAGCCCTTTTTCTTTCTTAAATGTTTTATTATGAAAAAAAAAAACACATACTGAAAAGTAGAAATAAAAACAGAATAAACAACCGTATACCTACTGCCTAGATTTAATAATTAACATATTGTCATATTTGCTTCATTTATAATTTTTTCTGGAATATTGCAAAGAATGTTGCAGGTAGGACATTTTATTCATACTTAGCATGAATCTCTAAAAATGACTAATTCTCCTATGTATACTATCATTATCATATTTAACAAAACTGATAATCTTTAATACCATAGCCTAATCTCATAGCAAGTCTATATTTAAATTATTTTATACTACAGTTATTATCTACAGATAGTTTTTGGCAACCAAAATTCTGTCAGAAATTCTAATTGCATTTGGTATGTTTCTTATTTGTTAATATCTTAGTTCTTCTCACTTTTCCTCATGACAGTAACTTTTTGGATGAATGGGGCCACGTTTTTTACATTCTGGATTGCCTATTTCTTTTTGTCATTGTCTGTTTTGTTCCTCTGTTCCCTTATATTTTCTAAAAACTGGAAGTTATATTTATTATTGCTTAGCTTCCTTAAACATTTTGAGTAAGAATAATGCATGTGCTGGCTTCTTTATGTTCCATCTTATCCTAAAGTGCATAAAGTCTGTTTTCTCACTTAATGATGCTACATTTGATCACTGAGTTAAAGTAGAGACAGCTAATTCTCTCCATCATAAGATGCATTTCTCTCTTTCCAATTAGCAAATAAACTGGAGGTAGAATTGCAATTAAAATTATAAGATACCCACCAGAATGGCTAAAATTTAAAAAAATAACAGTACCAAGTGTTAACAAGGATGTAGAGTTATAAGAACTTCCAGATTCTGCTATTAAGAGTGAAATTGGTACAATGAAAATTGGAAAAGTATTTGGCAGTGCTTATTAAAGTTGAAACTATGTATGTCATATGAACCAGCAATTTCATTCCTAAATATTGCCCAACAGAAGTACGTATACATGTGCATCAAAAGACAGCTATTGTAATGTTCATAACATATGTCCATGAGCAATTGAATGGATAAACAAATATATAAACACTAGTATATTCGTATAATGAATACACCTACAGGATTGAAAAAGAATAAACTACTTTTTTATGTAACAACATGGATCGACATCACAAATAATGTTGAGCAAATGAATCAGTCACAAAAAGAGTACAAAGAGTATAGTTCTATTATATACATTTAAAAACTGGCAAAATTTATATGTGGTGATAAAAATTAGAGTAATGATTACTTTTGGAGGAGGGTAATGACAGGAAAGAAGATGGCCTCTGGGTAATGTTCTATCTCATAATCTTTGTGGTAGTGACATAAGTGTATCTACTTTGTAAAAATTTATCTAACTATGTACTTAAACTTTGTGTTCTTTTTCGTTTGAATGTTAGACTTTAATAAAAAATTTACCGCAATAGTTTTTATGTATATTTGGAATAAATTTTGTTTGATTGATTTTGATTCTTCTTTTAGCTCCATTAGTTTCTATAGGAGTAAAAGATTGCTTGCTTAGAATATACTAAAAATATGTGGTATCAAAGAAGAGACACTTAAAGCTCTTTTATAGATTTATTGTAATTTATAGTTACAGTCAGGGATAATTTGCTAAAATAATCTATTGGCCTAAAATAGGCCAACATTTTTTTTAAAATGTGATAGCCAGGTATTAGTGAAAAAAAGATTATTTTAATGGAATAATCTTGGAATAGAATTTGGTGTTCTTAAAATATCTGGGGTTAGATAGTATTTTTATGTTCATAGCTAAACAGGTGGTTGAACTTTTTTTAGTGGGATTATTTTAGATGAAGTATTATTTTGAATATTTCTGTGGAATATTCAAAACAATTTTGATTGGCTCTGTTTGCAATAAAAGTGTATACTTTCATTTTATATTGAGGTAGGACTTAACTGCTATACATGAGTTACTTCAGACTTCAGTATAATGTAATGGTGACAAGAAGCAAGTGAGACTTTCAATTCCTTTTTTTTGGCCATCTTTTTATATAAAGTATGCTTTGGATACTTTTCATAGTAACTGTGGAGTTAATTTTCTCTTTTTGTTTTATTGAATTTTAAAATTGAACTCAAAAGGAAGTGGAGGACCAGGGGAGGGAGGGAGCAATTGGAGGATCGTTTTATGAACATTATAGATGTCTAACTAATGTATACTTGAAACTAATTTAAATAAATTTATTTTAAAAAAATGTTTAGTTTCATTTTAGTTTCAAACAAATAAAACATTTTTATATAAAAATGCTTTGTTATATTTTAGTTACTTTTTTAATGTATTTCTAGGGAATGCCAGTGGAATTTTTGGTGTTTCATGATATTGATTTAATAATATCCCATGTGGAAAATAATGTGTATATTGAGGAATTACAAGAAGATGAAGATGATGACATGGAAGGTCCAGATATGGGTAATATGTTTTGTGATGATAACCTCCCCCTATTCCTTCCCTGCACCTGTAAGGTCAGTGAAATTTCAGTGAATTAACTTTTTCATAGAATGTATTCACATTCAAAATTATGAAGAAACCTCAAAAAGTTTATTTTGAATCACATTTTATCAAGTCGATGAGGTGAAAAGATGTAAGGATGCTTTGCTGTATTTTGTTTAGTGTGATTCTTTTTGTCATTATATGTCAGGCTTCTAGCTTTTCACTTCTGTGTCTTTATCTTTCAAATCAGTTCTTTCAGCCCTGTGGCCTACTCCATATTTAAGAACGACCGTAACATATTTACATATTTTACTTTTATTATTATTATTAGGAAGTGAAATTCTAACAAATACTGTTGTATTTTTAGTTGTAAATAAATCTGATTGTTAATATTATGAGTAGTAAATTTCAATAACATTTGAATGCTTTTTAACATGTTTTTCTTTTCATTGTTGTCATTGCTTACATTTTTGAAGTATTCTATAGTTTTATCCACACATTATTTACTTCGTTATCCTCTGAGTTAGCTGATGTAACCTTGATTTTGCAGATGAAGAATCTTTGTTTTAGCAGTTAAATGATCTGTCCAAAATTATACAAATGTAATGTTCTAGATCCTGGATTAGAAATGAAGCATTCTGACTTGAAATCTAATTTATGATCATGGTCATTCCTGATACTTTTTTCATGACATCAGTCCTATTCTGTAATTGCTCATTTATTTTTCTCTCTTCTCCACTAGTCTGTAATACCTCTAAGAAATTAGGTCTTCTCTGTTCTTGTATCTCATTTAGTAAATACTTAAACATTTTATTTAGTACTATTATGTGAATCCCAAGAAGGAAGGAATTTGCCTATTTTTTATGAGATTCATCATCATTACG
Organism: Macroglossus sobrinus; assembly: GCA_004027375.1. Lineage (NCBI taxonomy): Eukaryota > Metazoa > Chordata > Mammalia > Chiroptera > Pteropodidae > Macroglossus > Macroglossus sobrinus. The sequence goes on along the minus strand of PVKZ01000263.1, from coordinate 121,765 downwards.
ATCAAAATCTATATTATAAATGTAGTAAGGGCTGTGAGCTTTAGCTGTTACCAGTGACCAGTTTCTTGGTTTGAAGTATGTTGTAGTCCTTTTCTGATCTGTGGAAGTTAGAATTGCTCATGGTTTAAGCCATAAGTGTCATCATTACAGAGATAGACCTTGGTTGCTTGCTCCGTGCTTTACTCCTGTCATGTCTCATATGTTTCAACCTTTAGAATCAGGGGAACTGCCCAGTGTCAGTTCTGTCCTCAGTGGGAGTTGCCTATTTCAAGATATCCTGTTTTTACACCCCCTATTGCTTCCCAATTCTTTGGCCTTAGTTTGCCCTTTCGTACTGCCTTTTCCGATTCTACCAACCTAATTCTAGTATTTCTTTTACAGTGCTATCTTTTGTTTTTTGTTTTGTTGTGATTTTTTTTTTTTTGGTCTTAGTTTCCTATGTCTGTAATGCATATTGGCTCATAGTATTTTGTGATGTCATGTCCATTTGCATAATTACCCCATCCCCCATTTCATTCCAATTTATATAGAAAAAACAGATAAGGGTTAGAAAAGAGTTTGTTACCATGTTAAGAGTGGAACACAAAGAAAAATGTCCTTCAAAGGAAATGGGCACAAGATGAATTAGAATAAAGTCGACCAAGTTCTACAAAAGGACAATATGGAAAAATAAACATGTATGGCTTAAAAAAGAATGTATATATATTGATGGATAGGTGAAAGGTATACTTAGGAGTGAGCAAATTTATAAGTGAGGGTAGCTTATTAAGAAAGAATAAAAAAGGAAAGAAGGTATTGAAACAAGATAAGAGTGAAAGGATGGACTGGGAAATAAGAAAGGACTGGCAGGAAAATGAAAAAAAAATACAGTAACTAAGAAAATAGGCCTTTATTAATTTGGGTATTGAGGGCACTTTAGTATCATGGAATATAGTATTTAAAAGTATGTCAAATTTAATGTAATGCAATTCTTATGTTTACAGATTTGAACACTAAGGCCTAGAGAATTATGTGATTGACTAGCATTACACAGTTGAGAATTGCTGAGATGTACTGACATTCAGATCTATATTTTATTTTGTAGTATTAGAAATCATGTGCAAAATAATATTTTAGTTGTCTGACTGTACTGTCTTTCTCTTTTCTTTTCTTTTTACTATATTATTACAGGCAATTATGAACTTACCATAAAGTAGGCAGGATAGAACAAATTAGTAGTATCTTTTACCTGGCCCCACCCAACTACCATCATTCCATGGCTATTCTGTTCCAGTTACTGCCACCACCCCTTATTATTTTGTAGCAAATACAAAATATATAATTTCATCCATTAATATTTCTGTGTGTTTCAGATATAAGAATTCTCTTTTTAAAATTAACATAATTATTGCTATTACTACATCTAAGAAATTTACCAATAATCTTTAATACTGTCAGATATTCAGTCAGTATTTGCACTTGGCAATTGTCATACTCTTTCATGACACTGTGCCTTGCACATGCTGTTTCTTTTCTGTGTGCCTCCACTGCCAGCCTTTATTTTTTAAGTTTTATTTTCTTTTTAAATATTCAGCTAGTTTAAATATTCAACTCTTCTAGGAAGCTTTGTCTCTCTAATCAAGTTAGATGCCCCTTCATTGTTACTATGTATTCTGTACATAATTCCAGCAAAATACTTAAAATTCAAATGTATTTTTTATCACATACTTGGATGGATGGATGGATGGATGGATGGATGGATGGATGGATGGGTGGATGGGTGGATGGGTGGGTGGATGAGTTGGTTGGTTGGTCAGTCAGTCTGTCTATCTAAATTAAGCACTTTTATGTCTCTTTTTGTCTCGTAGTCTGCATATGTTATTGTTTTTGCCCAAGACATTCTTTTTTTGATTCTCTACCTGGAAGACTTTGGATGGCCCAATTTAATTTTCTCTGTTACAATCTGTCACTGTATCCTTTTCCTTTCTTAAACTGATTATAATTTATAATTATATGTTTATTCAGTGGCCAGGTTATTGTCTGACCTTTCTGTAGATGGGAGCGCCATTTGGTCAGGGACTATATCTGTTTTGTTTACTACTGAACTTAGTGCCTATCACACTGCTTGTCATATAGTGGAAGCTAAATAAACACTGTCATATATGTATGGTAGAACCTTTTTGGATTATAAATTAACATTTTATTAGAAACAAAATAGACATATTATTTCTAGACAAGTTAAATGCTTCTGGACTTGACTAAAACGTCACAGTTTTGGAGTCAGGAACCATCCCACAGTCATTTAGGACAGGAAGCCAGGGCAACCAGAAGGTTTCTAAGTATCATGCATTTTAACTAACAAAATAGTGTAAATTCAGAGTTTTTATAAAATACCAAATTTTCATGTGATCACCTGGGAAAAGAGCTTAAATATTTTAATTATACACTTATATAGTTTTTTTCCAAACATTTTAGGAATTCAAGATGATGAAGTAGCAGAAACTGTTTACAGAGACAGGAAGAGACAGTTACCTTTGGAACTCGCAGTGGAACTAACAGAAGAGACATTTAATGCGACAGTTACGAGTTCTGACAGCGTAGTGCTTTTCTATGCTGGTTGTGAGTATAAGCCTTTAGTGGAAACACTTACATAGTAGGACATTTAAAGTAGGCGAATTTTATTTTTGCATTCTGAATATTGCATGTTGTAAAATGACATATGTCCCAGGTAGATTGCACATAATGAATCACTTCTAGCTGATTCTAGGGTCATAAAACTGATTATATATATCTGATTATATATATCTTGATTAAACAAGATATTTAGTTTATTAAATTATAAAAATTATTGTGGTTCAAGATAATGATTTTAATATATTAACAGTTCTTATAGATTTAGGAACAGTATAGGAAGTATATTGCTTTTATCTTCAATAGCCCTTCAACTGTATTCCTTGCAGGATGAATGTAGAAAATTGCATTTGTAACCCTCTTAAACGTTTGGAACAATATTGAGGACTGTATTATAGAATATTACTGATTAAGAAATAAAAATTTTGGGAAACTCCATAAATTTATATGTTTGTTATTTATAAGTATGGGTGTTTGGAGATATACATGTTGTAATATCTGTTGGATTTTTAATTTTAATGTAGGGCAAGCAGTATCCATGGCATTTCTGCAGTCCTATATCGATTTGGCAATTAAATTGAAAGGTATTGTACTGTGGTATTCGTGATTATTTTGCTGATTCTGAGCTGTAGCTATTTGTAAAACTGGGTCATGCTAAAGATGAAGAAAACTGCATAAAATTTCAGGTTGTTATGTTTTTCTCTCTAAGGTTAATGAATCATGAGTTTTAAAAATGCTCAGAAGCATTAATTTCAGTCATCTTCATGGAACTGTCTTTAGTAGTATATTGAAAGCCATATATTGAGTACTTGTGGACACACAATTAATCTATAACCTTTATGGCTAAATTCAAACATTTATTGAGTGCCTACTCTGTGCCAGTTACTGTTAAATATTATTAAATAAACACTAAGTAAGAACAAACATTTAGCAGACAAGATTGATTCTTACAGTCTAATCAGAGAGCCAGGATCTCAGTGTTCTTGAAAGCTATATAGTTAGTTTCTCATGGACTAGGATATTTCTAAATAGCTAAGATCTTTTTATTTTCACTATTCTATGAAACCTGATTCAGTGATAGGCAAATAAGAACCCAAGGAACGGACTTTAACTAAAAATGTCTATGCCACCATCCGAGCAAAGACATAAGGAGAAGTAGGGAGGCCTGTTAGTAAGAGAGAGATAGTGATGGATTAGGATAATGTTTTATAATCATTTGAATAAGACAATGTATCAAGCTTTGTATCTGAAATAAAATTTCTACCTACTTTTTTTTTTTTTTTTTTTTGGTAAATAGAAGAAATTATAATCAAATGGGCTTGTTCTTGATACTCTAGGAATGTATCCACCATTTAGTTTGGGGCACTGTTTTACAGTCTCGCTCATTCTTTAGTAAGTTCCTAATGGGCAGGTCTTGTGCCTTATACATAGCTCACTAGACTTGACCTGTTGCCATAATTTTAATAATTGTTGAATTATTGGTTTTTAATAATCGTTGAATAAAAGAATAAGCTAATATAGTAGAGTTTTATAAATTTTATTATATTTAATAGAAAATATGTATTGGTGTACAACTTATTTATATATTGGAGACTTTGGTGAACTCAAGAAGTTGATTTCAGAAAGTCAATGCTGAATTTAACATGTTCTGTAGTAATAAAAATAGAAATTTTGACAGTCATTTTTGAACCATTTCTCCAATAGTCATTTCTCAATAAAATTTAATTCAACTTTTGATTATTTCATTACCTAAGTGAAGAGGTGATTAAATGTTTAAATACTGGGATTCCTAATTGTTTTTTTTAAAGCAAATCCTATTCTCTTTCAGGCTATCCTTTGCAATCTCTGAATAGATTTAAGTTTAATCTTTTAGGTTCTCCAGTCTTATTGGAAAATTATTAGAAGAAAGGAAAAATGGGGAGTGAAAGATAAACTAAAATGAAATAGTAATTGGCTAATGTCCCTGAATAATAGAATTATCCCCTCAGCCTATTTGGTTAGTTACCAAATGAAAATGAAAAAGGATTTCCTTACTTTCTTCTCCACTAAATAGAGAGACTACCTGAACCCTCAGTGCAAGGACACTGAGTTGTATGTTTGTAGAATAAGAAAGCAGATAACCAACCCAGGACTTCATTTCCCTTTTCACCTAAAATGTTCTTTATGAGTAACAGTTCCTTTAGTAATTGGATACTAGATAAACAGATTTTTGGAAGTTCAGGGGGCTTAATGTAGAAATGCATAATATAGGTAACTATAGTGTTTTGTGTCTATGGTGAAGACCAAGCTATAATTTTGTAAATTAGGACTATATTGTAATACTTTGGGCATTTAGTCCTCTAACCTTTCACATTGACTTCTTGGGAAAAGTAACTTGTCATCTTTTTAGTCCAAGACAATGAAGAATATTTTCCACTCAGTCACAAGGTGGCAGTAAATGTCAAGTTTTTATACTTAACATAATATCTGTAGTTAAAGAATCTTTTTCTTTAAATTAGGAAATCTATTTCAATTTACTGCTTTGATAAAGTGTATGGGATATAATACAGGCATCTTAGAATATTAGACTGTTCCAATTGAAACAGAATTAAATATTAAAACCATCTTATAAGAAAATAAAACTTTTAAATTGGTAACTTTAATATAGGTAGCTCTTACAGTGTTTAATAATATGTATCAATATTCTTTTTTCAGTGTTAAAGATAACATCAGAGTTTTCAACTTGGAATTTAGGAACAAAGGAATAATGACATTGTTAGCAGTGGTAGACCTGCTGAGGATGCTTATTGAAGGGAAAGAACTACATTTGTAATAGCAATAAATTCCATACTTGGGTAGCAGTATAAAACACTGTACTATGTATGAACAAGTATCACCAGATATAATAATTAAAATAAAGGAGAACTTTGCAGAGAAGTCAGATCTAATTTTAGAAGGAATAAGGATTTATCTTTGTTTATATGCTTATACAGTATATACAGGTTCATGAAGAAAAATTTGTTCATGAAGAAATATTGGGGTACATTCCACAAATATTTATTAGATACATACTATGTAACTGACATTATGCTAGGCAGTGAGAATACAGTGGTGAATAAGACAGACTGTATTATCAGACAGATTGCTAACACTAATCTAGTGATAAGTTATTGTATCTATGTGGTATAATCTAGAATCATTTAAAATATAAAAGTGAATTTGTAGTACTAAAAACTTGATAAAATATTAAAATGTTGCATTTCACAATTTTAATCATATGGTTAGATTACATCTTAATTAAATATATCCTAAACTGATATACAGAGATTCTTCCTTTCATGTAATATATTAAAGTTTCCTATTAGAATTTCTTTCCTTTTGTAGCTGAACTGTGTTGTGCTTGTTTTATTTGGCTTTTGATCTCTTTCCAGAAACCTAATGATTTACAAGTTTTGGAAAACTTTACATAAATTATTATAGAACAAGTAGGAATTTCTTTTTGGTATTCCACTATGTTTTCTTAGGCTGAAAAGAAATCATAGTATTTAGACAGGGTGGATACCTCTAGACTTGGATGAGTTTCATGTGTGTCATTTGTTCACACACACATTTAAGGTGTTTCATGTGCAAGGACCATTCTCTAAACACTAGAAATTCAATGATGAGTAAAACAGATACAGTCCCTGCTTTCTAGGAGCTCTCTTGATAGAAACAGACATTAATCAGATAAACACAATAATTACATGACAAGATAAAGAAAGGAGCTTGATTCTATAAGGGCATAGATGTAGATCAGGGTGTCCAAGGAGGCTTCCTTGAAATAGGTGTATAAGCAGAGATTTCAAGGTATGTGAAAGAACTCCACAAAGATTGGTGGGGGTGGGGTTGTTACAAAACAGATTTGAATTTTGAAAAGATACCTTTAGCCTCAGGGTAGAGTCATAATGGAATTCAGGGAGATGAATTAGAAGGCTTTCATGGTTATCTACAGGACAAAAAAATTGACTGGAGTAGTGGCAGTAAAGAGAAATGGACAGGTAAAAAAGATATTTCAAATTTGAGTGGTAAAATTAAAAGGATATGCTGATTGGTTTGATTAGACATTGGGGGTCATAAAAATGGGGAGGCATGAAAGATACTTTTTTTTTTTAAATACCTACAGCACCTGGTATTCCTAGATGGTCTCCCATCCAAGTACTAACCAGGCCTGACCTGCTTAGCTTCTGAGATCAGATAAGATTGGGCATGTTCAGGGTCGCATGGCCATAGACAAAAGATGATACTTTGTTTTTTGAGTTTTAAAAGAATTGGGCTGTGTTCACCAATATGTCCAGGAAGGAAACCATATTTAGTTTTAGACATAACTGAATTTTAGAATGTTTGCATTACAAAGGGATATAGAAAAGGCAGTAAGGATACATGGGTCTGGAGTTTTCAGGAGGAACCTGGGCCAAAGCTATAAATGTAGGATTCATTAAATTGTTGATGATTTAGGGGATTGTCTAGGATAAAAGTGTAGAGCAAGTAGAGAAGGCAGCGTAAACTAAGGCTTGAGGAATTCCCATCTCTATTGGCAGAAGAGCCTGCAAAGGGGACCAAGAAGGAGCAGCAAGAGGTGGGAGAAAAGCCAAGAGGAAAGTGTTCAGCAGCAGTGTCATGCTGCTGAGGAGTTCAAATAAGAATGGGATATAAAAATATTAACAAGTCTCAGCAACAATTTTCTACATTAATAATTATAAAATGTTCATTTTCCTTTTATTTAGGCACATCCACTATGCTGCTTACTAGAATAAACTGTGCAGATTGGTCTGATGTATGTACTAAGCAAAATGTTACTGAATTTCCGGTTGTAAAGATGTACAAGGAAGGCACGAACCCAGTATCTTACGCTGGTATGTTAGGAACAGAAGATCTCCTCAAATTTATCCAGCTGTAAGTATTCACCTTCACCCTAAGATTTTTAAACTTTTAGGTCTGTAAAGCTTCTAATTATATATGTTATTGACACACTTTGAATAGGTTAAGGAGAATAATAGAATTGAGATCACAGGATAAGCATTGATGAGGAGAGCTCATTCACATTCCATCACTATTGGGAGGTAGAAATTTTGTTTAATGAGGGTGATTTTTTTGTTTGTTTAGAATGGTATTTATCTTTATTTTGTCAAATGTTTATCCTGAGGAATATAATATTTACTTAAGTTCAGTATGTTTTATTTCTTATAAGCTGAAAAGTATCTTTAAAAATTAATTTTGAATATAGCTATATATTTATCTAGCAACAGGATATCATGTCCAGTGAATATAACATCTGTCCAAGAAGCGGAAGAATATTTAAGTGGGGAATTATATAAAGACCTGATCTCCTATGCTGGTGTGTCAGTACTGGGACTATTTAGTCCAAACATGATAAAAGGTAAGTAGAATTGAACTTTTTTTTAATGCCTACAGCACCTGGTATTCCTAGGTGGTTTCCCATCCAAGTACTAACCAGGCCCAAACCTACGTAGTTGCTGAGATCAGACAAGGTCAGACACACTGAGGGTGGCATGGCTGTAGACAGAATTGAACTTTTAAATTATATAATATATAGTTAAAAATCCATTTACTAGTTTTTTGTTTTTTGGTTTTAAGAATTACTGCCTTTTTTAAATTATGAAGAACTCATACAGGATTTTGAAAATACAGAGAATTTTGAAGGAAAAAAATCTATAATTAGAGTTAAATTTTGATGTAATTCTTTTCCTCTTTTTCTGTATACCTATATATTGCATATTTAGATATGTTTTAATGTAATTGGGCTAGTACTGTGTATATAGGTTAGTTTCTTGCTGTTTTGTTTACCTGGGTGCATTTTTTTCCCTGTGAGTAGTATTCTTCAGAAACATCATGGCTGTATAATATTTGATTGCATGACTACCATAATTTATTTAACTGTTTGCCAACAATATTTGTTGAGTTTTTTGGTCTTTTTGCTGCATGTAGAGAAGATTTTTATTATGAGTCTTTGTATGGATTTTAGTATATTTAATGAATATAGGCCCCAATAGAGGAATAACTTTGTCTTCCATAAACTTTTTAAAATGCGGTTTTAGTACTTCTCCAATAAATTACTAAGATTTTATATATTAAGAATATTAAGCTTTTATCATTTTGCTCTAATTCTTTTCCCCCAGTTCACTGCTTGCTTTTTAACTTCCTTTAACAATAATTTTATATATAGCAGTTCAAAAATTGCTTTAAAATTTGATTTTGAGTTTTCTTCCAGTGCTGTAGAAAATTTTTATATTTATTATCAGTTAATATTCATTTGTATTTTCTTCTTGCTTTAAGTATATTTTCTTTATTTTTTTATTGCTTTAAATATTTTTCCTTTTTTGAAAATTGTGATAAAATACATGTAATATAAAGTTTACCATCCAATTTTAAGTGTATAGGTAGCTAATGTTAAGTATATTTACATTGTTGTGCAACTAATCTACAGAGCTTTTTTATCTTGCAAAACTGAAACTATACCCATTAAACAATTCTGCATTTTCCCTAGCCCCTGGCAACCATCATTCTACTTTCTGTCTCTCTAACTTTGACTATTCTAGGTACCTCATATAAGTGTAATCCTATAGCATTTGTCTTTTTCTGACTGGCTCACTTTACTTAGCATAATGTCTTCAAGATTCATCTATGTTGTAGCATGTGTCGGAATTTCCTTTTAAAAGCTTAATATTTCATTGTATGTATATAACATATTTATCCATTCATATGTTGACGGACATTTGCATTGTTTCTACTTCTTGGCTATTATGAATAATGCTGCTGTGAACATTGGTGTACAACTCTCTTCAGATTGTGTTTTCAATTCTTTTGGATATATATCCACAAGTGGAATTGTTGGGTCATATGGTAATTCTATTTTTAATTTTTTGAGGAGCCACCATACTGTTTTCCATAGTGACGCATCATTTTACATTCCTACCAACAGTATTTCAACCCTGCTTGCTTTAGCACATACCTATACATCTATCCATCCCTCCCTCCATCAATTAATTGATTTTATTTTTGATGCATTTCAGTTTGTTTTTTTTTTTTTTTTGCTTTCAGCTTTGATACAGTACTTTTATAGCTATTAATTTTACTTTATAATTTTACCATAGTATCAGACTCTATTTTTAGACTCTTGGTCTTTATTTCTTTTTTTGCTTCATAGGAAGGTGTCTTTTCAGTAAATTTTAAGGGAAAGGTACACAGGGAATTTTTTTCTGACCAATGGTATTGCTTAGAATGTTATTCTCTAGCCTTTGCATACAGATAGCCTCTTAATTGGGTAATAAAATCCTTAGCTTTAGTGTTTTCTTCACATGTAGTGGCCACTTATCTTGCAAACTTCTCTCCTTCTTATTTTTTCTTTTATTAAGATGAATTGAAATTCTGAATGAAATCTTTTAAGAATATTTGTATAGGAGAGGGATTCCACTGTTTAGCATAATATTTGTATATAATGGATACTGTCAACTACTTATTAAATTTTGCTTTCTATACATTTCTGTCTAGTAATTATTTACTTCTGCTTTTTCTTCAAAATCTTTAAAAATAAAAGCCGAAAGAACTTATACTATAAAGAAATATTAAGAATGTTAATGTGTGCTTTGTGGCTTATCCTCTTAAAAGTAAAATGCTAGACAGCATAGCTTTTTAATTTATATTTTTTTTTATGAAAAATGAAGTGAATGTGTCTGTGTTGTATTTCTTTGTTTTTCCCTTTCTAATGTTTTCGCTCCCACTGTTGACTTCTGTCTACCTCAGGTGCCTGGTGCCCTAAAGTTCTCATTTATTATTTACACTGGGCCTCCTTTTAAAAAGAATTAGTCTTCAGATAATAAAAAGCACAAATACAATAAAATCATTAAAACAAGGATAAGATTAAGCAATACAGGAGTGGGGTATAATTATGTAGAACATCTAGAAAACACTGCAGTTGATCATAAAACTTAACCTTAAGTAATCTAGTAGTACCAGAAACATAAAGATGAAATTTTTTTCCATCTTACTAAGTTAGGATGCCAACTTACTCATAGAGAAAACTTTTTCTTGATTGTAAATGCTGAGGAGGAATTTTTCATACTTTTTTTTATATAAGAGATCAATATAAGGAACAGTGTACATGATTATATTTCTACTTCTTGACTATTATGATAAAATTTACAAGTAATTATATCTCAAAAAAAAGTCAAAAGTATAATGTTAAATTATATACAGGCAATTTTGGTGTACCAAAATGATACAATCTGGATATGATGCTTTTTTATTATTTCACTGGATTGACTATTCCCAACTATTTCAGTCAGGTATTAGTTCTTTTTTGTTGTTTTTACTTTTTGGCAGACATTGACATGATAGTTTCTAGACTTCTAACATATATTGAATGAGAAAGTGTAACGATAAAAGGCTATTATGAATTCATTAACATTTTTATGTACATTTGTATTTTATTCATAAAAGCTAACTACTGACATTTACTGAGCACTAATTTTGCATCAGATATTGATTTGTTGTTTATATAGATTCTGATGGTTTGAAGACTAATATAATGTGAATTTCATGAAGGCTGAAATTTCTCTTTTGTTTACTGGTATATCTGCCAGTTCCCTCTACTGGAAAGTTACTATTTTTTTCCTTTGTAATTAATAAATACCTTATGGGGATATAATTTAAAACTGTAAATGTCCTGTTTCTTATTATACTTTTGTACTTTAGTTTTAGAATTCATTGCCTGAAGGAACTGTAACTATGAGGGTTGCCAAGTAGAAAATTTCTAACTCCATTATTCTTTCTACACATATTAGCTGTAAGAACTTTCCCTTATCATTTATTAGTGTAGATGCCTGAATTCTTATTTCATTCAATGGGTAATAGTCAGTTACTATCACTAGTTTGCTCAAATTTGGTCAGGTGGGAGTCCCTTCAGTCTTATTTAGTCTTTTTGCCATGTCTCCATCATTTTTTGAACGAACATGTCCTTTCGGCCCAAGATATTCCTAGCCCCATTCCTGGAATCAGATATTTCTCTAAGGAGTCCAGGTTCTTTTTAGTGAGACATTGAATTTAGAAACTAAGATCTAGAGATTAGTAGTGCTTTTAGTTACCGGAGTGTTCTTGCTTCTCAACTCTTGCTGACAGTTAAAAAACAGAGCTATGTGTATATATACATATAACTATTCAAAAATATGTGACAGGAGAAAAAAAGCAGTATTACTAAATTAATATATTTTTATGCAATTAAAATATGTTTATAGTTAAATAACTAAATATTGTAGGTCACCATTAATATTACATCCTAAGCATATTTATAGTGGTCAAAACTTTTTATTTAGATAACAGATTATGTCCTTATATTTGGGGTTGCCATACATTCTGATATATATGCAGTTTTCATCAAGGAGGAGAATATTCCTGGTTTTAAACATTCAGAGCAAAATTTACACTCTGATATAGTAGAAATGGATATGCATTTGAGATCTATAGTGTTAAATGCTCCTGTCCCACAGGTAACTTAGGATTTATGAACAAGTGGATTCATAAAGAGCATTTCAAGAAACATTCATGAGTAGAGAGGCTTCTATATGTGGAAATTATATGGAAATATTAGTGTAATTTTAGTTTTCAAAAAAGGAGCTGAAACATTCTATTATGTCATTGTTTTAGATCATGATTATCAATTATTGACCAGAATTCAGTCCTTTTTCCTCTTAGAAATAAAAGTATAGGAACTCAGTCCTTTCTTGTCACTTAATTTTCTTATGAATCTTTTGTGCTTTGGTATAGCACAGGATACAGAAAATATTTTCATGGGTTACTAGTTTCTCATTAAATTTATGATTATACATGAGCTCTCAGTGCTGCCTACTGGCTGATTGTGTCACTCTAGCAAGTTTGCTTTCCTACAGACAATGTTTCTCAATCTTGTGGAAAGTATTCATCCTTTTTAAAGAAAATAATCTTCTTGTTATCTGATGTTAACACTGTGGATGCTCACATCCTGATTATAGTGCTAACTGCTAAGGTACAGATCTTTTGAATTCAGCATGCCCAGACCGCTAGGTGCTTTATGACTCAAATCTTCCATCATAGTTTTTGTATCTCAACTCCTGTGACCCTTTCTTGCAGCAAGCTGAGCCATCATTTGGCCTTCACTTGGCAAGAACACAACATTTATATAAGTCTACCCCTGCTCTTTTCTCGTTCAGTCTACAACTATTAATTCACACTTGCTTCTTGGTTATAAGATAGTCATTAACATGATCCAGAATATGCTATTATTTATGAAAATGTATTCAGAAATTTATAGGATAATTTAATTTCAAATATCAGTATCCTAACAAAAGAGAAAAGACTGATACACAAGTTAAAGTTCATAGTTAACAAAAACACATTACAGAAAATACAAGGAGTATAAAAAGAAGACTCAGATCCCTCATAATCACAGAACCCTAACACAGACACTGTTAGAGGACTAGAATTAACCAGTCTTCTATTTTTGTTTATGCATATAGGCATTTTTAGATTTTGTAATTATAATGTATATATCATTTTACATACCTCCTTTTTCCAGGCTACCTATAGGTTGGTTGTCTCCATTTATCCTGCCTTAGGAGTAAATTAAAAAAGCAAGAAATATCATTCAGTAACTCTGTATGATTAGTGTGCTAAAAATCAATTATATTTAGAGTATATTTGTTTAGGGAACCATAGTTGCATTGTATCAATATACATATCTGTAATAATCAAATGTCATAAAAAGAACACAGATTTATTTTAGAACTACTAAGTTATATAAGGTCTGCACTTAAATATTTTTTTTATAATTAATAACAAAGCACTATCATTTATAAATCTGTTCATCAGTTGAACATCACACATAATTTTAAAGTTTTCATATTTTTGTCTGTGTATTGATAGCAAAAGAAGATTTCACTGAAGCAGTAAAGTACCTAAAAGGATATGTTGTCACTGGAATTTATTCTGAAGATGATGTTTCGATACTGTAAGTTTATTGGTCTTCTAATTTTAGGGAAGAAGGACTTTGTAAATTAATATATTGCTTGTCTTTACACAGTTAATGAAGAAGATAGTGCAGCAACATAACTAAATTTTTAATTTCCTTCTCTGGGAAGTGCCACCTGGCTATTTAGAATTTCTAGATATTCTTTTACTTTAGGCTAGAGCCCCCTCAGGGGCAACTTTGGATTTATATTACTTCATCTTCCTATCAAATTTTTCCTTTTCATATTCTGTTACCTGAAATTTGATTCTTTGGAGTTGTCATATTTTGGACAGGTGAAGGGGAATTTTGCTTCTTGAGTGTTTGGGTTTTGATTTGGTACCAAGGTATACATATATACCTTTCCGTATTTCCAGATTTCTCCCAGAATTTTAGTTGCAACCATAACCTATAGTCCTACCTAGTTTTAAGTTATTGCTAACATACACTTAGTGGTTTTAGCCACTGAAATTGCTTTATTTGTAGAGTTGGGGGCTCCTATGAACTACCAAATATTTTTGTTACTGCAGAATGAAAGACTGAACTGAAAATTTGGAGATTATGATTAATCTGCATTAATGGCTCATTTTCAGAAGCAAGTGGTTTGCCTTTCTTATGTGTTGATTGTAATATCATTAATTATGATTTCCAAGCTTAAACCTTTCATCCTGAGCACTGGCGACAATATATGCTTTTGATGATCAAGCTTCTGTTCTATCCATGAAGTTCGTAATTTTTTAAAAGTAAATACTGAACTCCAGATCTTTAGGAAATGTGACTTATTCACCTACACATGGACAGTCACCCACTCTCTTCTTTTCTGCTGTCATTGTGCATTCAATTGTGTCCCAAGTAACTAGACCAGTACTTTTCAGGGTGTGTTTTGTTTATAACCGACTGGTCAACTAAAAGGGTCCTGCAGGTAGTCTGATGACTGGCCTCTCTTTTCGCATTTATATTATAATGTCTGTACTTTGTTCTAGCATGAATTACGTTTTTATGATGTAAACGTGACTACCTCATTGGTAATTTCACACAAAGCATTTTTTTTCCTAATTAGGGATGTTCTTTTAGGTTTAGTTATAGTAAAAGTCGTGATAGGAGGGAGCAGATCTGGGCTCTGTCTGTTTCAGTGGAGAGAGCACAAGCTCTTTATATGGAGTACCTCAGTTTGACTTCTCTCTCTGCCATTTATCATTCTCTGAGTCCTGGTTTCCTTATCTGTAAAATGGGGGTGATAGTGGCTCTTTCAAAGGGCTGTTGGTTAAATAAAACCTTAATTAAAAGCACCTGGCGTAGTCCCTGCAAATAGGTTTCTAATAAATGCCTGTCTTCCTGCTCAGCATATGGCAAGCAGTCCAAAAAGGTTGAGAACCATTCATTTTGTTCCCCATTCTGTTTAGACATTTTCTTGAGTAAGTTGTCTAGAAAAAAAGTCTGGCTAGATTATTATCTGTTGCTTTCTTTTAAGCTAGGTTGTCAAGGCTTCAGAAGATAAATTTGTCTGTAAATTTAGTTTTGTTTTTTTCTTGGTAGTGGGGCTATCCATTTGCTGCCTCCCACTGTGACCTCTTGGCCTCATTGTTCATATTTTTGATGACTTGCTATATTTTAGTTGAAAATTTTAATACTATATTTCTCCGTAGGTCAAATAAATATACTGCAACTCTTCCAGCTCTGCTGCTAGCCAGACACAAAGAAGGCAAAGTAGAGAGCATTCCATTAGCTAACAACCATGTGCAAGACATAGTTCAAATAATAACAAATTCATTACTGGAAACATTTGTGAGTATATTTTATAATAAGGGTGTTATTTGAAATAAGGATATCTAGATCAGTGACAGGTAGTTTAATATGTGACTTGTCAGCTTCTGTTGGCATAGGGCATGATGTTTGTGAGCTGAGGATTCATTGGTTGCTCTCTTTTATTATTCACTCATTATGCATACAGCTTCTATAGTCCATTGCCAAAAGTTTACATGTCTTTGGATTATTTTTCTTGCAGAGACTATTGTGGCTGATGGCCCATTGAAGTACTTAATCTAGGCTGAAAATTAGTATAAAGTACATGGATTCCTGAGAGTCAGACTACTCAGCTTTAAATCCTTGCCTGATTCCTTACTGGCTTTATGTGTAACTTCCCTATGGCTGAGTTTCCACATGTGTAGAATGTAGGTGATAATAGCATTTGCTGCCAAGAGTTACTGTAAGGACTAAATGAGATATGTATATAGTGCATATGTTCAGTGTTTGGCCCCTGGTAACCATTCAGCAAAGGTTAGCTACTATTCTTATTATATACACAGTTTTAGAACAGAATGTTGACTTAATGAAAGTCTCCCTTTTCAATGCTTACTTTGTATAATAGTGGATTCAGAGGCACAAAAGATATAATCTGCATTTCTTGATTTCAGTTGGTTTGTATTTATATTAAACATAGTTAGATTATTATAAATTTGTGCTTTTCTATGTTTATAAAGTGATATTAGGAGCACTATTAGCTATAAATATTGAACGAATATTCTGTTATTTTTATGTTTTTTGTCATGGTGATCTAAATGACATATTTTAGGCCCAAATAAATGACTGTGGTTCTAATCATTAAGTCTTTTGTCACCTTGGTTCTGTTTCCTCACCACCCCCCACCAATTAAAGTTACAGGTTATAATTAATCAAATTATTAATACTTTCAAGATGTAGTTTTCTAAATTACTTAGTAAAGTAACAATTTTGTCTTTAACAACATGTTATTAAATGGATATTTTTTAGCATATACATAGTGCGATATTTTTGGCATTGTTATAAGCCTTCAACTATTTTTTCCAGGTAATACAGAAAACTATAAAGAAGAAAGTTAGAATTAACCATAACCTCTTTAACTAAGTTTAAATTTGGGGATATATTTTCCCAAACTTTAGAAAAATTCTGTGTGTATATGTGTTTATCTTTTTATATTAAGGGGTATTTTCATTAAGAAATAAAGATAGGTATCTTGTTTTTTAAATATCTGCCTAATATTCTGTTGTACTAAAAACAATTTAATCAGTTTTCTTTTGATGAATATCTAAGTTGTCTTTAGTTTTGTTTTACTCAGGGATCATACTTGTAGGTAATCTTTGTTTATTTCCATGATTCAGTATTTGTGGTAAATTCATAGAATTTGAATTGCTATTCCAAAGGGTAGGCACACTTTTAAGGCTTCTGATACTTATTCCTGTTTTGCCTGACAGAAGATTTGTATTACTTTACTCTTTTTGCCTAAAAGATAGATAAAAATTGATGTCTGATTTTTTTTCTTGAATATTATATTCTTTAAGGCAGAGAAACTGTGGGCAAACTTATCAAAATCTGTTCATTGCTTAGGCAAGCACTGCATTATGTCAGTGTTTTCTTCAACAATGTTTTGGTTTACAGTGTTCAACTAAATGCTGAACAGCTATAATAAGAATTATTTTGCTTTTAGTGTGTGACCTTTTGTAAATTCTAAAACCCTAAATTGGTTATTAAATTTCTTAAAGCTGCTTTGTGTTGGGGGTTAAGTCTAGAGCCCGTAGTGCCTGCGACATCCAGCAAGCAGCAAGCTCATCTCTTGGCCTGCGCTTAGGTGCTGGGAAGACTTTGGTTCCCTCATTTGAACAGGAAGGAGGAGTGGGTGACCAGATGGTAAACAAGTGTTATATGGCATCACATTTTTTATTTAACAAATCTGATGACAAATTAGTCTAGGTAAATAATGCCCAAATGATAACTAACTAATAAGCAATGATATATCCAAGGCTGTCACACTTTGAACTATTTGTTAGGAAATATGTTTAGTATTTTTTCTCAGATACATTGAGTTCCTTTTTTACGCTTTTATTATGAATAAGAATACCAGAACCCATATAATTATAGCTTCTTACATACTCAAATAGCCAAAGGTCACTTCCAGTTACCATGTTTAATAACCTTTTTTGTTTCTCCTTTAGCTTCTCAGTAACAATCAAAACTATTAACTATGCCATTCCTTTTTAACAGTCTCTCTTTCTCTGGCTTTTGCAATTCAGTCCTCTCTAGATACTCCTTCAACCTTCTGGCCACTCTAGGGTTACATCCTCAACCCTTTTTTTTTTCTTTTGCTATGTTCTTCCTTTGGGAAGTTTTATCCATACCCATAAATCCTACCATCATTGTACGAGCTGATGATTCCTAAATCTTATTTCTAATTTTAACTTCTAAACTCACAGACTCTTTGTCTCTCTTTTCTGGCAGATATTGGAAAGAGCAGAGCCCGTCACTGGTCTGTCATTGCACAAATTCATATTCCAATCAGTCATCCTAAAACAGGCCTAACCATGTCACTCATTTGATAAAAAATCTCAGTATTCCTGGGAACTAGAAAACCTGTGAAATCATTTTCCCACCTGATCTGACAGCCACATTGGCCTCTTGGATGCCTAAGTCTGGCATATTTCACTTTCATTGTTCCCCAGATATTATATATACCTTAACACCTCTCTGCCTATTCTTATCATGCTCTCTATATCTGGAAACCCTACTTTAGCACACACCTTAGTCTGTCAAGATCTTATTCCTTATCCAAGGCCCAGATCAAATATCACTATCTAAAATCATTCATGAGCTCCCTGACCTTGTTTTTTTAGCTTAATTTTGAGCCAACAGGTTTCTTATTTTTATACATTAAAATTTTTATTGGATTATAAAAGTTTGCATACCTATCTCTTCTAAAGTATGAATTCTTTGAGGGCAGGGAAAATATTTTATTTCGTTTTGGTTTGGTACCTAGCATAACATTTTGAACTTTGTTGTTCTTAGTAAATGTTTGAATTGAGCAATGGTAACTTGATCTTAACCTAATGTTTCAAATCTGTTGAGTGAGGAGATCTGCTGGCTTGATAAGATCAGTCCCTTTTAGGAAGGGCATATAGCTCACATAGAAGGTTAAAGATTGATAGTTAACACAAGAAAACAACATAGAAGAATTTGGAGAAGGGATCTGAGATTTAAGTCATGAAAGAGGAAGGTGTGAGAAACTTTTAAGTGTAGAAGAAAAAGAATTTAAAGAAAATAAGAACTGGCAGAGGAAAGTGGCCTTGAAAACAGATTTTAATGTTTTAGGATGATGAACTAGTAGTGTATTCAGTGGTGGTTGGCACCATGAAAAAAATAAAGTTGTTTAATGGGATTTCTAGTGGGATCCAATGAAATGTGAAGCTGATGAACAGGATGCCTAGGTGCTAGTTTCAACGCTTCTCCTGTTAGCCTTGTGACTCTAGCAAGTCGCTTCTCTTCATTGGTTTCCTCATGTGGTTTCCTCAGCTGGGGATTATCTAATAGAGGATGATTTAATCTAGCTTATAAGTATATCCAGAATATAAAGTAATAGATATGGAACTAAAAATGAAAAATGGTAGACTTTAATATTCTAAGTCATAGCTATTTTTAATTCTAATATATTGACATTGTTAGATGCTCTTTCCAATTCTTGTCAATAATACATTGTCTTTTACAACCACATAAAAATGGTTACTTTTAATAAAAAATAAAAGGATTAGATTTCTTATTTTTTATTAATTTTTTGTTATTTTAAACCCCAAAATAAGTGACTGTTTTAGCATATTTTTGGTTATTTTAATTATGCTAAAAATCTATGATATTGAAACAAGATTTTATTTTTATTTTAAGTAATCATAGATATTAAAAGATATCTTTAAAGCTCGCTTATATTTTTTAAAAAAATTTTATGTTAGATGAAAAATATAACAAGAGTTTTGTCTTGTGTGTGTATGATGGTTAGTCCAGTCCAGATCTTAGCATAAGAAATCATTGTAAAATGGGGAGCTCCTTTAAATTAATTTACTTTAAAATCCTATTAGTAGTTTTCTTTTGAAAATAACTAATTTATTATTAAGATAAAGTGGGCTTAAATAAAAACTTGAGATGTAATTATTAGTATAGCAGATTTCTCCTTAAATGAAAATATGTTTGAATTACATTTACAAATAAAATTGCATAAGTAATTTGAACATATTTTCTATGATATGTATCATTGCTCTCCATGTTGTTGTTTTCACAGCCAGAAATCACTGTGGAAAATCTTCCCACTTATTTAAGGCTTCAGAAACCATTACTTATTTTATTTAGTGATGGCAGCATAAACCCTCAGCATAAAAAAGCAGTATTGACACTGGTAAAAGGGAAACACTTGGATTTAGTTACCCCTTGCTGGCTAAATCTGTAAGTATATTTTTATTAACATTTAAAAGGTAAAGAAAGTATAACTATAACTATTTCTTTAGGAAATGAAGCTCTCTACCTTCAAAGTTAATATTTTGGGACCAATGAGTATATCATCATAATATTTTAGTAACAAAACTCCCTCAGATGGTCTAAAATGATCTTGTTCTAGATTTTGTTCTACAATAATTTTTTTCCTTTGTAGTATTTTTTCAGCTTTATTAAGGCATAATTGACAAAATTATATTTAAAGTATACATTGTGATGACTTGATATATGTATACATTGTGAAAAGATTCCTTCATCTAGGTGATTAACACATCCATCACATTATCACCTGTTTGTACACACATATAAATTTGTGGGTGGGATGAGAACATTTAAGTTCTCTTCTCAACAAATTTCAATTATATAATATAGTGTTATCAACTACAGGTGAAAGTTTGTACCCTTTTCCCAACCTCTGCCTATTTTCCCCAACCCCCAGTCTCTGGCAACCACTTTCTACTGTTTCTATGAGTTTGATTTTTTTTTTTTTTACATTCCACATATACAAGATACTGTGCAGTATTTGTCTTGACTTACTTAACATAATGCCTGTCTATCCATCTTGTAGCAAATGGCAGGATTTTCTTCTTTTTTGTGGCTGAGTAATACTCCATTGTGTGTATATGTATGTGTGTATATGCATATATACACATGCACCATATCTGCTTTATTCATAATGTTGCAATGAATATAGGAGTGCAGATATCTGTTCTCTTTGATAATCCCATTTTCATTTTTTTTTCTGGATCATATAGTAACCCTATTTTTAATTTTTTGAGCAACCTCGATACTGTTTCTCATAGTGGCTGCACCAATTTATATTTCTACCAACAGTGCAAAAGAGTTTCCCTTTCTTTACATCCTCACTAACACTTATCTGTTGTGGTTTTGACGATTGCCATTCAAACAGGTGTGAGGTGATAGCTCATCATGGTTTTAATTTGCATTTCCCTAATTATTAGTGATGTTGAGAATATTTTCATGTACCCTTTGGCCATTTGTATGTCTTTCCAAAATGTTTATTCAGTTCTTCTGCCTGATATTAAATTGGATTGTTTGGTTTTTGTCATTTATGAGTTCTTTGGTTATTTTGGATTTTAACCCCTTATCAGATTGATTTGCAAATATTTTTTCCTATTCTGAAGGTTGGCTTTTCATTTTGTTTTGTAGTTCCACTTGTTTATTTTTGCTTTTGTTGCCTTTGCTTTGGGTGTCATAGAGTAAATTTTAAAAATAATAATTTTTCTGATTAATTTTTTTTTCTGATTGTCCATTGAGAAAATTTTGGCAAATACAGAAAAATAAACATTGTGATATTTTGGCATTTTTCTTTGCTTTTTATACCTCTGTAGTTTTGAAATGTAGCCTAAAATGTTACAGAAAGTTTTTAGTGCATTCACCTACATATTTCTGAATATATTTTCTAGATATATGACATGTATTACCTCTAATGTCTGTGATCATAGTTCGCATATGTACACACTATTCATTCTTCAGATTCATCAGCTGTAAGACATTTTTACATTTTATTTTTAACTCATTTGAGTTCATTAACAGTTTAACCTACTGCTTGAGGCAGAATTTTTTCAGGTAATTATCCTTGTAGGTATCTCAAAGTAAAATAGTATTTTCCATAATGTGGAATGCGCTGTATTAGGAAAACTAGGATCTTAAACTTATGATTTCCTTGTATGATTTTTAAAATATTTGTAATTTGAAATTCTTTTGCTTCAAAGAAAAATTATTTTATTTGGAAAAGAAGTATTACAAGTATCTTGTTATTTTATAGTTTGCAACCATTTAATTTTTTTAACTAACATGTGATCAAGTACTTGGCTAAACTTTGGAAAGAACCTATTGATTATATTAATTGTCAAGCCTGTTTTTCATTAAAACTCTGGCTGCCTTTTTTTCTCCTTGGAGAAATACAGTGCCCTATGTTAAAAGAAACTTTTTAATATAGACCTCATGGGTTTTTAGGACCTTTTTCATAAAATAAACTTATATGAACTAGCATAATACTATATTTAAAGGTTAGTGTTCTACAAACTATCGCTTTCATTATTTTGTTACAGAAAGAAATATCAATTAACATGTTCAATTGCTGCCTTTTGTAGGAAGAATACTCCTGTGGGGAAAGGAATTTTGCAGGCATATTTTGATGTTCTGCCTCCCCTTCCTCTTCTTGTTGTGGTGAATCTGCATTCAGGTGGTCAAGTATTTGCATTTCCTTCAGACCAGCCTATAACTGAACAAAACCTTTTATTGTGGCTTAAGAAGTTAGAAGCGGGACTAGAAAGTCATATCAGTAAGTTTTGTTAATACACACAGTTCTGTATTTTCTTTCATAGATTTTTAGACTTGAATTATAGCTAATGAATTGAATTGTAATATTTTTAAGTATCCTAAATGTTAATATGTTGGTAGTATTGTCTGTGGGACAGTCTCCTATGTAGTAGGTATTATTACCACAAAAAATAAGTACCATTGTATTAAACTTAATAATGGCTAACACTTATTAAATGCTTACTAGTTATCTAGTACAATGCTTAGTGATTCAACATGCATTATCTCATTTCATTTTCACAAGAGTCATATGAAGTATGGTAACCTATAGAAGAGTTATGTAACTAGTTGAAAGTCATATAATTAACCAGTAAATAAGGAAACTTGGATTCCAACCTGGATGTCTTTGACTCCAGAGCCAGAATTTTGAACCACCAAAAAATAGATCTTGATGCATAGAATTTATGATGCTGGCTTATCACATGCCATAACTACCATTTTTCTAAAACATATGTGTATCTATACTTGTGGCACACATGCATATGTTAATTTATATACAACGGGCAACAACAGACCTGTTGCTGTAATTTATAAATAAGTTAACGTGTAATAACGTAGATCTTTAGTATATTGAGGAAATAGTGTGAAATTTGATGAAATGACAATTCTAAGGAACTATCCAAAGATTTTGTTATTGGATACCAGATAAACTATGTTATAAATTTTGACACTGTCCCATGATAGAATCCTGAAATAAGGGGTGTATCTGTATATGTGAATATACATGTATAAGTTTACACACACAGTTCTGGTTTACAGACTCCAGTATTATATTGTTTCATAGCCAAGATGCATAGTGTATATTTGTATATATTTAACCAAATACTTTAAGTATCAGTCATTGTAGCTCACCTCTTTTTCCCAGGTAGTCTGTTTCATTTCTATTAAGTTAGACAGTTTAATTACATTATGTTTAGCCTATAGATAGCATTTTTATATTGAAATATAATTCACATACCTTAAAATTCACCCTTTCAAAGTATATAATTCATTGGTTTTTAGAATATTCACAAGGCTGTGTAACCATTTCTGCTATTAAATTCATATTTTCATCATCCCAAAAAGAAATCTCATATCTATTAGCAGTCAATACTCATTATCCCCTACTCCCAACCCTTAGCAACCACTAGTTTACTTTGTCTTTATTAATTTGCCTAATGTGGACATTTCATGTAAATGGAATCACAGCGTAGGTTTTCAAGGATCATCTGTATTAGTAGTTCATTGTTGTGGATGACTAATACTCAGTTGCGTGGATATACCACATTTTGTTTCTCCATTCATTAGTTGATGGGCATTTAGATTATCTCCACCTTTTGGCTGTTACAATAATGCAGCATTATTTTATGTACATATTTTAATTCTGTCAATACACAGATGCCTTACGCCAGTACCACACTGTTTTTAATACTTCAGCTTTGTAGATTTTAAATTGTGATATTTGATTCCTTCAAGTTCGTTCCTTATTTCCATGATTATTTTGGCTCTTTTGGGTTATTTTAGATGATATTTTTAAGTCTCAATTTTCTGAGCTAATTTTTAACTCATAATCTGGAAAGAGGCCTTTCTTTGGTTAATGCTCATCTCTGACTTCTTTAGTCTAGCCACCCAGAATTAGGGGTCTTTCGGTTGTGGCTCTTGACCTCTAAAGATAGTCTGATCACTTCTCTATCTGCATTGCTATTTTATAGAGTCAAATGAATGTTGTCATTTTGCAGCTGCTGTGATTCAGGCCCCATGGACTGAATAAGTCAAATAGGATTATATGACGCTAAGGCTAGAGTACCTCTCAAATGGAATTGCTTTTAAAAAGTTAGTAATATTCAGAGACACACAAACCTGAGCCTCCTTGATTACTGTGTGGCTCCTAGACATGTCTTTCTTTGTTTCCTCCTCTACAACTATAAAATGAGATTACTAGTTCCTACTCTGACATCATGTATTTATTTTAAAAAATGAAATTTTATATACAAAAGTACTTTGTAAAGTGTAAAATCTAAAGCATTATCACAATTCACATAAAGATCCTTTTCTACAAGGAGCATCTTGAGCGCCTTTGATTCCTCAACTCAAACCATTGCCAAGAGGAAAAAATTAGAATTATTGTTCTGAGTTTCCTGAGAAACTGGTATATCTTCCTTCAGTTTTGTTCATGAATGCTATTGCCAAATCAACTTGAGGAGTTTTCATTATTTCTTGGTATCCTTGCTCCTAGTCTTATGTAATTCATGTAGCCTCTGCAGGAGGGAAGAAGCAGACCAAGCAGCACTTGTCTGCTTTGGGTCCTGTTTTCTGTGCCAAAAGGACCTACTCTCACCACTCTTTGGGAGATGGATATGAGATGAGGGTCTTGCAACTACTCCTGGAATAGCCCTAATCTGTGCATGGTGCCACAGCAGTCTACCTCACCTTGATTGCTGCATGTCTTAATTTTCGTAAAGTTGTGACCACTGGCTATTTTTAGTTGAGAATTACACTTAATTTTGGTCAAAACCTTTTTAGGCCTTGTTTTTTTCATTTTTAAAATTGAAATAATAATTGTACTTACCTAATGAAATTTTAAGGATTAAATGGATAATGCCTTGTATATAGTAAAGGCTCAATAAATGTTAGCTATTATTATCATTACTAATTTGTGTCCAGTTTTAGGTATTTTATCATCATCTCAGAACACTAGGCTACAGTGTCTACTTTTAAAAAACCTGCTATATATGTCCTATGGTTTAAATTAAACTTTTCTTTAAAATACTTTAAATTAATAAAGGTACTTTATCTGTATATTGCAAATGACAGTGATTCTTACCTCCTGCCCATTCATTATATTCAAGAAAATATTTTATCTCCTTATCACTTTTGAATCTGCTAACCTGGATAACAGTAATTTGAAACATCGGATACATTGGTAGCCTAAAGTTAATACCCTGCTGATGTTCCAGGTACTAGAATTTTATATAATTGAGTCCAAGTGAAGAAATATATATATATCAGTGAGTACAGATATACTGCATACGTGTTTATGCAGATATTTGTTTGAATTTTAATTTACTCTAGGAAATTAGAATTTATATGAATTTCCTAGGCTTCTAAAGATATTTTTATGACTTATGAGAGATGCCTAATTTTGTATTTTATGAGCTTTTTTTTCATATAAGTTCATTTTTATGTAAGTTCATTTTTTTCATATAACATCTTTCACTGGAATTTTTACTGGAATTTTATTTTTTAAAGGTTTACTTTGCAAATTTCCTTATATTTCTCAAAATAGTATTTTAAATGGACCATTAAAATTTTAAATTATTTTGTAAAATCTGTTTACTAAATGGAGAAAAGTTAGCTAACTTAACTTATGTTATTATATATTATCACGTTATCAAGCTTAAATCAGTTTTCATCTTCTAATGACCAATGTTTTCAAATGATGTTTAGATTTATTACCGTGAAGCCCATCTAAGAAATTGTTCAATGCCTGTTTATAGTACAGTTGATTTCACAGCAACTTTTAAGTATTCCTGTCTATAATTACTTTATAAAATAAACTTGTTTTCATAAAGTGTGTGCAAAGAATGTCAGTCAAAAGCTTCAAAAGCAGAAAATCCTTGTTAAAATGTAAGTAAATACTTGTCTAAATAGTAACATAAGAAATATGTATGTACCAAAAATGTTTTTTGGAATGATTCATAAGAAACAGCCCCAGTTCTTTGTGATAAAGACAGCGGTAGGATGGGAAGCAGAAAATACTTTTTCATTTTAACTTGTATCTGTGTGGTAATCTCATAAGCATATTGCTGTTTTTTAAAACCTCAACAAGAGCTGACAGAGAGATTATGGACTTTTTATTTTCTTCCTATTAATACTAACCTTTATTTAGAATATAATAGATTGCAAATATAATATAAAAGATGAAAATGGCTAGTAATGAGAAATATATTGTTTCTTATAATATATAATTTTTTAAATCTGTTCATCTTTAACCCTTGATTGTATGTATCTTTTTTCTAGCAATTTTACCTGCCCAGGAATGGAAACCTCCTCTTCCTGCTTACAATTTTCTACGTATGATGGATGCTGCAGCATCATCTCATCATCCTGCTAGGAAAAGTCCTGAGTGTATGAAAGAAACTGATGTTCAGGAGAATGATAAAGAACAACATGAAGATAAATCAGCAATCAGAAAAGAACCAATTGAGACATTGAGAATAAAGCACTGGAATAGAAGTAATGTATTTAAAGCAGAAAAATCATTCAGGCATGATAATAAAGAGTTATGATGCTTTAAAAGTGAGCCATTTTTATAGGGCTGTAGAAAGCTTTCCAGCGTCTTTTTGGCTTATTTGATAGACTTAAGAATTTGTTTCATTAAAAAATAATACTAAGTCATTTCAAGTTTCTAGACCAGTGCTATTCAATAAAAATATAAAGTGAGCCATATATGTAATTTAGAATATTCTAGAAGCCACACTAAAAAAGGTAAAAACAATGAGGTGAAATTAATGTATTTCACTAAGTGTACCTAAAATAGTTCAGTTAACAAAAAAATGAGGTATTTTACATTTTTTAAATATCAGGTCTTCAAAACCCGGTGCATATTGTACTCTTATTGCATTTCTCACTTTGGAGTTGCCACATTTCACGAGCTCATGACTACCACTGTATTGGACAGCTCACCGCTAGACAAAAACTGGTATAATTAACTTATTTCTTATCCAGTCTGTTTTGAATTCTAACCACAGTTGACTCCATAATGAAATCATATGGATGATAGTTATATTTTGTTGTAGTCATGATAAGACCAGTGCTTCTTAAACAAGAAGCAGTTTTGCCCCCCAGGGGACTTTTGACAATATCAAGGGACATTTTTGGTTAGGGATGCTACTGGAATCTAGTGGGTAGAGGCTAGGAATGTTGCTTAAACACCTGCTGTACATTGGATGGTCTCCCACAACAAAGAATTATCCTACCCAAATGTTAATAGCGCCAAGGTTGAGTAACTCAGTCAGTATGCTAAACTAACCTGTGTAGAGCGGGCTCCTTGAATTAGCTCGTTTTTCTCAGCTGCTGTGTTCAAAAAAATCTTGGATATTAAAGATATTTATGAGTTGTTCAAAAACTAAATGTATATATCCTGAACAATAAGAGTTTGCAGATCAGTAAGTGCCTATCTTTGATAACTGAAATGAGTCAAATAGGTATACCTTGGGATCTGTGCCTCCACTTAATGTGTGGAAAGCTGCAAGAGAATGTTACTCTCCTTGACAAGAAAAGAAATCATAACTTACACCCTTCAAAGAAGGCTACCAAAAAAACAATTCCAGAGTGAAAAGCCCTTTCAAGAAGAGACAGGATACATGAACTGTTTCACATTTGGCAGAGAATAGGAGGCTGCCACTAAAGCAAGCAAGAAATTATCAAGAACTTGAATGAGTTTAAGATTTTACCCTACCTGCAAGTTATGTTGGCTTGTCACAATTTCCTGAACTGGAGACAAAGGAATATAGCATTCCTCAGAGTCAGTATTTGTGCTGGTTTCCTGATCCCCAGTCCCCAACAATGCAGTGAGAAAAAGACCAGGTGACACCTATAAATGTAGTGGGTTGCATACCAGGGGAAGAACTCTGAGCTCAGGGAACCTAATTATTTTATAATGGGTATTAGTAATGCTTTCCTTTTGCTCTGGAGGGTAATCAAACCTAGTAGAGAGTAATCAAACCTAGGTTTCTTCTAGAGAGAGATGGCGTCTCTCTTTTTCCAGGCTGAAAAGATAGTCCAGAACAAAGGCAGGCAGTGCCTCTATTACAAATCATTCAGGAACATGAGAGACCCAGGAATAATTGTCTCCTAACATAAACCAGCTACGTTTTTAAAGAATTCTTTATAGGCCAAGTGTGTACTGAATAGCTTAGAATAAGTGGGAGCTCTGACATAAGAGTAGTTCACATTCAATTGGGGATTCCTTTCCACAAGCCTCCACTGGATGCTAATGAGAACGATTTAAGTAGTTGCCTGGTTCTGAGAAGAGATCCCTCAGTTACACAAGCATACAGGTTGTGGTTCATAAAATGATACTGGATGACAGATTAAAACACTACCCATTTCCTCAGACTTTTCTCTTGTATCAGTAAAAGCCATTAGCCACTATAGAAGCCACTATCTCCAGGGCCCACACAAAGATCCATTGCCTCTGGGGGAAGGGTAAATGTAAAACCCTTTTGCCCTAAGGGAGAAGCAGAAAACCTCTTGGGCCCAGGATCCCGCACCAATATCAAGCAGAGAGCTGGTATTACTAGGAAAAGTATAGGAACATCTGTTCAACAGTTGTGAGAAATAGCCATGTTTGGCCTCCGTGGATCTGGAGGTAGAAATTCCGAGAAGGCACCACCCTAGGGCCCAGGTGCACAGGTCCTGTCTAAGTCTGAGAATAGAAATGGATAACCAAGAACTACCTCCACCCATCATCAACGCAATATCAAATAATGAGCAACAGCAGTTTACCACTTTTGAAAGGCGCAAGAATGTGGAACGACAGGTAAGCAGGACTTGCTGAGAGCTGAGCATGGATTCTGAAAACTCTGACACCCAGGTCCAACTCTTAAGTACAAGGTAATAGCAGCCAATCCCTGTAGGAACATGTAGACTGGTATACCAAAGGTAAAAGTAACAAAATCCAAACCCATTTTCAGACTAGATTTACTCAGTTCCCCACACTAATGGCCAGGTGTAAATATGTATCTATTATTTTCCATAAGATGTGTGACCTTCAGTCCAAAATTATAAGACTAAGAAAAAAGATAACAGAAAACAATCCAGTGTTAAAAGATGAAACAAATAACAGCGAAGCTTAGAGATGACCCAGATATTGGAAGACAGAAACTTTAACTATGATTAATGTGTTAAAGGATTTAATGGAAAAGGTGATAACCCTACATGAACAATTGGGGGATTTCAGCTGTGATGAACATGCCAGAAAAAGAAAATGTGCCAACATTTGGTGGGCTCATCAATAGCCTTGGCACAGCTGAGGAAAGAATCTGAACTTTATAAGTCAATGGACATTATCTAAAGTGAAATACAGAGAGAAAAAATGAATGAATAAAATGACAATTCAAAAGCTGTGGGATAATATTAGTCTAACATAACATGCAGTTGGAATTCCAGGAGAGAAAACAAGTACTTAAGAGAGAATGGCTGAGGAATTTCAAAAATTAATGAAAGACAATAAATTACATTGAGATGCTCAGAGAAGCCCAACTAGGATAATTTAAAAATAGACCACCAGGATATAGTCAAATTACTAAAAACCAAAGATGAAGAGAATATCTTGAAGATGGCCAGAACAAAGGAAACATTCCCATTTTCCTCTTTTGTTTGCTTTCTCAATCTCTTTTTCACAACACTTTAAGAAATATAAATGACATTCTTACCTCAGGGGTCATACAGAAACAGGCCATGTGCTGGATTTGGCTTGGTGGCCATAACTTGCCAATCCCTTGTCTAAAGCCAAAGCTGGAACAATATACTGTGAGCTTCATACAAATTTAAAGGTAAAATCTATGGCAGTAACAAATAACAGCACAAAGAACAGGAGGCAAGAAATAGAAGTATACTGTAGTAAGGGTCTTTATGTGAAGTGATATCAACAGTAGAGGTAAATTGTGATAAGTTAAAGATATATGTAAGCCCTTAGCAAACACTAAAAATAAAATTTATAACTAGTTAATAGTGGAAATAAAATGGAATCATAAAAACTCATTCCAAAAGCAGACATGACAATGACAAAAATGGCACAAATAGGAAACACTTAGCAAAATGGTAAACTTAAATCCACCCATAGTACTACTTATATTAATGATCTACACACCTCAAATAAAACCAGAGATTGTAGATAATGATTTTAAAAAAAATTATATAATCTCTGCCAAAAACCCCAAATCTTTAAACACAAAAATGTACATAGGTTAAAAAAAGAATGAGAAGAAAGATATCTTGCAAACACTAATCAAAAGATAGCTAGAGTGGTAGCTATATTAACAGAGAAAATAGACTTCAGTGATAAAGAGGCGTAATATATAAAGAGGTCTGTTCGTCAGGAGGTGTAACAAGTCTAAGTGTGCATGTTTCTAAAAAGGAGATCTTTAAAAGATGATAGACCTGCAAGGAGAAATAGACAACTCTATTAAATATTTGGAAACATCAACATTCTCTCAGTAATTGATAATAACAAGTAAACAAAATCTATAAAGATATAAAAGACCTGAATAACAATCAACTTTACCTAGTTGATATTTGTAGGACATTCCTCTCAACAACAGCAGAATATACATTCTTTTTCAAGTGTACATAGAATGTTCACCAAAGTAGATTATATTATAGGCCATTCAATAAGTCCAAACTAATTGAAGAGATTTAAATAATACAAAGTTTGTTCACTGGTCACAACAGAATGAAACTAGAAGTCAATAATAGATATCTGGAAATTTCCCAAATTTTTGGAAATCAATGTACTTCTAAATAACTTTGGGCAAATAAGGAGTCACAAGAGAATTAGGCAATGTTTGAATTGATTGAAAGTAAAAACCCAACATATCAAGATGAGTGAAAGCTGAAACAGATCTTACAGGGAAATATATAGCACTAAATACTTAGATTAAGGGGAAAAAACCCATAAATCTAAAGCCTTAAGAAATTAGAAAAAGAAGAGTAATTTAGGCCCAAAGTAAGCATAAGAAAGGAAACAACAGTAAAAGCATAAAACAATGAAGCAAAACAGAAAAACAGACAAAAAGTAATGAAATCAAAAGCTGATTTTTTTTTTTTTGAGATGATCAATAAAAATGAAGCCTTAGGCCAGAGTGGACAAGAAAAAAAGAAAGACAAATTACCAAGAATAGGAACAAGAGAGGGAACATTGCTACAGATCCTATAGATATTAAAAGAATGCTAAGGTAACGTGGACAACTTAATGTGTAATACATTTGATGAATTAGGAGTGGACCATTACCATTTTATAAATAAAGTTTTATTAAAACACAGCCTCTCATTTGTTTATACATTATATATGGCTGAGTAGATTCAGCAGAGATTATATCTCACAAGTCTAAAATATTTATTATTTAGCACTTGAAGAAAAAGTTTGTCAATTGCTGATTTAGGTGAGTTAATCAAATTCCTTCAAAATTCCTTCTTGACCTCACTCAAGAAGAAATAGGTAACATTAATTACCCATATCTATTGAAAATTAAATTTGTAATTAAAAACTCCACAAAGAAAGCTCCAGTTCCAGATGGTTTTATTGGCATATTCAACCAAACATTTAAGGAAAAATAATACAAATTCTACACACAGTCTTAAAAAAAAAAAATTGAAGAGGAGGATACACTTGGCATATATTACCATGAAGCCAAACCGAGACAGACAATCACAGATTTATTACAAGAGAAGAAACAACCAGTATCCTTCATAGACTTGGACACAAATTTTAAACAAATACTAAATTTAGTCCAACAATATATGAAAAAGAGACACATCATGACTAAGTAGAGTTTGTATCAAGGATGCAAGGTTGGCTCAGTATTGTCAGGCTTACTTCATTAACATTTTAGAAAATGTCTGCCAAATGCCCAAGTCTAAATAACCATAGTTTGTTCTTTCCAGTAAAAATGGTATTCTGTGAAAAAACAAAACAAAACAAAAAAACAGCTAGTTTAGCTTTCAATGTAATCACACAATTCTTTTTCTGAAGATAAACGTAATACTTTATGATACCACAGAGGTTCTCTGTATGCACTTCCCATTTTATCACTTAACATTAAAAAGACGTACCCAAGTTTCAAAATTTAATAAAATCAATCACGTTAATTTACTGCATCATCAAATATATTAACTGACAATGGATTTTTTTTTTTCCAATATGGCAACTGTCAGAATGACTACTAAACCTGTTGAATTAGGGGAAAGGGGAAACAAAAACCATGATGTTTTTAAGGACATAAGACAGAGAAATTGCCCTTCTACAGTCAATTTTATTAAGTCAGCAAAAATGTTCTGCTGACATTTTAGAAATATGGGAAAGTCGTTTATCTTGGCAATTGTGACTTCACAAACACAGACAAGTCATTTGTGTTTTCCCAAAACATAAATTGCATAGACCACTGTGGGAAACGTACAACGTCAAAATAATTTGTATTTGATGGCTTATCTTTGAGCAAAGAGAGACTCTGTGGATTAAAGATCTCTTGTAAATAAATTGATTATAGTTTAATTATTGTACACTGATTTGTAGACAGAACCAAGGATGGCCAACATGTTCACACCCTATATAATCCTCTCCCCTTGAATGGATGGGACCTTTGGCTTGCTTCCAAACAATAGAATATGGCAATGAATGTCACTTCCACAGTTACATTACAATATGTATATAGGACACATATATCTATCTTGCTAGCATGGATTTACATATTCTGCTTACTGGTTTAATGAAGTAAATAGGAATCTTCTAAGAATTGCAAGCAGCCTCTGGGATCTGAAGGAGACCTCTGGTCAGCAGCCCGCAAAAAATCTGGGGCCCTCAGTCACATAGCACGAGGAAATCAATTCTGCCAACAATCTGGATGAGTTTGGAAATGGATTCTTCCTCATCAAGCCCCCAAATGAGAATGTAGCTTGAATAACCCTGAGCAGAGGACATAGTAAATTTATAACAACTCCTGACTTACAGGAATTGTGAGATAAAAAAATGTCTAGAACTGTTTTTGGCAATGTGAATAAGATGTAGTCCCTTCTTTCATGGAATTTACATTCTAGAGCATGTGAGATAGAAAATAAGTAAATACACAGACAATGATAACCACTATGAAGAAGAGTAAGTCAGAGGGAATTAGGATGTGGTATGGCAGATTTTTAAAAATAGGAAATGGTTAAGGAAAGCCTCATTGATAGGATATTTGAGCTAAAATTTAGAAAGGAAGGGAGCAAGCTTTAGGGTTCTTTGTGGGGTGCGGGGGGAGTTCCAGACAGAGGGACTAGCAAGTGTAAAGGGCCTGAGGTGGGTGAAAGGCTGGTGTTTGAGGAACATCAAGGAAGTCATTGGCTGGGATGTAAAGGAAAAAGTAGTAGAAAATGAAATTGGATATGTAGTTGAAGGTCCTATCATTCAAGGCCTTGCTAACCATGGCAAGAACCTCACATTCTAAGTGTGATAGGAAGCCGTTAGATGGTTTTGTGTGTCCAGGAGAGGGATATGACCTGATTTTTTCAGTCAGAGTGATCACTTTATCTAATGAGCTGAGAATAGACTATAGGTAAGGACAGAAGGAAGCAGAATAGTTAGAAGGCTATGCAACAATCCAGATGAGAGCTGAGAGTATAGTTTGGCCTAGGATGATGAAGGTATTGGGATCCTGGATATATTTTGAAAGTAAAGCTGATAGATTTGCTGATTGATTAAATGTGAAGTATGAAAGAGACAAGTCAAGAATGACACCTAAGAATTTTGGGCTGAGCAACTGGAAGAATGCAACTACTATCAACAGACAGGATAAACAGTAAGAACAGGTTGGGAGGTGGGATAGGGAATCAGGATTTTAACCTGTTAGGTTTAAGATGCCTATTAGACATTCAAGTAGCAATATCAAGTAGTCATAGACTAAACAAATCAAGGATTGAAAGGAGAGGTCTGATCTGGAGATGTGATTTGGGAGGTGCCAGGGTACAGGTAATATTTAAAGCCATAAGACTGAGTGAGAACACAAGGAAATCAAGGCAGGTAGAACAAAAAAGCATTTCAATTACTGAACCTCGGGTATGCCAACGTTTAGAGGTCAGAGAGATAAATACTAGCAAAGGGGACTGGTTTGAGCCAGAGAGAGCAATTTGGGAGTCCTCAGCATGTGGATGTTGTTTAAATCACATTTGATTGGATGGGATCACTTAGTAGGAATGTAGAATGAAAAGAAGGAATCCTTGGAACCCAAGCATTTTAAGCAGCTACCAGAGAGGCAGAGGAAAACCAAGAGAATATGCTCTCACTTTATTGCCTTTAGGCAAGAGACAGGAGTGTCTCATGAAGACTGAGTATTCACTTCTATCAGAAAAGGCTGAGAGAGCAGGATGTGAAAAATGATTTGGCAGCAAGCATTGTTGGTGACCTTAAAACAAGTAGTTTCAGTGTAGAGGTTGTGGGGAGAAGCCAGATTAGAGAGGGCTGAGATGTGAATTGAAAGGGAAGAACAGATACTGAGTGGGCAACTTTCCGGACATTTTGCTATTAAGATAAGCAGAGATATGGGGCAGTGGCTAGAGGGGCATATGAAGCCAGGGTAATTGTTTTAGAATGGAAGATACTTCAGCTTAGAAGGGGATGATCAAACGAAGGAAGTCTTTTCTAAGGGGGCTGGGGCTGGGATACATCATTTAGGTGGAAGGATTGCTCTTCTGTAGAGGAGAGCCACTTAATGACAAAGAGAAGGCAGATGCTTAAATTTTTCCAGCGTTGTCAAGCACGCATGATGGAGTAAGAGTGGGAGAATAGGGGCAGGGGGTGGTGGGAAATGACTAATTGAGAGCTTATATCAGCTAGTTACTAAATGATGGGCTATGGAATCTAAGTCAGATAAATAGGTAAATGAACACAAGAAGAGTCTAAATAGAATGTGAGAAAGTTGTTACATCAATGGATTGAAGATTATGATATGGTGATGACCTAGTGTCCTTTCTAGAAGTTGTGCGTGGGATTTTTAGTCTTAAAATGTTAACATATTTCTGAAGACCTGATTCAATTCTTCTGTGACTCATGGAGTTCCGCTGAAGGAAGCCAAAAGGAAAGACTTGCTTCTGTCAGAATTTTATTCTCTGTGGAGTTTGATGTTTCTGGCTTTAAGGACATGTCAGTCTTGAAGGTCACAACTAAGACTGGTTGGATTAGAATAATAGCAATTTCTGAGGCAGAACTCCAGTTCTCTGCACATTCCTACCCTTTTCTGCCCTCATCTTGCAGTGGCAAATTCTAAGCACCCAGAAAGTCTTTTTGTTCTATCATTACCACAGTTTATCTGGGATATTTTAATGTTGGTTCTCATTGCATTTCCTTTTTTGTAGTTCTAGTTGTTCGTCTGATCTAATCACTGTTCTGAAATAAAGGAGAGAGCAAGAAGGGGCCTTCTACCCATTTATATTAAAATCTTTACTAAACCTGCACAGAGGTGTCTTCTGACTCCATGTCTTTAATATATCTCATCTCTTGCAAATCTTTTATTAAACTTGTTCTTTCAAAATACTCAGCTTTTCTATCCCAGAACTTTATTTCCCATTCCCAGAGGTATAGACAATAGGCAGCCATGTTGTAGGCAATACAAGTGTTACTACACTGAGTTCTGCTCAAAATCATTCTTTCCTGCCACTTTCAGGAATTGCCACAGCGAGTGGTATCTTTCTCTCAGAAGGTGTGCTTTCCCCCTCCACGGCAGTTCTGATTATCACCTCTAAATGTCATTGTCCTTCTTGGTGCTCAAATTAAAATTTCTGTAATAGCACAAAAGAGATCCTTGCTCCATTTGAATTTCTCTTTTCTAAGTTGGAAGACCAGTCTAGCTTCATGTAAGACTCCATGTAAAACTATTTGCTGATAATAAAGTAGTAGAGATAATATTTTGGGTACAATTTTGCCAGTGGTTAAGTGAAGGGCCCACTGACATGTCCATAATGCCATTGGACCAGAATGTCATCTAAGGCATTCAGAATTCACCAAAAGTAGGCACAATTCAAATGCCTGAAGCACATGCAATTGAAAACAATTACTACAAGTGGTTCTAGGAATACGGCAGCCTATGTAATTTGAATCAATCCTGTTATTGAAAATTTTAAATGCTATATACTTTTTAAAAACTTTTAAAAAAAGGATTGAGGGGCTGACAAAAGACCAAAAATTTACCACGCCAAAATCTAAGTGAAAGCAGGAAATGAGAGAAGTAAAAGAAGCACATTAGGTGCTTTCCCTTAAACACATTTGCCTATGTGTATGAACTTGAACTTCAGCTTTTACATGGAGACCAAAGTCAAAGCCCAGGGCCCACCCAAGACGGAAAGTTGGGGCTCCAAAGGGCTATACCTGTGAGGTACAAGTGAACTAGAAAAAAAAAAAACAACCCTTCTCTATGTCTGCATGCTGAACTACGAGGTAAGATATTTTGATGCCACATAAAGCAAAGGAAAAACAAAAAGCAAAGCCATCCCTGAGAACCTGAAACTATATTCAGCCCTGGAGAAGATTTGCAAAACAAACTGACATAACCTACATGGTCCAAAAAAAAAGCACATAAGAAAAAGCCAAGCACACTATGAGTGAGAACTAGCATGAATTAATAGTAAAAACAAATCAATAAAGACTTCAGATATTAAAATTATGAGACACAATTATGCTTACTATGTTTCAAGAAATAAAAGGCAAGCTTAAATATATCTGTAGAAAATAGGTAGCTATGAAAGTCACCAGAGCTGATTTGAAAAAGAACCAAATAAAACTTTTAGAAAAATTACAATAACTAAAATGGAAATTTCAAATTAGATATAGCTGAAAAGAGAGAGGTAACTAAGAGATTAATGATAAAAATTATTCAGAATATAACACAGAGATAAATAGGTTAAAAATGTAGAAAAAAAGATTAAAAGTCCTGGGAGATGAAGTGAGAAAAATTAACACATGTGTAATAGGAGTTTTAGAAGGAGAAGAGAGAATGGGGCAGAGAAGACACACAAGGAGACAATTACTGAGAATTTTCCAGAATGATGACAGATACCGGTTTACAAATTCAGGAAGCTTATAAATTCCTAAGCAAATGAACTAAAAAGAAATCCACACTAGATATGCAGTGAAACTAGAAAACATCAAAGGCAAAAGGAATCTTAAAAGGTACTGGAGAAAAAGACAGATTATTTTCAAAGTCATGGCAATTAGGCAACAGGTAGCTGAACCAGAAGACAGGGCAATGGTATCATCAACAGACTGAAAGAAAAATAATTGCTATCCCAGAATTTTACATCCAGTGAAAATATTTTTTCAATACAAGGAGTAAAATAAAGGCATTTCAGAATAGTAGAAGCAGAATTGCCATCAGCAAAATAAGGAGATCCAGGGTACATACTTCATGTGGAAGGAAAGAGATCTCAGATGATTGGATCCCAGTGAAGCTAAGAGGAATTGCGAGCAAAATGGTAAGGATATGGATAAATCAGAATGAGCACTGAATGCATAAAACAAAACTGTGGGGTTTTTAAAAGCAAACATGATGAAATCACAATATACTACAATAATATGTAAGTAGGGAAAGGAATCAATAAAGCTAATGTGTTTTATAATCCCTGGGGCAAAGATAAAGTTATTAATTTAGGTTATAAAAGGCAATAAGGATGTACTTTGTAATTTCTAGAGTATCCACTAAAAGAATAAGCTTTCAAATTATGAAAGAAAAAAATTGTACATCTAAAAAATAAC
This sequence comes from Macroglossus sobrinus, assembly GCA_004027375.1. NCBI lineage: Eukaryota > Metazoa > Chordata > Mammalia > Chiroptera > Pteropodidae > Macroglossus > Macroglossus sobrinus. The sequence goes on along the minus strand of PVKZ01000263.1, from coordinate 84,029 downwards.
CCAAAGAAGGCGAGAAAGGGAAATAAATGACACTTAGAACAGGTTGAATAAATAGCACAAAATAAAACAGCAATTCAAACTGAAATGCCAGTAAATAAGTACAAATGGATCAAATATTTCAAGTAAATGATTGTCACGCAGGATCAAAAAAAGTTAATTATATAAAATTTATAAGAGATATATGTTAAACTTAAATATACAGAAAGGTTCAAAGTAAAAGAATAGAAAAAGATATCATTCAATTTCTAAGAAAGAGAAAGCTGGTCAGATAAGATAGAATTTAAGAAAAAAAGATGAAAGGTCACTTCATTATGTTTAAAGTTGAATTCACCAGTAAATATAACAGTTGTAAATTTGTAATTAGCTAATAAGAGCTTCAAATTATATCCAGCAAAAAACATAATAGAAGTTTATAAGTTTACCATCATATTAGATTTTTAAGTACCTAAGGAATTAATAAAGCCAGCAGAAAAATATAAGGAAAATTAATCAAAAATTTAAAAAGTGTTATTGATAAATTTGTCATACTACAGGATACACATTCTTTTCTAGCACACACAGAACATTTATAAAAATTGACATACTGAGCCATAAAGCAAGTCTCAATAATTGTTAAAGGACTAAAATCATACAGAACATGTTCTCTGATCACCAGTGCCATTAATCTAGAAATTGATAGCAAAATGATAATTGGAAATGTAGCATTAAGTAACTGGGTATGCAACCCTAAGTTTGAGATTAAAATCTGGGAGTCATAAAGCTTATTAATGGCTAAACTTGTAATTAAACTTGAGTCTCCTTCACATCTACTTCATGGGTTGATAGCATAGAAAGTCTTTTCTGTTCATAATATTTCTTTCTGCATTGGAAATTAAATATATACAATATGCAAAAATCATACTAAAATGGTTTATTACTGGATTATTGAATAAGCAGAGAATTAAAACATCTCTCCCACTTAGACTGATCCATGTTCTAACACTTTATGATTGCAGATTATAACTTCATACTCCCTTAAAATCAGCCTTATTATTTTTTTTTAATAAGATACATTAATAGAAGCTTATCCAAGATTCCTTTTGGATAACTCAATCAAGTCCTTATAAAGGCCTCAAGAGCTATTAAAAAAAAAAAAAGATGTAGAATGTGAAGTCTTGTGAAATATTCCAGACAGCCCTCCTGACTTATAGTAGGTGAAATTTCATGTTAGCCTTTTAATCAAATAAAGCACTCATTTCCGTTGACATTAGATGCAGTCTGGGTTTTCCTGTTTCTCATGGGTATATTTAATACACTTAGGAAGACTGTTTTTGAAGAATTAATTTTCCTCACGTTTCAATGTATTTCCTTGTTAGAGATACAACATAACCAGCTACCCAGTTCTCTGTGCCATGAAACTCCATCTGAATGTCTGTTTTATTGTACTGAGAGTGACTAATGCATCTAAATCTCTTCCCCACTGGACTCTATGGACACACCAGCCCTAAATGGTCTTTGTCAATGTGAACAGTACATAAATCCCTAATGAGACTCTAAAAGAAGGTAGGATTATTCTTGTTTTTAAAGATATACTTGGGCAGGGTAGCGGGGAGAAAGCTATTGGAAGAGAGTTTTCTTAAAAATAGTCTGATGAAAATGTAATTCAAAGAAATTCTCATGTTTGGTAAAGATAATAAGAATAGTTACATATCCAGAAACATCAGGGAGAGGCAGTACTGTAGAGTGGTTAGAGAATGTGCTTTGGGTTTGGACTGAATATTTAAGTCCTAATTTTTCAAATTCTCTGTGTGATATTGTAAAGTTACTAACAATCTTTACATCTTTGTTTCGTCAGTGGTGAAAATACAGTTTACCACATAGTATTGAGGATTAAACAGGAAAATTTATAGTAAGCCTTTGATAAATGTCATGTTAGAGGTGGGTTCATTTATTAGAATTTTTTTTTTCATTAGCAAAGTAATACATTCTTGTAACAAGAATCCAAAGAATAAAGAAATATACTCCCTTCCCCTCAAAAAAAGCAATTGCTGCCTCATTTTTTTTCCCCTACTCTAATTACAGTCAAGTGGTAATCACTATTAACAATTTGATTTGTATTTGACCTAAATATTTTACTTCTTATTCTTAGGGTTTGAGATGCCTATGTCAGTAGATTTTTTAAAATTCAATTTACCTTTTCTTCCCATATATAACATTGAAACATTTGCCTTTACTTTCTGGTGTTAAGTCCATATTTAACATTCACACTAAGGTCAAGGAGGAGAGAGGTTGTGGAAGAATGTATCTCATTTAATTGTTAATGTGTTCCATAGTTGCTTTTTTATACTGGGCTTTGCTCTTCAAACCTGAATTTTAAATTCCATACTTATACCTAGTGTCTTTTGTTTGGCTGAAAAGAACATCCCCCTGGTGTCCCAGAGGGTAGCGCGTGAGAGCACCATTCTTTACTGAGTAGAACACAACCGGATGTCCTGCTGAGGGCAGGTTGCCTCCCTCATGTGTCTAGGTAGCACTTGTGGTTACTAATGCCTGATGCACGTGTGAATGTTGTATCAGCTGAGAATGCTTTAATTGCATATAGCAGATAATCTAACTGTTTAAACAAACAAACAAAAAAAAGTAGGTTTTTATTTCATTTAAGTGACAAAAAGTCTGAAGATATAGCAGCTCCGTGATGGTATCAATATCCTAGGTTCTGTCTTTTTGCTTTGCCATACATAATGTGATAACTTGTTTACTTTTGATTACAAGATACTTGCTGAAGCTCAAGAAACTAGCATATATTCAAGGCAGGAAGGAAGGAGGGAGGGAAGAGCCAGATATGTCTTTCACCATTTTATAAAGAAAACAAAAGCTTAATCAGAAGTTCCCTGGGAGATTTCTGCTTATGTATCATGCTTGAGCAAGAGCTGGACCACATAGCCACTCCTACTTGCAAAAGAGCTGGGGAGCAAGCCTTGTCTTTGATTTCCTAACCTCTACAGTGGAAAAAGCACAGAAAAGAGTGTAGTTGATCCATAGCTTCTGGCACAGGAACTACAGTAGGCGATGAGAGAGTGGGCAATGACTACTCTGTTTAGTTTTTCTCGTTGGTGCAGGTTTGAGGACATGCCCCAGTCATAGCAGTGAGGACACCCACAAGCCCGCCACTGAGAAGCTTCATGCCAAGAGAAGGCCTGGGTTCCTCTATTACAGCTCTTAATGATCAACTCCTTTCATTCATATTTAGCTACTTGCCCAGGGAGTAAATGTGCCCTGAGGCCATGTTGAGGCAGTTCTGGCATAAGACATCTCTCAACTCATGATCCCTATTGCTCTTCTCTATCAGTTCAGTCCTGGTTCAACCAACAATTACAGTATCTTGTTATTATCTCCCAAAGTTCAGGGATCCTATACAAGTAAGTTCACTCCTTGAAATTTTGCATGCCGAAGGGGAGTAGTCTCCATATGGCTCTTTCTATAGGCAGTGGAGCTTCGTTTACATTTGTGTAACATGTAAGAATGATTCAAATGAGTCTTTAAAGAACAAGGAAAATGATCCAAGGTGACTTCTTTTATTACCTACTTGCTTATCAAAGAGGTGGAATTCACCTTCTTCCACCTCAAAAAAAAAAAAATCTGGCTATACAATAAATTAGAAAATACATGGTAATTGCAATGCTTGCAAGTGGCATAATTGATTCTCTGAGATTTTATGTAACATATCTTTAGAACACATCATTCACTCATTTACATTCATTCCTTTGACCAACCAACATCTGTAGCACCTGTGAAGTCTCAGCCCTTGAGCTAAGTGCTGTGGATACAGTCAAATCAGGCACAGTCCTGAAGAACCTAAGAATCTAGTGTGTGGGAGAGATGTGGAAATCGTTTTTGTCTCTGTTGTGTTCTGAAGGCAGAGGCATGCCTAGGATATTGGAAATGCTAGAGGAGAAGCAGCTATAAATCAGGCTGGGGGCCAGCTAAATCAGGCCAGGGGAGAGAGGATGCTTGAGTTGAATTTTGAAGTATGAGAAGTTGCTTAAGTAGTTTCCACAGAGAAGAAAGAGAATGGGTGATGACAGGGTGCTCATGACATTGTTTCTGCATGCACCAGGTTACTTCAGCATGCACCTGGTCACTTCTGCATATGCCAGGTGACTATACAACCTGGCACATGCAAAAAAAAAAAAAAACAGAGCAAGAATTCCATATAGAATGAAGGGTGTTTGGAGAAATAAATTCTAAGGGGCTACAGAGGAACAGGAACCAGAAAATGCAAAGTGTTGTTGACCAAGTGAGCTTGAATTATGGATCACAGTTTATGAATTTAGGTTACAAGCTTATTAGGTGATATTTTCTCCAGGAGTGAAAAAATAAACTTCGACTGTCTCTATTTTAATGAAAGAGAAAAATTAAATATCTATGATGGATTGAGTGTAAAGCCTATGGTGTTCCCACCATGATAATTGCAATCATGTTAGAATAATAATTCCTTTCTACCATCCTCTCTGTTTGCATTAGCTTAAGTAGATTAAACCCTCTGAGGACTTCAAAGTTGTAGGTGAACACTTTATCCTGAAAATTATAAAGAATTAGAAAGTCTCTAGGGCTCAATTTTCTACAGTATTTTCTCCAGGCCATTAGAATACCACTTATCCCCCTGCAATACAAAATGCACAAAATGGGGGCCAAGTTAGTAAATCTCTCTCAGCATCTCATTTATTATAGCTCAAGGAAACAACTCAGGCAAAAAGACAGAGACCGATATCTGTACATCAATTTTCTTTCTTTTCGTTTGGCTTCAAAGAGTTCTAATGTTTCTCTGGTTTTCTAGAAGACTGGATTTTTGAGAAGCCAATTCCCACAATAAAGTCTTAATGTAATTCAAGAAGTCAGAAAGGGTGAAATTTATTTTTAGACTTTATTTTAAAGTGCAGTAAAAACATTTTGTCTGTTGATTTTAAAATCCCTTTAAAGTGTTTTTAAACTTGTGTTCTGGTATACTCTAAGATTTTAGACTGCAAATATTTCAGAAGATCTTCAGTGTTGATACGCTTGTTTCTAATTCTCTGTGTGTAGTGGCTGCTGCAGAAATGACTAATAATGAATTTATTCTGTTCTAAACCCCACAAAAATATTGATTCATAATGCCTTGTATTGCATTTTTTTTCCTATTTCTAATGCCTTTTCCCATACATTATCTTATTTAACATTCATGATATCCCTATAAAATTGACTTGGCACTTTACAACTCAGAAAGTAATTCAGAGATTCTAGCAAGTAGGTCCTAAACTTAAGCCTTCATTCCCATCACCTAGGAGAGCTTTTCATAACATAAATTCATGAGCTCCACTTCCTGCTCAACCTCCAAGACTCTGCTTTAATAGTTAAAGAGCTGCCCAGATGATGTTGATAGAGTGAAGCCTGTTGAGAACCCCTATTTAAGGAGATTTTTCCAGAGCTCTTGAGAAACAGAACCAGAATTCAAATCACAGATGCAAGTCAAAGGTGTTTTTCATAGATCACAAGTTAGGTAGAAGCAGCGGATGAGAGACAGGGATTGGGGGAGGGATGTAGATGGATGTGGACTGATGGTAAAAAGGCAAATCTTAGAGCAATTTTTTTCAAAAAAGAATTTTAGAAAATGAAGATAATTCTTGTTTTCCAAACTTCTAGAAATCACCTCAAATGCAATTATAAACATATATCAAATCTAACATTGAGAATAAAAAGTTAAAAATATAAGTATTTGTTCATAAGAGAATCCACAAACAATACAGTAATTTCTTTGTTTTCCTGGTTTTCCTCTTTCTTCTCATAATTATTGGCAAACATGCATTGTAAAAAGAATTTAAGTATTGGTGGGAAAGAATTTAAGAGTTATTTCTAGTAATTCCCTTGCTCCCTTAATGGACTGGTATCAGAATTTTTTAAAATGTGTGTATCTGGCTTTATTTTGTTAACACTTGCTCTAATCTTAACTTTATAAAATTAAGAGGTTTTCCAGCCCTACTAATGTAACAGGAAATCTGAGAGTTCAGGCTCTGCCCATTGCTGTTAGCTCTTTGTCTACTAGAGAAAATAATAATTTTATGGCTCTCAAGTTTCTTTAAAATAGGGATTTCGTTTCCTTTAGTGATATATTTCAACTCACATTTTATATTTGCTGAATGAGTAATCATGTGAGTAAATACTCTTTCATACATATGTACAACAGGCAGTTGAATAGATGAAACTTCTAGTTAAAGAGAATATTTTGTACTTTTATTTCAAATTAAGAGTTGATTTCTAACTGAAAACTCACCCACAAGTTCTTATATTTTGGACTTTTCAAATCTTGCTATCTATTTAAAGAAAGGCATAGTCTTAAACAATATTCAAAATTCTGTGTTTGTTCATGTAATTTCAGAGCTCGACTCCATAAGCCTATATATGTGCATGTGTATATATGTATGCCTGTGTGTGTATGTATGTGTATCTATGTGGTTTCCTGGGACAAATTTATTTAAGTAACTATTTTAAGAGAAAAAAATACCCTTAATTAGTGTGTTCATATTTTACTTTTATTGTATGAAATTTAGCACTCTGAGTGGCTTGTTCTGTTTGTGTTTTAACTTGTTTTCCTTGTCATTACTGCTCTCTAATGGTCAACAAAAAGAGTATTTGTAAATATTTGTAATATGAGGAATCACATTTCATCTTTGGTTTAACAGTCTAAAGTTTGGGGGAATACAAAAAAAATCCCAGAACATTTAAGAGTGTTTTAAAGAAGGGTAATTGAAACAGAAATGTGAACCCAGGACCACATTCTATCTACACATGTACATCATAGGCTGCGATTGCCTGCTGCACTGCTGGCAGAAGGGGTAGTAGTAGACTGTATGCACTTGCTTATTTGGTCTCCATGCCATAAAAATTGTATATATAAATAAGACTTCTTATAGACAAAATGGGGTGTACATGTGCAAATATGCATTTTTCTGGGGGCTAGATTTGTAATTCCTTTTAGATTGTCAAAGGATTTCATAACCAAAAAAGGCAGAGAACTACAAGATTAAAAAGTTACAAGATCACTGTGTTTAATGCACTCTGTATTTCAGATTTTCTAAACATCACTTATATATTAGGGTTCTCCAGAGAAACAGAACCAATAGGATTATATATATATATATATATATATATATATATATATATATATATATGGAGATGTATATATATGGAGATGTATATATGTATATACATACTTATGAAGATGGATGTCATAGCTCAAGCAGAGAGAGCACCCTTCCACTGCCTTTTTGTTCTATTCAGGCCCTCAGTGGATTGGATGATGCCCACCAAATCAAATGCTAATTTCTTCTGTCACCACACCATAACGTTCTACCAGATATCCGGGCATTCCTTAGGCCAGTCAAGTTGACACAAAATTAAACATCACAACATAATAGCCTGAAACATAAATTTATCTGACTTTCTCTTCTGCCCCTTAAGACCCAGGTGCCAGACAATAAATTAAAGAAACTTTATTGACATGAATAGTATAGGCATATGACTAAAGCAGAGAAAACATAATACAGTTCAATTTTATGAGAATGATGTGTTTCTGAAGACTTGGCAAAATTTAAAACTTGCATATTTCATGTCTAAATGCTCCCACAGGACTGACTGAAATGTTTACTACTGACAGTGGCCCAAAAATGTGCCAATAACATAAACACAGTTGGTAATTCATTCACCTCTCCTCCAGCTTAAAATTGTAATTCTTCAAGATTTAAAAAATAAATATACATTATTTCTAAATTTGTGCTGAAAGTGAAACTTTTCAAGTTAGTACAATTCTAATTTGCATATATTTGCATTGGGTATGTTACATTGTGTGTGGTAAATTGAGAATTCATCTTAATTATTAGGCTACTCAAAATTTTAACTCAATTTTATCTCTTGTAAGATAACTTTCACAAATAATTTTGCACAATCGATAGTGCTACTAACACTGCTTTTTTTGCTACGATTACTGTAACTAATGGCTCAACTAATCTATAAAGGGAAATAAATTTCTCCTCATTCTTTAGTAGTTATCGATGTTGTGTTGCTTTTATATCATGTAGTAGTCTGACAGCTGAAGAACTCCAAGTGGAAGGAGATATTGAACCAAATAAAATACCAGTTAAGAGCAGATTTGAAAATATAGAGATCCAAATCTGGTTTTCATAAAGTGTGAGTATATGTGTATGTATGTGTTTAATTTTCATTTTGATTCAGTGTTCTGTGGAAATTTTTAATTAACATTTGATAATGGTTTGAGGTATAGTAAATTGGGCCATTCATTTTGATTCTTGACTCATGGTTTCCCATCTCTAACTGAAAGGGAAGAGAGTATCAATTCCCCTTGGTTTGTCTATTACACATCAATCACAATATATGTAAATAAAACCTTTTAAGGGTTACAAAAATAGTCACATGAAAAATGACATTTAGATATTTAACAGTAATAATAAAAATTATTCCTTGAACTTGAGAAAATTTTAATTTTAAGACACTGTGATTTATCCTGAGCTCAAAATTTGGCTTTTAGGTTGTTTTGGCTTCAACCTGTGAAGCTTCTTTATATAAGTAGTTAACCAAAAGTAGCACATTTGGTTTTCAGATTACAAGTACTGTCTTGATTGTCTCAAGTAATGGGGTCTTACTGTAAATACATACAGAAAAAGAATAAGGAAAAGTGGTATCCAGGGCTTCCTGGGAACAATATAGCTGCAACAGAACTAGAAGTCATGTAAAAGACAGCCACAGACACACATATCTGAGCTATATTTCAATCATGATGTAATTTGAGAACTAGATGGTTCCTAGAAGTTTCCTCAAGATTTAGGGCATCATCATGTCACTTCCATGGATCCCTACTGTGGCGCTCTGCCATTATTATGCCACAGCTATTGGCGTGGTCTCATCCAGAAAGCCATCCTTAGTCACTTTCTAACTACCTCTTTGTGTTCCCTTGGTCTTCTTTGTGTCTTGCTATTGTAATATTTATCATATTGTATTATAATTCTCTTTTTCTTGTTAGCGCTATCAAATTGTGAAATCATGTTCTGCCTTGGTCATCTCTGTACTCCTATCTCCTGGCTTAGCTGTTTTCTAGTCTTTACTCCCCTTGCCAGCTTTTAATTGACTTTGTTTTTAGAATTCAAAATGTCTTCAAAGGGACAATTGTTTCTTTTTGTCACCATCATCTCTGTGAAGTAAGGCTTTTGGGCTAAGATTACTTCGTAGGCTGTTGAACAATCAGTTGAAGGCCTTAAGAGAAAAGACTGAGGTCCCTGGGGGAAGGAGGAAGTCCTACGGCCAGACTGGCTTTGGACTCAGGACTATAACATGAACTCCTTTTGGAATTTCCAGACTGCTGGGCTGCCCTGCAAATCTCAGACTTGCCAGTATCCCCACAATCATGAGCCAATTCCTTACAATAAATCTCCCTTCTTCTATGTATGTGTATATGTGACACATGCACACACACACCCTGACTAGGTGGGTTAGGACACACATGCACACATCCTATTGGTTTTCTCTGGAGAATTCTGACACAGCTACTATCAGCTGTGTCCTGTTCTCCCATTTCTGAGCTTCAACCAGAGCAACTTGACTTTTATTTATTTTTATATGTTAGAAAATGGTGTAATAATGCTTAAAAAAATAATTCCATTGCTAAAAATAAAGCTTGGAAATGAGAGGGTTATGGTTAGGATGGACAAGTTTCTCAAAATTTACATATGTGTGGTATCTACATAAGATTTTTAACAAAAAAAATTAGTGTAATTTTTGACCAAAGAGGTAATAACTCAGAATGTATAAAATATATTTTTGTAGCCTAAAAAGATATCTCTGATCAAGTTTTGTCAGGACATTTCTCTTCAGTAGCTTGATTCTATCTAGCTCTATAGTTTTTTAAATATGTAAGAAAATATAAGTGACTTTACTTCCTCAATGAAAGTCCATATTCTTGAGTGGCCTTTCATTAGAGCAATAATCTCTAAAATCAAAGGCAGGGAAATGTGCATTTGATATTATATTCCCAATTTATTTTTCTAGGATTAGTGAAAGTACTAAACCAAGATGTAGACACAAGATCAGGTATTGGATGGAATCTCTTTTGGCTCTTGCATTCCGGAACTTGGGAAGGAAGAAAAACTTGGACTGATGTTTACAAAGTTTCAAAGCACTGGTGGTAGGTGTGAGGTGAGTAAAACCTGTGGGATTATGGGTCGAAGTACTGACAACATTGTGGTAGCAGAACTCAGTGGTATACTTAAAGGGATTTGACCTTTTGGCTAGAACTTTTAGCAGGTATTTTGTCAGAATCCTCTTTATTTAGTAGCACTGTTTGGTTGGGATTAATATAAGACACACCTTGTCGTGGAAATGGTCTTCCAGAATAGCTACTAAGCTGGGCCCCTACTATCCAATATTGCTTGGCCCTGGACACCATGAAATTTTAAGATTGCTCTGATCTAGAAGATTATCATGGATACTTTGCAATAGGTGGGGAAAGGGATTTGGTAGGCAAGTAGGATTCTGAGCAGAGACTTAAAATGCAAGTCTGACCATGTTTCTCTTCTTAAATCTTCAAAATGTTCCCTTCCTACTAGTAGATAAAGTCTAGGCCTGTATTTTTCAAACTGTAGTTCACATTGGAATCTCCAGTAGAAACATCAGTTCCTAATTCAGTAGGTCTAGGACAGGACCTGAGAATTTGCATTCCCAGGTGAGGCTGATACTATTGGTCCATGGACCACGCTAGGCTCCTTAGCATCACACAAATCAACCTTTTTTAGTCCAGTCTCTGTCAACCTCTGTAGTTTGTATTTCCTATCTCTTGCCCTGTGCTCTGTGATTCAGCAACGTGGAACTGTTCATAGTGTACTTGGTATGCACTATGGTATTTCATGCTGCCATGCTTATGTTCATGTTCTACCCTCTTTTTGGAATTCTGACCCCCTTCCTTTTCCATTTATTTACCTGGCTAGTTCCTATTTAACTTTTATGGATCAGTTCCTGTCATCCCTTAAGAGTCTTCTCTATCATTTAATTGCCTTCCCTCCTCCCCAACTCTTCATCTGGGCTAGACAGCCCTCCTCTAATGCTCCCATACAACTCTGAACGTATTTTCTACATTACACTTAGCCCAGGATTGCCTATTTATGTGTCTATTTCTTCTATGACAATGAATTCCTTGAAACAGGAAATACATCTTGTTCTTTGTATGCACATGCACAACGCATTCACACTGAAGGTGCTAGATAAATTGGGGGAAGAGAACAGAGGAGAGAATGGGGAGAGTGAAACTTGTGCCCTTGATTACTGGGGCCATCTATGTGATACTCAAAGAATATGTGGCTCTGACAGAGTAAAAAGCTTCAGGTGGCCATATGGCAGTAAAAGGGTTTAAAATTTTTCATCTGTTCTTGATCCTATTATCAATGATAAAATTCTAGTGCAAATCAAATAAAAAACAAAGCAAGGTTATATAGCCAGCCACTTTCTATTCCATTCAGCTGTGATCACTTTGCATAGCATGTAGGCCTATAATAAGGAACAATATAGAATTAGTGTGACAATCTTTGGCAGATGCCACCTTTGATATCCCCTCAGTTGAATGAGGTACATCCTTAATAAAAACTAGGGGAATTTTAGTAATTATAATTGGAAGACATGGTTATTATTGCTTTGTTTTATATCACTCACAAGGACCATTAATTACATAGTGAAGCTTCTAAAGGTGGTACTTTGAGTCATAGACTACTTTAAATAATAGTCAGTGTTTAGGCTTTTCAGTTTTCCCATTTCTTCTGTCTATCCTCATGATTTATTATTCTTTTCCATTCACGGTCCCATTTTAGCCAGGAAAGAGCATAAATACGATTCAGTTTACTCTCATTTTATTTATGCAGAACATAAATGATTGTCCAATTACAGAGTCACTATGAATGGAGGACTGGGACCAGGCTCCTACTCTTACCAATACACCATACTGGCCTTGATCATCCATTTAAGAAGCCCCATTTCATATTTTCAAATTCTGTTCCTGAAGCAAAACAATTAGCAAAACAAACTCAGTTACTTAGCTGCTAAAGTAGGATAGAGCAAATCTGAAGGTAAAATCCAGGAGCTACATTGCAAAGAAGGATACAATTTATTACTATCAGTAATATAAACACAAGTAACAGTCACTGAGGGTTTGCTATGTTGCAGGCACTGTGCTAAGTGCTTTGTATGCACTATCTCATTTAATTCTCACTGGCACTCCATGAGCAGGCCTATTATTTTTCCTAATTTACATATTGGAAACTGAGGCCTTAAGGCTACATAAGGTGCTCCAAACCTATTGTGTAAAACCAGAATTTAAGCACAGGCCATCTGACTCCTGAGCTCTTCACTGCTACATGAATGGAGTAAAACCAGACAGAAATTCTAGTCTGCCTAAAATAGTGACTGAAGCAAAACAATTGCTACAAAAGGTAAATAACTGAGACAACAAGAAGCCCATGGGCGCCTCCTCCTTCTGCCTTACCTCACATTTGTGAAAATAAGTACATTGTGAGGGGCTGGTGTCTATATGATTTAACTTTTTGTCTTACTTTGTAAATAAATTATATAAACTTAGGGTTGGAAGGAAACAGAGTTTACCTATCCAGCTTTACCAGGTAAACAAAAACTCCCTTCAAGATCACTGATGAAAATAGGCAGTCTTTATTGAAGATTAGCCTGTAATAGAGTTCACTTTTTGAGTCTGCTCAGTGGTTGCTGGTTTTCTCTCATCCTGAGCCAGATGGAACCTGCTCTTATCAGACCACCAGACCCTGGTTCTGGCCCTATTTTGTGAAGTAAAGGGAGCAAGTCTGCAGTCTCTGCTCTGTGAGGGCCTAGAAAAACTGAAGACCATGTCCTACCCTCCTACCCCCCAGTCTTTGTCCTCATCAAGTCACACATCTCCAGAAAGCCTTTGACCTCAGTGTTTTCCAGATGCCCCAACATTTGGTCACTTCTTCCAGGACAAAGTCTAGTTGTTGTCTGCCCCCAACCCCACCCACCCACACACACACATTTCTCTCTGGAACATAACACAAGATATTATCTCATTAGTGCTGAGGTATTTTACTTTCTGAGTTCTGGGTATTATACTCCTATTAATACCTAAAGCTAAGTTAGCTAAAAAGCAATCACAATTTTTTCCAACTGATTTTGTGCTTGTAATTAACTATATATTCAGATCTATTGAACAAGAATTGATTTAAAGCCCAGAATTTCCTATCCCAAAGCTAAATGTAGAACTTAACAGTTAAATTTGTTTAAAGTGGTTTTTAAAATTTTTATACCATTTTATAAGATGGGCAGGATCAATTTGAAATTCTGCTTGTGTTAATCAATTACATGTAATTTTCTTTCACATTATTAGTGGAAAATATTGTACCTAACAGGGCCAAGGACAAAGACTGAGTAGATGTGTATCATTAAGTAAACTTTCTTCAGAACCAGTAATCAATATTCTTTCAATGTTTTATTCGGTTGGCTGCACCTTCACCTAATCAGTACATTAGCTTTCATCATTCTATTTGTAAAAATACCAGTAGAAACTTTGTCAAACGTTTTGTAAAAAAAATCAAGACACAGTATGTTTAAGAAATTCCATTAATTTCCAAATTGTTTTAATATATGGTACAGACGACTCTTTTTGAAAATAGTCAAGCTTCTAGTTTTAAGAACTACGATGAGTTCTTAGTCCATCCTGAATCCCAAGGATCATGGATTTCTAAATATCTCAAGGAGAATGGGCAGTATCTCGTAACTGTAGTGGTCCTTGAAATAGGTGAAGAAGGAAGGGATTGGAAAGATTGAAAATGAAAGCCTGAAAGTGTTAGAGACAAAATATGCAAGCCTATTTTTTAGATGTGGAAACTGAAACTTTCTTAAAGTCAACCAGACACCCAGACACAGACACCAGACACACACACACACACACACACACACACACACACACACACACTCACACTCTTGAGCACATGCATGCATGCATTTTTAAGGGGCAAAGACTATATGTGATATTTTGCATTCTTTGTTATAAGTTTTTGTTGATTAGTTACATTTTTACATTAGGTCATGTGATCATAAAAAAGATCTCTCAACCTCTTGCCCTGTGGCAGTTTTAATTAAAAGAAAGGCAACTCAAAAAATGCTACCTCAAACTCACAAACTCTGGCACAAATTACAGTGGGATTTGTCCCAATATTATTAAGTTCACGATAAATTCCTTACAACAAATAACAGTTTGTTGCCAATAATGATTCCAAACAAAGGCTTTTCTCCATTTCATTTGTATAAACAATTAATAATAAATTTATCCAAATGAGGTACTATTAGAATTAATAAAGAGAGATAATAATAATATTATGCAGTGCTGAAATAAGTAAAAAAGGAGACAATAGAGACAAAGGTAAGTACCATGATGTCTCAAATATGTGGATGAATATTATAAATGATTAATTTATATATCATAATTAAATATTTTCTCTGATTTACACAGAATTAATACTGTGAATGTCTAAGTGTGTGTTTATGTGTGTGTAGTTTATAAATATATGTACTTAATGACTTTGTGGATAGATCGAGGCTCTCCTACATGTATAACAATTTTCAGTGCAATAGAGGAAATATTAATGAAGCAATATTGAAAGAGTCATTAGCTGGAATTTTCTAAGAATAAGGAAAGTTATGAGTTCTTTGATCAATATTGTACTGTGAACTTAAAATATAAAGAAGACATAAATTTATACTCAGATACACATAATAAAACTTAAAAAACAAGGTTAAGGCTGGTTGTAATTTACAAAAGACTAAAATAACAATAGCTAATATTTAATGAGCTCTTATTTTGTGCCATGCTCACTGCTAAGCATTCAGCATAGATGATCTCATTTTATCCTCTCGTGACCCTGACACATAGGTATGCTTCTATAATCTTCTTCTAAGAGGAGGCACTAAGGCTTTGTGGTTATATAGCTTGATTAAAGTTGTCCAGCTGGTGAAGAGTCAGAGTCATAACTTGACACCATGACTGTCTCTTGAGAGTGCATATATGGTCAGTTGGTACTGCCTTATAGAATCTCTGGCCTGATATATTGCTTGACTGTTTGCATATTTTGCCTTGTTTTCCCAGATTGTAACCTATCTAAAATCTGATATTATGATTGTTTCATCTCGCTGTTTTCAAAAACACCTAGCATGCTGTAGCCTCAAAATAAAAATGTGCTAATTGAACATTATTCCTCAGACTTACGGATCCCACATCTCCATCTATCCTCTTTGGGGGATTGGGTATGTGTTGCTTCAATAAAGGATGGAGGGAGATTCCACAGATATTTTTTCAAAGGAGTAGGCTCCTTTCTGACTGGAATACTTTAAACATAGCTGTATTTGAGGTTAAATATATCAACATTGTTTCATTTGCCTGCTACTATATTTTATCATTTGTTTGCTCATCTCCAAATACTTAATTGAGAAGCATTAGTCATTTGCTATGTATAATTTGAATTATTTATATTCTATTTTTATTTCTCATTGGGGATTTCCTATAAACCACATCTGGTCCATAAACTTCAACACCTCCATCTTTGGGGAAAACATATGATGTGTGATGATCTGGTCTATTCTAAATATGTATTTCCTTTCTCTGACTTTGCACCATGTGGTTTTATCCCAAGTGTAAAGTAAAAGTCAAAAGAAGCTAATTGATTCAAAGGTCTTTAGGCAAAAAAAATCTAATTTGTCATAACATGAAATTTTACTTTTAAATGCATAGTTGATTTAATGTATGTACATATAGATAAGTATAATCAATGAAATAACATATTATCAAATACAACTCAACTGGCTATTGATAATTTATTGACTTAAATTCAAATTCACTATTCAAGTAGTTGTAGCATTGTTAGATAATGATAGAATATTAGTACCATTTTAAACATTACTAACTTTGTACATATGACATTTATTCAGTAGTCAACAAATACTTGTTGAGCACCTACTATGTGTCAGGCGTAGTATTCTGGGGTTACAGACACAGTCCCTGCCCAAATGGAATGAACATTCTAGAAAGACAAACAAAACAAAAGCACATAATCAAAATGCAAGTTGTAATAAGTGCTTAAAAAATTGGAGAGTGGGATAGAGAATCAGATTGGGGAGGAGATAGGTGGTGGGGTAAAAATACTTTAGATAGTGTGGTTGGTTTTGGCCTTTCTAAGAAAAAAAAATTAACCTGAAAACTGAAGAATCAGTAATAGGTGAAAGGTGTGTGTGTGTACCCACCTCACAAAAAGGAAGCTGCAGATAAAAAGACTTTGAGGCAGGAAAGAGTTTTGGGAGTTGAAGCACTGAGAGAAGCCCAGTGTTGTTAGAAAAAGGTGAATGAATGAAGGGCAGTGGTTGCAGGTGAGGTTGGTGAGGGGGGCAGAAGCTGAATTCTGTGGGACCTTATGAGCCATTGCAAAGGAGTTTGGATCTTTTTTTAAGTATAGTGGAAAACCATTGAAGAATGTTAAGCAGGACATAACAAGAACTAATTTACTTGCTCAGAAGGACACTCTCATTGTGGTGTGGAAAACAGACCTAGAGAGGAACAAGAAAAAAGCAGAAGAGTTTTGGGAAGCCACTGTGGTTTCTGAGGCGAGAAATAGTGGTGGTTTGGGCCAGGTTAGTAGTAGTGAAGGCAGACAAAAAATGGATGGATAGATGGTGGGATGAATGTGGGGGTTGAGGAAGAATGAAAGCTGACTCAACTTTCTGACTTCAGACGAATGTAATTGAATGAGGGAGTAGGAAAGTGATTTTGTAGGAATTGATGCTGTTTTGAACATGTTAGGTTTGAAAAGTTTGTAAGTTACATAAATAAGGATGTCAAGTTGGCAAGTGACAAGGTTACTAGTATCGAGCTCAGGGCAGGGTCCCAATTAGAAATATCATCTGGTGAGTAATCAGCTTATAAAAAATATTTAAAACTCTGGGAATGGATAAGATCACCTAGGAAAAAGAATTCAGAGAAAAAGAGGAGACTATCTAGGATAAATTCCTGATTTAGAGATTGGATAGGAGTAAAGGAATTTGCAATAACACTGAGGAAAAAGTGGAGAGAGGGGTAGGAAAAAAAACAGGAAGTCCCCAACAAAGAACAATGTTAAGCAATCCAGATTTGGATGAGCAACTTAAGTTTTCTGTGCCTGTTCCTCATCCTGAAAATAAAAATTTATAAGATTTTATTTTTAGTTAATAAAATTTTTAAAATTTTTATTAACTAAAAAAATCGAGAATATTATGTTAGTTTTCTATTGCTTCTACAACAAAGTACCATAAATTTAGCAGCTTAAGGTAACAAAAATGTATCATCTTACATTTCTGGAGGTCAGAAGTCCGAAATAGGCCTTTTTCACCAGGCTAGTATCAATGTGTCAGCCGGCCTGTGTTCATTTTGGTAGCTCTAGGGGGAACTCTGTTTCTCTGCCTTTTCTAGCTTCTAGAGACTGCCTATATTCCTTGATTTATAGTCCTCTTACAATGATGTAGGGTTGACACTTGACATCACTCCACCATCACTTCCATGATAACATCTCCTTCTGACTCTGCTTCCCCACCCCCTCACAATTTTAAAGGCCCTGTGATAACAATGGGCTCACCTGGGTAATCCAGGCTACTATCCCTTTCTCAGTGTCAATTGATTAGCAACCTTAATTCTATCTGCAGCTTAATTTCTCTTTGCCTTATAACACAACATATTTACAGGTTCTAGGCCTATTTGGGAGGACTGTTATTCCACTTACCAACAGTAGTAATAATATACACCTTATAAGATCATTATGAGTCAATACACAATAACATTTGCCTGTCATAAAGTAAATATTCAATAAATATTGGCTACTATTATCATTATAACACAGGTTATAGATGTTCATAAAATATTTCTTGAGTGAATACATGACACAGAGAATGTTCAAGAATGTTTAGTGAATAAAGGCAAACATGTATCTCAGATAGTGTTCAGGGCACAATATTAAGCTCATTTGATTTAACCTTTGCCAGAACCTTTTGAGGTAGACTGGGATTTCTCTAAATGAGGTTCCTTTTTTGACTTCTCCAAGTTCACAGACCCACCATTTACTTATGTGTAAAACCTCGACGTTCTTTTATGTTGTTTATTGAATTGTTTATACTTAGTCTACTTCCTCTCCCATCCTTGGTTGTTTTTTGACACTTTCTCCCCTTTATCCATTCAAGAAACATGGCTTAAGAGTCTATGATGTGCCAGATGTAAGGCTGGGCACCTCAAACTAAGCTGAATTAGACAGTCTTAAAGAGTAGCCACATCCTCGGCCTTCTTTTTTAGTAATGTATTCTAAATTTCTTTCACCTTCTCTTCCTCCACCTATTAGCCAAACCTTTATTACTTGTCTTGGCTTCTGCGGAGTCTATCTCTAGCACTCTGTGATACTCCTTTACTGTAGCACAGCAGTAGTGACACTCTTCAAATATGTCTAATATTTGCCTTCATGCTTTTGTTCACACTCGTTCCCTCCACCTAAAACGTCTTCACTCTCTGCCAGGTAGAACACTATACACGCACCTCTTCAGCTTCATCTCCAACACCACTCTTCTCAGAAGCCCTTTGACCCTCTCCCTCAACGTCATCGTCATTTGGATGTCCCGCATGTGCACCTGTGCTGTAAGCATATCTGTACACACTCTATTCCTCCCCATTTGGCTCTCAGCTTGTTCAGGGCAGTGACTGCATTTTATTGCACCCACACAGACTCCAGATTTTGTGTTTGAATCCTGGATCTGCAACTTTTAAGCTTGTGGCTTTGAGCAAGTTACTTAACCTCTCTGTGCTTAAGGTATCCTTGTCTGCAAATGAGGTGAATTACCTAGTCAATATGTTATGATGATTTAGGTAATAAAACACAGGGATTAGCACATAGTAAGCAGCAATTAGCATTTGTTGAACTTTAGCACATCTGGATGATTGAGACTTTATTATTACCATTTTATGTGAGAACAAAGATTTAAGTGTTAAATCACTCTCCTCAAGTCGGAGAAGAACCAGGTTTAGAAGTTACATTACTTTAACTCCACTTCCCAAATACCTCCCACTTCTGAGTTGGAAGAAATATATTTATTTTACTTGAGTGTTTTGTCTTAAGTAGAAGCCCAGAGTCAGGCTTCGTAATTTTATGAACTCTGGTTTTAACATGTAGGAGATGATTGGGGTACAATTCTCAGCCTATAAAAATTTTCACATTCTGTACCAAATCTGCCCAAGCCCCAAGTCTTAGTTGTAAAGTCCTTGACCCTAAACCAATGAGCTACTAGAGAGCAGGCTACCAATTCCTCCCTATTACATGAAATTCCTATAGCATCTGGAGGGGGTCAGCTACTCCTGGGAGGTCCATGACATTATTCCCAGTCACCTTGCTCTTTTACTTTGATTTGGACTATCCAGGGGACTGGAATGTAAATTTCCAAAATCCCTTAGATCAGGGGTCCCCAACCCTGGGCCGCACAACAGGAGGTGAGTAGTGAGTGAGTAAGCTTCGTCTGTATTTGCAGCCTTTCCCCAGCATTAGCATCAACACCTCAGCTACAGTTAAGATTGTCAGGCATCAGATTTTCATAGGAGCACCGGTCCCTGGTGCCAGAAAGGTTGGGGACTGCTGCTTTAGATAATGCAAACACCTGTTTTAAGATTTAAAGGAAAAATTAAATTACTCCAGAGCTGTAGCTGACTGAGAGTTCTCAGACTGTACAATAAGTCTTCAAAGTTTGGTTTACTGTTATCCTCTTGGGGCAGAAAAGGAAACATCAGTGGTTTGAGAGTCCTTCTTTTCTTCAGGAAACCACAAACTGCAAATGTAAATCCTGTGGCGGTATCACAGAAGTAGGGCAGAGAAATTCTGGCAGCCTGAGAGGAGGGGAGATACTTGCACACCCCATTTGAACTTGACACTGGTCTGTTTTAAAATGGAAAAATGACCATATCATTTGTTGGCTCAAAAATTTTAAATAGCTTTCTGTTGCCAACAAGATTAATAGAGCCTATAAGGACTTCCACAAAGCAGGCTCAATTTATCTTTCTGGCTTTATAACTGCCCCAGCCCACCCAGCTGCCACTCTTCTCTTTCTGTCATTCTCTGAACAAGTACACATATGCTATAGTCTTTCTGAGGCGGTGCTAAAATGTCATTTCAAAGAGGGAAATAGTGATATTCTACTTCTAATCTCATAGGGGTAGATGATATTAATAATAATTACTATAGACCAAACATTGTACAAAAAACTTTATATACATTAACCCATTTTAATCTTCATTACCTAATCATTGTCACATTTTATCAATAAGAGAGCTCAGGTGTTCAGAAAATTGCCTGAAGTCCTGTATTTAGAAAATGGTGCAGCTAGGATTCCAATTGGCAGTCTGGCTTCTTAACCACATTCTAGAAAAGACTTGTTCCTGCGGGTAGAAGTTGGGGGTTGTTCTGTTGACATTTGAACCTCCAGGAACTTTTACTGCCTCTATGAGCTTCCACGAACTTTATAAGACTTTGCTGGCCTTGGAAAAGAGAAAATGGACAAAATCTCCCTTAAAACCAGTGTGCTCCCTAGAGCCACATTGAGCATTTTCAATAATTCAATAATTGTACTTATTTTTTCTAAACAGGACCAAATGAAGCTGGGAGGATTTCTCTGTATCATCTCCCTTGTTGAGAACCCTTACTGAATTACAAGTTCATAAGAGAAATGTTTATGTGAGTTGTATAATTTAACTAAGCTGTCCACAAGAATGCAGTTAAGTTAATAAATAACAGCCGTGGGTAGTATTAAAAACAATGTGGCCATACCTGCAGTGCCTTTGCAGTGAGAGAAGCTGGTCTGCAGTGGTTCTCCACCTCTGCTGCACATTAGAATCACAAACAAAGCTTTTGAGAAATACCAGGTGACTGGTCCCCTCCCAGACTCTGAATTGTATTCCAGTGTGCATGTCAGCTGGGTGGGTAGGAACTGGTTGTTTTGGAAATTCCACGGGGTGATAACCAATGTGTGGCCAGTGCTAGAATTAGTGGGCTAGAGAAAAAAAGTATGTTTACATGTTTGTTTGGAGTGATCTGCAATCAATCCTTCATAGTGATCCCAATCCCTAATTAACTTAAAACTTGGACAATACGGGTCTTTCTAATTTTCCAAAATATGTTTTTATATAAAAGTGAACAATGGCAGTACTCTGAACACATACATGTGTTTATGAGACAAAAATTTTCAGATATGAGCTGTCCCTTGGAGCCTTATTACTCAAAGTGTATTCTCAGAGTGTGGTTTGAGGTCATGAATCATCGGCCTCCCCTGTGGATTGGTGAGAATGCAGAGTGCCAGGCCCTTTTCTAGCTCTACCCACTTTGATAAGATCTATACATTCATGTGTGAGGAGCCTTGACTTGAGATCATCTCCTTTGGCCTCCTCATTTTACAAATGGAAGAGGAAACAGGGTATGAATAAGCTAATGGAACTCACCCGGAGACTAAACTCCCACGGTAGGAGCCTAGAGACCTTGTCTCCTGATTCCCGAGCTTGCGACCTTTCCACTACATTGTGCTGTTATGTCATAAAAATAAGTTATTGTGGCTTTTTTCTTTCCCTGAGGGGGTCAAGATTATCTTCCCTCAGTCTCAAGGATGTTTCTAAGATGTGGGATGGAAGATGGAGTTTGTAATAATCAACTTATGTTTGATAAATGAGGAAAGACTCCTTAGACAAAATATACACATTAAAAGTGGAGTTCATCTGTAAAATCTAATTTTACTTGGCCTCAAGAAGAAAACCAGTAAGACTACTGTAAATTTTTTTTTTAAGGAAAAAAATGCTTTAAGAATGAAGCCATAAAATGGAATTATTTTCTTTGAAGTGTAGTGAGTAAAAACAAATTTTAAATAATGAAGGTTGGGTTTCACTCTAACAAAAGTTTCTATTTCAGCTCTGCTTAAAGTGATTTGTTGGTATAAAAAAGAACGAGGGCAAAAACCTAGACAATATATTTTTAAATCAAAACACAATCCTGACAAAATCCTGCAGTTTAAACCATATTTTAAGTTCAGTATACTGTCTTTCAGTTTCTTAGGCTTCTATTTGTGAGGCAGAGAATTCAGTTATGGAAATTGAGTACTCTGTGCAAGATATTTTATAAGGTCTTACACAGGATATTTACATAGTCTCTGCCCTCAGGTGTATATTGGTTATCTATTGCTACTGGAACAAATTACCACTAACTGAGTGGTTTCGCCTATAAGATCTGTATTATTTTAATGGTTCTAGAGGTCAGAAGTTCAAACCTATTCTCAATAGGCTAAAATCAAGGTGTTGGCAAGCCTGTGTTCTTTCTGGAGTCTCTAGGGGAGAATCCGTTTTTCTTACCTTTTCAAGATTCTAGAGGCTGCCCACATTCTTGGCTCAGGGCCTCTTTTTCCACATTTAAAGCCGGCAGTGTAGCATGTCTCCTCTCTGACCTCTGCTTCCATCCTTAGGTCTTCTGTCTCTCTCTGACCCTCCTCTTAATAAAACTTGTGATTACATAGGCCTACTCAGATAGTTCGGGATAATCTTATCTCAAGAGTCTTAATTTAGTCAGGCCTGCAAAGTCCCTTTTAGGATATAAGGTAGCATATTCACAGATTCATGGATTAGGATGTGGACAGCTTTGATCAGGAGGCATTATTCACCATAGGGGTGCCAAGAGGAGAAGACAAGAATGAAGTACAAATGGCTGGGAAATTTTCTCACATACAAGTTTATATTTTTCTTCCTGTGTTTTATTTTTTTATCTTTCCTCACTTAAGCAGGGAGCCAGGATCTGACCTTGTCTCACAGAGGACAGAAAGCAGAAGTTGCTGGCAAGACACTTCCCTTTCTGACTTTCGATTTTTAAAAGCCTAAGTGCCTGGAGGAAGTTGTATTGGGTGTCCTGGAGAAAGAGGTAAGAGAGAAGCTGGAGATGGAGGGAGGGGTTTCCTCTCACCTTGGGGGCAGGGAGGTGGGATAAGGAGTGGTGTGGGAGCTCTTGATCCCCTGGAAGTGGTGAGACCTCAGAGAAAGGATTGCATGGCTCGTGACTCTGCTGGGATTCCAGTGCCCGCAGTCATAGCCCAGAATCAGCACAGTTGATGACCAAGAGACCATGGGGGTATCCTGGTGACTGAAGTCCAGAGGAACCTCCCTCGGGTCTCGGTCCTGCAAGAAGGCCAAGAATTCTTAATATTGAAATACACCCCAGCATGGCAGGATGGGGCTTGGAATAAAAAAAATCGGTTTGAGGAAAATAAGGACACCCAGTATTTCTTGCCTAACTGTCTAAACCATATATATAAAATGAAACAAGATCACTGCATAAAAGGCATGTAAAAAAGATGGCTAAGTTTCTCATTCCTCCCAGCTCTCTTTAAGTCTAGAGTGAAATGCAGTCAAACAGGGGATTATAATACAGCGCATGACCTATAATAGGGAGGGAAGAATGGGATGCAGAGGGGCACCTACTTCTAACTCAGGGGGTCAGGAAAAAGTTTCTGGGAGAATGAAATCTAAATTAATTGGGAGATGTCACATCTTGATGACTGGAAAAATAGTGACAGAAAAGGGGAAGATGAGAAGAAGAATGTCCAGCTCAGGGATTGAAATTCGGCCTGTGTTCAGGTAGCCAGCCTGAGAGGCCTGGCCTGGGGATCCACACCCCTATTCCCCTGGATTGAAGAGAGGGAATTTTTTATGTTCCCTCCCCTCCCTTTTTTTTTCCTTCCACCTTCTCAACTCTGGGGAGTTCCTTATTAAATTTTCCATTGGTCTCCAGAAAAACTTCTGGACAGACCTGGCTGAGGTGTGTCCCAGGCTGTGGAAAGTGTGTGTCTGGTGCCTAGAGAAATTGCACTTGTTGTCTAGGATTTGGCTCATCTGTGTAGAGGTGTGAACTAAAGCTGTAAGAATCAGTGGGCTAAATGAGGGAGAGAAAGTAAAGATGGAAAGGAGGAAAGCGGTAAAGAGAACCATGGGTTTGTCTGTAGGTTGGTGGAGTTTAAAACGCCTCTCCCCAGTATTTTTTTTTGTAAATCAAGAGTTGGTTTAGTTTTTCAGGCCAGTCCTCACATCATGATTTAGTATGACCAAACTAATATTCACAGCAATAGAGAAACAAATCCCTCCTTATGTTGTTTCCATTTGTTACAGGCTCCAGCTGGGGATTCCAAGAACTCATTTTTCTCACAATCTCTGACATGAAAGGGCCTCCTCCCAGCCTCTTGCTCCCAGCCTTTCACTTACAGGGGCCTGCCTTTCACATGTACCATGGTAGCTGGGTGGAAGGTGAGGCGGGGGGCTTCCTGGCATGGGCAGGGAGGGAGGGGAAGGAAGCAGCTGTGGAGTTGGTGGGAAGAGATAACAAGCAGTGAGGCAAAGGCCCCTGCCTGCCCTGGGCAGTGCTGGAGAGGGACTCACCAGGCCTGGGTTCTTGGAAAAGCCTGGCTCTCACGGGGCCGGGCAGAGTGCCTCAGTTTTTCCTATAAGGATTATAAAAAATAATCTATAGTATTAATTCTTATTTTTTTTTAACTCAATTTTATGTCTGACTCTGTGTCTCCATTCACTGGTACATAATTACCATGCCTGCAACACTGTAGAGAAGATGGGGATGAATGAATCTGAAATAGGTCATAGGCCCTGGTCTGCCTGCAGGGCCTCTTCAGGGTCTTGCCATAGATGTCAAGCACAAAGCCTTTACTGTCCCCACCCCCAGTCCCCAAAACCCCAACAGGAGAGCTGTGAAAGCCACCCCAATTCAGACTGGGCCCATGAACTGAGCCCAGGGCTGACAAAAAGCACAAGGTCAAATTCTCTGGGGCATCTTGTCCCCTCACCTCTCTTTTTTTTAATTCAGTATCTATGGCTCTGGGTCTGAAGAAAGGCCTTGGAAGTGGGGAACTACACTGGCACCTGTGGAGAGATGCCCTCAGATACTGCTACTCAGCTCATGCTTGGAGCGCAGGAACTGTTTTGTGAGGCTGCCTCTTCTACCTGGATTAGTTCTCACATGTGTGGACTGTATGTTAGGTTTAACCCACAGGTTCTGTGATAGACTGAATTTTTTTGCCCCCTGCCCAACTCCTTGTGGGAATCTTAACCCCCAAGGTGGTAGTTCTTGGAGGTGCAGCGTTTTGGAGAGTGTCACGACCTGCGCAACAATCCCCTCCAGGGTCTGAGGCGGCGTGGGATGAGAGAGACTAGGACACAGGGTTGGGAGGACTGGCACAAGGCACCAGCAAATGTATTGTTTTCAAAACACACTCTTATAGTAGTATAGAACGAGGGAGTTGGTCACGCTTAGCCGATGTTGCTATACCGCTAATCTCTAGAGACTTCTA